>JAVTVJ010000152.1:0-642500 GCA_034509425.1 Eopsaltria australis
AAACATTGGGCTTAGAGACCTATTTATATAAGAATTACTCTTACCAAGATAGTGAGAGCTGTTTCAGTCCATTCATCCATTGAGCTTCAGGAGAGAAGAGGTTAAGGGAATTTCATGCTGCTTTGTTTCTGCCAGCACAAGCCCAGGGGCTGTGAAGTCCATCTGCAGCAAAGCACTCTGCCACAGGCCGTGTACTCTTCGCGCTTTTTTCACATGGCTTAAGATGTTCCATGAGGGTGATAATAAGATGAGCTGCAAGAAGCTGAATGCTTGACCCCACACTTGCTGTGTTTTATACACCAGAGAAGTGTTAATTATAAGCAGAGAACCAGTAGCCTCTAAGGACTGAAGTATCAGGTGATGTTCCCCTTCTTGAGACCAGCTTTTGCTCTTCGACAAATGTGCGCCACTGTGCCGAGGAAAAGAATGAGCTATCCTCTTCAAAAGGAATATTTTGGGCCCTATCAACTTATGTATTTGGGTTGCCCTGACTTAATGAACCATACTCTCCTACTGAATTGTAGGTGTGATTCAGTATCAAAATTTTAGGCTCACTTCACATAAATTACCATACTTTGAGTCAGACTAATTATTATTGTAGGCTTCCTTACATAATCTTTGAATTCAGGGTAAAACCTGCAGCTCACTGTGGTTTTAAAAGAAAACCCAAGTGCCATAATTAAGGGTTAAAATCTTTGCCTACGTCCTATTAGTGCCTCCATGTATAAACCCACCCCTCTCTTGCCAGGAATACCTCTTTCCTTTCCCCTAGAACTCCGATTTTGCCTTCCTAGTCCACGGTAACTTGCTGGGATTGCTCCCACAGAACTGACCTTGGTACAAGTACCTGCCTTTGTGTTCTTTCAAGGGGCAATAAGGGTGGGAAACTGGAAACCCATTAGCTTTCAGAAATCTCTGTGTCACTCTGTGTATTACAGACAAAAAGTTTAAAAAAAAGTATCTCATAAACAAATCCACCTATATGCTGCACTTATCAGCTGTCATCATCCATCATCCATTAGGTGTCCTGATATACACAGACACAAATTCAGCTCACTGCCTCCATTCCAGCCTGCCCCTCTTTGTCAGCCTTCACTCATCACACAGCAGGACAGGCTCTTTATACCCTTTTCTGGATTTGTTTGTCTGGTATCTAGAACTGACCAAGCAAATTCGTGCAGTCTTCTTTCAGAGGAGCAGCTTTCACCAGATAACTCGGCCCAGAGAGTGATTTAACTACTCATTTTTCTTAACAGCCAGATGAAACAAAGAAATGCATGTTACACAGAGCACTAACAGAAGCTTTTTCTAAATTATTTTCCCCCTGTATCATTACATTTTCCTCCTTAAGCCATGCAACTTGAGATCAACACCTTTAAAAAACAGTGTCTAGGGTGTTAAATCCTGTCCTTGTGTGCCAGGATTGTTAGGATATTTTCACCACTGCTCTGCATTTATACTGAGAGGTTCAAAGTATAGCTGAAAGAAAACTGGTTCTATTCCTAAAAGATGCAGGCTTTTGTTGTCATAGCCTGTTCATGTTTGTTTGACATGGGTGAGTTTTTATCTGTCTGAAGTGTGCATAACTGAAAAAAACCGTCAAATTAAAACTGCACCTACAGCTTAGGTTTCAGTGAAACTGCTCCTACAGAGTTGGTGAATTTTCAGGATGGTTGACAAGTTTTGCCTAAAATTGATGCTGCTAATGAAACCTAGAGGTCTGCATATAAACTTCAGCAGCATTCTTTCTTTTTCATCCTCTCTCCTAGGCCAGTTTTTTTTATTACTAAAACCACAAGAACATCATTCGAAAGACATTTACTTTGCTGCTCTTACATCAAGCAATGCAGCTGTCTCCCAAATTATCCACTGCAGAGAATATTTTAGGAATGGAGGGTAAATACTGACCTACCAAAAATCTGATGTTCTTTTGGCACAGATGCTGTGGTGAAATGAGACCTCAGTGGCTCTGGAAATTCGAGGTTCAGTCAGTTAAGTGAGTCTTGGTATGTTATGTGCCAGAGAAAATGGAGGAGCTGACTGGTCCAGGGATCTACTTTTTCTCATATCTGCTAAGATAACAACCAATATAGACCTTCCAATACACACCTTCCAGAAAGCAGGTAGGTGTGGTGAGCAGTAGGGTTCCATCTGACCCCAGGCACCTGCTGCTGATCTTGGAAAGGCTCAGCTTTGCCATGGAGATGTGATCCATGATGTTGCCTCCCCATCTGATCAATCCCTTTACTCTCCTCTCCTTTCCCCTTAGTATTTTTTTTTCAGCTTTCCTATTAATGCATTCCCTTTTAGTGCTGGTCTAGAAGGAGAGGTGAGCTCAGCTGCAGCTGGGGAGGTGTTGTGTTGTTTACAAAAAGTTACAGAGTTTGTACAGACACTGTCTGTGCCTTTATGCCTCTTTCTGATGTCCTGTGTGCTGGTGGGAGCTGATGGGAAGTTCTCTGGTTCTGATTGAAGCATAACTCTCCCTGGACCAGTGGGATTTTTTTATCCAAAAATGAAAATAACACAGCAGGTTCATGTGGGCCTTTCAGAGGTCAGAAGATTTCAGCCACTGTAACGTATCCATCGCTGCATTGAAGAGCTTGCGCTCTGAGGAATGAGAGATTGGCATCCAAAAAAACCCAGCGTGTCTGGGGTAAAGAAATGTTGCTTCATAGAGAGCAGACCTTTAAAAATGCTGCATTAATTCTAAAAATACACACTGGGGGCTACCACGGCAGCGTAGGTGCATGAGTGGTTTGTGGAGACAGGCATTTATTCCACTGCAGATTCCTCGTCAAGGGAACGTGCCATGCTCAGCTCTGTCAAGGCTCTCTTTCATCTTCAGTGCCTCTCTTACAAGTGAGACTGTTACACTCACAGACTGCACAAGCCACCAGCCCAGGGAGTTACACGGCAAACAGAGCCTACACACAGATATTTAGTGATAAATATTGTCATTGGAGAGAGGCACAAGCTCCTGTGCTTTTGTGATTGAAGTGCCTGCTGTGGGTCAGTACCATTGTTCAAGGGTCATGCCCCAGGAACCCAGTCCTGACCCAGCTGATACCTGTCTGATAAGAGCTGCAGTGTAACTGGTATCTGTCCTCACAGTGGAACTAAGCAAGGAGTCTGCTCATACAGCTACACCATATATTCTGTATTTAAATACAGCAATTAGTGCCTGCAGCTGATAATAAATGACGCACAGCCTACACAGAACAGGATAGTTACCACTGTTTTCCTTTGTCAGCTTCAGGAACACTAACATTGTCATCTCTTTGGCATGTTTTGGCCATAAATAAAAAGGCAGTGAGCTCTGATATAGTCCAGCAAAGTGCAGCACAAAGCCAAGTCATGCTGCCTGCTAAAGCTACTTAGAGGCAAGTTACAAACCATCACGCTAATGCAGCTGGAGATGGCTCACCACTGTGATACTTCATGGCTCTTTCTTCTGCCAGTATTCTTAGGTCGAGTGGGTGTCTGAAGTAAAGAAAGAGCTCAATAAACTGCCACTAAAAAAAAAGGGAAACAGATAAGGTGGGGGAAAGTGAAATTCAAACTTCAATGCAAACCATTGTCAATACCTCTGCTGAACTGCCAGGACTTTTAGGAGCCACACATCAACAGTCCATTACTAGCACTAGATTTTGAAAAATCATTACTTGAAGTCCCATGTTTCAAGTAGTGACTTTCATCTGTTGTCTCAGTGGGCTAATCCCTCTTGTCATTTTTAATCCTCATTTCGACGCCTTGTAAGCTTGATCATGTTTTCTGTGTAGTGGGGTGTTCTGTCAAATAAAGATGTTCTAAAGGTTCCTGAAGCCAGGCAAAAGCCCTTACCTTTACTCAGAGTTTCTTAAATAACATTTAATTTCTCAAAGGAGTGGCTGCAACACATCTCAGAAAATGCTGCATTTTGGCAGCTGCCCGCTGGGCTGTGGATAGGAGTGAGGTATTGCCATTCCAGGTAACTGGAGGGCACCAAAAAGGAGAACACCATCATATTTTAGAAAAAAGAACTATTCAGACTTAATAGATGAATTGTATGCCTTGCTGGGGTTTCACTGTGCTTTCAGAATTTCTGTTCTAACCTCATTTTATGTTGCTTGCAATTTTCTGAGAGTGTCGTGCCTCTTCTACCCTCCCCCCACCCCTAAAGGATTTAAGCTTTTTATGCATTTTGGGATTAACAGAGAAAAGACTTATTCACTCCTAGAGAAATTTAACACTTTGTTGCATCCCAAGCAAGCAGTTTGGTGAGAAGGGGAATTTACAAACTTTGACTTCCTCACAATTCTTATCCTTTTGGATTTTAGGGCATGTCTTAATTTCTTGCTCACAAAATATACTTAACCTGCATAAGTTATTAGGTATGTTATGGCTTTTAAAACAGAAAACAGGGTTAAAAATCTTATTTCTGGCATAAAGTTGCTGAAGCAATGGAGAGGACTTGTGAGCTCTTTTCTCCTAACAGCCTAGAGGGAGAGGCAGTGCTCCTGTAGAATGAGTGTGCAATGTACAAGTGATGAAAATGTACCCTTTTTAATTTCCATCTCCTTTTCCCAACTGAATAAAGGAGCAAAGCATATCAAGGCACAGTGCTCAGACCAGCTACCATAAGAAAAACCTCTGCTATTTGTTGCAATTACACTGTGTATATACGTAGCACAAAAAAGTAATTAACTGGGTAAAAAATGCATTGCACTAGTCTGCACTAAGGCACAAAAAATTGACTTAACAGAGTATGTTTTCTTTATGTTTGTCATTAGAGTTACTTAACAATGTGAAAGAGATGTGTGGAGATAACTTTTGTCTCTGAAGTTACCTCTGAATTTGCAATGAATTGCAAATATGTCATGAATTTGCATTGTTTGCTTCTAATAATTTGCTGATCCGTTGTCTCAATGTCAGAACAAATCCTCTTGAAAGGGGAAATTTACTCCAGTTTGTCTCTAACATCCTGTGATAATGATCACTTTTGCCCCATTTTTGACACCTTGTGGAAAGCTAAACCTATCAATCTCACAATCAATTATTACTCACCTGAAAATACACTACTGATAACTCCACTTTCATCTGTCCACATTTTGCATTCACTATTTATCCATCTCCACTGTCAGACTAATTAATTAGTGTATGGATTAATGAACATCAACTGAAGCAAGGGCTGAGAGTCTAAAGTTACTACACGAAACAAAAAGACAAGATCCCCTTCTTTTAAAAAGTGCTTGCACTGACATCTTGAAGTTTTGTTTTTCATTTTTCTCACTTCCATATTCCCTTGAAAGCTAAAACGAGATTAATGTTTTAATGTTTCTACAACAGGGGAATTTCTCTAGTGATGCCTAATATTTTGTTGTAGAGAAAGGACTGTGATCACTGACTTAAGCACCGTTACTTTGGTTTTTTCATAGAATAGGAATAATTTTTATAGAGAAACACACGTTTCAAAGTTATGAAGCAGAAATGCCTTAGCCTTGAGGAATGACTATCCATGTGCATTGCCAGGTGAACAACCATGGGAAACCCCATCTTATGATCACAAAGCAGCAGCACTGAAAGGCTCTTCACTGTCCTGTCACTCAGATTTTCACTCCTGTGTGATAGTGACACTGTGGTTACAAGCCTTGATCCGAAATATGTGAACAAAAAGAGAATTTGGACCACACACATCTCAGTTGGGGCAGAATTGATACATTTAGCTGCTGAATTTCCTTTCTTACTGTTGTTTACTTACAGATAAAATTGTAATATCATCCATCTCTTCAAAACAAATCTCACCTTTAAGCACTTATCAGTCCTTAGCTAGAAAATACAGAGGGGCTGTTACAGGCAAGATATCACTTATCTCCTCATCTGCTTGTTCCCCAGCAAACTACCCCTGTTTAGTTTAATTCATAGTCTAGGGAGTGTGTTTTATACTCAGTTTTAACTGCTGAAAGGCTCTTGTGCCAACTCTGGAGCTGGAGTTTTCAAAACCATTTGTGACAACAAACACTTTTTGGATTAAGTTATTTTTACCAACACTATATTTAATTACTTAAATGAGGAGACAATTTAATTGTAACCAACCATGCAGGCCTATAAAGCATTTTAAAAGTAGTGCCCAGTTCAAATACATTTTTCTCCTTTGTTCCCAACACAAAGTACAGCAGTTTAATCCTGAAGTGTACATTATGGCACAGCTGTGAAGCCTTTTTCTTTGGATGAAAGCTGGTGAGCAGAACCAGCTCAGAAACAAAAGGCCATCCCCTACAACCCCAGAAACAGGGGTTCATAGCAGACATGCAGGAAAAGAGTTGCTGGTTCAAGGACATTTTTCAGGTATTAACCACCTGCAGTCTGAATTTTTCAGACCATGAGAACATGAGTTACAGTTGCCTTCTTGGCCAGAATGAACAATTTGTGCCATAGTAGCCACTTTGACCGTGGTATTTCTTTTTGTCAATGTGAGCCCACATTTAAATTATAAAGTTATTTCACAGTTCAAAGCTTAGTGCCTAGAGCTACTTTCTGTGCTATAGAAAGCTACACTGTGATTTTCATGAAGAATAATACCTGTATTGTTTACAGAGCAGAGCTGGAGACAACTCTGCTCACTACCACCTGCAGGCATTGAAAATTAGAACAAGTACATGCTTAATCATTTACCAGGAAAATGGAACAGTTACAACAGCTACAATAACAAAAAACAAACAAACAAAAAAAAAAAAACAAACCCAAAGAAACCAAAACCAAAACCAAAAAAAAAAAAAAAAAGAGAGAAAAGGAAAAGGCAATATGCTACAAGAGTGTCAAACATCAGCATTTTTTGACCTAGCTCTCAATGAGCAGTTTCTCAAGCAAAGCCCTTTATTTGGTAGGAGAGACATTTTTGCTTGCTGGCTATTCAGAGGCAGCTGAAACAATTTAGTGAGAGTCAATCTGACAGCAAGTGGAAGCTCAGCTTCTAGAAAATAAGTACAAGTGAATTTGGATGAAAGCAGTGTGCTGAATTGCTGCATTATTTGTACATGGCAGTCCAGGAAGGAAAGGGACTGATAATTCTTTGGCTTGGATTTAGTGCAAGGAGCTGATTTGGTGAAGCAGTGATGTACCTGAGAGGCCACCAGGTCTATGCCATTGTCACTGGCTGCCTCACACACAAAACTCTCCAGAAGGGCTCCTTTCCCTTCCTGACTGCAAATCCTTACAGCAAAGGAACATTTTAATCTACTCATAGCAGAGGCTTCTTCTCCAGGGATTTAAACAATAATGCTCATGGTCAGAGCCTGGCTAAGTTTTCTTCTGGTGGGTTTTGGTGAAGGTAGGTGAATCTCAGGGCAGCACTTAAAGTAACCAGAGTAGGTCCAACTAAATGAGGTAGAACAAATGCATAAATATTTCTAATTGTTTAGCTTGTTTGCATCTTTATTAGTTGAGTTGCTACTGAAAGCAAAATAACTATAATGTGAATAAGGTTTAATAGAGAGCACAAATGTATTCAGCTTACATGCACCATATCCTGAAATAAAATACATCCAATGTACCTGCTGCCTGTTAAAAATACAAATAAAGAGCCACAATTATCTTATTAACTATGTTACAAAAATTTAGGGATTCATGTCTTTCACTTTAACCCTTATGTTTAAAGGCAGTACTTTCCCTAACAGATTAGCAGCCTTCACGATGTACAATTCTTGCACAGTAACTGTCTCCTGGCACAGAGAAGCACCTGTAATGCCTAATGTCCAAAAACTTGATGTCACAAATGTAAGACACTACAGGGGGACACCATTTCATCTTTGAAAACTGTTCCTCATGTATTTCAGAGTGTGGACACGCTGTGACTGCCAAGCAGCAATCAACCACCCGGTGCCTTTGCCAATATCCACCTCCCTGAGCATTCCAGACTCAGACAACCATCAAATCCATGGTGTCAAAGCACATTGGGTGGAGCAAGAGCTTCTGGTATTGCACACTCCCAAAAGATGCCTCCAAAGGCAGCCAGTTTGGGAATGCTGCTGGAGTCAGGCAGAGAAGAAGGGAAGGATCTTCCCCTATGAATTTGTGTCACCCATTTTTACAAATTTCTTCAGGAAAACCACCTCTCACTTTCCAAGAGAGGAATAGAACACAGTTCAGAGTCTCTAACCAAAGGCCAGGTGATCATGCAATTCTGTGGATAATGCTGTTCATGGCAGGATCATCTGGCAGAGGTTCTCTCCAAGGGCACAGCTGCACCACCAACAACACCAGCACTCTCCCAACAGCAAGCCCAGCCCACAAGGCATCTGGCACTGGACTTACAGCTCCTGCAATGGGCTATCCTGGCTTTGCTGAGCAGGCTGGGGTAAGCAGTGCCCTTGTTTTCACACCTACTTGCTGTGCAGAAGCAGCAAAACTGGAGCAGTTCTCCACTTCCATCCTTGTTCATCTGTACTACTTGAGATCAGATGAATTTTAATCCTGCCCAGAGGAGCAGGCAGGGGTTGTTTCAGCCTGTGTTTTTGCCACCTGCAAAGATCACTGCTAAGCCTCTCTCTTGCCCTATTCTCTTTAGCTCCTCATGCCTGGATGGGAGCAGGACTCCCACCATCACACCCACTGTGATCAGAGGGCAGCAGCAGATACCAGATCATTGCACCAGACACAGACCATCATCTTATTGCAGGCCTTCACAAATGCTGTACTCTCATGTTTTCCTAGCCAAAAGGAGAGGGAAGAAAGGAATAACCAAGTAGAAATTACGTATAACGTGACAAACACAAGCATACAGGGAGACACAATGGGCACTTTTCTTCCTGTTAAATAAAAGCCTCTGTACTTTGTCTCAAGTGGGAGTCCAAATACTGGGCTAGCCCAAAATATTGTATATTGTCTGTGAAATATTTTTTCTTCAGCATTCTCTGAATGCTGTTACTCACATTTTGGCATTAGGAAGCAGCAGCACTTTGTGATAAAAAAATCCCCCAAGTAATTCAGATGCTGCAATTGTCATGGAGAGGGGAGAAAAAAGTACTCAGAAGAGACCTGATTCTCTTTTTTCTTGGTCACATGATTTATTGGAAAAAACCCCATTTTGTTCACCTGGTTTCACCCTGCAATAATGCCAAAATCTCTGCATCACTGATACATGTATTAGAACAAAGAAAAGGCCTTTGAGACCTACATGAATCTGTGGTAATAAATGGGTCAGTTTGGGTTCAGAGTCAGGATCTGTGCCCAGCCACTACAGCTTCACAATGCTTGGGGAACAAAATAAAGAAAATGTATATAATACATCCAAATAAAGGCTGCTAAGAGCCCTCCTTATTTCCTGCGAGAAAGTAAGAGCCTACAGGGGTAGAAATAAATGAGGTAAAAATTAATGGCTTTTTTAATTCTAACTAGTAAGCATATCACCCAGGGCTAGGCAAGCTGCTCAAAAGAAAAAAATAAAACCTAACTGAAACCCTATGATTTTTGGGTTTTAGTAGCTGGGAATACTAATGCAAGAGCTCAAGGCAAATACATTAATCCCCCCCTAGCTATGCAAAAATTAATTGTTATGTTCAGCACTACTTTCTTCAATGCCATTTAAACAAGGAGTTTTTTCCCACAAGATTCCTCTCAACAATAAAATTTAATTTCATTTAAATAAAAAATGACGCCCCAAACAAACCCCAGGAAAGATGGACATTAATTAGAAAGCATTCAGTCCCTGGCTTTGTGGTAGATTACATCTTTTTTACAGTTTGAAGTACACTTTTTTTTTTTTTTCTTGTGTTCAAAGTTGCCAGTGAGGTGCTTGGAGTTCAGTGAAACAGGAGGGCCCTTGCAGTGCAGGCTTCTTCCTGCAGCAGTGCAGGTGCACAGGCACAGAAAGCAATGGTCTACCAGCAGTAAAACCTAAGTTTGGCATTTGCTGTTAATGTCACGCCTGAGTGCAGAAGAATCTATTTAATTGCCCCTCTGATAAACCTGATTTCAGTGAGAGATTATAGAAGACTGTCCTTGAGAAATGAGGCAGCAGGGTTAAAGAGTAAAGGTGTTTGAGTTCCTTTCTGTTTAGAACCACCTGCAATGCTGGCACTGCCCTTCCCAGCATTGTTGGAGGATGGATTTTCATTTCCATTTCCAGTATGGATAATGCATTAATTTTAAATGCAAAGGCAAGAAATCGTAACACAATTTGTCCCAAGCATTTCTCAGTTACTAGAATCAAGCAGAACCTAACAAGCAGGTCTAATCAGCTATCACTTTTCTGTTATCTGAGTTTGGCTTGCATGAAATTTCTCATGTAGATGAGAAGATAAAACACATTACAGCAATCCATCCCAACAGTTTTGTAAATGCAAGACAAAGCTCAGGAAAACAAACTGACCAAGAAATAACCCTCCAAAAATGCTTCCCATGCTTTCTGTCAGAAAAATAAGGTTGCAGAAAATGCAGCAGTTCTCCCTTTATTTCTGTGTCATTCGACTTGGGAGATTTCCACAAGACATAAATCAGATTCATTTTTTTCAGGGGCTTAGAATGAAGATCCATGTTCTTGATCTTTTTAAACCGTGTACCATCTGCAAAGACATCCAGACACACAAACTGGCACAGAAAACCTTCCCCATGTTACAGGTCATTCCTTCCCTGTTTCACTGTGATTACAGGGGAAGTCTAATTTACCATAAAAAAATTACTAGAAATGTAGAGTGCACCAGTGAACCTCACATTAGTGGGGCTTTTAAGAACATTCAGGCTTTCAAAAGTGCAGGGAGAACCAAGCTCAGATGAGACCTCTTGAGTGGAATCTGAAAAAGGATGCTCTTCAAAACCTCGATTTAATACATTTCCCTCAGATCAGAAAGTGCAGGTGAAAAATCTGACATCAAACAAGCAGGAGATGGGAAAGCTACAGTGGTTGAACGTGGTTTCAGACTGAAAGGAGTGGCACATTTGATAGGAACGTTTTTCTTTCCTGCTTTCTAAAGAAATCCTGTGAACACCAGTGAGTCTGTACTGATGTCGAGCATTCCCTGGACTAGGAACAGGTGTGCAGCAGTGAGGAAACCACCCTGGTGAGATAAACTGAAAATCTTCTGAGGGCCTTATGTGCTCCAGGCTCCTCCTGCTTGCAAAGAAACATCTCTGTGTGCTGGCAGACAGGCAGCAGCTCTGTGGGTGTCTGCTGACCCAATGGCACCACTAGAGCACTTCAAAAAAATATTGTTCAAAATTTTTTCCCATCATCACTGCAACTAAACTTGAAGACGCAAACTGGAAGGGGCTGAAGCCTTTCCCTGTGCCTTCAGAGACTTGATAAAAAGAACCCCCAAACTTATACCAAATAGTTTACCTAAAGAACTATACAGGAACCATGTCTGTTATGGGAGAGGGGGGAAAAAATGATGCAGGATGATCACACATGCACGTGTCTGCTCTCCCCAGCCATGATCCTGTGTGCTGCTTCCCCCCCTCTCCCCAAGCACAGCTCAGCACTGACCAGCCCCTCGGTGGAAATTGAGTGCCCCTGGCTATTTTTCACTCCTTCCCTGATTCTCTGCTCTCAGTGCTTCCTCAATATTAAGCTCCTCAAAGGCAGAGATTGGCGTGCCCACGCATCACACACCAATAATCTGGAAGCAGTACATATTTTTGCACAATCGTGGCTGGTATTTGCTATATCATGAAATGACTAGCAAGGATTTTGTGTTTCAGGAGGAAGAGATTCATTTAGCTGGTAAGGCCAGTGTGGTTGTCACAACAGTGTGGATCAAATGTAGCCCTGGGGTGAAAATATGCAAGTACATTAACTCTGCATTATGTTTTCCTCTATGGGAGAAGTCTTGCTATTTATACAATACAATTAAGGCATATGCCCAAAAATACTTGTAACATAAATATTTTAAGATGAAGTAAGGAAGAAACACAAAAACAAAAACTCCCTGTCACTCAGTAAACTGCCTCAGAAATGAAAATAAACTTAAAACGGTGTTATTTTCCCAGATGAAAAGCACATCATGAAATGAAACCTGATAAAAAAAAAGCAAAGAGACTGGAAAACACCTTTTCTCACCCAGAATTTTCTTATGAAACATTAAGATCTAGTAAATGCTTAAACAATTCCAAAACCTGAAAATGACAAGACACATGAGGGATAAATATTTTTGATTTAGTGCCTTCCACTCCAAGTTCTCCAGATGTCAGAAGGGCATGACTTGAGAGAGGCATGCTTAAGTGTGAACAGACCTTAGGTTTTGCAGCTCTGGGCAATCAGAGCTGTTAGAATATAAAGTGGTGTGATAGGTGCCAGAGCTGCAGAAACCAAGGACTAATTGGTTTAGGCTGTGCCCTCAGACTGCCAGGTATATTTGGTACATGATGATTTTAGCTGAATTCCTCTTATTTTGCATCACAGGTCATGCTTAAGTGAGTTCCCTACCTGTGGGCTATAATTCAGAACACAAACAAGAATTTGATGATTGATGGAGAAACTGATAGGCAGGTGTTTAACCCAGCATTCCTGGTCTTCATTTTTAATTTATATTGAATTACTGCCCAAAAATTCCACCTCGGATTAGGGTCTGACTGCTGCGTTTTCAAGGGAAGAGCTGCAGTGGGGAATCCATTCTTGTCCTGAAAAATTTTAATAGAAAAAGTAATAGCAGTGAAAAATAGAATCTAAATGGAACAAAGACCTTTCATAACAGCCTGTTGTTTGCTTAGAGATTTTTTTTTTCTTTTTATTATTGGTTTTTTTTATTGTTTTCAGGGAACATTTTATGTTATGAAAGCCAGGATCTCTAAAACTAGGAAGACCTTGAGATGAAACATATAACAATATTTATCCATTTTCTCAGTGAAAATGGACAGATAATGATAACTTGAACTCTTCCCTCATCAAGATTTATATTTCTAGTTTCAATCCCAAAAGAAAGGTTCACACCACAGTCTCAATGTTGACATCATTTGGTGCAATACAGTGCTGCAGTAATTTAATTGCTACAGTAAAAGAACCATAAAAACTTAGCCCTTTTGGGTTTCGCTTTGTTTGTTCTGTCTTCCAGTTGAACTATTGGTGAAGAATGTGCAGCAGGCTGGGAGAGAGGAGAAAAAACCTGAAGTTTAAAAGAAAAATCAAGCTTTTTGTGAGGAAGGTTTGGTCATTATGTCATTAGCCATAATATTTTCAGGGCAAAACCAGCCCAATTTGTCCCTGACCCCAGAGCGTGCAGCCTGGCAAAAGCCACAATGGATCCAAAAGTGACTCTTGTTATTGAGCCTTCCACAATTGAAATGTGCTATGTTTTCCTATCCCTACTCTTGGTGCTATTTAAAGGATACTGTCCTGGTTTTTGCTGGAACAGAGTTAATTTTTCTCCCCTAGTAGCTGCATAGTACTTTGATTTGGATTTTGGATGCCAATCAAATGTTCATAGTGTGTTTTAATTGTTGCTGACCAGTGCCTAAACTAAGTCAAGGGGTTTTCATCTTGTCCTGCTGCCCCATCAGTGAGCAGGCTGGGGATTCACAAGATTATGGGAGCGATGACATTGGGACAGCTGACCCCAAATGGCCAAAAGATGTTCCATACCATATGATGTCATGCTCAGCCTGTAAACTGAGCATGCTGCTTGGGAACAGCCTGGGCACTGGGGAGCTGGTGGGGAGAAATTGTTTTTCATTCACATCACTTGTTTTTCTTGAGTTTTATTTCACTCTCTTTTTGTGACTTTGCTTTTCTTTAAAATTCATTATTTTAATTTTACTTCAATTATTGCACTCTTTCTATCTCAACCTGCCCCTTTGCTAACTTTTACTGTTCTGAATGTCTCCCCTGTTCCTCCAGAGGAACTGAGTGTGCTGGGCTGAGTTGCTGGCTGGAGTTTAGCCATGACAATAATCCACGTGTGATCCTGGCCAGATTTCAGGTGCTGTGAGAAGGAAGGGAGTAGCTGGGGAGGGAGGATGTGCTTTTGCACATCTCAGCACGCAGCATTCTGAGCACTTCTCCTTGCACCACCTGTGCATGAGACCAAGGTGTAAAGCAATGACCAAGGCTTTGCATGGCAAGGGGAGTGCAATGAGCACAAGACCAAAACTAACCCTGTCCTGGAAAGAAAACTGTGAGCAGGAATCAGCAGGTACTCCTGAAATCCTGTGTGGGTCAGGGCTCTGAGGGTTCTACTACAGTCCTGGCTTTCTGAACTGGGGAAAACCCCTCTGTCTGAGCTTGTGAGCCAGCATGAAGCAAAAGACCTGTAGGGAATCTTTGACTGCAATGTTCACTCTCCTACAGCAGTTAGCCTTCAGCCTCCCCAGTTTTCTTCCTCTTTCTGTTCCCAAACCAGAAAACTGTCTTGCAAACAGCACATTCCCACTCTGCTCCCAGGTACAGCACCAAGGGAAAGCAGCTTTTGCTGGTTCCCTCTTCTCCAGTACCCAACCATCCTGGTTAACAGCTTGCTGTCACAAGGCTTGCTGGCTATGGAAGAGTTGCAGTGACAGCCAGCATGACATTTACTTTTTGTGCTTCACTGCTGCAAGGGGCAGTGTGGAAAAGGAACTGGTTCATCCAGGGACACATGGAGCTGAGAGTGGCAGCCCTGCTTCCCAAGGTGGCCCCTCAGCACTGCAACTCTGCCTAGGCAGAGGGCAGGGCTATGCAAAAGGCTGAGGCTTGTTTGAACACCACTGCATGCTGTGGCACAGGCAAGGTGGCCCTGAGACAAAAGCTTTTCCCTCTACTTAAATAAGCCTGCGTAGTGGATTCATTCTGTAAGGAAAATCACTCCACCTCAATTATTGTCACTTATTCCAGAGGAAACAAAGTGACAGAGAATGAGGAAAAGGCTGAGGTTGCTGCTATCATCCGACTGATGTGGTTTTAGAGACTGCTGCTAAAGCTCTGCTAGACCACGCCATCTATCCCTGAAGAAGAGAGAGCTTTGAGAGTGACCCTGAAAGTGAAAGTTGCCAGCAAGCTAAATTCAGTATGGCAGGTGAATTCTGCACTCGTCCATCCAGAGCAATTCTAACTCAATATTAGATCTCCTGTTTCCAAAGCTACTGAAAATACCTCACTCTGAAGATACAGAAATATTGTCAGTGTCTGCTGCAAATTTGTGTGGAAAGCTAAGCTGTTCTATTTGCTATAGAGGGAAGGGACACAAGCGGTAGAAACACAGGCTGCCTGCTGATGGCTGCATCACTGATTTCTCATGAAATCTCCTAATATGCTTTTATTTGTCATATCTGAATTAATTTTTTCAGCAGATACCTTTAGTGTTACAGAGATATCAGTTAGAGGAGAGGCCAGGGGTCTGAATGAGCAACGTGGTGCCTTTGTCACCCATAGAGTGGTGCAGAACACCACCAAGACACCCATAACTTTGCAGTGTTTGAAAACTTTTTCAGTGTTTGAAAAGAGACAGGAGTCTGAGTGGGAAACACAGACTTAGAATGACATGCCAGTTCCTGAGGATTTTTTATTCCTCACTAACACAGTAGCATCCTAGGAACTGATAGCAACTTGTTTGATTTGAAACTGGATTATTTTTACATGCACACACCAAGGAAAGTACCTTTTAGGGATCAGTTTCTTGATGAGATTTCATTACAGCTATTAAGTATTATTTGCTATTTAAGATAGTATCATCACAGCAACCACTACTATATGAAGATCTTGAAGGAAAGAAGCAATTTTGATTGCAAAAAGAAGCATAAGTGGTTTCTGACATTGATGAGTTTAGGTGTGCATGAGAATTTGCTTTTCCATGTGTTTTCTTTTCTTACATATGAAAACTGGAGTCTGCAGACTTCAAGTGGATGAAGGTAAACACACAGTGATAAGCAAGTGAAAAGAGCAGAGATGCAAATTTTAAATGTGACTCCATTCCATGACTTAATGCCATGGGTCTCAAATCATAAGCACTTACAACGAGAATGGGTCAGCAAGATAATTCAGAGAGCATCTATTCCCATGAGCTACAGAGAAGTTTTTTTGTTTGCATGTTCACTTGTTTGTTTTTTTGAGAACCTCATTACAGGGAAACATAAGTTACAACTTCCTTACTGATTATTAGAGGAGGGCAACAAAGGGCATATCTGTTCTCTGTTCAATGATCCATGCAACCAGAGCAATATCCACAGCAAGCAAACCAGGACTGTAAGAAGCTGAAATGGCCAGTACAGCAAATATTTTTAAGTTAATATAGTTAGGGCTGAATCAAGGTGACCTAATAAGCCTGCTCCAAAATACATTCTCTTAGGAAAGAGAAACTTAAGCCCCTAACCCTAACACAAATGCTAACCTTGATCTTAATCCTAGTGTCACACTAACCCTAAACCCTAATCCTAAACCTAAACTTAACATTAACCTATCTCTAACTCTAGCAGGCAGTCCCAGTGTTTCAGGTGCAAATGAGAGGTTGCCCAGGGCATGCAATAACCACCAAGACTTTTCTATGCTGACACATCTATCTGCAAACAAAGAAAAACCTTACTGAATTTTGGAGGTGCAATCCAAGTTTTGGCAATGGGCTCCTGGAAGAGAATGAAAGTTCTTTTCCATAGGCAGGAACCAGTGTTCCAGGGTAATAAATATTACAATGTATGTTATAGCTATAATTTTTATATGGTAAGTGGGAATTCTAGGGCTAAATTGAGTTTATCTAGACTATAAAACATGAAAACAGTGCTCAATGCTCTTCATGAAGAAACCAGAAAGAATGTTTTTGTTTTTTCTTTTGTTCCTACATGCAGCTTATCAAAAAGACCACTTTCCCCAATTTTTACTAAAAAAAATGCATCATTTCTAGAAACAAGAAGTAACTGATTGTGGCTCCAATGTCTCTGGCACTAGGAAGGAGAAAGTGCTCTCATTGCTGAAGACTTTTTGCAGTAAATTTTCAGCTTGGCTGGAGGCTGCTCACCTGTTTTACATATGCAGAGGAAATTATACCCTGCAGCGGTCATGCTCCACTGTCTGAGCACTGGCAAGGTACAATATGAAGATTTGAGATTCATTAGGCCATGGATGCAAATAGGGGCTCATGTAGAAAGATATCCAGGAGTGGTGGTGGCATGTAAAACTTGAGAGGAGGATCACAGGCATTGCTACTCCTCAAGCACAGAGGAACTGTCTTTGCAAAGGGTAAATCTCATTTGTGCAGGAGACAGACTTCCTTGAGGGGCTTTACAAGGCTGTGAAGTACAACCCTGCAGCATCAACACTTTCTATCACAAGCTTCAACATTTTCTGCAGACTTCCAAGAGGAAACCATATTTCAACCTGTCTTAATGAATTGGACATATGTATACCACACAGAAATCTAATAAAACCCAGCCAAGCAGTGAAGAGAGGATGAAACACATGTAACAGGCATCAGTGACATCTCTCAATATGCTGCTGAAAGGCTCAGGCACTGCAATGGTGGCCACAGAGTCATTCAGAAGTCAGAGACAAGAAAGGATCCCAGAATTTCACTTCCGTGGAGGAGATGAAAAACACAGCAACACTCACCCATATGTTTTCAGCCAGGTATGGAGGAAAATGGAGATATCAGCATGGAAATCATTCTGCAACAATTTTCTTCTATGATTTTCGATCTTTGCAGCTTCCATGCAGGTATAAAGGACATGGACAACACTATCCTATTATAAAAGACCATAAATTAAATATTGAACATTGTAATATCATATTTTTTCCCACTTTTGGAATTCCATGTGGTTTTGTTCAGCTGAATATCTGACTTCTTTATGATCCACACCTGTTTACTTCTATAAGCAGATCTGGCCCCTGAGCACTTATGAGCAAGTGTCCCTAAAGTGAATTATCAGGGATGAATTGGTGGAATCCAGGAATTTTCCAGTGGGTCATGGACAATGATTCATAGAACCATGTTAAGGGGCCCCTGGGTCTCAGCCTCTGATTACCAGTAGAGAACAATTCAAACACAGTGTTTGAGAGGGACTTGCTGCAAGCTACAAGTATCATAGTTTAGGGCACTCTTGATGTAGGAGCATGAAATTAATAAACATAAATATTTTTAAATGCCTTTTGTACCATTGTCTGATTCTAGCCAGAAAGAAAAAAAAAAAACAAACAAACAAACTCAAAACTAAACAACCAAAAAACTCCACAAAATAATGGGTTAGCATCATTCCTCCTTACTGCTTTTAGCTCCATGCAGACATTGTTTATACTGCCAACATTACTGTCTTCTCAGAGATGGGTAGCCACAACCTAGAGGATATTTAGTCTACAAGATTTTGGGTCCATCATACCCCACTTTATAACAATCTCCCCCCTCATGCCAGCAGTGACAGTGCTTTTTCTCAACATTTAATAAGATGCTTCCCTCTTCAGTATTATCTAGCAATGAATAACATATACTACATTTTGTACAATTTTGTTTGCTTAAATCCCCACTGCATTGCTTCCATGTGTGCGTGCACACACACAAACACCAGTAAGACTTTACTGTGGTGTGTGCTAGCTAAAAACATCAGAACTGCCACTGCTTTGAGAGCTTCAATTCTCTTTCCTTTCCCCATCTTCTCATTTGCCTCCAGGCACTCTGTAACAAATGCCTTTAGAACTTCATCTATCCCTCAGATATTCTGCAAGTGTTTTACCTGTACACAAATTTCTCCTCTGCTTTGTGGGATTAAGAAAACCCTCCACGTTTTGTTCAGTAAATGCCCAAAACCTCACTCTATGCTTATGCTGGCAACAGTTTCCTTGAAAAGATCAGTCTTTGCAACAATTCAGCAGCAAGACTGAAAAATCAAGAGACAACAAGAAGGAACAAAGGACTTGGAGTCTCAAAAAAATCCCAAATGCAGAACTGCATTCAGTGATAAATCTGAAGCTCATCTAAAATAAGGATGGAGCACCAAAAAATAACATTGTGAACTGGAAAAATTATACAGACACTGAAAACCAACCATGATCCCCCTAATTTTCCAATCATCCTGATTATTATAATCTGCACCTCCACGGTCTTCTTCCCCTAATGCATTAAGTACAGCAGATTTTTCTTGTTTATTTTGGAACACAGCTGTTGTGCTAATTTATCCTAACAGATAATGTGATCACTGGTGCTTCTTAGACACAACCTACAGAATACCATGAGGAAATGAAAGCAGGTATGGTATAACTTATTTTTTATGCCTCCAAAATAATTGCTATAAGCTGCAAAAAACACCCCCAAAACAAAGAAACAAAAAAAGGAGCAACCAAGGGATTACACACTTCAGGAAAACAGACTTTGGGACTGCCAAGGATAATGGATGGTAAGAGGGACAGAAAATCAGAAAGTTCAAATCTAGGTGGTCCTTGTTCAGCTGTGTAAGGTTTTGTCATCTTCTGCCTCCTGCAGAAAGCCTGCAGTTAAAGGATTCTTCCGTCGAGATAAAAACCCCAGTCCACAGTGATTTCCCTCTAGGTTTTAATGACAGCACCTCCCCAGTGAGCAGGGCTGAATGTTTAGAATCAGTCTCATTTTGGTGCCTTTCTCCAAACAATGGAGAACTTTAGGGCCTTTACTATTTGTGCTCTATCAGTGTCCTCTTGGGCTGAGGGCAGGGTATGTCACCTGTAATGTCACTACTGATTTAACACTTGCAATTACAGGTAATAATCATCATCATCATAATCATCACTCACCATCATCATTATCATGGCCTTGATGCCATTTGCCTATGTAGCTACCCTCAATCTTAAACTTCTTTCAGTTATTTTTGGCTGAACCCGAAGCACAGAGTGGGCAGGAATCACACCATCCAGTATTTTATGCCTTGATTCCAGTGCAAGTTTTGGAGAATCTTGTTAATAAACATCGTAAACCATAGACAGTTGTCACACAGAAAAAATTATTATTCTGCTGAAACTGCACAGATGAACGCATATAAGAGTAAGGAATAGGCTATAATTGTTGCATGTGCTTGGACAAAAAATATGCCTTCAACAAATATGAATACCTCAGTCTACAGCCTGGCTTTGGAGATTTGCAAGATCATTCACTGCTGGTTTTGCTAGCAGAAAACAGTTGTTGTAGGGTAGAAATCAGACTGAACATAACATAGGACATATTACAAGACTGCAAATAGCTTTGCACTTAGATATTTTCCATGGATAATAAAGATGGGTAATGGATTGTGACTGACATGTTTGTGACCTCTAAAAGTTTCTAAGTAGCTCTCAAGACCAAGGGAGCTTTTTTCTCTGTACAGTACATCATAGAAACAGCTGCAGTTTGTTAACTAGCTCTCCATTCATGAAAACTAAAAGAAAAACTAGGAAGACAAGGGGAAAAGAAAATCAGTCATTTAATAGTAAAGTCTCAGTAAAACATCTGCATGATCTGTCACTGTTTGCTTTGTATACACCATGGGGTTTTCTGCAATAGGAAAAATTGATCAAGAAAAAAGAAATGACTACAGAAGATGATATTTGTTTCCAGAATGCCACAGATTCTGTACAGAACTTTGAATTTTGATATTTCTGTTTGCCTTTACAGAGGAGTCAATTAAAATTAAGGTGTTTAACAGGATAATGAGAAAGAGTGGTAGCAAGGGAGAAGAGAGCATATGTTCACTTATTTAAAATAACATTGTGAAGTGTTCAACATATTTAAATTGGTGATGCACATATTCACTGTATAATTGAATTAGCACTTCCGCTAGATACCATAAATGTTTCTAATGCACATTTTCTCTTCCATACAGTTATAAATAGTGTGCTTATTTATAGCAGCAAACTGACCAGAAGGTGGCCCCATAGTGAATACAATGCAACTTAAAATTCACTCAAGGGAATAGGCTGGTGTCAAAAAGTGCAAGCTCTATTTATCAGTCCTGAAAAGTACATTAGGCTAGGTCTCTCTGAAGGGGTAAAGTATTTGTCATCGTAACACTCCAAATTATTTTAAAATTCATTATGAAATAGATTGAGCAGATACAGAGATAAGTCCCAATCTACTTTATTACCTTAAACTTTAAAAGCAGAATAAGTAATGCAAGCGAAAACTGACAGAGCCATGTTGTGTTGTTCAAAAACTGGTTTTCCCCAAGAAAAGAAAAGTCTGTTTTAGGGGCTGATCTAGTGACCACTGATGAAACCCATTAAAAAAACCCTCCCGGTAAATTTACTAGAATTTTGCTTCATGCTTTCCTGTGGGGTGTCCTCAGAACACCAGAGTCACAAACCTGTGCCTTCATTTCCAGTGCGATTCACTGGAAAGAATCAGAAACCATTTCACAGCATTTACAAAGCTGCTTCTTCCTTTCCAACTGCTATCCTGGGATGCAGACTGAGCAGACTCTACATTTGTTATCACCAGTGAAAATAGACACTCATTCTGAGCTGGAATGACACATCCCACTGCTCTCCAAGCTTTGTTCACGTGCAGGGCCTTTTTCTTAGCACAATAGTGCTATGCTAATGTGATGCTATCAGAAATAGGAGATATAATAATCTATGAAATGCAGTAGTTTAATACTTCTAGTAGATGAAACTGCTAACTACAACAGCAGGTGGTTTTTTTTTTCCAAAAGCAGAGGATAAAAAAGAAAAGAAAAATTTGAACAAACAGTTCAAATGACTGGAATAAATGATGGCACTCTTTACACCAGAACTCTGTAAAACCCTTTCTTGAAATTAAATTGTCATGCAAGGATGTAGTGTGACTTATCCTGAATATTAATAATGTTTATCACTGTACAACTTTTTAGATCCAGGCAGAGCAGGGAGGAAGAGGGTTAATCTGGAGAAGCTTGAGAGCAACAAGGAGATGACTCCTTGCAGCTGAGGGAAAGATGAACTTACCCCAGCACATCATTTCTGTTTCACAGGTGAGCATTGCACACACTGAATGGTACAAGTGTTCCTAAGTCATGACAGGTTAGGACAGATGTGCTGGCACCAGGGTTACAGGAATGTTGGCAATGGAGAGAACATGTGCTGATTGACAGAAATACAATTTGGGATGGGTCAAGTCAGAGTAGAGGGAGATACCTATTTGGATAGGGGGATAATTTCTTATTGGATGCAGACAGCCAATATAAAGTTCCCTTTAAATTAACATGTTACTCTTAACGGTAATTGAGGATTTTTTAAAAAAAGTTACCCTAAGAAAATAATTGTGATTTGTCTTTCTCACACACACATCTTGACCCAGCACATGAGATCTGAACAGCCCATTTCATCAACACTAGGAAAAGGCAGGGCAAAATTTTAGCTAACTCTAGGGAAAAACGCCCCGATAAAACCTCCATAAGCTCTTTATTCCCCAGTTCTATATCCTCCACAGGGTAGCTGTTTACCTTGAAGCTACTGGCCATTTGACAATTAGAAACAAATGTTTTCTTGAAGGCTTTTATTTTGACTCCATCCCCAGTGTTCAAGTATTGAAACAGAGGTAATTAAGATTAATAGAAAGAAGAGTTTCTACAATTAAGATATACTCTAGACAGGCAATAGCATAATGTTTATTCAGACAAGGAAGAACAGTGCATCAATAATTATAACTTGAACCATTCATTTTAATTCAAAATTAGTAATATTAAAGTTGCAGCACTCACTAGGGGCACAAGGAATAATACCCTGCTGTCTAGACAAAAATTCTTCCTGAAGGAAGACTGATTCACCCCAGAGCTTTTGATCAACACATCCCAAGTGTAAGCAAATGTTTCCTGAAATAGAAAATTCTTATCGCTTGTCACAACATAATTGCAGCTGTTCTGATTTCATATGGCAACAGTACCTGCCTCGAGATTTCCAAAGTCCATATCCCACACAGCTGGGATGTTATAGTCTAGTGGCAGGTACTGCAATTACCCAAAATACTCCGCTACCACCAAATAGCTCAGACCTGATTTTCACAGGTGCCCTTTACCCTGTCACATCAGAGGAAAAGTGCCATTTTTTACAACATGATTCAGCACAGAATGACACCCTTAAGGAAGCAGGTGAGGAGGGGCAATACCCAGAGCAGACCTTCAGAGTGCAGAGGAGGGATGGGTCACCTGCTCCACTCCATACTTGTCTTTCCTGTGTGAAGGTTTTAGGAATAGAGTATGATGAAACAACCATATTCTAATGCAGAATGTTACAGGCATTTTAAAGGAATATAATCTGAAATCCAACACATGTATTTGGAAGAATGGATATTCTTTTGCATAATTACTCTAGGCTTCAGCACTCAGATGTTTCCCAGAGCTGGTTGTTGCCGTTTTGGATACCAGTCCTGGAGGAAAGGGCTGCTGTCAGGAGCTTCACACTTTATTTGGAGTGAAAAGTCAGATTACAATTCCCCTTTGAAATTAATTTTAGAAGAAGCAGCATTAAAGAGTCAGCAGGCAGAAACAGTTAATTTTCTAAACATGGAGAATAACTCAGAAGTCCCCATTGCGCTACGCCATATTTATAAGGAATAGCACAAGAGGACTGAAAGAATCTCTGGGTAATATTACAGAATTTCAGACTGTTAAACTGTCAGATTAAAATCATCTTGCTGTAGTTGACTTTGAATGTTTTTCACTGCTCACATGCCTCTACCTCAAGAGAACAAGCCTGACTTCCATATATTAACTGACAATTCTCCAAACTCTTTTCCCTGATACTAAAAAAAAGTCCTATACCTTCAGAAGCTTGAAAGGGAGTTTTGAAGAAGAAAGATGAAGACACAGAATGAAAAGGCATCTGAAAGATGAAATTACCATTTAAAGATGTCAAAAAGTGATGTAAAGTGAGTTGCTCAATTTCATAATGAAGCAGTCAATAAGATCAGCTTCACGTTTTCTCCCTTTGATTCTTTGAAATATGGATTCCCCCCCTCCCCATGATACAAGTGTTAATTTTAGGGTTCATTTAAAATTCATAAACTGAAAATGGTAATATTTGGGAGTTTTATACTCACACGAAGAATATTTTCGAGCAGTTCAGACAGCCTCAGACTTTATTCATGAGATGCAGCCAGAATTTTTATTCATTCATTCACACATCAGTACTTGTAGACACTACACTTAATCTGCCACTGCCACACCTGCTGTTATCACTCAAATTTTTGTGCTGTTTCCCTCCAAATATTAGGTGGCAACGATGGTTTTGTGCCTTTCATTAACATTTCTTGAAATATATTTGCTGTCATATATTTGTTGTTCAAATTATGTGATTTGAACTGAATTTAAAGGGAGGGCACAGTTACACTTGGATGTAGATTTGAGGTGATGATCTTGTTGCCAAAATAGCTACAACACCAAGCAGGAGTTTCTAAAGCTCCAGGTTAGAAAAGCAGATTCAGCCAAATTTTCTTAAGAAATCTCACATATGTATTTTAAAACAATAAAACCCAATCAACAAAGGAACACCACCAAATGAACACAAAACTTTGAATCAGCTTAATCTGTGATTTGTGGCCATCAATTTAATGTTCATTTCTTTATGTTGTATGCATTCCTCTCTCTGGCCTGTGTCTGATGGTGGTGAAAATGTGTAAAACCAACAGACAGCTGCAGTTAAAGAAGGCAAACAGGCCTCCAGCATCAAAAGGAGCTGCACCCCAGAGACAAAATCCAAAGTGATTCCTGCATCATTTAGAGAGCTGAAGGACTTCCCTTCCTTTGTCCCCTAAATTCCTCTAGGAAATGACATCTTGGTAGTATTTTCTTCCACAAAAGAGTTTCCCTGTGAGTCATCAGCATAGCTTTCTTTCATAATTTCACTTTTCAAAGCAATGCTTGTGCAAGCCTTCACTAAAAATACAGAAATCAAAACGAGTTACTGGTAGTTTCAAAAGATGTCACTCAACCATATTTAAGTAATTTTTAATGAAGTATTGAGCAATGAGTAGATTACAAGAAGATGGCAGAGCAGATAGAGCACAGCATTACAGATGCAAAGAGAAACTTTGAAAACAGAAGCTGAAAGCCATACTAAATAGAACATTTTTAACAATACTACAAGTTTAGATATCAGGGAAGGGGCAAATACGAATATTATGGGCCAGAATGATAAACTGAATCACTTAGGATGGCAAAATGCCTGAACTAATACATAATTGCATTCTCAATACATTTACAAAAGAGAATGATAAAAAGTGCTCTATAACCCAACAGCTGATATAGGATGGGGGTTTACTGCAAAAAACTCACCATTAAATGTGTACCAGAAACCTAACTTGTGCTCCCTGCCTCTGATGAGGGGCAGCAATAAAGTCTTTGTATTTTGTGAATTACTGCTCTTTATTAAGCTGTGTTCCTGTTAGTCTCTGATGTAAGGAGACACATACATTGTGCTATGTCAGGTCATGTCAAGTCCCATCAAGTCACATGTTGTAACTCGGCCTGATGTAGCTTGACATGGTGCATATTAGAGCCAATGGAAAAAATCTAAATGCCAAGCCATTTTCAATAAATACACTCTGTGTGCTGGTGCACAGCAAGACCCAGATGGGGATTTATCCTGAAGCTCTGCAAAAATACCAGTCTTGAGAAGCTGTGGAGTTTCAGAGAGAGAGAGATGGGGAAAAAAACTTTATAGAGCACATTCTGCAGAAGCAGACATCTATTGGCATTCATGTCCAGATCTATTAAGCATGATGTAGAGACTCTGTGAATTAGGAAAACTTAATTATCTTGGATGAATTTATTTCCAAGACTCTTAAAATAATCCCATGCAGTTCTGCAATAAATGTGGCAAATGGAAGCAGCTGTATTTAAGCTCAAAATGAACTTTCTCCCCAGTTTCTCTTACTCATTGCTGTTGCTCCATTAGCACCAAGGATTTGTTTGGGTGCATCCTAGTCACAATCTTCAGTGATAAAGACTGTGTTTGGGTATGATCTTTCAATTTCATCTACTTTTGTGCAGCCTGCCCAAAATCTAGCCTGAGGAGATGAGCTGATTCAGTCTCTTCCTGCATTCACATTTCCGAGAGGTGCCTCCTAATGGCTCTGCGACAGCGTCAGGTTCAGATGGACAGAAGAGTACCAAGAAGTGAAAACTGTGCCAGGGGAGGAAGGGAGCTGAACAACAGATCCACCTGGAAAGCATCTGGGCTCATTGGCAATTACAGTAACACTGATGTTCCTCTCATAATGTGAAAAACTCCAACACGTGCAACTAAATTGTCAAGTCTTGGAAAAGACTTTCCCCATTCCTCATTGGAAGAGTTTGATAAAGGACTTGGCTATGTCCCATCGCTTTCAATCATGTCCTTAGTGTCTCATGGAGACAAACAGCTGTGCAGGGACAGGGCTGGAGCACTCCATCACATCTATCCTTGGCTCAGCTACTGTCCTCCTTTGGGAGACACAGTGGCAATTCATACCCCTGCAGACAGGACATTTGTGACAGCAGGAGGCATTTTCTGAAGGGTAGTACAGGACCTCTGTCATTCAAAATGACCTCAGTTTTTGCATACCCACATAAGGCAAACCCCTTATGCCATTTGCTGTGCAATATTTATACATGAGAACTTTGCCATTTAGGTGTTTCATGATGACTTAGAGGTGCAGTGAAGAAACAAACTATCAAAGCTCATCAAACAGATCACTACCATGACACTGTGGGATTGGAATGTGCATCACTTGGAGAATCACAGACAGGTGGAAAACCTTGGCAGGTGCAAGACTTCAGTCCTTTCAAAGACTCTTAGCACCACTCCAAAGAGAAAATGATAGCTAAAATATACCACACAGAGGTTTCCTTCTCATCCATATTAAGTTGCCTGGCAGGGTTACACCAAATTGTTAGATTTTTTTCATAGAGCATTCAAAGAGCAGAATAATATGTTGTCCTTAACTTTGCCATGAACAGAATTCGATCAGCTGCTTCAATAATGCTTTAAATATTTAAATAGTATCACAGCGAAGAATTTCATTGAGGGTAAGCATCTGCTCCTTACAGCAAGTTGCTCACTGTTTAAGGAAACACCTTTCCCAGGCACTTTTCAGGAAGCAGTTGGAAAGGGCCAAAGGTGAATTTTGGCATGAATGATGACTTATTCACACAAAACAGTTTAAATGCAAGTAATATATTCCTGTCACTCAGACAGCTGACAAAATGTCAGTTGCCTTTATCAATTGTTTCAGCACCTCCTGTCAGCTGCCATCAATCTTTGAAATAAACACTATAAATAAAACTGCATCGGCAAATGGCTGCCAAATAAACCATGGGTTAAGCACACTTCACCTATTATGCAATTTGGTGCCAGTGATGATTTTGATCAGAAGCCCAAATGCAGAGTGAATACAGAGCTTCATCCAGAGAGGAGGCAAGGCTTATTGTGATAAATATACACAGGCATTCTTTTCATATGCTCAGAAAGAAAGCACTCCTGGGCCACCTTGGTCTTACTTTTCTAGTGCTCAACCACCCTCTGTGTGAAGAACCCTTCTGTAATATCCAGCCCAAACCTCCCCTGGAACAGCTTCAGGCCATTCTCTCACATCCTGTCACTGGTCACCAGAGAGAAGAGATCAGTGCCTGCCCCTCCTCTTCCCCTCAAGAGGAAGTTGTAGACTGAGATGACATCAGTGGCTCTGTGAAGGTTCTTGGATGAATCCCATCAGGCCCCATAGATTTGCTGCTCCATCTGGAGCAGCAGACCCCACACAGTTTCAGGGTTGACTGGGAGTTGATCATTCTCACAGTCATGGTCCTCAAACTCAGGGCACTGAGACCCCCTTTGGTCTCCCATCCATATTGAAGATAGAGGCAAAGAATGCATTAAACACCTCTGCCGTGTCCCTGTCCCTGTTTGTGAGGTGACCATCCTCATCCTGTAATGGGCTAATGTTACTTGTATGATGCCTATTGCCATTAATATATTTGAGAAAACTCTTTTTTTGTCCCTGTAAGAAGCCACCAAGCGCCTGGCACTGCCCATCTGATTCCCTCACACCACCTGCAAACCCCCAGCACTTTGGGCCTCCATTCCAGCCCTTTTGCACCCTCAGATGTTCCCATTCCACCAAGAAGATGTGCTCCAAGCTCTCCTTTATATAATCACCCATGAGAGAAGAAGCAAGGGTGAGGACTGCCCCAAAAAAGGCATTCCATTTGGCCAACCAGTCCCACTTGTGCTTTGGAGAAATGAGGGAGAGCAGCACTTCGGATGTGGTGGGTCAAGGTGGTAAATAGTGGGGAAAAAAATTATAAAGGTGTCTTTTTGAGGTTTCTCATTTTTTAAACCTCTAGGAAAGGTGATGTAGCAAAAAGGTGAGGCCATCACTCTCAAGAATATAAGCAAGTAGATGAAGATTAAATTATAGTATACTACAGAAGCATTTACACACTGATACATGCCAGCAGCCATTATCAGCCACTTTCCTAATTCTTCATAGACAAACCTTGTCACAGAAAAAAAAACATCCACCTGTTCTTTCTGTCTCATCTGCCATCTTTCCACTGTCATCTAGTCAGCACAATGGGACTCAAAAAAAAAAAAAAAAGATGGGATAGCTCCTCCTTTTCAAAACAAGGTGAATGTCATAATGGCTAAGGTACAGAGGTAGATTGCCAACCTGTCAGCAGAAAGCAAATACTCAGTGTAGGTCACTACCCATTTCCTCATTTTAAGCCCCATTCATGTGTTTTTCCACCTTGCAACATATTATCTAGTTATTGGCCAAAATGCCAATTGTCTTTTAAATCCTTAGAGAAGTCATTGTACAGCTCCCAACCTAAATAATAAAAATATCCCAAGGAGTATGACAAGGATCTATTGTTATTGAGGGGATTGATTTAGCAGTGCAGAAACCCTGCGATAAAAGAGTCTTAATATCCAACCTAATTTTATAAGGATTACCAAACCACACTGATTCCAGAGGCTTCCCCTCACCCTTTGTCTTTTCAGGCTGTGTCTGTAACACTTTGGGAGCCATTGAATTTCAATGGCCCTGGAATTTCAAAGTGGCACTGCACAATTGTCCAGCTGAAGCTGGAGGCTGCAAGAGGCAAAAGAAACAATGGATTTCCCCAGGATGATTAGGTCTCAGATGTTAGGAAGGATGAGTAATACTCAGCCCTCACATCTTAACCCCAGGAGGGTTAAGTACATTATGAACACTGAGTGTCTCAGATGAGAAGTCCACTGAACACACTCTTGAAGGTCACTGCATCTATGGGCAGGAGAGGGGGAGTTTGAAGGCTTTTCATTGAATGAGGCTTTTATTTCCTGCGAATACAGGTGAAATCAAGGCCAAGAGTGAGCGTGACAGAAATCACAGGAAACTGTGTCCACTTAAACTGGTTTGGAAGTATTTTCCAACACCCAGATGTGGGGATAGTGCACACCTTTTCCATACACCTGGTGGGAAAGTAAGCACCACCAAGCACCAGAGACACTGCATTCCAGAAATTCCCTAAACAGCAGGATTGGCAGGACTGCACAGTGTGCTGTGCAGCAGCCCTGCCTTTTGCATTGGGCTCAGCCACAGAACAATGATTCTCGGGAGTCGTGTGGCTCTGCTCAAGGGTGAGATAAAGAACGTTGTGCAATCATAAAAGACACTGATAATGAAAGGGCAGGAAGTACGACACTAAAATTGTTTTAGCTCCGTCAGACAAAAGCAACTGCATTGCTAGCAAGGAGGAGGATCAGGACAGCACTTGGTTTGGTTCAAAGGTGGGGACATGTGGAATATAACCCCTGTGGAACCAGGGAGTCTTTCAGAAGGATAAGTTTTCCAGCAGATTCCTAACCTGAAAGGTTTTCTGGGAAAGATGCAGTCCCTAGAGATGTTACAACTGCTCTTAGGCATTGTACCACCTGGGCTCTCTGGACACAACTAATCTGTCCCTTTTGGCAGTTTTGAACACCCACGGAAGCCAGACTCTACTCCAAAGACTGAAATATTCCAACACAATTCACAGAGCTTTTTATGGCAAGTTCACTTTCATCCTGCACTTGACATGGCTGCTGAGACTAAACCAGGAGGGCTTGGAAAGCACAGTGTCATGGAAACACTTACCTGTGAGTCCTTAACTCACACAGGCACACTTCTGGGGAGTTTGTCTGACTGTCATGTGTAGAGACAGCCATTAGGCAGATGTGACACCGTGCTGCCCTTGCTGGAGCTGTTGTTGGCTTGCTTTCACAACAGCATTTTGGCAGGATTCTTTTGGCCCATCTAAATGCAGATTTAGAGAGGAGATACAGTGTGTGTCTTCTGGTCCAGGAAAAAGCCAAATTCCCTTTTCCATGAATGAGTTTTCTGATTATTATTATTATTATTTCTATCTCTTGTCTGTAAATGTCGGAGTAAAACCCTGGCCCCATGGAAACCAAGGGCAGAATTCCTACTGATGTCACCATGGCAAAGGTTTTCTCTGTGTTTTTCCAGATGTTTCATGCTCCAAACATGCCATCTTCATTCCCTCAGACTTGCCATATTGCATTTGACAGAGATTTCCCCCAGTATCCTAATCATGAATCATCATTCGGTCTCCTAGAATCCGTTTGTAAATGAAGTTGCCTGACATGGGTTGCATATTGTGCCACATTATTTATGTCAGGTCAAAAATTGCTGTGGGAATTGCTAATTGGAAACAAAGCCAAGGTCTGTTTTTCCCCCTAGGTAGACTGGCAGGTAACATGAAATTGAAAAGGGACAAGTCTCACATATCAATTCTTCCCTTCTTTTAAAAAAGCTGCTTCAGGTCGCTGCCTTCTTGTGTTCCCTCCTACAGAAAATTGCCAACATGCAGTCCCAGTGCTGCTTGTTCCTGTATTTTGGGAGCACAGAGTGACAAGGGTGCCACAGTCTCTCTGCAGTCCTACAAGAAATGCCAAGACAGACAGGATGGGTGTTGTGCTCATCTGGCACTTGCGGCTGCCTGAACAGGAGGGAGGAGAACATTGGTTTCCAGACGTGCACCTCAAATGCAATGGTTTTCCTAAAGGTATGGAAACAGCCTTCTCCCTTTGGAAAAGGTTTGTGGTTCAGATTACCATCAAGCTGAGTGCATAATGTTTCTGGTCAAAAAGTTGACTGGTGTTCTGCACTAACATTTTTATGAGCACACTGAACTGGCAGTGAGATTTGGGAATGCCAAAAAGGGAAAAGGCTCATTTTTCCAAAGAAAAATGGAGCTCCTGATACAAAACATTATTCAAAACTTGTGCTCAGCCTCCATCAGGAGCATCAAAATTAATTATTTCCAGTAACCTGCAATAGGTTTATGCTGAATGCCAGAGAGAATTCAAATAGTTTACCTAAGCACATCACCTGGAAGGAATACAATTCCTCCACATGCTTTCAATGGAATGGGATAAATAGAAGTTCTGAGCTGACAAATATTTTTATGGTTGGAGCTTTCATCATTAAAAGGAAAATGGTTAAGAAATAGTATTTGTAATTTTCTTTTTTTTGGCCATAATGTCAGCTCTCTCCCCATGCTTGTAATTGGATTCCACAAAATTAAGGACTTAATCCAATAACTAAACAAATCTTTGTATGCTTACCAGACAAGCTATATTCTTCACTTACTAAATGTACAATTAAAATACATAAATTTTTAATTCTTATTACATTTAAGTGGTAAGGTCAATGCTAATTATAGTACAGGAACACTTTAACTGTAACTTAAAATTTTATCACCTACATTATTTTCAGTAAGGAGTTAAATGAAATCATTATTAAAGAATAAAGGAAATTGTCAGCAAACCAAGCAGGAAGTGTCTGTAAGTATTGTTAAATGCACTTCAGGGAAATTGTTCCTATGGACTCAGCTGTTACAGCAATTATCAGGAGATGAGGCAAAAGAGGTCTGGAAAATTCTCCACAAGACATAATATATAGCTGTTGGATCTAGTATCTGATTTAATGTGAAAAAGAAAAAAAAAATAACATTAACAACACGACAAAATCCATTCTCACCTTCCAGTCAGCATAATTGGTGATCTTAAAGGAAAGGGAAAATATGTACCTGACATGGAGAAGGTTATAGACTATGACAGCTTTGATCTGTTATTTTATTTCTCCCAGAAATGTTTCATTTACACTTGTAAATAAAAATATTAATATTTTTTCTCAGGGTTTAGAGCTAGTGGAAAGTTAACAGGAAGTAGTAGAGTGTCTTGGACCATGCCCAAGATAGAAACAAGACAATAACAACTTGAAATCACTCCAGCCAGACATGATACCACATTCCAAGATCAGGAAACTGTGTGCACATCATTAAATATGCATTTCAGTTAGCTAAATGAAGGTTGGGAATAAGACCTAGAGCTAGACAGGGCCTGTGGAGCCAGGACTCAAGCAGATGTCACTGCATTGATTATACTTTGGAAATATGTCAAGCTCTATTAAAAATTAAATTAAATTAAAGAAAGCTCAACAGGTTGCCGAAGTATAATGACTGTGGTGATGCCTGTCCAAATGTGCATGTGCCTGAAGCCACAGTGCCCAAAGTGCTCCTGGGACAGCACAGGGGACATTAATTCTAGGCTGAATTAGGCTGGTGGGGTCCCTGTGACAGACTGTGAGCAGCAGGCAGGGAAGAGCACATCCAGTCTGGGTTTCCAGCCCTCACAGATAACTGCTTCTCTGCCCAGATAAATCCTGGGGAGAGTTTCACTCCAGCCACCACCATCTCTTGAGTGGGGTGGGGACCCCAAAAGACCTAATCTGCCTCTTTCTCCATTTCATCCCAGAATTGTCCAAATTATCTAATTCAAAGCAAGCTACAGTGCAAACTTGTCCAATATTGTAGGATTTAAGAATAGGTGGGCTGAAAGAATGTTGAAATTCAAGTTTACTCTGACTAGTTTCACCCTTACAGCTTAAATGGCAAAGGTATCTAAAGCTGACAGCATCTACCCCCCTTTATCTTAGATACACCCAGAAATGAATGCAGTGCTGATGCTGCTGCACTTATCTATAATTTAACTTCTAATAAAAAACATATAAATTTTAAATACATCACAATCTGAGGAATATTTCCCTACAGTAAAAAGGAATTTCTTAAAAAGCTGCTGATCTATTCATTCCCTGTTTAGGTAGAGTAGGAAGAGCTACTGTGAGGCTGTCATGTCTCTAATGACAATCTGCAGATTTATCTGAAATATATTGTGTTAACTGTGCATATATTTCTGTGCAGAACAAAGCTTACCAGCATAACTGCCCTTATTAAAAAAGAATTGAATACAAAATGGAAGAGCTATTACAGCTGCCTCTGTTAGGGAATGTTACTACAAGTTAAGGAAACAAGAACTGGAATCACCCATGTCACATCTAGACAGCAGCACTTGGGAAGGCTCAGCTCAGCAGCTGTAAGGCAGCACCTTATGGCTAATGGAGATGAAAAACATAGTGTAGTTGCACAATATTTCCAGGGGAAATAGGAATGGTAGGGAAGAGAAGGAGTCGTGGTAGAGACAGAAAAGCAAGGAAAAATTCAGGCTGAAGGGGAAGAAAAAGTGAAAGGTGACTGGAACGTGAAAACAGGGCAGATACAGAGATTAAGCAAAGGGAAATAATAATAATAATATAATAATAAATAATCTAATTGCAATTTAAATACAGCTAAAACTGGTGCTTTCAAAAAAGGTCATCTTCAGGCAAATTTTTATAGAGCACTGGGAAGCTAGACATAAAATTCTTCAAGAGCCCACTACAGCTCCCATTTAGAATGCCACCACAGATTAATGTCATCTCATGGTGTCCTTATTGTCTACAAATTTTGGTAGGGACAGAAGGAAGTAGGCTTTGATGACATGTGTGAGGTTTTTGGTAGGGTCTGCAGGTCAGTTTTGAATTCAGAGCTGCTCTACAAAGCACTGGAGGTGAATTAAGACTGCCGGAAGAAAGGTCATCTTATGACTACTGTCAGTGTGGCCAGATACAGCAACTTACAGATGGGATATACCCCAGACCTTGTGTGATTTTTCCTTACTAGGGGTTCTTAAACACCTGATATTACGTAGAAAAATTATGATGCAGGGAGTAGAACAGCACTCCAACATGAGGAAAATAGAAAACTTTAGGTAAGTCAAATATGGTGAAATTACATTCGTTTAGAATGAAAGTTACTGACACAGAGGATTGAATAAAGGCTTTGGCTGTCATCTTGTTTTTGCTGCATTTAGGATTTGGGATGGCCCTCTCCTTAAAGCCAGTTCCATTTCACCAAATCCCTGCTGGCTGCAGCTTTTGTCCATGAGAGAGGACACACCACATCAGCCTGACAGCCAGGTCACATCCTGCAAACACCCCCTGATGCTCTCCCTCTCTGTGCAGAGCAGCAGGCGTGGATGTGGCAGCACAGCAATATTTGCTCTAGTGCTGCATAAGCTGAATTTGGCCAGACAAAAACTTTTGGTCTTTGAGACTACCAAAGTGACAACTTCATGGGTATTGAATTTCATGAGAAAGAGAAATAAAAGTACTTCTCTGTCTTCCCTTCTCCCCAGCCTGTATCAATAGAAAGACGTATTTGGTTTTGTGCCATGGTTTTCTATGAATTAAAGTCTAAGGCAGGACTTTCTTTTCTGGCTTTTGATTTATGAAGCACGGAACACCCAAGTTCTATAAACTCATCATGGGTTTTTGACAAAAGAGCTTAAGAACTGCTATCAATGATTGCTTATCTAATTACTGAAGTATTTATCATGATTTTTTTCCCCTGGTCCATGCCTGAAATTTTGTGCAGATAAATAGGAGCAAGTATTTCCCCTTCTAAGTTTCAGCTTTGAAATTCTATTCTTTTAAGGAGCATGTTTGGAACATGACAATCTTGTCACAGGGGCTGCAGCTGCATATTGTTCAATGCTACCTACAGCACCAGCAGATAAAAACAAGGCCTTCTACTCATATTTCATGCAGCCTACAAACAGGTTATGACTTATTCAATATTAAAGATGATGCACAATGGATTGTACATCACAAGCAGGCATGGCTGTTTCTATAGAACTCATAGCTAACCTTGCGTATTAGAAGACTGAGTCAACTAGCTTGTAAAAATGAAACTTATCTCTTTGCAAAGCCAATATGCAGCTTGTGCAAGTTTTACAGCCATGATCCCACAGTGCATCTGTTATGAAATTATAATTTTTCTCTGTCTATGGGGCATCTCTTGTGATACAGCCTTTTAAATGTACAATATTGTGGGTACATTGCTACAGCACTGCTTTTAGAATTGTTAACCAAATATATAAACAATGCAAATAGTCCAATTTTTTATGAATCCGTTACATTTCTCCACTAAAAATTCTCACCCCTTTGGTATGTGATCATGTTTCTCTTATAACAGAAACATGGAGGAGGAGGAGTTATAAATTGATAACTAAAGCAGCACAAAGCCAAGAGGGCTCCAAATTTAACCTTATCCTCTGTATGAGGTCACATTTAACCCAAGAAGCCATGTTGAAATAATTCTTCCTACCTATAGGGTAAGTAAGCAAACCTATAGGGGCTGAGCAGTCCACTACAGACTTCAGAGAAATGTTTGTTTTTGAAATGGTCAATAGAGTTCAAGGGCTTTCAGCTGCAATGTCCCCTTTGTTGATTCACCTTTTGCCCAGGATCTTGTGGTCACTTAAAGGAAGAGCTGAAAACGTCTGATCTGTATATCTGAAATAGGGATGGGGGCATAAAGTGCCCCAACACACCGAATTCTTTATTCTGCTCTGTGTCTTCAGTACTGCAAAGTGCTTCAGAAAAATCCAGCTCTCAGAACAGTTCATTCACTGTGCTGGTATTAAAAGTTAAAATATAGAGGGTGCAGACGACAGTGCATAAGAAAACAAAATCCATAACTGGATGCCAATCTCAAATCCTTGTCTGGCAAAATGAATTTAAATGGCAAAGGACTGAAAAGGTACCATATAAAATATGCCAGTAGGCATTTTACTGTTTGAATCTTAATGGGGTTTCTTTTTTGCATTTATGTAAGTTCTTCAAAGATTTATTCTCTCAATTACCAATCAAAAGAACTCATAAAGGTAGAGTTGGTGGACCATGAAGGATTAGAGCTGTCTGCTGAGAAAGATGCATACTTGGCAGGCCCTGTGCATTAAACAACCCCACATGACACCAATCCCTGGCTCAAAGGACGGCTGACAATAGAAGTTGTTTATCACGACCTATTTTGATTTAAGAAAAAAGATAAAGAAATAACCACCTTTCCACATATCCCCCACCCTACTGCCCCCAACAAAACCTTTATAGAATCCAGATTTTATTAAGACTTAGCCAGCAAAAACTAATTTTTAAATCTTGTTTATGAAAACCCAGGAGTTCATGCTGATAAAGGCTGAAATATAAAGGCTGACTAGATTTTCCATCCTCTATTTTCTTTTTAGTAAAAACCCACCAAATTAGTAATGCTATAGTAGCTTCTGCATAAATTTAGTCTAAGACTTATATATATTCAAGCAATGCTTAACATACATATTTAATTTGGAGAAATTCTCTATGTTTTCTAAAAAGGATTTCTTATTTTCTTTCCTGGATTTCAACAAAGCAATTAAGGATGTTAAATTCAAGCATAAGCAACCCCATATACTTAGAGGCTAAGTGGCAAGCCTGCTTGATGGGCTACACAGCTTGCATGCCCAAATTTAAGCATATTTCATTGGACTGTGCCTTGCCCAGAGAAGCAGTCGATATATTGAGGTGGTTTTTATTTCCTTATTTCACATCTGCCATTGTCCATGGAGGATGAAATCTTGAATACACTCAGAGTCATAGAACAGCTGAGAAATTTCCACCTCTGGAAATCATCAGTTCCACCCCTTCCTGGCTTTGCTCACAGCAAAGCCAGCTACAGCTGTTAGGTTCTGAACATCCCCAAGGATGGAGACTCCGCAGCCTCCCTAGGCTCTGTGTTCAGTGCTTCTTTAAAGACTGTTTGCTCTTCAAGACAATTAATATGTTATCTAACAAGGATTCATCAAAAGCTCACTGACTGTTACTTGTTCAGCTATTATTTTTAATGCTTGTCCAGGAACTTCATGCATCAGTGGATTATAGTTTGATATGAGTTCTTATATAAGGATAGCCAGCACATGTAAAAGATGGTACAGTAATAAATGCTATCAAAACTTATTCCTCCCTTGAATTGCTGCTAATTATGTGTAAACAGCTCTAAATACTAAACCCAGCAGAAAATTCAAGGGCAGGAATTTAGCTAGGATTCAAACTCTATCACTTTTGAAAAGGCCCAGTAATGTAAAAACCCTCAGTACGCCGCCTTTGTTTCTGCCAAAACACACAGCACTTCCATGGGCCAGGAAAAGATGCTGGCACCACAAGGGGTTTGGAACCCAGCAGCAAGTGCTACCTTGGGGGTTACAATACTAGTTTTTGCTGACATGACCACGGTTCAGGGAGCAGCACAGGCTCTTGTGCTGGCAATGTCTTTGGCAGACAGCCGTGGTGCTGTGCTGTTCTGAGCAGAGATGGACCTTGGTGTGACACTGCACCGCCACACAGGGCTAGCTCAGCACAGGAATGCTCCAGCTTGAGTGATCACCACGATGCTCCACTGAACAGTGGAGACTTGCTCATTGACCCTCGCATTCCCCCACAGGCTGCTAATCCCAGAAACCCTTTTGCCTCCTCTCCTGAAAAGCTTGCCTTTGAATTAGCCTGCTGGTTTTCTGAAGACATTGCTCTGAGCTTGTTACAAGAGAGTGATAACTAGAAGAATCTCCAAGTCCTTCTTTTCAGTTGATCCTGCCCAGATCCACAGATCTTCACTTCTTCCTTTGCTGTGTCAGGCATGGAATGGTGATGAATGCCATTCCAACCTCATTTCATATATCCTTCTGACAGGCAGCAATATAAACTTTCCTTTGAGATTTTAGTTGTAAATCAAGAGGCAGTGTGGTCTGGTAGCTAGCAGAAAAGTAGCACTGGACAGGGTCTCAGGAGACTTGATTGTCACTTCATTTTCCTATACCTAGCTCCCATTATTTATTCAGTACATAAAGTCATCAAGTCACTCCTAACTATGTACTATGCAAATCAGCTTTACATATATGAAATAGTCAGACTTGGTATTACTTCAATAAGAACAACATTTCTCATTAAGATGGCAAAACGTATGGAACTGTGTAATGTTAGGAGATAAACATCTGAAATAAAGCCCTGATACATCATAAAGTTCATTCACAAAAATTTTTCTTTTGGTATCTGGTGTCATAATATTCTCCCAATCTAATGATGGGCTTTGCTATGTTGTAAAGATCCACTCCATATTTATGTCCTCCTTTCCCTAAGAAGTTCTTTGAAGGTCTATTTTGTCAAATTAGAAAAGAGCAGTGCTTTAACTATTTCAGCACATTAAATAGTATTCCAAAATAATATAATTCTTTTAAGATAATAGAGCTTTTTTTTTTCTTTCCTGGAAAATAATATAAAGAAACTAGCCTAATTTTTTTCTCCACCATTTTTTTCAGCTGGCATTTTATCCCCTCTTTTATTATTTGGAGCATCATTACTGGTGATATGACGGGCAACATATTGCTGTATTAACAAGGTCAGAGAATCCCATTAGTGGTGAAAATGACTGAGTTGTCTAGTGACAGATAAGGTAGGTTCTCACGGAATACAGGTCTGTAGGTCTCAGGTTCAAATTTACACAATGTAGAAGTAGAAGAAAACTCACATCCAGTCTGCACAACTTGTACAGAGACTTCCTTACTTAGGCAAGAAAAAGTCAATGAAGTCAGTTACTTCTTTTGAGCTATACCTATAAACCCCCCCATATGTAACCATAAATGCAACAGAATATTGAGCAAAACAACCCTCACTCAATATTTGTGTGTGATACCAGCACGGTCACAGATTTTATAACAGGGACTGCGGCAAGCAAGAGATCCATAATACAATTAAAGCAGGTACTACACAGAAGCTTTGCTCCCTGATGGAAAGGAGAGACAGCTACTGCTTAGGCACAATCCAGAGCAGAGGTCTAATCTGTGCTGCCAGCAAACCTCTCCAAATTATATTTCTTTCCGTGCTTCCTCCTGGCTCCTGTGTACAGCAGTACAGCTCTGGCATTCACCAGCAGCACAGGACAGCTTCCCCCTGCCCCTGGGTGGGGTGGGAAGGAGGGGCACCCCCAGCCCTGGGCACGGTGGAGGGGCAGCACAGAGTGAGCAGCTCCACCTGTGCACAGGTTTGTAATCAAACAGCAGGAAACAAAGAGCAGGCACTGCGAAGAATAGTTGAAGTGGTAATAATTCAATTGGAAAACAAAAACTGGATTAAACCTCCTCCAACCCTTCTCTCTTCTTTGGAATCTGCAAGTTTGGCAGACTGAAGAACTCATGAAAAACATCTGAGCAGGATTTTGATTAGAGCCAGATGAAAAAGGCAAGCTGTCTTTCTTCAATTCCTTGCTGTAATTCATTTCCCTACAAATTAAGAAGGAATTTCTCAGCAACAGACATGCAACTCGGTTTCCAGAAAATTTCTCCTACTTTTAAGTAATTATCCTTTTTTTAATTTTTCAAACCACCTAAAAATTCTTGTCAGAAAGATACATTAACCCTTTAGTTTTTTTAAAAAATGGGGTTTTGAGAAAAAAAATTAGATATAGCTGTAACTCAGCTACACATCAATATTTGCTGGGATAAAATCCTCTGGCTCCCCCAAACCTGGTTGTTCCATCCATTTGAGCCTGATGTGGCTGTGGATTCATTTCTAAGGTCAGGGTTTACACAGGCTGGACTTGGTTGCAGATACTGTACAAAACCTGCAAGCCACAGAAAATTCTTTTCCTTTATTAACACTCTGTTGAAGCTTTTAAGCACCATTATCCATCCCACGCACAGACTTTTTGGGTACAGCTGGCCTTTCACTGAAAAAAGGAAATATTTGCATCTCAAAGACATTTGCTTCTTATGAACCATCCCAAGGATTTAAAAATTTTTAAGGCATACTCTCATTTCAAATACATTTACATAGGAACTTTAACATTCTTGTAAATGAATCAGGCATTGTGCATCATCTGTAATGAATTCAGGGAGTCTTTCTTAGCACCTACCCAACCCAAGGAGAGCTGGATTTCCATTAGGCACCTACTTAATGCTTTGAAAAATCAGATCATGAACACAGCTTGGCTTTTCAGGCACTGCCCTTTATATGCTTTAATTATTTACATTGACAAATATTTCAGATTTAAAACAGATTTAATGCAGTAGAGATTGAAGGTTTCAAGAACAGGAATGAAATACTAAATCAGGTTACATCAGTGTGAGTTTTGCTCTTTGCAATTCCACTGAAGAGGAAAATTAAAATCAAAGCCCTACAAATATCTTGGTGAGTCTCTAAAAGCTTTTCAGCATCACCCAACAAAGCCATCCCAGCTGCAAGTGGAGACGTGTGACCAGTAGGTATTTGGAAAAATGTTTGTTCCCAGGACACCCAGGGAGGGATTTTGCTGAGGGTAGCAGTCTCCTGTCTACACGGATCCCCAATGCCCTAGAGAAAGGCAGCTCAGGATTGCAGTGGGAGCCAAAGCAGCTCCTCACCTTGTGAAAATCAAACTGCCTGATTTGGTCTGACTGCTCAGAGCAGAGGTCATGGTTTCCTGCTGCTTCCCTTTTGGCTTGGGACATCAGTGATGCACATAACAGAATAAATGCACTGCTAGTGGGACTTCGGTGAGTCACTCACAGGGGCAGATTTCCACCTGCCTCAGCAAATTCTGCAAAAGGGGCAGGTATATTTTGTTAAAAAAAAAATTCCACCTAAGGGGCACAAAGTATAATAATTCTTCTCTGTGTTGCACTTTCAGGCTGTCAAAAATTTTGGCTGAATTTGTTACGACAAAAAGTTGAAGAAAAGGCAGCTTTCGAAAGAGATATCCAATTAACTTCCTTTTCTGATTTTTATTTGTCCTGAAATTAGATTTTATTGCAATTGTATTTACAAAACTTGTGCTGTAGGATATCTTTCCTCCACAGTCTGTCATTGCTAATGAGCGAAGGACATGTAGAGAGTTCTTATAGTTCTTTTTTCTTCTATTGCTCCTCAAGGTGAACTATGATTTCTTTCAGGAGCTTTGCTTGCAGAAAAATAAGGGTTTTGTGAAAGACAGAGGTGAAAATATTAATTGTTTTTTCCCACTTTACTGACAGTTCCAATAGCAGCAAATGTTATTGCAAAGGAGCAAAAAAGCCTCCCACTGTCAACTGCAAGATCACATCAGTCCTGAAGTCAGCTCAACCTTTGCTGTTCCTCCCACCTTCCTTCCCCAGTAATGTCTTGGGAGTGTGCTGAGGCATCCTCTCTGATAGAACAGTTATGGAAAAAGTCACAGAACATTACAATCACCAGGCAAATTAAGTGAAATAGTAAAAGCCATTCCTAAAGGGGTGGAATCTTTCAAATCCTGGAAGTGAAGGGAGAGGAGAGCAATAATAGGAAACTAGAAGAGAAATTGCATTTTCTCCCTTTTCTTCACAAGAGATAAACTTTCTTCAAAAATTTCTGTTTTCAATATGGGGGTTGTGTTATTAGATGCTGATTTCATCCCTTAGAAATAACAGATAAGGCAAAAACATATATTTGCCACCTAGAATAGAATATTGATTTATTTTTTTTCCCAGCCAGCCTCCTAAACAAAATCCGAGCTAAAGCAGACTCTGTGGCAACTTGAGGTCACTGTAATTCTCTTTAGTTCTTCTCCTTGTCAAAAGCTATGATATCAAAGCTGCCCTTTTGTTCCCCTTAATTCTATCAAATGCACTCTCCACCTCCAAGCTTCCCTACTTTGTCAAGCTAAGATGAGGAATAACTCAGAGACTTGGACTCAGACGCATCTATTATCATGATCTGAACTAGAAGAGCCAACAGAGGCCTCTTTGCACAGGTCCAGCCCTACAGAAAGCCTATTTATTCCTGGGAGATGGAAAAGTCTAATGTGAATGAGAGCCAGGCTCTGAAGTATAATCAATGACAAAAACTAAAAGTAATGTGTCAGATTCAGCTGCAATTTTCCTCACAATACGACAATTTGAGGATTTCCTGAACCAGCCCCTGCATAAATATGTAAACATCCAAGGACATTGGTCACTATATGCTTTTGAATTTGGTGTCTCCAGCACATACCCAGGAAATCTTGGACTGGAAATGAGCTGAGTAGCTCACCTTCACCCTCAGTTTTGAAGGCCTTCACAAAACAATATAATGGCCCTGTCCCCCAAGGCCCAGGAGCTGCCAAGGCTTCTGCACGCCTGTTCTCCTGGGCTTCATAAAAAATAGACCTAACAGCACTTTGAAAATATACAGCCCACTGTGGGGAAAACACTCCCTCCATCCCAGATTGTGCAGAATGGCTGAACTGTGCCCCGTGGCTGCTTCAACTCAGCTACCACCTCGGCCTGAGAAGGATTTAAAGCTTCCTCTCAGAGGTACATTTTTCTCCCTGTTTTGGGGTGGAAGCAGCCCTTTGTTCCCCCCAGTCACCTCTTCCCTATGTATTCAGGATTTGGGGTGTTCTTCTGGGAGAGAAACACAGCTAAAAAATTGGTCATTGTTAGAAAAGCACAAAGTAGGTGTACAGCTGGTGGGTGGGTGTTCTTTTGTTTGTTACTTTCTAGCTTGTTTTGCCTTTTTATATCTTATAACCTCTAACTGTATAATTTCTACCTAGATTTATAACAGTATCACTGGGTTGGAAGAGACCTTCAAGAGTCCAACCCATGCCCTAACACCTCTGCTAAAACATGGCACTGGGTGCCACATCCAATCTTTTTTTAAACACATCCAGGGATGGTAACTCCACCATCTCCCTATGCAGACAATTCCAGTATTTAACCACTCCTTCTGTAAAAAACTTTTTTCTAATATCCAACCTATATTTCCCCTGGCACAGCTTAAGACTGTGTCCTCTCATTCTGTCAGTCGCTGCCTGGAGAAAGAGATCAACCCCCACCTGATCACAGCCACCTTTCAGGGAGTTGTAGAATGATAAGGTCACCTCTGAGTCTCCTTTTCTCCAGGCTAAACAGCCCCAGCTCCCTCAGTCATTCCTCATAGGACTTGTGTTCCAAGCCCCTCACTGGCCTTGTTGCCTCTTCTGGATGAGCTCGAGCGTCTCAACGTCCTTCCTAAATTGAGGGGCCCAGAACTGGACACAGCACTCACCAGTGCCAAGTACAGGGGGAGAATGACCTCCCTGGTCCTGCTGGCCACACCATTCCTGATACAGGCCAGGAGGCCATTGGCCTTCTTGGCCACCAGGGCAATCTTCTGGCTCATATTCAATTGCCTGTTGACCAGTACCCCCAGGCCCCTTTCCACCTGAGCACTGTCCAGCCACACCGTCCCCAGCCTATAACACTGCAGGGGGTTATTGTGGCCAAAATGCAGGACTCGGCACTTGGACTTATTAAACTTCATCTTATTGGACTCTGCCCATCCATCCAACCCTTCCTGGTCTCTCTGCAGAGCCCTCCTACCTTCCAACAGATGGACACATGCTCCCAGCTTGGTGTCACCTGCAAATTTACTAATGAAAGACTCATACCCTCATCCATGTCATCAAGGAAAATATTGAACAGATACATTATTTCCAAATGTGTAATTTCTTTCATTACAGACGGTGTGAGATAACCATGATGCCCACAGCTACATGACCCATGGCTAGAAAGGACCAATCCATCGTGCCCCACACATCAGGAATTCCTGTTACGATAGGAATGAGCATAAAGAGCAAGTGGCCAGTGTCTCAAATTTCACTTATGAAAAAAAGTTTTTAGTCTAGAAAGCCAGAAGAGAAGAAAAGCCACTCTGGTCACATTCCCATAGGGATTTCCAGTATAATCATATTATAAAGCATCCCTTCATTCATTTCCTTTACCATTTTGTGTCCATCATTTCTAACCATGTTTTCCCCTTCAAACTGGAGCCCCATAATTACAGATGCTGGCCACACTATGGAATTGACCATTGCATCTTGTATTCTGGAGAACAGAAATGTTGACTTCTCATGGTTCTCACTGGGAAACTGGTAACAGAGCCTGACTTTGAGATCCTTTTCTATGTTCTTGCGTAAAACACTGATTGTTTTCAAATATTAAAAGAAAGGAAAAGGAGAATGAAGGCAGCACAAGTTTCCTCTAAGCACAGTCAGCACAGTCAGCATGAAGACTTCTATAATTTCTAAAGTTTAATATTCAGAATATTGCCAGGAGTCTGCAAAAGAACACTTCCTAAAGTGGAGAAAGATAAAACCAAACACTGCTTTGAGTTCAGTTAGTACAGAAGTTCTCAGCATAAGCCCTAATCCAGAATCTGACAGCATGCAGTAGTCATGCTTGGATCTAGTATTGGTTTTGGAGTTAGAAGCAATTATTTTGATATTTTAAAACAATCTTTAAAGAAAAAGTGTTTGCATAAGTTGCTTTTTCTGACTCTTTCCAGCAAGGTGAATAGAAATTGGCTCCTTTCTTTCTTCTCCTCTTGTTAACAATGGCAAGCTGAGGTACCCTGTAAAGTGACTGTGGGAAACAGCGCTTTCAGAATAAAGCACAAAACATCCTGAGCCTTTTCAACAAGGTACTCTGTGTCTTCAGCAATAGCAAATCAGTGGTAGAGCAGGGAATAACACCCACAAGCCCCGACTCCCACTACCCTTAACATCAGACAAACTGATTCTCAAACTTTAAAGCTGTCTGGATGTGACTGGATGCCATAATCAAAACTCTTTTGAATGACAGGATCCCAGCAATTCACAAACCTCTGACACTAAGTGTTCTCACAGAAGAACATAAAGGTGGAGTCAAACTGTCAGGCAATCCAAGGTTTAGCACCAAACATACGGTTTATGTCATTAAAATGTTAACATTTTTAGCAGAAGGAATACCATTGGAATTGGAGGGTATATAGAAGTGACCAGCTGTGAAATTGTCAAGGACTCTGGCTGCTTTAACAGCTAACCTGAATGAAAGGACCAGCTGATCACTCCCCTCCTTCATGACAACTCAGGAATACACTAAAGCCTTGGATCATGAGTTTTAAAAAACTCATTTTTTGACTCTGAACAGCAAACAGATGAAAATATATTTAAGAAAACATTTTCCTAGCAACTAGTAAAGTGTAAATAAGTGGTTCTGGGTGATCACTGGTAGTAGACATTTTTAAGACTGAAGTGATTCTTGTGTCTTTGACTATGTTGCAATCCAAATACGATTTAGAAAAATAGCAAGAGTCTTCTTTGTTAGGAGATCTTAAAATATTTAGACAAAAATTTCTGATTCTTAATATGTAAAGTGATTAATTTACTGCAAGCTACGCCATTCGAAATTCTCTTTTCAAAATAAGAGCTTCTGGCCTAAAGAATTTTATAAAGGTGCATTCTTTTTTGTCTTATGTAACTGCATAATTGATGAAAATATTAATTCTTGATATTTAATGCTTCAGTACCCAGAAGACCATACCTAATCAGAGCATGAGCAAAGTCTGCACCAAGAAAAGAGAGGAGCCAGAAGATACATTATTTGCTAAAAAAAGAAAAGGACAAAATTTAGCAGCTCCCCACCTCGAATTGAAAGCACAGACACAAATGTTTAGACAGTCATTAATGTCAAAACTGTGTTTCCCAGGGTGAAACTCTGCCACTGCTATCCCCAAAGTCAGTCACACCTCTCCCCTGATGGCAGTAGGGCCTGCATATCATTTCCCAGTGAGGATAGGATCAGAGCACAGCAAAGGCTGGCAGACTGTCCAAATTAGCTGTTTCTGGTGTCCGTACTCTCATAAGCTCCACAAAACTTCCTAATCAATTGCATTGCAATTAATTGTGGAAACATCCCACTAAATACAGATAAATATTTCCAGACGTACCCATTTAAGAGGAGAATTGAGTAGCTGGTGTAAATCCACCTTTCTCAACATGCCTTCCTTTTTTTTGATTTATTTTTAATCTTGCACTTCTCCTTTTTCCAATAGCTTTCATCCCTCGTTCCATACTCCTCCCTCCCAGGGAAAATGCAGGGTGACAGTATAGACTGCACGGCAGCAGGAGGAATGAAAGGTTTATTTCAAAGTTGCTCTGTTCTTTTTTTCTGTGTGTGGCTTTGTTAAGTACACACTGTATTTCTGAAATCCAGCTAGGAAAAACTAGAAAAGTCTTCCAATTATAATCCTTGATATTTCCCCTGGAGCTAAACCAAAGCCCCTTTGAACTAGAAAAGTGTCTTTCAAAAATGAGAAGGGCAAGACCTGAACTTTTCTACCTGTAGTCTTCTAGTCCAAGATTAGAATTGTGGGTTGGTTTTTTTTCCCTCTTCTCCTCAAGGAAGAAAATACACTGATTTTTTAATACAACTATTTTTAGTTAATCCAGCTTTCTTTTTTATCCTCTGTAGCCAATTCCTGCACCAGTCATTTGAGCATTATTTAAGTTATATATCTACATCAAAAGTAACAGCTTCCCTGGTGTATATTTGCTGGCTGTGCAGAGGAGGTAAATAAGATTTTGCAGTGCTTCTTGTCAAAAATCCCATTGTCACAGGCGTGTTTATTGATTGATTTTCCCAAGTATGTAAGTTATGGATTAGCCTTTGCTCACGTTAGAAAACAGTTTCCATTAGGAAGTCAATGCCTCGTAAGGTGCAGATGGATTTAGCAAGCATGTATTCATCTGGTGCTCTCCCAAATGGCTCTGAGGTGGGGTTGTGGGTGATTTCAGGAGGGAGGGAATTCATCACGCTTGTTTAGGGGGTGGCTAATGGGCTTCTCCCTGCCACCCTGGGTGCTGCTCATGGGAACACAAAAATTGAGACCCTGTGTGTGCTGGTTAGAATAACTACTCTAATGAAGGTGGTTTAGAAAACTTATGGGTCACATAAATGTGAGTCTTCTAGCATGAAGTGCCACAGTGAGGTGCAGCAAGGGTTTAATGCACAGAAAGTGAATCATTCCAATTTTTCTAATGGGTTTTCATATCCATATGAAGAAAAACAGCTTGGTTTACTACATCTTTTAAAAGCAGCATGCTTTACATAAAAACTATTGCCTTTCTGCTTGATCTATGTTTTTAAACATAATATTATGCCCAGAATCTGAACTAAAAAGGTAATAAAGATACTGTCTTCTGGGACCAGGACAGCAATGAAACTTCCATTCTCATAACTCACCAACCCTGAGTACAGCTTATCAAATTTATTTGCATGGAATGTTTTACAAGTAAACAAAGGGAAGCACATTCCAGTGAAATAATGCTCAGTATTTTAATCTGAGGTCTGCATGAGGACAAGTAATTATACATTTTACTTAATTACTTACCCTTATTCCTTGTTTTTTAATATGTCTCCAGCAAATTGGACAAGATCTTTGATGTATTATTGGAGCTGTGTCAAAGACCATTTTGTATGATCCAGTAAAATTTCTAAAGCTACATGAAAGACAGTCTGGACCATAGTGTGGGGAAAATTTCATGAAGGGAAATTTCCTGGCACATCAGCAAAGTGAAGAGTGGATATTCCTACTACAGAACCTCTCAAAGGCCTTAACCAGATTAAATTCCTTGCTGTGTCCAGGAGAGGCTGGATGGTTGCTTGGTTAAAATATAAGCACAAAGCTTTACACATTTCAATGCCACAGGCCTCTCAGAGCTACAAGGCAACCAGAAAAGTCTTCATCTGACTGCTAGCTTCTCATTGATGAAATGCCTTTCCACCACACCAGGAGTACTGCTGTGTGGAAGGTTGTGGGCACAAATTATTTAGGCATTGAAGCCCTGAGTGTCAGAAAGTATAGACCACTGTGGTGGAGCCAACTATTCTTCCCCTCCCAGACACATTGCAAAGACACCTACATCCAACCCCGAGAGGGAACCAGGTGCTGTGGCTTCCAAGGGCCGCTTGTTAGGAAATCAAGAAGCTGAAATGTGAGCATTCAAGAGAAGAATGAGATTATTCATTGGCTGACAGGACACTGCCCTACTCAAAGAATCTGCATATTTCTCTCTAAAAATCCCAAAAGACAGGACTGAGAAGTGGTAGAAGATTTTTAATGGGTTATCACAGAAGCACAAAGATGTTGGTGGGTGCTCAACTCTCTCCTTTGCTCTTGTTAAAAGGAGAGAGCCTTTGGAACACAGTCTAGCCCTGTCTTTGCAATGGTTACCCCAGAAGATCTGAGGATGACTCTTGTTGGCCTAATCAGCATGGAAAAAGTCATCCCTATATTCTTTTTTGGATAAAGGGTAAGATAGAGTTACACTGAAGCAACCAAAGCTCCTTTCTAGATATGAATATGACGTGGAACTGATCAAACATATTAAGGTCACTACCCAAGGGAGACGAATGTGACACCCTGGACGTCACCTACGTTGTTTTATTACCTGGGCATTGACAAGCTGGACAACTTCCTCTGCTTAGCAGACAGCATCTCAGAGAGAGGCAAGCCTGGTGACTGCTTTCAAGCTGCCTATTGTAAGGCATGCAAGTACAGATTAAAAACATAGGCAAAAGTTTCATACAGAAAACACACTCTCTGTGAAGCAAAAAAACCCACCAACTGATTAGCATTCAGAAGCACAGCTCTTTAAGCTGGTATTGATTGATTGATTCATTAGATGTACAGAAGTGCTATTAAGAGGGTGAGGGTTCCTATCCACAAGGATAGGCACAGTCAGCACTGCTTCGGAGCACATCCCAAAAGCAACCATTCGAATTAAAGACATCCCATCACAAGTAAATCCAATCATAAGCTCTATACTCTTTCAATTGTCACTTCCATACTGTCCCACTAATTCCAGGGGGTCTTTTGAGGGAACAGACTGAATCCTATCATGTGTCTTGACTTCACAATGAACCCTGGCTCAGACAATGTACTACTCAGACGCATAAGGGAGGAGGCACTTTCAGACCAGGTGTCAAGAGCTTTTGAAATACAGCAGTGCCTGGCCCATCTTTCCTCACTCATTTTAATCAAGGAGGCACCAATTCAGATAACCCCCACTGATCACAGCTCAGACTAACATTGTAAGAAAACCAAGAGAATGTTAGAATTGCAATGTAGATAGGTATGTTACTCATATGTGCTAATGTATGCACATCTCCTGAAACAGTCTGAAATTGCTTTGAGTTCATGATTTTTTTTTGCCAGCCCAGGCAAAGCTTCCACTGACTGTTACCAGGAACATTATTTGACTTGAAAGAGCAAGCGTGAATTTTGTGCATCTGCCCAGCGATGTGAAATCAATTCCGATAATGCCATTGAATGTAACTTATCTGAAAATTACTTTCTTGTGCTGTGGTTTTCCCCGTGAAACCTGCAATGGTTGAACTGATAATGTTGGATCTGAAGTCTCATGACTATTATGCAGTATTACTCTCCAGCTGGGAGACTTGGCAAGGCAATGCATTGACATCTTCATGAACTTAGCACTTCACATCAAGGAGAGGATGTGAGCCTGTCAACTTGACACTCATAGTGCAATCTCTTTCAAATTGGCCCTTAGAAATCTGTACAATATGACTGGAAGCTTTTCACAGTCATATAAATAGGACACATAGACTCAGCTGACACAAAAAAAAAAAAGTCAAAGGGTTCTAATCACGTCCTTTCCCTCAAATTAATATTGTCACATTTACTTATTTGTACTTAGAAGATGTTGGTGAAATGTCTCTTCCATCTGTTTTGATGCATATGTACACCATTAGGAGGAGCCTTTCATTTTATCTTTACTGAAGCTGTCCTTCAATTAACACAGAATTTCTTTCCAGCTTGCCAGATATTTTTAAAGCTACAAATGTATGTCACACTAATATCTAATCCTTAGGAAATGCCTTCACCTCATTAAATTAAATGGAGAACCATCTTAGGTTCATTACAATGGCAGGATTAAGGGAAATGATCAGAGGTATTTAAAAAGTATTTGACAGGGTTTTAAAGATGAACTGAAATTCTGAGCACTTCCTCCTCCTTACCTAGTCTACATGGGTATGAGTGTGATTAAAAAAGTGATTAAAGATAAACCAAGAACAAGAAGAATTTGACACTTAAGAGCCCTCTTACAGTCTCACAGGCCTTTATATTGACCTGGTATATTTTACCTATTAATAAACTACAATTTAGCTTAGGGAGAAAAAAGGAAATTTTATGTCACTCTCATGAACCATATTGTAGAAAATCTCAGAGAAAATACAAAAGTCTACGCATCAAGAGGATGTGCCCTACAGGCAAAAACTATCTGCCAGATATTCCCTGCACCATCATCTTCTGTTGATGCCAGGGAGATCTTAATTCCAGTACTTCAAATTGAAAAATTATTGCACGAGGAGATAAATGCCTTTTGGCATTTTAGTGCCGTTCAGATCCTCTATGATTTTACACTTTCATACCCACAGCATCAATGTGAGTCAAACTCCTGTTTGCATAACAGGTATGTTTCCTTACATGTGAGAGGAGTGCACAAGAGCATATGGACTGACTGCAATTACAAAACTGCACAAGGGCCACTTCTGCGCACAATGCAGCAGCAAAAACCCACAGGATCAAAAATGGAGTGTGATCTCCATGCAAAATACAAACTTTGACAGCTCCCCTGCCCACCTGAGACGGTTCCCAAGGGTCTCAGGTGTAAAACAGGAATTTGACATCAAACACCAAGCCATCCTTTAGTTTAATTACTTCCTCTCATTTCATTAGCTCTGTGCTAGCTGAGTTGCATAAGCAATTCTATGGTGTGAAAAGGATCTGTAGCCATGGAAATATTTTTTCTCTGAAAGCATACTTGCTCACTTTGTGAAAAATGTATAATCCTCCCTGGCAAGGCAGTGAGGATATTGGATGTTTGAAGTAAGCAGGTTGAGCCCTGGGTAGAGCTTTCACATTGCAGCCCACAGTGTGGGACAAAAAAAACCTAAACAAACCAAACCAAAAAGCTCTTTGGTCCTGGGGGAGTCCTGGTACAGCTCCTGTCTGAAGGCAGCCCTGCCAACCAGGTTTTCCTGGAGTAAAGGGGGTGCATCCTGCTCCTTTCTCTGTGCTTGGCAAGCATCAGGAGCCAAGTCTCCATCACTGCTTTTCTACCTCTTCCCTCTTGGAGGAGCTGACACCCGGAGGCGGATGAAGAGGAATCCCTCATTCCACTCATCTAAAATTGAAGGAGTAGTGCCTGTGGAATACATGGAAATGGCACCTGCTGTCTTCCTGTGAGGAATAACCCAGTACAGGGTGTGTGTCACTTAGTTCTGTGAATTTAAGAACAAACTATGAACTACTAGAGTTTTAAACATAAGTCAATTATTTTTCTTCATTTTGCTACTGGAAGAAAAGGCTAGTAAAGTTAATTCTTATTTCAGCTATTTCCAAGAGGCAGCAAAATACACACTACATTTGATAATCTTATTGTTTTGGTTGGTAGATTAGAAGAAGATCCCACAACATGAGTTACGTGGCAATAAAGATGCAGGGTACAATGAGATCTAGTTCTGCTCTTGAAATTAGAGGGCATAAGCCTCTCCCCCAGCAGCCTGGGGGGAAAAAAGCCACAGTAATACTTAATCAGAATTTGGCCAAAACAGCTGCATGTGTCCTACAGATGATATTTTTTTTTCTTTCTTACACAAATCACATTTGTGTAAGCATTTGGCTGCTGATATCAGGAATGGGACATTTCCTGCAGGGAAGCAATGACTCTGCAGAACCCAGTCTATAACCCAGATTTCAGACACCCATAAATATTTCTGTTTTGTTTCCATCACTTCAGGTCTTGCACAAAGTCAGTGATGAACTTATAGAATGAGGCACCTGTAACTTGTCAAAGTTTACTTTTACATGGCAGGCAACACAGGCAAAATTAATTCCTGGCTATCACAACTGGATTAGAGTCAAATGCCACGTCAGGTTGAGCACACCATTGAAAAGATACAGTATTTCACATTCAAGAGCAATTTGTAAATTCTGGCCTTTTTGCAAAATCCAAGGCAGGGACAATTTATTATTTAAACAAGCACTGCAGTAGATCAGGAGTGAAACTGGCATCCTGGCTATTAATTACCCTCCAGGGTGACCAACAGGGAAAACTTACAGTATCAAACCATCTACTGCACACATGTCAGTGAGAGAATAAGGGATGAATATCTGCCTGCTTGCTACTGCTCAAATAGCAACTTGAGAATAGAAGTGAGGATCTGCAGTATTAGCAGCCAGTGTCCCGCAGTCAAGGGCTGTCAACAGCCACCCCTAAACTCAGAGGAGCTATTTTGGACCTGTAGAGTACACTGTGACCCGCTGCACTTGTACATATTTCTTTTCCCCACCTTGGAAGTAACAGTGGGGAAGGGATACTGCACACCCAGGTCTTGTCCCAGCAGGGAGTCAAGCCGTGCCCAAGGTGGGTGATTAGATCCCAGTTTGCACAATGTAGGGAGGAAGCAACATCATCTGATTTCCACCAGGTCTGTGGCTTCCCCTGGATCAGAGTCCTGGAGAACACATCCTAAACTGAGTGCTTTCATTTAGGCTGGAGTGAGAGGAGAAAGGTCTACATCCACCTGAGCGCCAAGATAGCACTATTTGAGCTTAGCAGCTCAGAATGACAGGCACAGCATAGCTTCACCTGCACAGGTGAGTGCCTCTGGGGACTATGCCCTGGTTCATCACAAACCCTGGGCACTTGGGGCTCAGCCCAGAAATAACCTCTGATTTTGCCAAGAGGCCTCAGGCAAGCGCTAGGCAAGGGCTAATCCTTCCTTCTGACAGGCAGGAAAGAGCCAAGAACAAGGACCAGAAAAGACAGGGCATGGGCTGAGATGTGAGCAGCATATTATTGGGAACCATTTTAACTTCTCAGTTCCTATAGATCCCAGCAAGTTCACAGGGCTTCTGAGCAGGGTCCTGCTGGTGAGCTGTGATTTCCCCTCTGATGGTAAAAATTATTCAAACAAACACAACTACACAGTCAAAAAGGGTCAACCATGGGTAAGGTCATGTTAAACATATTACCAATATGATGGTTTTTTAATCTTTCCAAAGAGGTGAAAAAGCATTCAAGAGGGAATTTACAGTGACAGTAAATTTTAAACTGGACTTGCTAAATCCTTGGCAGAAACAACAAATACTCTTTTGTCCCACGCAGAGACAGTGAAAGTAGCAAAGGCTGCTGGCCATTCCAGCACAGCACTGAATGGGTTGCTTGACATTCTGCAACCTGGCAAGAGTGCAGCAGATGCTCCTTTTGGGAAGAGCAGAACCTCTAAGTAATCTCTATCTTTTTAACTACAGAGCTGGCAATTTATTGCCTACTGAGCTGGCAACTGGCTGAAAAAAATCCCACAGGAGCAACAGTGGAATAGGGGAAAGTGGTGCAAGACAGAGCTGAATGTGATGCCATGGGTGGTACTTTTTAAAACCTCTCCTGTCTCTGAAAAACACTTATCCTTGAGTGTACATAGTTTCCTCCTCAGCAGCATTTTTTCTGTATTCTTTCAACCTGCTGCATAATATCAAAGTATCTGAATCTTGTGATAAGCACTACACACTTAGTGCTAATCACGGTGGATTTTATCCCCTTGTTCTTTCTTGAACTTCTCTTAATTTCTCTACTTGTTTCTGATTGGATCAACTATAATTGTTATATTGATTTTAAATTTTTTTCTATCTGCAATTTATCAGCAGTATCTTTTCTATTTGCTACTGCTTTTGACTGCAGGAACAGCCTGAATGAATCAGAATTAGGTCTACTCACAGCTGAGCTGTGGAAACCTGCTGAGCCATTATAGCTAGAGCCCTGGATCCCAGAAACTGTCATAAATAAAAGCCATTATGACTAGTACCTCATGCCATTTCTGACTGTGAACATATGGCAGCATACTCTGTACGGCCAGGAAAACAATAACTACTTTATGGACCTATCTGAATGTTAAAGCAAGGAGCTTTTCTCTGATGTTAGGCAAAAACATCAGAGTTCCTAGTAACTGATTTCTAAATTCTGCTTCAAACATTCAGTGCATCTCCCTCCTCTTGTCTGTGAACTGAAAAGCCAGACCCAGTGTGAAAGACAATTCATTTTCTACCAGAAAAGCAGGAGATGAAGTGAGTGCAGCTTTTGCATGTCTCTGCAGGGCTGAGTGAAGTGCAGGAACTTTTGTCCCCTCTCTAAGGCAAGTTTATCTCAGAAACAAAGTCATCAAACCGTGTGCAAAATAAGTGATGCAAATAAAATAAATAAGATATATCTGAGCAGATCTGGAGATGGGAGCAAACAGGAAGGAACAAAGAGATGGGGAGCAGGGTGCTGGAGAGAGTGGGGATCTCCACAGTGATGCTTCGAGCACAGGAGTGAGAGGGACATCTGCCTGCAGCCTTCTGCTGTCCTAGGTAAGATGGTTTCATAAACTCTTAATTAAAACTCATCAATTCCTATCTTAAAAACAAGTTGCAAGAGTCATACCCTCTGTACTAAAGGAAAACTCCTGAATTCTCTGCCTGTTTTTATGTATGAAAGTGCTGCTGCATCAGTACTGTCATTTCTGTTCAAAGAGCTCTTTTCCTCTCCTCCTCCCTCCTTTATTGTCTCCTCTGGTAAATCTGTAGATATCACTCATATCCTCTCTCAATCTTTGTTTTTTCTCACCTGAAGAAACCACACTTTTGATTTCCTTTCATAAGATCGCCTGCTAAGACCATTTTGCCCATCTTACTTGTTCCATCTTCAATTAATTTTTGTGAGATTATACAAAGAGATGCACACAGTATTTCAGATACAGGCTGGAGCCTTGTATGGAAATCACATAGAATTTAATAACTTATGACCCCAATGAGCTTTTTCATAACTATGTCTGCAGCTGACTAAAACACATGACCTGGCTCCCTCTCTGCTCCCAGCTCCAGCACCACTTAATGCCTGAAATTCTTGTTCATGGTCCCAAAGTGCATATCTTTGCATTTTGTACTATAATGTTCCATCACATTTAAATGGTTCCTGATCTCAAGGTCATCTAATTATTTCTATATAATATGGTAATTCACATTTTTATTGTTAATATGTCCCACATTTGCACCACCAGAAAAAAAATATCATTAATTCTCTCCTGATTTTTGGTACTGAGGTCGTTGATGAAAATATTAAATCATTATTATGACTATTTATTTATTTCTTGGATTATTATGCCATAATCTGATAACTGTACTTTGCTAGACACTTTCTAAGAGTTCCCTTTTCAGCATGGCCCCTTGCCAGCTTCTTCTGGACCACTTTTCACCATCACTTCATAATTTTCATAAATTCACCCCAACTTAATTAACTTACTGTAAGTTTAACTAATATTTTCCCATCTGGCACAACATTTTACAGAAGCCTGGAATATTGCTTACACATGTACTTTTTTTTCCCTTCCCCATTCCACGCCTTACAAATGGCGAAGAGTGAGCCAGGGTGGAGCAGCCCACAGTCCTACAGATGTGTTGGAGTTACACCACCAGGAGAATGCAGCAGCTTGGGGCAGGAGGCTGAGAAGACCAAGGCATCATTGTTCTCTAGGCAACCAGAGACTCAGGGCATCCACCAGGTTTGATATTCAGACTTCTCAGCATCCTACATCATGAGTTTGCAATGAAAATCTTGCCCTATTCCCTTCTCCCTGATGGGATGACAACAGATATCACTACAAGAAGATGCCTTTGAACATTCCTTCCCTAAAATAAATTTTTCCTGATAGGACAAGAGATTAAGGAGCTCAGCAGAAACAGGATTTCTCCCCATGTGTGCACATATATGTGTTTTTAAAGCATCTTTCTTATTGTGCACCATAACAATTCCAGAAACGTTACCCTTGAAAATTATTGGTTCAGCATCAATGCAGTAAAGTCCCAAGTTCTACATTGCTGTCAATTCCTGCAGTGCAGGCTGCTTTCTTGCAGCCTCCTAAGAAGTCCAGACTCCCATAGGAACTATTCAAGATGATAAAGTCATAATAAAGGCCTTTGCAGCCTTTTATTTTTTTTAAAGAAATGTCAGAGCTAATACTTGCCTTTTGTTCTGTTTTCCTCTGCTATTACACAAATCCTGAGAGATTTTCCCATTTGACCTGATGACCACATACCTTACCCTTGGCAATAAAAGGCACATCCATACATGAGTCAGAAACAAAACTATTGCATTTCTTGGCCTTTCTGTAAATGGTAGAATTCACACTCGGTTATGCTTTTATCAAATTCTGTATTTGTAGAGTAGTGTGGATGTGAAAGGGAAAAATAATGGGTTTAGCACTGCAAGAGCATCAGAACAAGCCCTTGTTGTATGCTGCTCTTCCAGTGAACTACAGAGTTTGTGCGTGCTGATTTTCATTTGCCAAAACATTTAAGATTTATGGAGCCTTGTTTTATGGTCCCATCATATTCCCATCCAGGACTCAGGCTTACTGATATTCTTTATTGTAGCTAATGTTCTCTTATGTCAGAGCATGACATGAAAAACCTTTAAAAAGATGGCATGAAAAAGAGATTACTTTTTTTTGTTCAAGGTAGACTATCAGGTTTTTTAGAGCCATTTGCAGCTGAGACTTTGGAGTCTGGTGCCAATCTCACATTACCTGCACCACTGGGGACACAACTGACACTTTGCAAATGTTCCCATATTCCCCTTTTACCCTTCTTGTCAAGGATGACTTAAAATAATACAAAATACTTGAACACATCCCAGCCATATTTGTTATGCCTCCAGCAAAATTTGATCCAAACTGTGATAGGATGGGTTTTTAATTGCCATGGTTTCAGGAAGTCTGGAAAGTTTCTGAGGTCCTTTTTTCTTCTTTCTTTTATGGACAATGCAGTTGTTAGCATTATATAGGCTCTTAATACAAGAAGTAACAGAGAAAGCTGAGATGGTGAACTTAATCTCAACATCAGTGCCTTTTTCATTTCATTCTTTATTAAAAAGGTCAGCTGTAATTAAGGTGCTTACTTATTTAAACACCTATAGATAAGGATGAATGATCTCTCAGAGCAGTGCCATGAACACTTAGATAAAGATAAGCTAGATGTTTTCCAAGTGGCTGGGTCTGATTAAATTTCTCGTAAAATACTTTTGTAGAACTAGATGAAGTAGTCTCAGATTTCCTAGTGGTTACCTTTGAGAATTTCTGAAAAATAAGTGGAGGTCCAAAAGACTGCAGAGGAATAAAAAAAATGCTCCTTTAATGTAAGGCAGAAAAGAAAATATTATGGGCTACACAGTTTCAGGTGTTGGAGGAATAGTAAAAAAAAAACCCAATTGAAGACTGTATAAGCAATTAAAAGAAAAATAAGAAAGAGTTAAAACAGCCAATAAGTAGTCACTAGGAACAAATGCTATAGGACCAATTTAGTTGCTTTTCTCAGCAGGGTAAACAGCTTTGTACTTAGAGAGATGTTGCAATAAATACCAGATATCTTGGCTTGGGTAAGATTTCATAGAAACAGTGTAAATGAAACTATTTGAGAGAGAATGGAATCCAAAGTGTCCTGAGAAACATCCAGAGAGTGTATGTTGCCAGATCACAGTCCCATACAACACCTCTCTGTGGAGGGATGCAGTCTCTCCATGATTTGTTTCTGACCCAGATGATAAAACATAGGCTGTGTGTTAAGCTGGCAGGTCTGCAAATGTATAAGATAAGAGAAAAATGTAAAATTTTACATTAGTAAAGCCATTACATAAGGTAATCCTTCCCTTCCCCTTGGGGCTTGCAAGGACTGTGTGAGAACAGTGCATTCAGTTTTGGCCAGCATGCTGTTGGGCAGGTATGGAACACCTGGGGAGAAGCAGAGAGTGATGAAAGGATCACAGTTTTCTGTAAGAATTTGGGTTAGTTTGATTTAGGAAAAATGCTAAGAGGCAGCATATAACAGTGTTCATCTATGCAAAACAGCCCCGTAAAAAGCTCTTACCCGTGACAAAAGAAGACAGTAAAAAGCTAATGAACTTCAACTACAGCAAGAGTAGATATTAGGAAAAGCTTTCAGCAGTAAAGATACTTAATTATCTATGGAATTTTTAGAAATTCCATCTCAGAAGATCTTTAGTAACAGATTCAGATAAGCCGTCCATTAAAGTCTCCAATTTACCCATAGAAGATAAAAAACACTTTTCCTCTCTTATACTTTCTTGCTCTAGACTCCTTCTCTCAGTGCTCATTAGATGCCCCATGTTTTCAGCCTCTCTCCCCTGATGGGAGTTCTGTCACACTTTCACAGTTCCTTCCTCCAGCAATTCACACCAGCATCCTTTCCTTACCCATCCACTGTAACCCCTTCAGCAGATTTTAGGTGCACCACATTTTTCTTCTGGCTGCATTAACCCCCTTGCTTTAGCAGACCTCTACATCTTCTTTCATCTCCATAGAAGCTGTATGTGCTTGCTCTCTAATCAACAAGGGATGATCCAGTCCCTGGGACATGTTTGATCAACTAGGACATGCCAAGCAACACCTGGCACTTCTAAATTGTCAGCAGTCCACCAAAATTCCCTCCCCCAGGCTGGGTTAAAGACCTACTCTGAGCCACAGGGCTGTGGTTGGGTCTGGCTGGTAAGGAGAGGGATTGCTTGATTTCCTGACTGCCACTCCATTTAGGCTGGACAAGAACTTTTAGATCATCAAGTCCAGCTGCAAGCATAGCACTGACAAGTGCTCCCCGCTAAACCATGTCCCTCAGTGCCACAGCTACACAGAGGTGTAGCCCTCTCATGCAGAAGAAACTCTGTTCCAGTAGATCCCACTCCATTTTCTTTACCCTCCTCATTATGATTTCAAAAGGAAGAGGTGATGGTGATAGTGAGGCAGCAGACAAATGAGTTAGAGTTGGAACCCAGAGGGCTCCCTTGACTAAGTCATGGAAAATCATACTTTGAAAAGCAAACTCCACTTCTGCCCGTAAAAGGGGCAGCAAAATCTCTTAACTCCACAGCACTGTCTGAAGCTGCTGTGGATCTGTCTGATAAATGCAGCTCTCCAATGAGCAAAGAGTCAGACCTACTCATGATTCTCGAGTTATCACATCCTCATTGCTGCAAAGGAACAGGACAGACCCCATGCACTTTGTTTATCAAGCAGATTTACTGAGCTAATGCACTGAAAGCTTTATGTCCAGGTTTTACTGCAGCTAAAACACTATTAGGTGAATATGGGCTTCTGTATTGGATTTCAGGACCAACACTTCTAATATAGAGTTTTCATTCATTGATTTCAGATGCCTGCACTGAGATTGCTAGGCCTGAGTGCTTAGAAGCACTGAATTTTAGTAATTTCTTGTTATTTTCAATAAAATCTATCCCAAACATGCCTGAAGCTTCAGTGCCAAGTTGAATACCTCTAATTAATACAAAATATTTTAAACACATGTGCTTTCCTGTCAGTACTGCCTCACTTCCAATACATGCCTCCAATTGTTCTAAGTTTTACAGTTAAAAGGCATATGCTGAAAAATCCTATGAACATTTCACTAAAGCTGCACATTTTAATTAAATAAATACCAGCCAGTTTAATTTATTTATTTTTTTAAAGCAACAAATACGACTTATTTGAGCCTAAAAATTTCAGGCACAAGTCTTGAACTGATCATCACCTATTTTAGATGTTTGTACTTTTAGCCTATGGCAAAATTCATTTTGACATGCCCATCATTTTTCAAATGGATGTGTGCTGCTATCCAAAATCCATTACTTGTGCTATGAATTGAATAACGCTCTATTATTTACTCCTGGCATAGTATAATCAGACACATGCATCTTTGTTGGCTTTGTTACTGGCTTTCACTTTCCTGTGAAGGAGCCTGAATATATTAACTTAACATTTTAATGAATTGGTAACAGTAATGGGCGCTTAGAGTATAGATTGCTTTTGTAAAGTGCTACTGTATTGAGAAGTGCCTTGAAGTGTTGTCCAACGTTTACCAAGCAGTTAAGGAAGCATGATTTATTTTGGACTAGTTTTATTAGGCAGTTATTGATAGCTATATAATGAATGATCTGTATGCAAGGAAAAGCATTCGATTGCTTCTTTCAAACCGTTCTTGACATGCAGCGTAGCCAAAATAAACAACCTCCTTTCAGACACTGCTTAAATCACAGAAGAAATCCCTAGCAGCACTCAATGAAGGTTCCCTTTTTTCCCTCTTAAGGCAATTATTGTTCAAGCATATTACAAAATCCTGGGTATTTTTCACTCAAATGTCCATGACTCAAAATTAGTCTGGACATGTTATGAAGGGGGTAACATCTCTTCCTCTTTATTCTTTTCATGGGAGTGCAGCACAGTGTAACAAGACAAAACCCACACAAACACGCTCTCTTCATACAAAGAATGCAGTGGTTCAAACTGCAATGGACCTACATTTTTGTTTCTAGCAGTGGTAATCCTCCATCCCATGTTTCCACACTGTTCAAAGCCAAAGTAAACCCATGTCGGAAACTGAATTTTAATTAAAAGCTAGCTAGAAAGTTAATTTAATTTAAAAAAATGCAAAAAAAAAAAAAAAAAAAAAAAAGAAAAGAGAAACAAAAAGGAAAAATAAGCCTATAGTATCTGACTACCTGCTCTCACCCCAATAGCTTCTGTCACCAACTAGAAAATTATTAATCACAGATTTATTCAAATTCATATTTTGAACAAAATCTAAGCATGTTTGTGAAATGCATCACCAAGAAGCCATCTGTGCATTTTCAATGATACCATTTATATTTCATAAAACCAAGCAGCTGTTTTGCTGTGATTTTTCTGAGCTTTTAAAATTGGCTTTCAAGACCCCAAAGCCGCTGAGGTTATAGAATATAAACCACAAAACATCTATTTCTAAGTGTGCCTGGAAGGGTGATGATGAGAAAAACTCACAAGATGCAGAGAGATATTCTTACTGCTTTACAATCTCAATTAGAATGACAAATAATAGTCAGGATTATTTCGACCCTGCAGTCTAATTACCCAAATTCTCTTCTTTTATTAGACAGGGTTTGACACTAAAGGTGGGAATGCAAACCTGAACTCCCGATAAGGAAAACAAACAGACAATATGTTAAAAATAATTATTGTGTCTAATTCCATCAGAGAGAGAAGCTTAAGTTAATGCTGAGCCTGTATAATATGGGTAAATAATTGGAAGAAGGAGCATTTTATCAGCCGAGTAATGCATTTCTAAAGCACAGATGACTTACATTAACTGGAGAGCAGCTAATATTTATGTTGGAGGCAGAAAGTGAGTGAGTCACTGTTCTTTATCTGAGAATTTGTTCACCGCTTATGCCTGAACCAAAATAGTTGTGTTGATTGAAATGGTAACACTTATCTCAGTACAGGCAAGTATAACATACACTAAATTAAAGACTATATTTAGTGATTAGCTTCTTTTTACCGAAATATGATACATTTCCCTTTGTTATAGAAAAGAAACTCTCCAATCTCTTTGTTGTTGTTGCTTCACAGGACACCATAGGGATGCAGCTTTTTAGAGATTAGTTATAGGTGGGAAGATTAGAAGGAATAAAGAGGAATTATGTCTTCAGGTAAAATGACAAAGTCACGGAATGACACCAGTTGGAAGAGAGCTGGAACATCTCTAGCCTAAACTCTTGCTAGAAGCAGTGTCAACACTGAATTCTGAACAGGTTTCTCAAGGCTGTGTCCAGTCAGAGCTTGAAATCCGCCAAGGATGGAGTCAATGTGATCCCTCTGTGCAGCCTCTTTGCAGTGTTTGTCCACCTTTGTAGGGTAAATAGTCCTGCCCCAGCCATATTGGTCACCTCCCCTAAACTTTCTCCAGTTCAGTGGTGCCTGGCAGTAGCCAGTTTGGGTGCAGTACTCTAGATGGAATCTAAGGAGTGGTATTTCCAACCACTTTCTCCATCATATGGTCAAAAATGTCTTCTGGCTACTGATTCTACAACAAAACTTGCATTGACTTGAACGAGGGAAAATTTCACTTCGTTTTTTTATAATTTTGGGCCTAATCCTAGCCGGATTAGACTGTACCAGGTGTGTGTGGAGGTTATACCCTTCCCAAGAAAAGGCTGAGGCAGAGCCAGCACTGCTGAAAATAGGCAAGCAAGCTGGAGCTCCCCAAGGCACGGCTCAGGGAACTTTGCCACCAGTTCCAGCACTCTCATTGCAATCACAATTTGGCAAGGTATGTGACTTACCCTGAAGTGAGAGTGTTCAGCTGAAATTTTTTAGAAGTACTTTGTCATTTCCTTAGTCTCATACAATGCCTAGAATGGAAGCAATACCCAGGGGCTGTACAATAACACTTAAACAATCAGGTTTATTACCTGCTTGTCTTAATTAAATGCAGCTATTTTTTCCCCAGAGGAAGAAAGGTTTTTTTTTACATCAAACAATTTAGTTTGAAGTAAATGGGCCTCTAAAAGATATATCATTTACTCTGATTTGATTTCCTCTGCACAGAAGATTCCTGTTCATGACTATTAATGTGACTTAGCCCAATCAGATATGTTTCATCTGTGTCCTACTTCAAATCTTTAGTTTCTCCCATATGTCAAAAATCTTGGGGCTGCTGAATTATAAAGCCTTGTTGCTATGGCAATTAGTTCCATTACCTAGGTGACAGTGCTGGCATAATGTCACCACTAAAGCGATATAAATGCTGAAGTATTTTTAGTGTCTGTTGCAGATGAATCACAGTAAAACCACCACTTATCAATGAGCCAAAATACCCACAAGGTGATGGGAAGGAAGGTGCAGCTTGACCACTGCCTGTGCTACCTGGAGAAGTGCAGGTAGGCAACAGACTGGACAAAGTGGACCTCCTACATTCAGCAACACTATGAGAGAATTACAAGGAATAACTAAGAAAACCCCACAGAGAATAATAATAATAATAATATAAAAAAAAGTAAAAGAGAAAAAACTTCCTTGTTTGGGCAACTACTGAATGAACTATGCCTCTCTACTCTCACCACCATAGCCCTCTCCTAATTCACGGGGGTAATATGAAGGCATGTGCTGTAGCTGCATGAATTTGCATATTTTAAGCCTTTGTAATATTTATTATACAATATTTAGTCACACTTTGAAACCTCAGTCGGGGTTAAAGTCTCATTGTATCGGGAACTGTACAAATAAAAGCAGTGCTTGGTAGCCTCTGCCCTCCCAGAGCTGACAGGCGTGCAGAAGGGTTTAGGTGATGGTGAGGCAAAAAGCAGCTACTGCCATTTTCCTGGTTATCTACAATTTATGAAAGCTTTTATCTTCTAGTCTCTAGTCACACCAATTCACACAGCCCACAGTACAAGTGAAGCCCACAGGTAGAAAATTTGGCAGTGATTAAAAGGACAATGATGGTAGCATCTGTTATGTTTTGGGTTTTTTCTCCTCCCTCAGCTTTGCCTCAGGTTTCTGGGGCATGCTGAAGTGTGCTGGTATTGGCTGCGCAGTCAGCATTGAATTGCACCTGCTTTGACCAGAAAATCTGCATAAAACGTGACAGGATTTTTCTCCTACTTTTTTCTCAGATTAAAGTTCCATATTTTGGAAACCTGCCAGGAAATCAGTAGTTAGGGGAACACCCACAGCCACGTTAAAACAGATGAAGGACTTCATCAATCTTTAAGCATTCAGACAAAAACAAAATAACAAAAACTTTATTTTCACTATCACATACACACGCTTCTTCTTCCCCCTGCCAGGATAGTGTGTAAGCAACTAAATACACCTGAGTAAAGAATATGCATCAAACAATAACAAGAAGAATTCTCTTTGCTTTTGCTGATAGAGAGCTGGTCCCAAAACGAATAAAATATGAGTTTATTTATTATTTAGAATTATGAGGCTATGCTTAAACCAAGTAGTCCTTGATCCATAAATCATTGGCACGCCATTAATTATCCACACTCACCGCTTGCTGACTGGGTTAGTCACATAAATCACACGGCACCCTGAGCAGGCAAATGATAGTTGCTAAACATTGCATTTGTTTCTTTTGTGTCACTTTCCCCACCTGCTCCTCTGCTGGACTTTGTCACGAGCACTGCATCCCACTTGCACATCAGCAGCCTCTCTTTGTTTATCCCTTCTCTCCGAATATTCATTGGTACAAATCACATTTGCAGGAAACTTCTGAACTTGCCTAGTTTAAGATGTTGCTCATGGTCTCCATACTCTGCCTGAGCAGCTGCCATTGAGGAGCTGGAAAAAACCCATAGCAATAATGCTTTTGTGGAAGAAAAACAAAGGAAAGAGTTTCTCTGATGAAGATGCAGACTGACTTCACAGCTGTAGGGACTGTACTGCCTGTACTCCAAACTGTCAACAAACCACCAGAGGAGTCCTGCATGTGGGCACACTTTGACATGGTCAAAGGTCACATCAGTAATTTCTCTCTCTCAGGGATTAATATTTCATATTGGTCTTCTGCTGGGAGATTCAAGTAAATTAACACTGATGATGTGCCCTTTACTTACTTGTCTGTGGACTTCATTAGGGCTGGAGAAGAACATTGTTTACTACAGAAACTACAGCAAAAATCTCTTTTACAGACCTGCCCATGCATTATTTTTTGAATTTGATCCCACACAGACACTTTGCTCTCTGAACATTCATTTCCCCCTTATCTTTTTTTTCCCCTGACAATGAACACAGATGACAGCATCAGAAGCCCACATGGCTGTGGATCCAGGTCCGCAGTTTTGCAGCACAGTTCGAGAGGTCACACACAAGGCCAACCCTCTGCATATGCTGGGAGTTTATAGAGTTTTGGCTTTCTATGAACCATTGAGGAATAAATCAGGGATTGTCATTGGCAGCTGAAAAAGGGGGAATAGTAAAGCTCATTTATGAACCGTCACAGTACCCAGCTGGAGCTTAGTAAATGTAATAGAAGTTTACTTCATCTAGCTGCTCAGTTGACAATTTTCTTAGACACCCTCCAAATGCCCTACTTCTTGCATTTTGGGCACATTACTATTTACACAGGAGGTGTCAGAGTTCTTATTCTTGTGCCCCAAGACCTGTGCACTGTATCTTTCAATTCATTCTGTGTAAAATCCCTGTACTGGACTTATGACAGCCTTCACCAGATGGCATACTGGAAGACAGAGCCAGATGTCCAAGTTAGAGTTTTATACAGTACATAGAGAAGGACTCTGGCCTCCTTATCAATATCTTTCTTCTATTCCAAGGAAGCATCTTTGGCCTGGGTGCTTTATTATGACTCAGTTCCAAGAGTGCAACCCTGAGACAAACATTGAATGACTGCATATATGGCAAATAAAGTGAATGTCTCAGCAAGTGATAACTTGAAAAAAACCAAAGCTTTTGCACTACTCAGGAAAGTGCACAGAAACATCCAGTAGGAACTACTCAGCCAAGAATAAGGGATGAGGCACTTCCAGGACACCCCAGATTACAACCTTTGTTCCTACTCCAGTGCTTGGTCTCGAGAGAGCTGAGCAGCCCTCTCTGCCAGCATCTCCAGTCAAACAAGTGCACGTGTGCTCTGTGAGTCAGATGCTTTCAGAAGAAAATGCTCAGTCTACACCTAAGGATCATTTAACAAATGAATAACACTCAGCTACCTAAGGTGGAACCCACAGGAGCATGTTATGTTGTGCAGCAGTCTACTTTATGAGCTGAAAATTACAGCTGATAATACTGCCTAGCTCCTGTCATGAGAAAGACATTGAAATTGCTGACCTTCCACAGAAGATAATCTCAATTCATTCAAAACAGTAACATGCCATAAAAAACAGCGTGCACCAGTGGTGCCTGTGTTACAGAAGTAAGTATAACCAGTTCTGTACACTGTAATTTATACACAACAGCCATAATACACCATCTATACAAAAAGTCAGCCCAAATGTGTGAAAATGGGAGTGAAGATGTTGCCCTGTACTGGGGTAAAGACATTTCTCAATGCAAAGCTTTAAAAACATTACTCACTTGCTTTCAGCCATATTAAGATGAGGTAATCTTTTAGCTTGTCCTTAGAGACATCATAATTCAAGCTCAGCAGTTACCATATTAGCACAGGTACTAGCTATCAGAAGCTATGAGCTATAATATTATAGGCTTGCTTTATTTATTTTAAACTTGTGTTAACGTTGGAGAGAGACCCTGGGAAATGTGGTGGTATAAATTTCTTATGAGCTGGTCCTGATGTTCAAAGATGCCCAATTAACAAATTCCTGCTTCTTTTAACGAGACAGTCTCAAAAACGGGGATAGTGCAAACAGTGTGTCATCTAGTATCAATGGGGAGAAAATGTAAAATGTTTGCAATACCAACAGAAATGTCTTTAAACCCACACTTTGTGTTACCCTTGGTAACCAGTATCACTGTCAGCTGTATCAGTGTTCAAGGCTCTTCAGAAAAATGCAGCTTGAGCTTTTCAGGACATACACACACACACACATGCATAAACCCATTATCCTAAAAAGCACATTCCTGCCAATAGAACTTACATTTTCAGCTATTGCTATTTTATTTCTTATTTGGTTGAGGAAAAAGATTTTTCTTAAATTACTCGTCCTACAGGTCAGTTTATGACAAGCAGCTGGAATCTCACAGGTGTCTTATTTAGGATACAAGCAAAATCTCACAAAAATATCATTTTCCATTAGAGAGTTAGGATTTACTATTTCTGTTGATAATCATCCAATTCACAGTAAGTGGTCAGCTCTGCAGCGCACATATTTTTGGTCTGTGCTTTCCTAAGGACTGAGCTCCACTGTCAGAGGTGGCAGGTGTTTCAGACATCCTGGGTTTAACTGAGAGCTGCTTGCTCCAGAGGGGACACAGAGGCCTTGCACTTTCTTGGAAACTGCATCTTTTTGGGGTTTTGCTTGCAAAAATAGATTGCTTCAGCAGGGCAGAAAAAAACCTGAATGGGATATAACAGGAAAAATCCTCTTTTCCCTTCTCCTCCCTAGGTTGCTGTCCAGAAATGTGCTTGTAGAGAAAGGACTACTTTTAAAGGAAGGAAAGGACTTCTTTGTCTGTTTAAGGAAAAAAAAGCAACAGATAGCTCTCCTCCCCTCTGTTTCTTCCTCTCTTTTTTAGTTTCTAACCCTCCTGTATTGTACAAATTGTTGTGTATTTGCTTGTTCTTCTCCACTGCCCCATAGCTGCACCAATTATAAAGGGGTGAAAAAAAGAAACTGCTTTTTCTTTTCTAGCCATAATCTTCCACAAATCTCAACTATTCCTGTTACAAAGATCTGCCTTGGTTTCCAAGCACTTCTCTCAATACCATCTGTACATATCCAAGGACAAAAATGTCCCTTTTTTTACTCAAAAGTGGCCTTGTACAGCTCTCAAGTTGCTGAGAGAGTTTGGCTACACAGGAGATTAGTTTTATTGCTGAGGGATATCTTATTGTGACAGCCATATTGTTCTGTCTGTTTAGAAAGCAGACAAGCAAGAGGCAACGTAGAGATCAGAACTATGCTTAAAGACAATGAAATGTTCCATGTATTAGTATATATCTCTAGAAGAGAGCACTGTTGTGCAGTGCTCACAAGTGTTCTCACTGATCCTCTCACCTACACCACCTGCAAGAGACTTTAATAATCGAAGACCCAACCTCAGCAACAGATGATTTTTAAAAAAATATTTCTGACAACAATCTGCCTTGCTCATAACCAACATTTTTTCACTGCACAAGCAGCCAAAGTGACTTAAATTTTTATTACTGAATTTTGTTTTGGGCATATTGAGCTTCCATGAAACACTATTCAAGAACACCATGAGTGGCAGAAAGACAACAGGGACCCAAGGCCATGCTTCTTTTGGAGAGGTTCTTCAAGTTCTTGATGTAACTCTGGGCTTTCTGCACATGCACAATTAGTGCACGGAAATATTTGATTTTCTTCTTGGAGAAAGGCAACCATTCTCTAGTGTTACAAAATAAAAAGGGGAGGCCTGACCACTATTTGGGTTTGATCTTAAAGGAGTAACACTTGGATTTAGCTCAGCAGTGTCCAGAAAGGCTGTTCTGCTGAGCAGCTGGAGGATCCCATCTAACAGAAAAGCTTAAAATCTGTGGAAGGAAACTTAGACCCAGATGGAGATAGTGATGTCTGGAATATAAACAGCATGAAGGAAAACAAAACAAAACAAAATGACATCTGAAAAGACAACTCTATTATTTTAATGTCATGTTCACCCTCACTTTGAGAAGTGGAAAATTAGTGGCCAGAGCTTTTGAATGTGCATCAGTAGAATCAGAATACTGGTGGCACTCCAAGTCCAAATGTTTGAGCTCCCTTTTGTTTGCTCAGTGCAAATATTTTCAATAAACATTTTTGAGCACTTATTTTTCTCTTTTCTGTCAGTCTAGGATACTTGAAAATAAAGTATAAAACAAGAAGAAGAAAAAAAAAGGTGTGATTGAGGAGGTCTTTTTACTGGTTTTTTAGAGTAACTGAGTCTTGCTCATCAACAGATGCTCAGACATCAGAGCACTTGATGACTTATCAATACATCAAAAATATCTTGACAGTAGTTTTTTGTTACAGCATGGGTCCATAACATTTATTCCTTCTCCAGAAATACCCTGTTTAAGTTGTCTGACTGATCTTTAAGCACTTACAAAGAAAAAAGGTCCAGTTAAGGCAATTTCACTGTCATTGTTTTCAGAGCTATTGAGCTGTAAAACCCTGTGTGTGAGGCAACTGATGTGTGAACACCTCATCTGGAATCCTCTTTTTAAGGAAAACATTTCAGGAGGTAAATTTAGTTAAAATGTATATAATTAGAACATGAAAAGGCAACTTATTTCACAGAGAACATGAGATGCCTGATACAATACTGGTGTATGGCAAACTCAATTTCTTTTCTGTAATAGGTCTTCAAATATGTGAAAACCTATACAGACATGACACGTTGACAATATTGTATATACTTCATGCAAAAATTGAATTTCTCCTTAAATTATACTGTGAATTACTCAGCTCCCTCTGCATGAGATAAAAAAAAAAAAACAAAACCAAGCCTGAATACCGAGGTTTTTGCATAATTGTGAAGTCCACAAGAATTAGTTACATTTATGTAACTTGGATCCACTTTGATTTTTGAATGTAATTGAAATAATTCCTTTTTCACTTGCAATGTCAATACTTTACTGTTCTGCAGAAGAAGATATGAATTATCACAAAGTTCTGAAATCCACTCAGTACACATTTTCAGCAACATAAAGTAGCTTTCCTTGTCATTTATTTTTATTTCAGTTAGTCTATAAAATTCCGCCTGCTTGATATTAAAGAGGAAGAGGGATAAAACAGTTGATTCACCACATTTGCCACCGATATAGTGGAAATTAAGAAAAAAGGTTACATCAGCATTCTTTGATGTATTAGTTGATCATCAGTGTTCAATTATTTAAAAGAGGATTTGTGGATTGTATGCTAGTAGTAGTGACACAGAGGACAAAATAGTAAAAAATGGCTTCAGAGAGCATAAAATCAAAAGAGAAAAAGAGAATATAGTCTGAGGTAATAGCTGCAAAAAATCCTGCACACAGAACATCTGGATTAATCAGTGACATGGCTTGCTTTAGATCATTTGGTTATCTAAATATTTGCCAGCATTCAGTCTCAAGTAAATATTCTAGAATTTACAAATCCATTCAATAAGAAAGAAAGCATCCTAAGAAAGTGATAATTCAGGACACTGATAATATAAATAGAGACAGCACTGGGCTGGGTGTCAGCCACAAAGTCTTTACCAGTTATTGTGAAACCAGAGAGATTTGTCTCCTTCCACCCAAACTGTGTCTGCAGTGATATACTGATAACCTTCAGCTGCACCTTACCTCAGACACACTGTGCTCTCCAAAGCACTTCTCAGTTTCCGTAAGCTGCCCAAATAACGCACAAAGAACACAAAAAACCAGTCTGGAATGCCCCTGTTTCCCAGACCCATTCAATTTATCTCCGTTGCCAGATTTTCTTCTTCCTAAATCCCTGTTCCCCCCCTGCCAAATGCTGGTGAATTACCTACAAACTCTCTACCTTTAATAAATTAAGCAAGTTGTCATGGGATATGTTATCATTACTGTTCACAGAAAGGAGGCTGTAGAAGCTCTAGGAAGGATAGAGAAACTAGTTACATTCAGAAAAGGAAGATGCATAAGGAAATGACTATGACAATGCTGCACAGGGGACTTCCTTCACTGTATGCTGGTTCCTTTTGTATTTAGCAGCTCCATGAAAGTGTCCAGTTTCCCTGGAACACTCCTGTGACCTGTCCAAATTTTATAATAACAAGAGGAGGAAGGCTGCTAAGAACTTATTTTTTTATGAAAAATTGCAGAAATTTTTAGAATAGGGCCACAATCCTATTTTTATCACACAATTTTCATTACCATAAATGCTTTCTAAAACAGAATAAAAAAATAATGAAAAGAAGAGAACAATGAAGAATGGTTATCTTCTTTGGGGTATTAAGAGCTGTACTTAGAGGGGAAAAGGGTCTCTGATATTCTTTTTAGGGGATGGTCTTGGTGTTATTTACTGTGTTAGTTTTAAACATCCCAAGAAACTCTAGAAGAAGAGATGAGTAAAAAAACCAAAACAACAAAATACAGCTAGTCAGAATTATCAAATAAGGTAGCAAATGTCAATTTAAGACAAGATGTAATATGGTAAAATTGCTGTTAAAAATTTGGAATGATCAGACAAAACAGCCCAGCAAGGTGTAAGACTGCACTGGACAATAAAGGGGAACTGGGAACAAAAACCAGCAGTGAACAGGAAAGTTATGAATGACAGAAGGAGAAAAAAAAAATGAAGAAAAAACAATTCCAAACAAAATACTTAAATGACACCTCTCTTTTCCATTTAGACATTAGCTGGAAAAAAACCCTGGAATATACCACCATACTGGTGACCCCACCACTTCTTTGTGGGCAGTCAGAACAAGATGGGACTGGAAAGAATCTCCCAGGTTACTCATATCAAGGTTATGTCATTGCAGGCACAACGTCATGCAAACACTTGAATGAATCCATCAATTTTCTTACAGAAAGTTCAGCTTTGTTTAAATTTCCCTTTACTACTCCAGATGCAGGCTGCCCAGCAGGGTTTGAGACAGAATTTTCCTTAAATAATTTTTCTTTCTCCCACTCATGCTGCTCCTCGGGTCTGGCTTTGCTGCGTGAGAACAGGGAAAACACTTTCACTCCCCTAGTATAAATTCTCCATTCTCCCAAGCCCTTCTTCTGCTTTCCATCATTAATGTGTTTTCAACCAACACTCCTGACAAGCTTCACCTGATACTCCAGATACTTCAGGTTGGGAAGCCTTCTCCTGACACCTCTTCCAGTCACTTCTGTCTTTTTTCCACTCTCTCAGTGTTATTAGTGCATGACAAACCTGTGGCCACCCAAAGGACTCATAACTGATGCAGCTGATCTGCATTCCAAATGCCACAGACACACATTTAACTCGATCACTGAGCAAACTGCAGAGCAGGAGGCTCCTTCTCTCATCCAGCAAGGTATCACCATCTGATGACTGACAGCAGAACAATACCCAGCACAAGCAGCTTCCAAGTGAAGTTACTAATTAGTGCAGATGTTGTGAAGGTAAGAAGCCATCAGAACTTGGCAGGAATAACTTTGTCATTAAATTATTCAATATCTGACTGACAAAATGATTTGTAGATGACTCTGCTGCATTCTCTGCCTTTCCTTCTCACACTCCAACACTATGAACAGGAGTGTAATTTGGGTTTCTTTCCCTCTCAATTGTGCTTCTTTCTGGTTGCCTGTCATCTTCTGGCAAGGATGGGAGTAAGAGGTTTGGATGTCACCTCTGTTCAAACATTGTGAAATGCAGCAGAAATGGAGCTGTTAATGACAGAGATAGAGCACAGCACCAAGCAAGGAGACATGAAAACACAGCTCAGCTGGAAGTCAGGAGATATCTTAAGGAGACAAGTCTTCAAAAGTGGAGCAGAACCTTATCCTACCCTCATGCTCTTAATAAAGCCTGGTGATATGGCATAAGGCATTTTCAAGTCCTAATCTTTTAGTTTGGCTTGGTTTGGATGAAAGGCAATGTGTGAGCACACTTTCACTGTGGCAAGGGTAGACTGTATAGAAGACAACAGAGCAGCCACAGCTCAATGCCACAAAACTTTCTAAATGAGAATCTCCCTTGAGCTGGGTGAAAATATTTCAGGAGGATGTGGAGGCAAGCTCAGGGAAGTGTTCTCCAAATGGTGCCTTCTCACACCTGGAATTCAAGGATCTCCTATGCAGGCAGACACAAGCCACGGTTCCTGCTTCAAAATGAGCTGCAAATATCCTTAAGACAACCATCACCCCTTTTGATATGAGATCATGCTTGTCATTAAACTCTGCTGCCAAAACTTCTGGGCTGCCTGATGAGCACAGCCACCCTTGCACTGTGCACACACCAACACGAGACAGAGCATCTCATGTGCAGGGAAGGAAATGTTACAATCCTGAGCAACAGGTTATCCAGGACAGTGACCAGCCAAAGGACAGAGTCAGGAACAACTGGTACCATGACTGAAAGGTACAAATAAAGTGTTGGTGATACCAATACTCCAAAAGTACTATTTAAAAGAAACCCCAGTTTTTCCCCAGTGTGAAATTAAAGGCACACACCAGGCAATACTCTGTTCATACATTATGCAATATGCATAGTGAGGGATGTTTACATCCACAGCACCCTCCTAGGGCCAGTTTCCACCAACACACTTGCACAAGTTCACTGCTGTCACACTGTCATTAACCCTGAATGGCCATTTCTGCTCCCTTGGTGGCTATGATTAATTAGTCTGCTTTGAAAAGCAAGCTGCTCTGTGCCAGAAAACTCTGAAGCTGTGCATTAAACACACAGCTAGGCCTCCAGTCTTCAGGGCTTCTCAAAGGCTCTGACAGGCATTTTGCCATACCCATGTGTCAAGATGAGTCTGTGGGACAGCACAGACCTGCCTGTTGCTGTTGCCATTACTCAAACCCTGCTTCCTGCTCCAAAGGGAAAGGGCTTCCACCATTCTGCTACAGCTCATCCAACTACACAGACTCTGGAAATAAACAAGGGCATCAACATCAGCAGCCTGATTTTTAGGTGTGTTAAAAATGCACAGCCCTAAGAGTTACCATACAGAAAAGGCGGATTTTTTTCTTGGTGCCTAGCACCTAAGCATCTAAATATGGATATTTTTTGATTAATTACCTGTCAAAACCCCATGGATTTGCAATATTATTCATCCAGCTACTTTCTAAGAGATCTCTGTCCTGTCTTTTAAATGCAGATCTAGGCTCAGGTGCATATGTTGATCCCTGAAGAGCCATTTCTGTATCAGATGATTCATTTTCTGCATATGATAAGGTACAATAAAAGCAGTCACCAATAAACCACACCCCCTCACAATTTTCCTTGTGTAATTGCTACATTTAAGAGCTTTGCACATGAAAAGCTACTGGTAACTTTTTTCCACCCAAGTGCAGCCTCTGTTCCTCTGCAGGTGCATGTAAAGATTAGCAAAACATTGCTTGTTTGAGGTTTGCTTGGATTCAAATACCACAGAGGAACCCATCTTCCTGTACTAATTGATGGTGTGGGACTTTAGACAGAGGAAGAACAAGACCTTCTGTGGTCTGTGTATAGCAGGCACCAAAAAAAAAATTGGCAACAACTTAACTGTAGACTAAAGGTAAGCTACAAATGAGTGGAAAATCCAGCATTGCCCATAATAGTTATTTTTGTCACTACTGGGATTTTTGCTGCTACCATAATCTCTTACAAATAAAGCCATTTACCAGCAGCACATCAAAAAGGCATTATCAGAAAAATCAGACAACTTCAGCTAGAGCAGTGCATGCAATGCTGCCCCTCTTAAAGGCTCAGATTTATGAGGCAGAAACATTGCTCCAGGCGGTTTGCAAGAATAGGTACAGGAGGTGGAGATTCCAGAGAGGAGGGTGTTGTTTTGTGGTTAAAGGTTATAAAGCTGTGTTTGCACCATGCTCCTCAATAGCTGTAAAATTAACTTAGATATTTCAAGAAAGGACAAGCACAAAACTGTCAGTGCTGTAGAGACAAGGGGGGAAAAATTACTTTTTTTTTTTTCCTTCAGTAAAATTCCTGTCAAAATGGAAAACAGGGGATTTATGTAGAGGTATCAGAAACAAAGTTAAAGTTTCATCCACAGAGAGTTCAATTTAGAAGCAGACTGTGAGAGAGGGGGAGAGGACAAGGCGTAGGAAATTTAACATGCTTCCCAGGCACATGCTGTGACAGTACGATTCTCACCTCCTAAAGCCCGTGAATCAAAGGTATTGAAGATTCAGGCATTTTTCTCCTGGCAGTGGGTGGCCTCATCCCAAAATCCAGCTGCCTTTCTGCATGAGACAGCTGAAATCATCTTCACATAGACGCTAGATTTATGTTATTACACAGATCATATCAAACATGTATGCTCTGTTGAGTTTTCTCACAGGATAATTGCCTCCTTCTCCAAGCTAAGCACATGTCCCATCACAAAAGATCCAAATAGGTCTTTAGGCATACCCAAAAAAATCAACCAAGTTATTAGGGGATTATAAATAGCCATTTTCTGTTTCTTTGCACTCTTCCTCACTGACTTTCATCTACTTCAGATTTTTTTCAGTTCTGACCTGGAGCTCAGATCTTTTCAGAAGCAGAAGTGGAAGGCTAAGCTGAAGAGATCTCACACTGAGTACCTACTTGATTATTTGACAGTCAGGGCCACAGAGTGACCACACAAGCTGCCAGCGTGGCTGGGAGCAGCAGCCCATGCAGTCAGCCACCTTGTCCTCAGCACTGACCAAAATAGGCTCCTTTAGGCAGAAATCCTCACAGGTAGATACACAAGAGCATTGGGTCTCTTAAAAACCTCTACGTTAAGCCAAGGGGTCCCATGATAAGATTTACAACCCTGTCTTTGATGCTTACAGAATCACAGAACTGCTGTGTATGATCCTAATGTCCCTTCATTTTCTACTCTTCCTCTTCAGTGAAGAGTCCTAACTATACATACAAGAGGCTTTCTACAACACTAAACATTCTAATTTTTTCCTTGGAAGACCCTCAATTTCTACTGCAACCCTTTATCACTGTCCCTTTTTTTCCCTAGCCCAGATGTGAGCACCAGCTGTGCCTTTACTGCTCGAGATGTTGTCAATTCCACCAAAAGGAGAGTTTTTACACCAAAAACCTGGTGCACCAGGATTTGGGTTTTCAAGTAATTTTTTTACCATTCACTTAATAACACAAAAGAATCAGTGCACGGTTTCCCAGTGCTCACATCCACCTCTCAATGCAGCAGTTCTGCAGCAATTCAGTGGAAATAGCTTATTACTTAGTGATAGCTGGTATTAGTCATGCTGGCTTTTATGCCATGTTAATCTAAAATGGGTACATATGAGTGTGGTATCTCCATCTGCAACTACATGCATGTGATTTAAAGCAGGGTATCTAAATAGGAATTTAGGGGGCTAATTGTACATACTCACTTTCTAAAATGGCAGCATTTAAAAGCTGCCACTTCATTTTGTACTTAGCACCAGGCTTTTCAACAATTCTCCAAGTGCAGCTTAGCTTTATTCTTTTGAAGATCTTCATCTTTGAATGAGCCCATCACCTAAATATCCTGATTTAGACACCAAGGTGTGTGTGTGTGGTATACTCATTTGGGCATCTAGTCCTTGGAAAGAGCAGCTGGAGAGCTGCCATGAGAGTTGCATTTAAATGCTGAAGTAGGATCTGAGCTTTTCTGAAAATCAAATATTTAGGGGTAAAATCTATAAGCATTCAGGTCAGTAAGAATTATCTGTGTTGGATAGGACACAGTTGTTTTACTAGATAAAGAAGCAATCATTTAACTATTTTACTCACAGCAAGAAATCCCATGTTTCATGAATTTATGAGAGTGTGGCCAAATCCTGTATGCTTTACCTTCCCTCTGTATTTGGTATATGAAGAAAAGAGGTAAGGTTTGCAATAGGACAGAGAACTAGCTGAAAAGCTGCTGTCAAGATTGCAGATTTGAAACAAAACAGATATTCTGACAGTCTCTACTAATTCAGCAAGAATAACTGAAGTCTGAAGACTAAAAATATCAGCCTAAGGAAGACCCTATATAAAGTCTGTGCTATTCTGCTAAACAGTTTCTATTCCACTGATGCTATTAGTGTGGTACTTTAAGCGTTGCTACGAAGATTTGAAGTGTGTGGAGCAGTTTCCTTAGTTAGGGAAACTTATTTGACATCTGTGAATGTGCCATTTATATATTGCATACGTAGCAAGAAAATACTGATTTAGTGGTGTAGCTGGCTCCTGAGTAGAATAGATTTATATATTCAACTCCAATTTATCTACTACCTTTTGGGAAGGGTAAGAGGGCAGAGCTTGTGCAGTTGAATAGCAATATTTACTTCTTACTGGTTTTGGAAAAAAGCTTCAATTTTTTTATAATCTCTGCAAATAACAAAGAGAATTCCCAGCTGAAAATGTCTCATCACACATTTTCAAGCAAGAAAAGCTTTAATCATACCAAACATGAGGTTGACCATGCTCTGCCCATGCGTAATTCCTGCCAGTCTCATCTTTGCCAAGATCCTGTCTATCCTATTAGGTAACACAGTTTTACTTATTTAGGCTGGTGCATAATCCTCGAGGAACAAAGCTGCCAACGCTTACCATTTTATGAAGTTTCATATGCTATTTACTGTTTCCTCTCAAGGCCACAAGCCTGAGAATGTTACACGCCCACCCACACATACAAACACATCTTTCCTTTTAATTGTATTCCCCGCTTTGGAGATTAGGGATCATCCTGGAACTGCAAACTGAGTGCATCCCAAAATACCAAAAACTGACCTGAGATGCACGCAATCTTTGCATCTTTTCTGCCTGGGATTTTTGGGTAGATTTCTGATTTGAGAATGTTCCTGGTAGGCCAAGTTTACCCTGTTGCAGCTTATGCAACAGCTCTGACTCTCTGCAACCTGTCTGCCAGGATGCATCCTGCTGCTGGAGCAGCAGCCCTGGGGTGGCCCACGGAGAGGCTGCAGGTGCATCCACAGCCCCTTGTCACCTGAAGATTGCATGGCTGGGAGAGAAAAATGCATCACAGAGGCTGCAAAACCAACCTGGGAGTGGTGTGCACACAGCAAGGGTGAGGAGCATCCAGAAGCTGCCTAGGAAGGAACAAGCCCTGGCAAAGATGGATTATGGGAAGCCTTTCTGGAGGATGAGCACTGAAACATCAACACTGTTTCCTTAACATATTCACAGGCAGCATCACCTCGGGTGAACTGAGAGCTCCAGAGCTGGAAACACAGCCCACTAAAACCATTTGTGATGACAGGCCAGCTGCAGTGGAGATGTCATTACAGCCAATGGCTTGGCTTGCTTCAACTGCCATTTATGTCCTAGCACAGTAAAATTGGCCTTTATTTTGCATTTATTGAAAAGTGATGTAAAAGACTTTCCCACAATTTTTTTTCTGTCACCAGAATATATTTTGGAGCTTTGGTTGGTTTTTGTTCTTTTTGCCACTTTTTTAAAGCCAGATCCTTAAAAAAGTCAGTAATTTCAATGAGAAGATGAATGCTAACTATTTCAATAAATGCAAACTATGAAAGAAGTGAAATTATTAAACTTTCTCCTCTTTTGAAAGCTAGAGATAATTTCATATCTGTGGGAGGTGCTGACTGCCCAACTGTTTGCTTAAATAAGTTATTTAAAGTATTCTTAAAAATACTGCTCCCTCATAATGCTGAGCATCCCCATTACCTTTACCATCAAAATGATTTTCATTTTGAATGCAGGGCATTCTCACTTGATTCATGACAACAAGGAAAATAGAAAGCAGACAGAAAATCATGACTGATTGTGCAGTGTTTTTGTGCTGCTGAGTACGAATGTCCAGAAAGGCCAAACTAATAATTTCTATACTTCTTTCTTTGTGGGCCACCCTAATTAGTTACTCTGAGAATCAAAGGTTCTTCATTTCTTGATCACCCTTGAAAAATGAACAAGTACCAGCAGCTCACTGTACACTTATCAGCCCTCAAGTTCTAAGCTGAGAGAAAAAAAAATGCTCAAAATATAATAAAGAAGGTAGGAACACATCTGCCTTTGTAAACAAAATCACACTGATGAATAAATGGCATCCATGCTAATACTGCCAGAGGCAAAACTGTGACCTGAGAAAAAACATCAATCTCTTTGTGTTGCTCTAGCCTCATTGGGATTGCTATATTTATTAATATCCAGATTTTTCCCATACATCAGTTGCTACTACTGCTTCATGTTTTCTCCCCTGCAAGGTCAAAATGTAGCTCATGGAGTCTTACTATGAAGAATAAAAAAAAAGAAAAGAAAGATTTGTTTCCAGTCAGCTCAAAGTCACCATGAAAGACAGAATGATCTGCACACAGAGCAGCCTAGAAAGGAGCTTCAAACTGTAGGAGCAGGGGTGCTAATGGAACCACACTGAAAGGTCAATACAGCTCTGAAATTAAATTAGAAAAAGAAAAAGAACCTGCTCTGTCCTTTCTTAGATGTTCATGTCCATGTGAGGAGCACAGCTATAACCCAGCAGTGACACCTCAGCAGGCTCCTGGCCCACTGGGCACATCCCAGCCTGGGGTGCAGCTGCTGGAGGGGTGCAGGGTACCCCAGCAATGCATGGTCTCAGGAGCCTATCGCCTCATCACCCTGGTGATTCAGCCTCGCCCACCTCCATCTGGCAAGCAACTCAGCACTGCCACCTATGAGAAGCTGGAGATGAGCAAGGATCACACCACGGGAGCTCTCCCAGAGCCACCCACTCCCCATAGGATGGTCTGGAGCAGAGCTACAGGCTGAGCAACGCCTGGGACGACAAGAGCTTGTTCTCTGCCCAAAACCAGGCAGGACAGCCCCAACCCTCATCTGTGCCTGGGGAACAGGGATCCTTCCAACTGCACAAAAAGGGAGCACTCTGCCTCTCCTCCCCACTGTGAGCCGTGTGGCTGCAGGTACCACAGTGGTGCAGCCACCCTTGGGTGCCAGTCCGTGCCCTGGTAGCAGCATTGCACAACATTCCTGGGGGACACCAGCCACCTGCTGAGCACCTCCAGCCCAGCTGCCCTTCAGCAGACACAGCCACCCACTCTGGCCACGGCAAAAACACCCCCAAGGGAAGGGGCACGGACAAATGACTGCTGGAAGATGAATTGCAGCAGCTCATTCATCCTGGTGAGTTCAGCACCTGTTAAAAGAAGAGGATCTCTTTGCTTTTTACCTTTGTTCATGGTTTGTTTTCAGGCACAAAATAGTCAAATTAGGTCAAAGCATGGCACTATATAAGAGCTTGTTGTTGTTCCTGAAGCCATGCAAGTAACACCAATCTGGCTCACAGGTGTTATGATAAGCAAGGTTTTATCTCTCATATTCCTTACACTAACTTCTTTTGAGGGTCAATTTACCTGAGTTACAAAGTGGACTCAAAAACTCATCAGGTCTAACAATTTCAGTCAAAGCCATCAACTAAGATTGCTTTGAAACCTTATAGAAAATAATCAAATTTAGGAATTTAACAAGATCCAGGCAGGATGAGTTTTCATTGCTTTCAGATGTGACAGCAAAATTTGAATACTCATAGCTGTTCGTAAATTTAGGAAAGAGCTATAAATCTCTCTCTCATTTGTCAGTTAAGTTCCAGTTCTGCTGCTCTACTCAAATGCTTGGCAGGATTATGCGTCTGCATTTTATTTCCTAATCTGACCATTATGGTAACTAATTTATTTCTATGTAATTTAATTATCTTTAGCTGTTCTGCATCCTTGGTGCTCTCTGACTACTCCATCTCCAGCTATTTAATTTTCACTCATCTCCTGCATTTGAATGATTGCTTTTTACATAGATTGCTGACATGAAAACGCTGCTTAACTTGTAGCATCTGCAGGCAGAGCCATTATTTTATTTCAATATATCATCTGGTCAAGGGGATGGACCACAGAACTTTGGTCCTTAGGGCTTGCTTTCAGAAGCCATTATTTTCTTACTGCTGTTAACAAAGTTGCTCTGCCCTTTCCCTCTCTTGGTTCCTGCTCCTGTTCCACCAGCAGGTACTAGTTGCAAAGCAGAGATTTTCTTGATCCTTGCAAGTCCACCTTTAATTCCTTTGTTTCTATTTTAAAATCCTGCCAGGCCACCTCTGGGAGATTCAAGCTGAAGAAGAACCTACTTCCTCCCCTTTTTGGTACCACTGATTTTAGCATGAGTTTCACAGCTGAACTCTGTGGAATGCAGATTTCACCTCTACCTACAATATAAATTTATTCCACCTTCAAAGTCCTCACAGAGGCCCAGAAGTAGCTTCGGCTTCTCCCAGGGCAGCTTTTCCTTGGAGCTGCCTCCAGCTCCTGGGTGCTCCCCTGCCACATACATCCCTTTCCCAATGCACAGCAACTGCAGGGTATGGGCATACTTTCTCTTGTTCAACATTCTCCCTGTACCACCTTTCTTACAGCTCTTCTGCCACTGCAATATTTATAAAACTATAATCTCAAATGTGACATTTGGATAACAGAGGCATTTCACACAAACTTGTCTTCAATTTAGCCATGTGTATTTGTGTCTCAGAGGAAAGCAGCATTCCTCACACCTTGCTTTTCAACATTTTTTCTAATTAATGTCTCAAAGCAGAATAGCAGCAGATAAATTTACTTATTAGACAACAGCTGCCAAAATTTGCTACTAACAGGTGTATGCAAGATGTATTTCTCCAGAGTAAAGAAGAAACTCAATCACCAAATGATTTCATTTGGCACCAAGACAGAAGTTCTTTATTCTAAATCCATGTCTACAAGGTTTCCACACAAGTTTTACCTTTGTGGTATATTAAAAGAAGATCTTCTTTAATGTGCTATTCTAAGGTCAAACTACAATTGCCAGATGATATTTTAAATAGTACAAAACATACTTCAATTATCTGCTGATCTTTCTGAAAATCTGGACACCTCTCCCCACTTTTTTTACCCACTTTGTTTTCTTCTTGGCTGGTTTCATCCTAACAGACCATGCAGCACCTCTCACCTGTTTTGCTTCAAAACTAGTCACTGTCCACTCTCTGAAGTAGGAGCTCAGGGGTCACTACCCAGTTTGAAGATATTTCAAGGGTGAGAGAAAGCCGAGTATGTGGTGAGATGGCAGGATACAGGATTCAAGTCGGGTCTGGCCAGACCATCTAGCAGCATGAAAGAATATTGTCGGTTGTTCTGGCTTGCTCTGAATTTCTTTTTTTGAAGACATCAGCAGAAATCACACGGTGATTCCTCAGTGTGAGTTTATAGACGGAATGTGATGCCCACACAAAGAAAACCAAAGCAAATTTAAGCCATCCACTGAGAAACTGATAAACTTTGAGTGACAGCTGAAAGCCTGGTGGAGTTTGGTGGTGGCAGGGATCTGCCAGCTGTGCTGACCCTGCTCCCCTTGCATGTGACTCCTCTGTGCCAACCCTGCTGTGCACAAACAGCCTTCCCCAAGACAAGATTCCAGGGACGAGCACGGTTTATCCTGCAAACACTGCTCCTGCCTGCTGGAGGTGGACTTGATCCAGAACAGGGAGAATATTCTGCACATTCTCCTCAGCAGTACACATGCAGACGTGGGGATGTTAGAAACAGGAGCCAAGTGTCTGTGGGAATATCAGCTGCTACCAGGAGCTGGCTGCAGACAGAAAGAGCAAGAATAAGCAGGAAGGCAAGACCATAGAAGTCTACAACTGCAGTGCAACAGGAGCCTGAGGTCACAACAGGGACTATTATTTTCTGGCAGGAGAGAAATAGTAAATCAATGCTTCATTCTGATCTGGTGGCTGGCTGACATCTATGGCACCCTGCCACAGGTGGCTCACACGACAGCCTCCTGCAGTATATCTTCCACAATTAGGAACATCACAAGAAGCAGAACAGTTCCCTCAAGATGTATTGTGTTTGTGTTTTCAGAAGCCTCTAAAACATCACAATAAAAAAAAAAAATCCAAAAAAACCAACAATAAAAACAAACGCACAACACTCCCAACCTACAGGTAGCTGAGGTCTCAGAAGCAAGGAAATTCCAGAGTTGGCTTCATCAGTGCAACTTTAGTTTTTTTTTTCTTTTTATCGTTTTATATATACACTGTCTCAAACACAGGAGAAAACGTTAGACACTTTTTAACAAAATACTTAGAATTATGGCGTACATCTGGAATTTGTGTGGGTGGATTTGGGTATTTGGTTTTGTTTTTCAAATACACAATGTCATGCAACTTTTCTACTATGTCTACATACTTCAAATTGCACACCTCTGCCCCAGAAGATGCTTACCTGGGAACCTTGTATTTCAACTATGTGAACACATTCATTAGTTTAGAGGCTGAAAATACACCCCAGAAGGCACGCTCTGATTTCCTTGGCTCTGCCCCTCAATCCAGCTTTATAAATGGACCCCCAGCCAACTAACTCACCCTAATGTCAACCAAGGAGCAATTCTGCTGTCCTTCAAGTACTTGTTCTGCTTTTCTTCCCAACATCACCAGAAGCAGGGACAGAAAGTGCCCTAAAAACGGGCTGTAGTCCCTGGATGCCGTAGCCTGACCCTCAGGCAGGAGAGCGGGGATGCATCAGCAGAGCTGTGCTACTGACAAGGTAAATTGTGAGCAAGTCAATGTGAAATTGCCAGGTGTGAGTCACCTGCTGGTTATGACAAATTTTGTTTGCTCTGTTATTGCAGACAGTATAAAACGAGGCCATTGCACAGCTTTTGCACATACAGCCAGTGCAGAGAGGGATTTCTTACAGGGACATGTGCCTCCAGTATCATTGCTTCAGTATTTATCCCTGGCTTCAATTCACTTTGCTGCACATAGCCCATACCCAGCAATGAAACACTGGCTCTTTCATAATTAAAAAGTGGATTTTTTTCAACTCAGTTACTGATGGAGTTTTGTGCATATTTACAGTTGAAACTTTAGAAATAAAAGGTCCCACAAATTTTGTCTCAAAGACACCCTTCTAAGTACAGATCTGGATGTTACAACCCTGGGTTTTGTCAGAAGTTTTCAATGTCACTGAAAAACCATTTATGTTTTAATATACCAAGTGGACATGCCTACATATTGAATTTTGTTGTGGATAGACCATCCAAGAGAAGCAAGGTGGCATCAATTTTTTGCCAGAAGTCAATGATGTAAAACATTCCAAGTTTACTACTTAAACTTACAAAAGCAAATTGGCACTACTCTGTACTTAAGAGTCCATTTGAACAGGTAATACATGCAAGTGCTAATTTTGCATAAACACTGGTTATGTTTATGTATGAAGGAGACAATATAGTATCAATTAGGAAATGTTCAGCAGCTAGTTAATAATAGACAAAATAATCTCCTTTGGCTCCTCAGTTGTCTTAGCAAATGTTAAACAATGAAGATATCCAAGCTTGAGCAGCCTAATTAAAGAGGATTTTTCTCCTTATGTACCTTTCTGCCCTTGAATGTTTGGCTCATATAGATCAACAATCGAGACTTACAAAGGTAAAGACTAACTACACATTCCCTTTCACTTCTGCACTGTCACAATATGTTATCAGGGGCTACATAACGACAAAAAACATCTCCAGTTCAGGGGGAGACCAGGACACGCAGCCCTCGCTGAACTGGAGATGACATTCCTTCTTGATCAGCATCTGCACCTTGACTTGTGGCTGCTGTACCACATGATTGTCACCCATTCTGATGGCACCTCTCTATTTTCTCTCTTTCAGATCTACCCCTGCACAGTCCAGGCCAGGTTAGTGCTCTCTCTTACACAAACTGTGAGGACCTGCAGCTCAAGAGGATGCAGGAAACCCGATGACACATCCCAAGGTCAGCCTGGTGCACGCTCAGGATCAGCAGTTTGGGCAGGGACCATTTTCCCTGGTTTCATAGCAGCTCTGCACTAACACAGTCTCCAGATCAGTTCCCAAGTACTGGGAAACACTGAAGTCACTTCTGGGGGCTGCAAGAGGCTCGACAACATTGCTTCAGTTGCCTGTTTCTGCTCAGCAAGGAGCTGCCCAGAGAGAGGCTTTAGATGTTTAAGCAGAATCTTTTCTCTCCAGGAGATACACCCTTCTCTGTCCTTGCTGCCTCTCCCTCACATTTCAGTTCTTTATCCAGGTCTTCCACAGCAAGTCTTCAGAGAATCACCCTTCCTCCTAGGCATGTTTATTGAAATTTGCTGTCATTTACTCACACCACAGGAGGAACAATATTTCACTACAGCTGTTTTCAAAAATAAAGTGAATTACAAGAAATAGTAATGAATTAATATAATAGTAATATGTGCTATTGTACACATAATTTATTTCATATTACAGCATAATAAATATAATGAACACTCTTCATTCAGTATGATGACCAGTGACAGGACCTGAGGGAATGGCATGAAGCTGTGTAAGGGGAGGTTTAGGTTGGATATCAGGAAAAGGCTTTTCACCCAGAGAGTGGCTGGGCACTGGAACAGCTCCCCAGGGCAATGGTCACAGCACCAAGACAGAGCTCAAGAAGGTTTCGGACAATACTCTTGGGCACATGGTGTGACACTTGGGGCCATCATGCAGAGGGCCAGGAGCTGGACTTTGATGATCCTTGTGGGTCCCTTTCAACTCAAGATATTCTATGATTCTGTGAGCTACTGAGATCTGTTCTTCTCCCTTCCCTCAAATCCATAGCACAGAGGTCTGCTTTTCTTTAGCGTCCTTCCCACAGGCTCGCATGTCATGGAGATTAGCAGACAATGCAGAACTATCTGAGAGCATTTCAGCAGGAAACAATGTCAAATTAGCCAAGTTAACATGATAGATTGTGATAAATTGAATGCCTGGGGTGCTTTGTGCTTGAGCTATGTTGTGCTGTGTATCATAGCAAATGTATTTCCTAAAAACCCCTAACTGGGCAATTTCATCCATATAAAAATGTTACTAAATATGCCTTTGCTTGTTGTCAGACACTTTCTTCTCCTTCTCAGCAGCTATAAAACATATGGTTTACACTGCTAAGAGCCTCTGTAAATCATGCTGTAATACCTGTGGGTTATACTTAGCTATAGACATGTCTTCAGCTGATGTCAATTGTTGTAACAGCCCTGACGTCAGAACTGAGATTATTTACAGCAGCTGAGCATCTGTGCTCAGCACTTACCAAGGCAGGCAAATGAAAAGTGATTTGGCTTTAGGTTCAGGGGGAATTTGAAGTAGAACTTGGTCTGGAGAAATTAAAGCCGGGCAATGACTCAAATCTGGTCCTCGTCTGCTTGAGAGCAGATCTATAGGTATGAACTTGTTAACCTTGGCTCTCCTGCTCACTGCCCCTGCTGCCCTTTACCTTATATAGATAAACCTAAAGAAACATCTCTGAAACAACAGGAATACATATATAAATAAAATTTTAGAGGTTTTTAACATTTGTCTCACCCTGTGAAAAGAGAGGGTGAAAAACACCTTTCATAGGAGCAGCAAGGACAATGCTGAATCTTCTCACAAGCTTCTCTATACACGCAGGAAAGGGAACGCTTGAAGAGGCATCTCCACACTATAATTCACCCACCAGAGAAGAGAAACTTCTTCCCAAGAAGCTACTTCCCAAGGATGGACGGAAATGTCTCCTGGACTGTAACCACAGCAGGACTCCAGGTCTCCTTTCAGGGAAGTTTTAGTAGGAGCCTCCTTTTAGTAAGAGGGCCACAGCAGTTGAGTGCTACAGCCTAGGGATAAACCTCCTTCACACTGGGGAGGGTTTCCCAAGACGCTTCTTCAGCAAAGTTCCAGACTGCCCTCACAATATTCTCAGTTTTGTCATGCTGCACTGCATATAAACCTCACAACCAAGGTTTTTGCAACTTCCACACTACAGTTTTATAATAGCACTGTGTAATAGTCAGGGGGAAAAAAAGTAAAGCACATCATAGTTATCTGATAGGAAAATAACCTCAACCTTCCCTACCTGCAGGAAGCTGCAGGAAGGGTTAAAAATTATTTTTCCATCCATCTCAGTTTGCATCCCACACACTAGAAGTTATCTGACATGAAAGGGACTAGATGGATATAAATATAGTACACGAAGCGCAACATTAACTTTAGTACAGACAAATTACGTTAAAGACTGTCAGCATTTAGTCTGGCACAACTGCTGTACTGCTACAACATTTGGGGGAAGAAAAGAGGGATTCAGGATGCTCTCATTTGTCTCCTTCCAATGGGTCACTCAAAATTGAATCCTGTGTAACCCACCTTAGGCTTTGGAGAGCCTCAGTGGAAAGATGTTATTTCTGAAGGTGCTTGTGAGAGCAGCATCGTGGGCTCTGCTTAGGGAAGAGGCAGCACTTTGTGGAGCTCCTTGTGGGAGTGTAATGGCTCATCTGGGAGATGCTTGTTCTGCAGCACCCACCAGGGATGGCATCTCCTCCTCATGTAGCCCTGCTTTCCAAAGGTATTCGCAATGCAGGGGCTTTTTCATTTTGTTTGTTTTAGCAATCCTGAGAGCTTAACAATTTCTTTCATTTAAAGGAGGAAAATCAAAAAGAAAGCCAGAAAACCCAATTTCCTGTTTATTTTTAGTGCCACTTAATGTGCATCCTGCTAAGCCAACAATCATCCCAGCGTGAGCTGACTAGAAGCAGCAGCAGGTAGCTTCCTGGCTAGCTGGCTGGGATCAGAGTGGATAAAAGAGAAATAAGACAAGGTTTGCCCAGCAGAGGAAACCCAAGCAGGACATTTTACTTCTGCCCTCCACCCACATTACAAAGAGCTTCCTTTTTTTTATGGCAGGGCCTCTTAGCTCATGATGTAAAACCCAAATGACCCCCAGAAAGATTTCACAAGACCAAATAACTGCTGTGAAACCACCTCTGGTGCCAGGGTCCACCTTCTCTCTCTCATCTCTGCTTGTGGCAGACCCATTTCTGTATCACCTGGGAGGAAGCAGCAGGAGCAGCTTATCCCAGCCAGGAACAGAAGTGAAACCTTGCAGTGAAGGCCCTGGACCCCTCAGAGATGCTTCCAGGTTTGACTCACATCTGCTGGCAGACTCAGCAGCAGCTGCTCACTAACATGCAGGGCAAAGGGTTTAGTACCCAATGCTCAAACACTGCCATAAAACTGTTCTTTTACAGACACCTGCCAAGCAGAAGAAAAGTGTGCTCTATTAGCTGCACAGAGATGCATCAGCTTTGAAACTCCAAGGTCAGATCTCTATTTGAAGATAGGCATATACATATATGGAAAAGCAACAGGGGGGAAAAAATTACCCAAAGGGAACATTTATTTGAACAGCAGCATTTTCAAATTTTTTCAACAAAATAAATATTATATTATTGTGAGCTTTGTCCACTGGGGGAGGGCTTGCTAGAAAAAAAATTATATGACAAACCTTTGTGGTATAAACAAGAATTCAAACCAGGTACCTGCCAGCCAAATTAATGCACATGCAAATGCCTTAGTACCCAAATCAAACTGGAGAGCTGTGTGCTGGGTATAGGACTTTGGAGAAATAGAAACTTAATCACTTTCTAATCCAGAAGAGTGATGCTTTTCCCAGGACAAACTCCTTTCCAGCTAACTCGGCTGAGGGCACAGGAGGACAGATGCAAAGAATAAAGGAGGCAGACAGGACTCTCACTTCCTGCCAGGAAAAGCCATCACACAACCCTGTTCCTTTTCCATACCTAGCCTGCCATACTCTCTGCCATACTTTCATCACAGATTGCTCACAAGCTGGTATTTAAACATTGTCCATTAGTCTATTCAGAAGTAAAAGGCATATCAGGCCTCATTTTTATCATTAAGGGAGATAATCGTGGGTTTTGGAGCAAAGAGTCAAGGCTCTATACAGAAGGTCTTTAAAGGGACCACACCTTCCCTCCAGAGTTCATGGTTTCTACTATGCAGTCACTCATCATAGGCACAAAAAAAAAATGTAATAGGCAGGTAAAGCATGAAAAAATGCTGGGACAGGGGCAGCACTATCTCACAAATCTAAGCTCCTTAAGGTTGGACCAGCGGATATTTATAACCATGCATTTCTGTTAGAGCAAGAGGACAGCCTCCAGACACACAATTAAATCTTTTCACTGAAAACTTGCACCCAGGGACCAAACACAACAAAAGAGATCACAGTTTGGAAGTGAACTCACAAATCACAGCAATTCCTACAAAAACACACAGCAGGCTTGAGGTCTGCCAAGCAACCTACCAGAGGGCAGGTGCCAGGACACCAAAATATACTCTGCATTTTGGTAAGAGGAGAGTAGTCATGACTTTGCACCTACCTCAGAGCAGACAAGCAGCAGAAAGCTCCCTTTCCTTCTCCAAGGATTTTAAAGAGCCCAGAGGTGTCTCCTGGGAAGGCCACCAGGCAGGTTCTAGCAATCAGCAGCATCTCCAGTTCCACTAGTACTTGGCTTAATGGGATTAAGTTCATTACAACTTCACTCTGACTGGTTTGTTACCCTTCTCCCTGTGGAAAAGCTACTGCCTGCTCTGCCAGGAGTTATGTATGGGACTGCAGTTATCCAAGCAGGATTTCCAGCCCTTGGTGATGGTATCACTCACCTCTCAATGCAGCCAAGGAAGACAGTGAAAGGCAGATGCTAGAAGTCATTTCAAATAATTTGCTTTTTATCTTGCCAACAGAATAACACCCAGAATTTATACTGAAAGCAGAATATGGGAGAAAGATAATCTGCCAAACTCTCTTACCTCTATATCTCAATTTAGTGTTAAGATTAGGTGACACAGAGATAAATCCCCTGTCTCTCTCTTCCTCCACTTGGGAGGAAGAGTCTGCCCTCAGAAAACTCAGATTAGCGCCCTAGTTCACCAGGGAGCTGAATAATAGCACCAATGGCCTCTACCTGTGCATTCTGCAAATCTGGTGATAGGACTGTCAAGAGTGAGGGGATGATTCTCAGTGCCAAGGCCCACGCTAGGACACAGCACGTGACCCAGCAAGCTGGCAGCAACATTCACTGTGGCTGTCAGACAACTGTAGCAGGTTTTGCACAGTTCCACTCACAGCGTGACATCTGATGTCAAAAAACATCTGACACTCTTTGTCAATCACCAGAGTGAGCCCAACATCGAGGCATGGGCCGAGCTATAGACAAGAAAAAGAACTGATGGGATGCAGAGCCTGCTGGGATGCTCAAGAGCATGAGATGAAGTAGGCAGAGTGCATCCCAGGATATCACAATCAGCACTGGCATGGTGGAAGCTGTAAACACTTTATATTTTAATCAGCTTGCTTGTGGAGTAAATCCCTCACCACAATGGACATGCTGTTGTCCAAATCCAGTCACATACCATGTACCTCTCTGACAAGATGAGAGTGAGCACATTCAGTTCAAAGCCTGTGCAGCAGCTCTGGGTGAAAGACATCTGGGCACACTGCTTATAAAATAGCCCATTCATGGTGGCAAGCCCTGGCTGCCATCAGGAAGCCCCCAGAGCTCTGTCATTTGCTGAGCAAAGCTCTCAGAGGTGTGAACATCACAGAGCCAGCATTACACAGAGCATTTGTGAGCAAGGGAAATTGCCCGTGCCCCCTGAAGACCAAAGCAGTTCTGGAGATCACAGTGATGGACAAGGGAAGTGTGGAGCCCTTCACTAGCCTGGGCAAGATGGGGAGGTCCAACAGCACCTGCAGCTTCCTGCTGAGCCCCTGCAGAGAGGTATCATACTGCTCCCAGAAGATGGATTACTCCACACAGGGGCACCAACAGCAGGCAATAGCTGTTCTCTCTTCTCTGGCTTGCAGCAGCGTGTTGAACACCCGTTTGATAGATATGCACCACTGCCTGCAGGCCAGCTCAAATTGGACTCCAAAATGCACCACATGGCTTGCTTTGAGGCAGGTTGCAAGGGTAACACATTAGAGAAAAAGGCTACAACACAACTAAAATGTTCTGTTAGTTTTAATTAAGCTCATCGCACTGGAAAACTTGCTGATTCCAGGGAAACATTTGTCATTGGGATTCCTGCCTCTTCTGTTTTGTTTTTAAGCTTAAAAACACCCAAATGGCAAGCCAGCAAGCGGTTAAGCGATCATGGTGAACTCCCCCTCAAGTTCCCGCAGTTTGCAGTGAGCTCAGCAAGAGCCCATCTCAGCACTGAATACTGGATGTGGTTTCCAGCTGGCCATGCAGGGCATCAAGACAACAAATTACCAGGACAGGGGACCTGTCAGAGCCATCCTCTGTTGCAGGACTTCCTTTCACAGAAATGACGTGCAAATTGCAAATGGGACAAAAAGCCTGTGAGACAGCAACTCCAGACAGCATTTGTTTCTCACTGACTAACTGTGAGTTCAGCCTTTTTAAAGCCAGTTTCTGTCTCTTTACATATCATGCTGCTACAGGAATTGCAAAGATAAGGAACATTTTCTCAGGCACACACTCGTAACACAAAACAAAGAGGAAGCACTAGGTACAGGAACGTAACAGAAAATGTAGGTCACGTTCAAAAATATTATCAGGAGTATGCAGAGTATGTCATACCTCTACAATGAGCTTTGCTTTCATGAAAATTAATTAGGCACAGATTTCCGGTATTGCTTTTCATTTCTGTTGCCTCAGCTCTTTGGTGTCACATCTCAGACAGCTTGGCCCTGGTATTCATAAGCACTGATAACCTCCAGCACGACCACAGAGATTGGGAACTGCCCACTGGAACCAAGATTTTGATATCTCAGAGGCCACGTTCTACCTCTTGTCTTGGATGAGAAAACAGGTGACTACTTCAGGTATGCCTGTAATCTTCAATGAAAGGGCCAGCAGAGACACAACCATGACTCTCTGCTGGTGGTAGCAATGAAGGGCAGTCACAGGAAGAGCCTCAGAAAACCAGTGCAAACAGATCTAATTTTTTTTTTTCATTTACATACTAAGTGGGATTTAACATAGGGAAACAATTTCGCACATTAGTTTCGGAGCAAAAGTTCCATTTCATCCCCTGAGGTAGAATACTGATTGCTCAAACCCCATATTTTTCAATACATGGCCCAGCTACAGATCAGCTAAATGTTCACAGGCACAATTCCAACGTCTCTCAATTTTCTTTCTCACTTCTCTCCCTGTCTGCTATTTTTGCCTTCAGGAATCTCAATAACTCTAGTATTGCTTCTAGTTTTTATCATCTATATTTGAAGATGTATTTATACAATGAAGGAGCATGTTTAGAACCAGGAATTCTCCCAAGTTTACTATGGGAGACAAGATCACAGCAGATATGAGAGTCAATTCAAAATATATTTTATGTCCATCTCAATCCCGTGGATCAAAAGTTGTAAAGGGAAGATGAGCCTTTTTTGTTTCCACCTTTCATATAGTCTTTAGTCCAACAGCTGGGGAAGTTTACAATGACTGGACATGTGAGTATCACTGGAAAAGTAGTTTTTTAGACCAGAAAGGAAGTAGAACATTTTGGTTTAAGCAATGAGGCATCTGTCCCAGATAAACACCAGGGGATAGGGATACAAAGTTCCTACAATCTTACCTTAGTGCCTCTAAGTCTCCTGTGCTGGACCTATCCAGCTACGCAGCTACTACAGCTATGTGGAATCTCATCCAAATCCTACTGCCTTCTGTTTGGTGCATACGGAAAATTTGACACCTCTCACATCTCCATTTATGCCAAGCAAACTCTTAACTACACAGGTAAGTAATTCATGGCCCTGAGCGGGTCAAATCACAGATTTTCTAGGTATCAGTTTTTGCAGCTCCTAGAGAACAAACAGGGTTTGAGCTGAGCCTCTGAGCCTGGTGTTCAGGGAACCTCAGTTTATGTGCTGCACATGCAGAAAGGGAGTCCATCATAAAATAGTATTTTTATTTCTGCCATATTTTCTCTAAAAACATAGGGTATACAATCATAAATGAAATCTTGCTATACCTCACTGTGCCAAGTGAGACAAAAGCCCCAAAGCTCTCATAAAAATTAAACCAAGACAAACTGTGCTTCAAATCCCCAGAAAACAAGAAAAACATTGGAACAGAGAAACATAATCCACTTGGCTCCTTTGTTGCTGCAGAACCAGATATTTATGTTCTGATGGGAACTGATGGTTTGTAGTGTCATAGATAAGAACCTAGCAGCATGAATGGTAGCCTGGAGCAACTGCATCGTGTGTTACTGCATGATATTCCCTGAATTTCTGCATATTGATGCTCCTGAAAGTTTAACACATAATCATTTGAGTGCAGGATATATTAAATTAATATATCCTATCAAAACTTGAAACTATACCTTTCGCTTGCCTTTACTTCATAAGATTTAAGAACACAAATGTGGTCTTAAGGAGCTACTTTCTAAATGATCAGATAAAATCATGTTTTCTGAACAGATACAGAGCTTTTTGATGGGACTGTACTCAGATGCAAACACAGCCTCGTATCATGCAAGCATCATTTCAAAGCATTCTCCACATACCCTTTATATCAGGCTGTTCTATGTGTAAGATGAAACACTCCCTGTTATTTCTTCCTGCTTTTCTTACAAAGGGATATTCTAGGTTTGGACACAGATACAGTTGTTGTTTCTGGAACAGAGAGTGAAAAACTGCAGCACATAACTTACCTCAAGCAACTGATAACGGGCCATTGTTCATCCTGGCCCACCACGGATAAATGGAAGCACATGTTCCGTAAACTTGTGGATATTTTATGTCTGCTGACTCCTTTGCCCCCTCAGAGCTATTTCAGCAAACTAAAGCTAAAGACATTCCCCACTAAAAAGATTACACGGGCAAAGACACAGATAATGATACAGCTGCTCAGCTGTTAGTGCTGCAGCAGTAGTCATTGCTCAGCTTTAGTCGTCATATTAAAATAATTGACTGTTAATTACTTAGGCATTAAGATCAGTTTATCAACTCTACATTATCTAGCATGAAACCCACTGGCAGCTGGGCACTTGCTGTTTTGCAGTTGTGGCATGTCATTTATTAAGGAACTTTATCTTAGTGTTTGTTGCAATTTATATTACTCCCTTGAACTTTTTTCCCTTTCATCCAACTAGTGGCTGATTTCACCTTCATTGTATTTTTCATACAAATGGACCTTCCTGGACCTCGTTTCATTCCCTCCTACAGCACACCTGATGGAAGACTGGAAGCAGAAAATTTCCAAGGATGGTATGTTCTCTTGGTGTGAACAAAGCCAGAGGAGCTGTATGTGGGATAACATCCCTGACTGTTAACAAATCCTGCCACTTGACACAGAATCAGACTGGAAAGACCTGGAGACAATGGTATACTTTAGAGAGGTTCCTTGCTCTGAGTGTAGCAGTGAAGAAACCCAGTTATATATTGACCACAGGTGAGCAATGTCCAGAGAACTTTAACATCAGAGATGGTAACACAGCTGGAGCTGGGCAGTCATTAGTATTCATTAATTAGTACGTCCCTACTGGCCAAGAAATGCATGAAATTAAAACTGCACTGCTTTTAGTTTAGTATCACAAATACTTGTTTATTTGGGTTTTTTTTTGGGTTTTTTGGTTTTTTTTTTTGTGAAATTCCCCATGGCAGTTCATGACAGTAAGGTTTCTGGCAGTTCTAAGAAAGTATGTAAATAAACTCATAGATGAAAAGATAGAATTTAAAAGTCCATGCTTTCCAGCTGCTCAAAGAAATGCAGCTCTCACAATCCTTAACCAGCAGATTACAGTAGACATCCTTTCCTAGCAGGCAGTATTGTTATTTAATATGGCTTCCATCTAAAATCTTGGTGGGGGGTTAACTTTCCCACAGATGTCAGTTAGAATTTACCTGAAAAAAAAAAATAGCTGCAATTCTTTGCAAAGTGCAGGAAAAAGCCAACACTAGTGCTGTGAAATCAAATAACCTGAATGAGGGCTGAAAGCTAGGCCCCAGTCCTTCCCTCTTGGGAAGGGGGTCTTGGGCAAGCTGTAATCACTCTCTGTAAAGCAGGAGTAATTCTATTTATGTACTTTGCACAAGGAAGTGGATAAAACTCCAGATGCATCATCCTGAGCAAGAAGAAATGTTTGTGGAAGCCAGCCAGCATGGGAGGTGGGAGCAGACCTCTGCTCTGAGGCCATGGTTGCTTGTTCTTCCCTTCAACCATGTGCTGGTGAGCAAAAAGCAAAACTTGGCCGGTGCCTTCCGAGCTCCCAGTAGGGCTTGTTCAATGGAAGACCATGATCCACCCCTACCAATAACAAAAACTAGCAGGAGATCCGTTCTTTTAGCAGCTGGAAAAGACTGAACAAGCTGCAGCTTCATTAGAAACCCCTCCCCTCAAGGCTTTAACACCCAGCGTCTTGAATGGCAAATGTGAGACAAGCCTGCTGGGAAAGGAGAGATCTCACAACAGGGAATCCAACAGCATGGATGCTTGTTTTCTTTGGGAAAGAGTGTCCTTAGGAGCTGTATGGCTGCTGGCAAGGTAACACAAATAATTTTTGCCATTTCAAATCAATTAATAAGACATCACATCACCAAAGCCTAGCTATTTTAAGACATTAAGTCAAACACCTCACTCTTCTGCGTCTGTGTGAGGGAAAAATCTGGGAATGAATGTGTTGTTTTAGCATGGCAAGCAGTTTATTTCAAAATTGCACCACTTTTAGTTCTATTTGTAAATCTTTATAAGATTTATGAAACAAGACAGTTTAAGTGACTCAGCTCAGCTATTCTCCTGTTACTTCAAGAATAAACAACAACATGCTGTGTTTTGGGGGGATACACGTCATTAAGGCATGTGCAATTCAAAGATTGTTTTACTTCCAGCTTACAAAATCTCTTCCTGAGGACTGAGTCCAAGCATGCAAAACTTCAGCCTCCAAGTATTTGCCAAAATTGTAATCACCTTATTAATAAGGGCTTTGTTGTGGTAATGATGCAACCTACACCTATCTGTGCTATAAATGGCAAGTAAACTGAGTTAGGACTATTCACAAATTCTTCTTTTGTAAATATATGTACACTGACAAAATGAAGGCAATTAAAACCTCAGACTGACAATAGAAGGTGGAATTTGAACACTTTGATTTAATGGACTGGGTGATGAGAACTGGCCACGTCCAGACACATGACCCAAATCTAGACAAGCTGCAAACCTTGCCTTAATTTTTGGTTTGCTGTTGAATGCTTCCGAGTTGCTCCTCATACAGTGAATGAATCAGTAAGTCCTAGCCCGTTTGCAAAAGCACAGTGATGCCCAGCAGAGGGGTGGCTGTGCCAGCAGCAAGGGCTCCATTTGAAAGCCTGCAGAGTTCCTCTGGAATACCCTCCACAGTGTTGTTGTGCAATCCCAGCGTTTTTGCCCCCGATCCCCTCCCAATACGTTATGCTGCCTGGGCTCTGCTCGGGGAAGGACGGCGGGTACCTGGCGAGACAGAGCTGTGCGCAGTGAGAGCACAGTGCCAGGTATGGGCACCATGGACAGCGCCTCCAGCCTTTCCTCCGTGTCTTTCAGACCTGCAGCAGCTGACCTTGCAGGCTGCCCTCCCCCGTCACACCCTCCTGCCCTGCCCTCTGGCAGCACAGAGTCGCACAGCCACTGGACTGTGAAATAGCTCTTTTTTCATTTTTGCCTCCTTGATGGGCTCTGCTACAGGTGAGGAGAAGGAGACAAGAGGCTGTGCCAGCGTTGGTGAGAGCTGTGTTTTCTGTCCCATCCATTATGATGGAAATGTTTCCCAGCAGCAAAGCAGAGCAGTAGAAGGAGCAGGCCATGCCCAGTCCCACCCAAACCTCAGAGTAATGTGAGAAAACATGAAAGGAGAAAACCAGGAGCTGCTGCACACTGGCACAGCCACCTTTTTTTGGTGTCCTGAATGCTGCTATCTGGCGGCAGGAGTCTCAAGACACTGGTGAGGAAAATGCTCCACATATGGAGTCACCTCTCCTGCTCCCTCCCATCCCACTGTCTTTGCCCACCCTGACAGCTGAGGGAAGGTGAGCAGCATCTCCCACCTCCACTCACCTTGTATTCTGTCCTTCCTTTGGCAGAGGGAATGTGCTGGCCACATGTCCCAGCATGCTGGCCACAACTATCTCTAGGCAGTTCCTTAGCCATGAGAATGATGCTCTCTTCAGCGTTCTTTCAGAGGGTGCAAGAAGAATGCTGCCCTTAACTGCCGTCCATTTCCCTCCCGTGGATTTCCCCTCTCCCTGGCTCCCAGGCTGGATTACATGGCCAGGGGAGTGCAAGCAGCCCTGGCTCCATTCGAATGACTATTCCCAGGAGGAGGATGCCAACATTCTGGGTGGGAGAGCTCAGCTGCTTGCAGCCAGCAGAAGATGGAATTAATGACCTTTTTTACCTCATTAGTTGAACGGTTAGGCTTCTGGTTTTGACAGAGGAGAAAAAACTCACATTTGCTGTTCAGTATCTGGTGCTGAACAGAGGCCTTATGTCTACAGGGATTTTAGTCCCACAGTTTTGATGAGCCCTACATTCACCCACAGAAACTGTATATCTGTGCTCCTGGAGAAGCCATTCTAAAAGGAACTTTGAGTAAACCTTTGATAACTCTTCCCTTACTTAAAAACATCCCCTTTGGTTGACAGGGTGATATCAAGACTTCAAATTGGAGCTGGTGAAATGCTCAGATCAAAAAGGATGAATTTATCTTCCCAGTAATCCATAGCTGCTATGTCAGACACCATGCTGCAGTGTGTCCTGCTGTGAGCGTATGCCACTTATAAAGCAACGATAAACCTTCCCAGATAGTGCCTCACACAAAGTGTTTACCAGAATACAGATTGCTGTGAGATACAGTTAAAAGTTGCTCAGAAATAAGAGATCAGGTAGGCTGACCATTTGTGAGGAGGTCAGCGATGCTTTTTTTCATTGTGCCTTGGTTTTGCCTTTCCGCTTTTTTTTTTTTTCCCCAGCAGCATCTAAGTGCAATAAAATATCTGTGAGAAGAATTGCTATAGCAACAAAGTATGTTCTCCTAATGGAGGCTGTGTGTAACAGCCGACTGCCACTAGAACTTTAAGGAGAAGGAATAAAATCCATCACTAAAGCAGGAAAAGGAAAAACATTAAAAATTAAGATTTTATTGTTCCATGATTTATGTTTACTTCCTTCACATCTCCAGATGATCTAGAGAACTTTCAGTAATTCCCTGCTCCTATTTACTACTTCACACAAAAAAATCTTAAGAACTCAGAAAAACAATGTTGTGAATAATCTATTAGTAGTAATATAATGATACAGTTTTGCATTCAGCAGCAGCAGTATTGCTATGAATGTGAGGAATTAGAAGACTATAGCAGCGCTGGGAGACCACATGTAAGACTGCAGTTAAGACTGACATGATGCCACTACACAGCAAGAGGCCATCCTTCCTGTCAAGATCCACAAAATACAGAGAGTGAGGGGGAAACTGCCTCAGATAAATAAAGTAACAAGTTCAGGATCACTCAGCAAGCCAGTGGCAATGTCAGGACCATGTCCTCTCACTGTCCATCATCTAATAAAGCTGTTTATAAAGCTAATTGTACTGTTCTTGTGCAGTGTGATTGCCACAAACCTTAGGGTGGACTATGCACCCAGAGATGGTGGTTTTTGTCAGAGTTTACTGGGATTGTTAAACTGTCCAAGGTAATTACTGAATCCCTGCTCCATTGCTGAACCCCAACGAGCCTTCATCCTTCATGGGACACTAAGACCATCTTTCCCTTCCCTCCTTTCTTCTCTGTGGGTCAGTCACAGCAGACAAAAGGAGGATCATAAAATGGACAAGTTTTGACCTCCAAAAATATTACACAAGGGTATCTGGAGAAAGAGAAGATTAGTTAAAGAATTCAACTTCAAATCACAAGTTTTCTTCTCTGCTTCCAGAATGATGAAGCTTCAAATGCCCTCAAAGATGTTTTAAGATGCTGGAAATAGCCCTTGTCCTGTGTGGTAAAGCTATCTCATGCTGGGTCTGAACAGATCCTCAAATTATAATCTAGGTTGAGACAAATTCCTTCTGTTGGTGAGCAAACTGAAATGCAGCATTAAGGTCAGTGGCAAAGCAGGGCAAAGAAGCAGCAAGTCCAGAAAAGTTGATTCCTACTGCCCTGGCTGAGTCCTCGCATACTCAGGTCAGGAAACTGCAGAAGGAAAGCAGAAAAATCAAAAGGCTCTTTTAAAAGATTCTCTCCCCACAGCGAAAATATTTTCTGGCATATCTTTGCAACGAACCTTGTTATATGTTTTCCTATTTATAACTCACATGTCTCCCTAACAAGCAAGCTCCTCAGAGGTAGAAAAGCGAGCATGATTTGAATAGAGCTGTATATCACAGTTTGATATTCCCACTCTGGCTATGATTTATAACAAAAGCCTAGCAGCATGGGTCAGCCAGGGAGGGACATTCTGCAGAAAACTGAATAAGTTTCCTTATTTTGTATGAGAGGAATTTTTTTTGTAACTGAAAGAGAAGAGTGTTTTAGGCTCCCATCCGACCAGACTAAGCAGCAAGTTGTCTTCATTTTAAAATATGGTTTCTTCTCATTAGTTCCACCTCTAACATTCTCAAACAAGGCATTGTATCAGATAATAATGAGAACGAGAAAATATGAGCGACTAACTCACAAACGAGCACACAAGTGATTTCAAAAATTGTATAATGGTACACTTTGGATGTTCACCACCTGTGAAAAACAGACAAAAGCAACACAGGAGTTTCCCTCAGACAGCAAAGGTCATCTTGGGTTAAAGTCCTGCCAACAAGAATCAGCGCAGGCAAACCAGACAGCGGCTCCTTGGGTGGGAGAGGGCAGGGAGGAGGCAGATGTGCACTCTTGCCACGCCTGCTCTCCTCAACCTAAGGCACCAACTGTTGCATAATTTCTTGTGATGGACTGAGAAGAAACCTACAACCTTCTGATTTGGCAATCTCAGACAACTGAAACCCAGTAGGTAAAGCTGTCCTCGTGTACACTGTAGTCAGTTTTACAGGCTACAGCAAAACAGTGGTACATCCAAGTGATAATGGAGCCTAACTCCCCCACCAACATAAATGCACAAACAGGGGACAGATCAAGGTTCAGAAAATCAAGGGTTGCCATCTCCAATTTGCAGTTGTGACTAGGAGTGCCCAGTGCTTAGAGTCATGCTCTGTTTTCAGCATTCTCTGGTCCCATGACACTTCTATTGCTTTTTCATCTGTTGCCCAGTTATTATCACCTCCTGGTCTTCTGGGTAATCATCTTAAAATGAGAATTGTGCTGCTGGTTTGTTCCAGAGAGCTTTTGCACATGCTGATTCTCTGGGAGGGTATTCAAGGGCCTGACTGAACACAGGGCTTTCCCAGAGCCCTACTTCAGCCCTATTTGTGATGTTTTTCCAGTTTCCTGCTTGTTCCCAGCATTCTCAATGTTTTGAGCATCATGATGAAACCCCTACTCTTCCTCAAGGTAGAAGGTCAAATGTGGCTAGTGAACTCCAGTTTGGGGGTCAGACAAATAAATCATGGGCAGTCTAGCAACAACTTTTTGGGTTCAATCTGCCACACAACAAAAAGAGTTTTGAAAGAGTCTCTTGCTTGTGTCCATTTACCCTAAAGTGATGAAAGTAGCTTTGTTTAGAAACAGCACACACTACCTTTCCTCCTGAAGGCTTGGCAGGTTTCTACTCAGCTGGGAACTGTTTCCCAATCCCAGAAGACTGAGCTTGCACAAATGTTTACAAACAAAGTTACTTACATTCAGAGTAAGGGAAAAGGGGAAAGAGTAACGGGCTTGGTGAAGTGAGGAAGTGACTCAACCTACCTCTCACCAGCTTTTTCCAGTTGCCATTGCATACCAAGCTGCTGCCTAGCTGCCACTAGAACCTGGGGAAGACAGCAAGGGCTCTGATAGTTCAATAGCTCTTGCTACAGATTCTCTATCCCCAGAGAAAGCTAACTGATCCTTGTCTCATCTTTCAGTGGAATATTCCTTATGTACATCCCATTCTAGCACAGTCCTTGCCCCGACATGCATGGTTTTGACAGATTGCTTATCCATCCACCAGTCAGTGCACAGCAGGTTAAACATGGGTTCACACATCAACTCTCTCCCATTTAAGAGCTTCCCTCACTAGGCAACAAAATGATATAAAGGTCCAGCTCTTTAAAAGGGATGTTATTTGACTGGTGTAAAGGTGCTTGAGCTTTCTGAGAAGTGTTTTTTTTTTTGTACTACTACAACAGAAAAATTAAACTGCAGAGACTTCTCAATGACAGAATGCCATCACAGACATTAGCTGGAGTCACACCACCTGTTGATGTTTTTCCTGCCTGTTCCACAAATCATTCACCAAGACTAGTGGTCAGTCAAGTTTTGCTATCATGTTTCCCTACTGAAAAAAAAAAAAAAACAAACCCTATTTTAATTGAAGAGTTATACCATACTGTCTTTGATTTAATATGAAGGTATAAGAGAAAAAATGAAACTAAAGACTAACTCCTCAAGCATTACAGTTCTAAAACAAAGCCATAAAAAGTGCCTCTTCCATTTACTTTGTTTGAAGATGATCTCATTTGTATTGTGGGCACAGATTTACCCTGTTCAAATCAAATTTCTATGAATAGAAAAAACCAGTAACTGTGATAAACACCCACAATTATAGCACTTGATTTTCTCTTCCATAATTTAGCACAGCTTTAGCTGGTAAACGCTTTCTTCTCAGGAAAGGAAATTTTAAACCCTGAATTTTTGCACAATAGTTTGCAGGGTGTATGGTGTGCTCCTCTGAGTCGTGTACATTGTCCAGTGGTGCCTAAAGCAGTCAGTACCAGTCACAGAATCATAGAATAGTTTGGGTTGAAAAGGACATTTAAGAACCATCAGGTGCACTCAGATTCACTGTCTAAGTCACTGATAGAGACACTAAACAGTCCTGGTGCCAGTATGGACCCCTGAGGGGCACCACCTTTCATTGGTCATCGACTGGACATTGAGCCATTGACCGCTATCTTCTGGATGGAACTATCCAACCAATTCCTCATCCCCACATCAAATCCATTTCTCTCCAGTTTAGAGAAAGGATGTTGTAGGGGAATGTGTCAAGGCCTTACAGGAGTCCACATGAACGACATCCACAGCCCTTCCTTTCTCCTCTGATGCAGTCACTCCATCACAGAAGGTCACCGGGTTGGTCACACAGGACTTGTCCTTGGTGAAGCTGTGCTGGCTGTCCCCAGTCACCTTCCTGTCCTCCATGAGCCTTAGCACAGCTTCCAGGAGGAGCTGTTCCATGATCTTCCCAGGCAGGGCGGTGAGGCTGTCAGGTCAGTACCTGCCAGGGTCCTCCTTTCTGCTCTTTATTAAAAATGGGTGCAATGTTTCCCTTTTCCCAGTCACCAGGAGCTTCACCTGACTGCCAAGACTTTTCAAATGTCATGGGACAGTGGCTTGGACCCAACATCAGCCAATTCCCCCGGGCCTCATCAGGTTCCATAGACTCAGCATGTTCAGTTTCCTCAGGTGGCATGCTCTGTCATGAGTGTCAGAATGGGTGTTTTAGAAGTTATGAAGATAAATCATTCCTGTCCCTTCCTCCACCCCCCTCCTTAATTAAACAAATTCAACAAAGAAAAGTTAAGAAAGAAAAAATTTGTTGTACATCTGTTTCCCTGTGCTATGTGAAATTTTCCTCCCTCTCACTGGTGCCCCTTCTCCAGGAAAGAGACCTAGGATTTCCTAGGAGATACTATCCTTTTTGAAGAGAAGGGTTTTTAGGAGAAATAGGTGTATGTGGCACAGACTCTTCCAGGATGGTCAGAGATGCTAAAAGCTTTCCACGTCCTGGATCAGTGATTCCATCTCTCCTGCCCAGGTCTCTATTCTCTGTCTCGATGAAAAAGCAAAACTCACTCAAGCCCTACACCAGTTATCTTCTCGATGTTAAGACTTCTGGTATTCCAAGTCCCAGGCTGGGACACGTCTCCCTTCCCCTGCTCTGCCCCTGCCTTCTACTCCAGGAAGAGAAGTGGCCTGAGCAACATGTATTTGGATACCTCAGCCTTTTCCTCATATCTTGTTACCAGTGTTGCTCATTTTGGGGGAGGTGGGAAGTTGCTCTTTTTGACACTCTCTTTTTCTGAAAGACATACCTGTAGAAGCCTTCCCTGTCATTCCTTGCATGTCTTGCCAAGTTCAGCTCCATCCACGCCCTGGCCTTCCTGACCCCATCCTTACACACCTGGACGGTGTCTCTGGACTCTTCCCAGGTCACCTGTCCCTGCTTCCACTGCCTGTGCATTTCCTTCTTGCCCTTTAGTCTCAAGTCAGCAGGTCTCTTGCCCTCCTTTTCTGATTTCTTACACCTGGGGATCAAGAGCTTTTGCACCCTATGGAAAGTATCCTTAAAAGATTTTGTCCCTAAGGGCAGTTTCCCAGGGAGTCCCAAGTGAGCTAAATACACAAAATAGTTCCTCTTTGCCTCTCTTATATTCCGTGTAGTTTAATGTTTCCAGGTAAGAGACGGTGGCAGAGGACAAAACCTGCAGATGGCTCTCTGAAAGCTTTCTCCTCCTCAGAGCACCTCAGCCAGCTGCTCGCTGGGGACATGAGTGCTCACTGCATCAGCCCTGTTTTGGTGTGCTGAGCACAGGCTCAGCTCCTGGTGGTGTCTGACATGTGTTATGGGTCACAGGGAGCTGTTCTGCTTCCCTGGCAGAAAAAAAAAGAGAAAGCACAGGAGTAAAATGAAGAAAAACAAGTGGGAAGATCGACATCAGTAGAGTCAGGAGTTAGTGTTTGGAGGATAGAAAGGCCTGGATGGTGACAGCAAAAAGGCCTCAAAAGGCAAAGAAAAAGAATAATCTTAGTGGTTGAAGGATGGGTTAAGTAGAAGAGAGCTGGAAGTATTAAAAGTGAAAATGAGTGAGCAATGGACACAGCAGCAGAAAGCAAAAGCCATTTGCAAGGAGCAAGCTCTGTGTACATAAGCAGTCCAAAAAGAGCTTTAACAGTCCCACCAGCCCTATTTATGAGTGCCATTTTCTAGCATTTCTCTAAAAGCAGTGAGAACTAGGGAATGAAATCTAGGGTCATCCATGACACAGTTCATAAAACCTCATAAAGATGGGATGTAGATCTGTGAGGGTTGTAATGTAATGGAGTTAATGCACATCCTATAAAATGTGGAACTCCATCAATGCAGTTCTCATTTTCGGGATAAGCCATACACAAGGATTCTGGCCCTTGTCATTCTGTTGTGTAGGAAAGTCTGCCTATTTTAATTAGAATACTGAAGCCAAGTTTAGAATCCTAGCTGGGGCTACACTCCTATGAAAATTGTCTGTGGTCACTCAGTACACAGTAGGATTCAATATTTTTCCTTCCTATGTGTAATCTCAATAAGTAAATTGAAATTATTTACATTTTTCATAATGATCAGGCAGTTGAAATAATGAAAGGTGATCATGAATGTTTTAATTGAAGAATAAAATTGTATCAAAATAATCTTCAGATTTCTCTTATGCTTTGTCAAATACCATAATGGTATTGTAATTTTTAGAAATGCATTATAGATTCAAATATTCACTATTCATAAAGTTCATTGATGCCTTTTTTCAAAGGTGCTTTAGAAAAGATTTAGAAACCTCTTTAGTCTTTGAAAACACTGTAGTTTGTGATTGCATATATCCACAACATAGCTAGAAAAATATGCATCTGCATCATAAAGCCAAAATCAGAATATAGCACAAGATCAGTGCAATTGACAATTTCTATTGTTGCTAATGTTTTATGCAGTATCCTTCAGATGACCACATCACCTAAAAAGTTTCTTAGAATCACACTAAGAGTCCTTAAGAGTGGCACAACTCACACAGAGGTGATGCTGGAGTCTGCCTTGCACCAAAATTTTGTATTTTAAGGATATCTGCGTTCTTTTCATCAGAAATCTTGCAAACCTATAAAAGGACCATACAGCTTGAAGTCAAATGCATTTGCCTTAGTGAAAGATCTGAATATTGGCTCAAAATTACACCTTAATTTTTGTTTCTGTTATAATATTCAAGGAATTTAAGTATTACAACAAAGCATGATCGCATTTCTTGGTGGCTGTGCAAAATGGAAAATAACAATTTAAAACTTTATATATTTATAAATATATACCCCTTCAGAGGACTGCCATTATGCTTCCATAGCCTAACATCTACAATAACTACAGGAAGCTCCAAGGCTTCCTGCATTGTGTTCAAGCTGCTTGTTTTTAGCATTGCTTAAAATGTATAACCAGTTGTAATGCTTCAGAAACAAAACCAATACTCAAAAACTAGAATTACAGAGGGCTTGGCTTCTTGAAATGCATATTATTTCCCAGCGTTATAGTACTAAAAAAATCCTCTATTTTTGTTCATTAATTATTGTAGTTTAATGAGATCCTTATGTTTCTGTTCCCTAACTTTTTGAGAACATCCAAAGATATACTTCCTTTTGTCCATGAGATACAGACCAGAGCAGGAAGTCTTGTCAGCAGAGCAGTTTCCACAACACACTGATGAAAAACATATTCCATTTAGGAGTCATGAGCATGAATGTATATTCTGTACGTATTTCTCTTACTCCAGAAGGTACGGGCTTCATGAGTGCAGATCCCTTCAAATCCTAACTAACTATATTTTCAGAGAATTAGGACACTAATATAACTTTTAAGAATGCAGCAGGATATCCACAAATAATGCTTCTTTGAAATCTTACCACTGCAGAGCAAATATTGGTCTCAGTAGGAGTTATGTCCACTAGAACTGGGAGGTAACTCCCACTGCTCCTTGTGCCTGCCCCTGTTCACCCCTGGCACCTGATGCAGGATGCTGGTGAACAACTCCAGGAGAGCAGCCAGTAGTGTCCTCCTTGAAGGCAAAAGGTAGGGCAGAATAAGTGCATGAAGGACATTGAGGCACCAGCACTGCTTCATCTCAAAAATTACAAAAATATCTGATGCTAAGTGGCCAGGAATTAATTTAATCTTTGGGTTGCTCACACAGAGCTGTCAAAGGGTCTGTCCTTAAAAACAGGCTACTTGCAAGCAATCAGTATAATTGTATGTCAAGGGGGCATATGGGCTTTCTTTGGAAATGAAGAAGAGCCTTTTATCTGAAAGGATAAACAGGCAACACAGAAGGGATTTTTGAGAATAAGATTTCACCTTCCCACAATTACCAGAAAAGCTTCTCCTGGCAAAATAATCACAACTAAACTCCTGGCTATCCAAAAAGGTACTGCTCCTTATCATCTTCTGTGGAGTCCCAGTCTGCCCTACTCCTCAACTCAATAAAGAAGACAGCTCAGCTTTTAATCAGATTGCAAATATAGGGATACCTTTAAGAAGCAAGTGTTTGTGCTCACCTCCCTGTATTTGTAACTGCAGCCCCATTGCCTTGCCTCAATTCCCCTGCCCTGCTCAGCATCCTCCACACTGCAGCCTTATCTTCCCAAACCAGACAAACAGCTCCCTCCAGATGCCAGGCCAGTGTCACTGCTGTGGCAATAAACTGGCGAGTGGGAAGGATTAGAGGTACACTTGTTGAAGGAAGAAGTAAATGCCTCTCCCAGGGGCTGAACACATCACCTCCATCTCCCTAAGGTCAGTGAATAGCAAGTTGTTTCTGAACTTCCCTCCATCTGGAAGTACAATTATGCTAGTTAATCTTAAAATGCCTTTGGCAGCTGTCATCTGGGGTTTTTTTTATTATCCTTAAAACTTTTCTAATGGCAAGTACGCATGCAGTAAGAAATAATAGCCCTTTGTATAACAAGTGATACACTCACTTTGTCCAATCACTTTTACAGTGTTTTTCTCCATTTCAGACGTTGTTATCATGGGAGAGACTGAAAGCTGAGCCATCATACCACAGCTTAAGTGTAGCAGGGAAATGTTACTTCTTTTTCTCCCTTCCCCCTCCAGCTTTTTTTTGTTTTTTCAAACCAAAGGTGTACAGGATGCTAGTTGTTACCAAAATATTATTATTTCTCAAGAAACCCAGCCTAATTTCAGCACAGCTTTTGCTGTTCTGCTCTCAGATCACAGCCTGGGTGGTACTTTCGGGCTTCTGCCAGCCTCCAAAACAGCAGCCATCCCCTGCCACGGACTTCTGCTGATGCCACAGGTTAATAACACAAGGAAGGAGTCAGGCCCCGCATAAACAAGAAATAAGATAGTGTCTACCACTCAGTTTTGACATCAGGTAAGTGCTGTGGGACTAAGAATTGAGAAGCCTGCAGACTGAGCCAGCTGGAGGCACTGGTAAGAGAAGCTCACTTTGAGACAATGTAGCTGAGTGTTCGTCCTCAACAATTTCTCCTTGGTTTAACTTGGAGCAGGCAGGGACAGACTATTGCAGGAGAGAGGGATCCTTGAGATCTTTGTCTTGGCACTGATCTCTGACTTGCTAGGAGATCCCAGCTGACCCCAGGGCTCTTACTATGTGGCTCTTACTCTTCCTGGAAGTGTTCAAGCTGGAGTGTTACTGTAAAAGAACAAAAAAATTTAAGAAAAAGAAAGGTAAAGGAAATCCATTGAGAAGCCACTTTTAGTACCAACATTCTCCAGCGTGAACCCCAGTGTTTTGAATGGGAAATGCTTGAGGCTGACTCTGAACACAGGTTCAAACTCCCATACAAAGATTTTGAAAGACAACACTGAATCCAAAATGTGCCAAAGATATGAGCTCCAAGCTCAGTACCTGGTCTATGCATAGTGCTTGTCTCCTTTTGTCATTAATTATCTTCTTTTTTTTTTTCCTCTTATACTTCTTTTAGAATGCCTGATTGACAAAAAACCCTCACAAAATCATGACCCAACAACTGCCCCAGGTGTGATCCTGGATTAATTCTCAGGATATGTTACCTTTTCTACAACCAGTCCTGGCAGCAAGAGTTGGCACCTACCTTATTGTGCCTGAGCGTCCTTCCTCTCTGGGAAAGCACAATCCATTTCCCATCAGAAATGTTATTTCAAATTCAGCAAGTAGTGTTTAAAGCAAAGATCACCATTAGTTCTGGATGTGCTAATGCACTGTGCTTATAATGTATAAACTCTGTATTTCAGAACACGAGGCTATTATACTTATTCTACCAAGGATTCTTAGCAGGCACTTAAAGCATGTTTTCATTAGCCTGTAGTAGCCTCTACATATTTTAACAAAACACTCAGGATTTCATCTTGAAGTTTTCAAAACGGTTTTATAACTTTACCTCTAGCCTATATATATAATTTGAAATTTAAAATTTTGTGTCCCTTTGGTATATTTGTTTCTGTCCCTGAAATAAATTAAAAATCTAAGTCCCAGACTATGGTGTTGGAAGAAAAATTGCAAGTCAGATAATGTTAGGCAGCCAGAGCTACCAAATGATTAAAGAGTGGTAGGTAACTTAGCTGCAGTCTGTGGCAGGTGACTGTATTCTGCGGCAGGTGACTGCATTCTGCTGCTTGAACAACAGAAATCTGTCTGCCATGCACAAAGGAAAGTAGCTACTCTTCATATATTAAGGTTAGAGCCATGTAGGATATGTGTATATACTCTCTTGCAGTTGCCTGGCAGTCACAATACACTATTTATCAGCTGGGAATTTTTGTAGTAATCTTAAAACTGTGAAGCAATTTCTAAGGTCTTCCTTTCACTCAGCATGTTCCCACCAGAGAAGCAGATAACAGAATAACTTGGGACTGAAATCTAGTCTAATATTTCAAAGCCTTTGAGACCCTGATTAGACCATTGCTCTGTCTACAGATAACCTCCTACTAAAGTAAATGGATGGTGCTTTGTTTTGTCCACATAAAAACAGCACTAAGACTTTGTATCTGGAAAAAGCAAGAGCCTGAGCTCCCTGATGTGCATGCAAGAAAAAGAAATCTTATTTAACTTATTTAAAAATCTTATTAAGCTTATTTAAAAAAATGAGCTAGTGATGTAAAATGTGGATGTTAAAGCAGACTAAAAATTGATTGGCACAAAATTTTTCTCCAGTTGTAGATATTCTGGGTAGACTGCACTCACTGGACAGATAACTAATGACACGCTTCTCACTCTGGAGTCTTTAGGCCAAATGCAGCTCTCAGTAACCCAGCTTTAAATCTCAAGTAAATCTACTGATGTTACCATAGAGTTATGTTAGCTTCACTGAGAGCATAGTATGATGACTTGTTTACAAAATTAAGCTCTGAAAGGTACATCTGTGTGTGCATTTTGATTTCCCAATAAAATAATTTTATGGAGCTAAATTTATGCAAATACTTAAAATATAAATCCAAAGACCTTTAGTCTTCTATTCATTAAAGATTATGTGCCATTTCACAAGAAGATACTAAAAAATACTACATGGAATACAATTAAAAGGAATAAATTCACAGAGGTTTCATATTTTACCAAGTCTTTTCTCCCTACCTGTTTATAACTGACTACTCCCCTAGGAGAAAAGAAAATACATGCTCCAGTCCTTGTATTTGTCTACCTAAAAATATCAATATATTTCTCACAACAGCTGAGGGATGAACACAGACAGCATTATCACTCTATCTTTAATCAAGCACAGAGTCAGGAGAAATCGTTAGACTTCCCAAAGGCCAGATTGGGAATGCAACATGTAAATAAGGAGAGAAATGCAGTTTTCTTGCACCAGCCCTCTAGCAGCACTCGATCCCTTCACAGGGGGATGGAACATTGTGCAAGGATAGGGGGATTGGGAAAAGATGTCTATGCTAACTCCCAGATCAACACATACAAAAAAGGAAGTCAGAGGAACTGTTGTCTCAAGCATGTAGGCATTTGCTTCCATTTTTAGGTACATCATACCTGAGCATATGCAGCTTAAAGTTTGTTTCCATTCACTGGAGGCAGAACAATTTATAAAGGACCGCTGCTTCTTTTCCCCTGCATGGAAAAATTCAACACTGCAGGTGAGGCGTTAGGGGAGTGCATTCCAGAATATAAAAATCACATCAGTCTTGCAGTATGAGGATCACCTGCAGGCTTTCACACAATTTTTTATGCTTACAACAACTCTGTTTAAAAGAAAACTTAAGGGATGGCTGGCTATGAAGGAATTCGTTTTTAAAGCAGGCATTTGGAAAAAGCGGCGAAGGAAGAAACGCCGTTCATTTTTCTCAAAGAAAGAAGACATCAATTCCACAATGAATACATCTATAAATTATCATTTATTAACTTTAAAAAATAAGTTTTTCTAGCCTGCTTTGGCAGTCCTGTAGTAATTCTCCTGCAGGTTGCAGAATCATGTTCTTGATGATAGGAGCTAGCCAATTCCCAAGAAGTCTGCTTTGTTGGTATGTTTTTGGGATAAGGAAGGTAACACAAGCTCCATGTATTTGCTGGGGGTGCCAACACTCATACCACTTAGCTCTGAAGAATCTCTGCTTGCTTTAAATTAAAGAGTCTGCTGGAGTTTAGCAGAGTGGATGAGTGGAGTGTACTGACTCACACCCAGCTCTTACAGCTTCAATGACACTGGCCAGAGCAAGGAGACAATTGCCAAAATCACTTCAAACCAGCTGGCAGACAGCCACTACTACATGAACTAGAGCAACCCTCAAATGAAGCACAGCTCACCAAATTGATTTTGATAGGGCAGAGAATACAAGAACAGTTTAGGCTGACTGCAGGCACTGGGCAAGCCATAAATTCACCAGCAGCACCATGCAGAGATCAGGAACCGGAGCAGCTGCACCCAGAGCAGGGCTTGTCAGGACACACAACTTTCCATTGCACCATCAAAGGCACAACCATGCTCCCCTATCAGGTAAAACCTGGTCCCATCATTTGAAAACCCATCAATTTTTCTGAGACATTTTATCAACCTTTCTTCAAAAACAGTGAGGCAGCCTAAAAACACCGAGGCAGCCTAAAAACACCCCACAGATTTGAATGTCACCGCCAGTGGTTTAGTCTATCACTGTCTCTTCACTCTCAGCTTCCAACCAGCTTTAGAGATTGACATTTGTGCACCTGAGGATGTGTGAGCTGACACTATGCACTTTTTCAGGTGGTTCCATATCCTCCTGGGTTTAATAACAAAAACATTTCCAGGCTGCACTGTCCACAGAACCCATCAATATAGATTACATAAGTGACTCTTTAATTTTATGAACCAAATGTCCATATGACACTGCACGATAGATTTTGTTCATTTAAAATGGGACTTTTCATAGGGAGATGCATAATGTGATCAGGATTTTTCTAACATATAAATGAGCAGCAGTCAGACTGGAAGCTGCTCCTCATATACTGAATAACAAACACAATCCTTCCACACCTCCTTGCAGTGTTCCCCGAATTCCCACTCAGCCTCTTTCAACATCATTCTGCACTGAATACTGCCAAGTGGAACACATGTAAGGAAAGCCAGGAATTTTCTCTTTGCCTGAGAAAAGATGAACCCATGGGCTATGGATATAAAAAAAGGAATGAACAGATACTTAAAGACACAGGGAAAACACAATTCCATAGCTCACAGCCACACTCAGTGCAGTCGATTCCTGATCTCCCCATTTCCACAATGCAAATCATCACCTCTGTGTAGCTGTGCAAGGATACAACAAGCAGTGCCTCTATAATGGTAGGCTCTCACCATTCCAGGGAAATTCTTCAGCGAGACTTTTTAGTTCAGGTTTGGAAAGGTAAAATCTGTAAGAAAAACACAAAAGCCCAACCACAAACCATGCCACTCCACTAAAGACCCCATGACCCAGAGAACCACTGTTTTCCTTCAAACAGGAGTAAAAGTCCTTTCTAGCTCTGAACATGACAGAATTCTTCATTTTCAAATGACTATGCAAAAAGTAATTAAGTCATCTTTACAGACTGCTTTTGCAGAAAATCTATAGAGTTTCTAAATTCTGTTTCTCAGTGAAGAATCACACAGCGTGTTCAGGCAAAGGAAGCTTTTTGGGCTTCAGCTCAGTGCTTCTCCTTCAGCACAGTGCTGTCCTTACAGAAAATTGATCAGCTGAAAACGAATGTAATGCAGTACCCTTGATATTTATAGAATACAAAAAGTGAGAACCTCTGCTCCTTAGACCTGTGAAACCTCCTTTGTGCCGACACCCCAGACCAGAAATACTTTTGTCACATCACTACAGTGTGAAAGAGCCAGCCGTGCTTGTGGCAAGCAGTTTATAAGGATATCAGGCTCCCAGGTGCTTCCCAGTATTTTTATAGCTTACATCACCAAGCTGCAGCATGGCAAACTCGCTTCAGTGGGTTTCAGTGGCTGCCCCAGCTCAGCCTGCCGTGCTGTTGTGTTAGGAGCCAGCTAGATGGTGCTCATGGGGTGGCAGGCGATGTGCAAACTTAGCTCTGGGATTTCGCTCCGGGCCTCTTCCCCCGCCTCTGGCATCCCACACGCTGTCACAAATGAAAAAGCAGGACCCGGAGAAACGGGATGAAGGAGGGAGGTGAGAGTAAACTGCATCTCGGATGCTGTATAAGCACAGATCCTTACACAACCGCGCTGGCTTTCGAGGGCTGGATGCAAGGATGAAACAGGCTGGGTCTGTGTGTATGAGCCAGCTCATTTACTTCTACCTGGCAGCCTGAAAAGAGCACAGCACTGACAATTTGGGAAGGAATCACATTGTTAGAGAGACGTGACAATTTGGAAGTTGTTTTTCCTCTGACAAATAGCAATCCTAGCTGTAAGATTCATCGTGGTCAGATGGAGTGTGTCTTTATGGATGTTTGAAGTTAGAATTAATTAGTAGCTTTTAGCAGTCTGTGAAGTTGCCTAGTTTTGCTGGATTAATTGCATATTGCAGATAGTGATGTCAAGACACACTGTGCTAACTCCCAGTAAATATGAAAAACTCAAAGTGCCCGAGAATTGTTTGGTGTGGACATATTGTTCAGATCCATTGAGTGGCAGAACACTTATAAATTGTTAAATCTGAAGATTCCACTTGGTCCCTTGGGTTGAAAGTTTATATGAAAATTTCATTTCAAAATGACAAGCCTATATATGCACAGGAATAGTTTTCTAAATAAAACCCTAGATCATTTTTTATTCATCTTACTTCTAAAATGCCCAGAGGCATAGCTCCATAAAAATTTTAAACTTTAAACAAAAGCTCTTTTTGATTTGCAGGAAAACAAAACATTCTGAAAGCAACAGTTTATATTATTTATTGTGATGTTTACTTAGCAAGAGAAGTTGATGAGTTAATTCTCAGTGGAAGTGCTGAATTACTTTAGGAACAGAATCTCAATTAATTAACGATCATTTCCTATTGATTTCATTGTACTACAGTCCAGACTAAGAGTACCTGCTATACTCCTATACAAGATAAACATAATAAATAATAATATACTTACACCAGTTACTGCTGTCCTGATGACCTGTAATTTTCAGAGAGGAAACACTTCTAAGACTTTCATGTTAACATAATACAAAGCCAGAATGTCTCTTGAAAGAAAGAGAATAGGAAAACACAGAAGAGACACTGTATACACTCCAGATAAAAGACAATAGCCAAATGAAGAGACAGGTTTAAAAAGCAGACACAAGTGGAAATATATACATTTGTATTGGAAATATCAATAGGAAAATGCCAAATTTAATGCCTAAAGCTGGGAATTTTTTACTTTATAGATTTATTTTTACTGAATGCATTTGGGACACACACTGTGGCTAAACTTTAAGCCTAGATTCACCTCACAACTTCATTATGAGCAGAAATCAAGCCCTGGAAATGTCATTATTTAACCACTGTGATCAGCCTACTGCCTGGCCATGAAGAACCAGGGCACAGGTTTTCTCTCCACGTGTGTGTCCTCATTCCAGGCAATACAGAGTTAACTTTTGCAGCAGCCAGGAGAGGCATGGCCAGGACCCTGGGGGTTATTCCATACCACCTAACACCATGGCAGGGGGACTGAGGGTAGTGGCATTTCTCTGGTTTTCTGGGCTGTGTGGTGGTGTAGTGCCAGATTCCATGTGCTGAGCAATCACCTGTGGATGGTTTTCCTGTCTGGCGCACACTGTTATTTGTGTTGTTGTTGTTGCTACTTGCTTTCTTTTCTCATTACTGTTTCCAGTGAATTGTTCTCATCTCAAGCCGTGATCTTTACCTTTTTATAGCCCTATTCTCCTCTCCATCCTGTCTCAGGGGAAGGTAGGGTGGAAGTGAGTGGGCAGCACATGGTCTGGGGTGTTTCAGTGGGAACACTAAATTGGGAAATACCATTCCTAAACCACCACAGTAAGCTTATCCATCCTGGAGACTAGCTGAAGCACCACATGCCACCACTGCCAAAAACCTTTCTATGTAAAGCAAAATAATGAGTTCCATCATCCTGGCTCTTATAAGAACATAACAAAATTTGGGGTAAAGTTTTGGCTCAGTTCACAGCAAGTGGCACTGCAAGGTTACTGGAGAAAGACAGATATGTTGGACTCAGTCTGGAAAATTTAGCAAACATTGCATGCATTACCAGAAACCTCTATGAAGAAATTCTGAAAGTTCAGCATTCCTTTGGTACAAGCATGTGTATTTGCAAACAGTTCACACAAAATGGTGTTGTTTGAGGGACAATTACAGGAGCAAGTTGTCTAGCTACAATTTTCAGCCTTGCTTTTGTTGAGTCCAACACCTGGAGCTGTGCTGCCTCTGCTTCCTCCTAAAACTAAACTTTATCTCAGTCTGCTACCTCCCTCTACTCCCTAACTGCTTCCTGCCTGGAAACCCACACAGCAGTATCAAATGGACCAGTTTTTGTGTTAGTACCCAGTCACTAAAAAGACCCCTGAGCCATAAAGATTCAGTTTTTGCTAAGGGTTGTCAGGCTAACTGCTAATTACTGTCTTGTATAGCAACTTCTCTTTCAGCTCTCACTGCCTCTCATGGCCTCCCTTTTCTTTCTCACTTAGCCTAGAGAAATGACTAGAAGCACAACCATGAAGTTCAGCCATATTCACACCTCATGGTGTCTATCAATATTGCACACAATAGCAGCAACACAGGAAATAAAATACTCATCTTTACTTAGACTGTAAGACTGAACGAGTGACTTGAGTTGAGGCCCTATACAAGGCTGCCATTCATGAACAATAATGCATAAAGTTATCAACTTTTAAAATATCTCTAAGCATCTTTATTAGCTAAAGGAGAAGGTGAAATCATATCTTGCAGTTATTGCAAGGAGAAAAGGAAGCTGGGAGCAGTGCACACAGAGCAGGAGGAGTGCAGAGTGCCTAAAACCGGTGCACTGACTCACCAGGAGAGCATCCTCCAAGACCAGAGGTCAGGCTCCTCAAGAGGCAGCAGATGAATCACCAAAGCTCCTAGATCCTCATGGACAGGCTCAGGACTCCCAGGCAGGGCTGCAGGGAGTGGGGCTGGCAGTAATAGCATTCTTTGAAAGCATTTGGGAAGCTGGAAAAGAAGGAGAGAAAAAGGAGGGTCTCAGAGCCTTTGACTTTTGCCCATTAAGCTCAGCCTCTTTGAGCTTAGACTCAGCAGGAGGACATGAGTTAACCACAGAAAATGGCCTTTACATTTCTTTTGCTGGTTACATTTTGGGTTTGCTTGGACAGAGGATGGACTTGAATGAGTGAGGTTATTCTTTGGCCTCAGGAACAAAAAGATTCAAGGAAGCGATCAAATCAAGTTTGAAAAAAAAGGAAAAAAAACATTTTTAAATTTTAACCAATTATTTAAAACTAGACATTATGTGAAAATAATTATTCCAGATCTGAGAGTTTGTGCACTAAATGTGAACATGAGAGATAGAAGGAGCTGGGTTTCCCAGTCTGGAGAAGTGAAGGCTGAAGGGAGCCAATTTTTGTTCTCAGTTACCTTTAGGGGTTGTAGATAAGGGAGCCAGGCTTCTCTGCATCTCACACGAGAGAATGAGAGGTAAGGACTGCAGTGGAGCAAAGATAGCTATAAGCAGATGCAAAGAAAGATGTTCTTCACCATAAAGCTGATCCACCACTGAAGCAAGTGCCTCAAGAGGCTGGAGGAGCTCTGTCCTTGGAGATTTCCAAAAAGCTTAACTTTTGCTACAGTGTACAGCTCATAATGTCACCATAAAAACTCAAATTGCAGTTGAGACAATTTATGGAGGAAAGCTGTAGACACGTGTCCTGTTTCTGCTGTCACTGACATATTTGTCCCCTATCCTCCCCTGCTGTTTTTTTACCATACTTGAGGGTGCCATGGATGCATCAGTGCAACTGCAAATGCAGACACTCCTCAATCCAGTTACCCAAATTAAATGTTTGGTATGTTTCAGCCTTTTTTGGGGTTCAGTGTGTGCTGAAAGAGTGGCACAAAGCTGGGAAAAGTACACTTCTGGTGTACTGGTTAGGAGGGTATAGGGTCTCTGACCTCCAGGTCATACCCACAGGTCTAAAACCAAATAGATTCAGGGACACAGACTGCTGCAGTTTATTTTTTGTTGTTGTTGTTCTTTCCTGCTGGCAATAAATAAAAACCTGAAAATAGAAAATTTTGGATGGACACAGCAGGAGCTCAATTCATTGAAAGCAAGACTGGAACCTTACCCGCTGACACACAGTTATTGAAATCCCTTCATGCCCCCCATGCACCAGCTGCACTGCATAGAGGGGGCACAGCATCAACATGAAAATGCCTTGATGGCAGGTGGCCATGCCTGGAACAAGGGACAGGATCCAGGGATAAGTGGCAGTGCAGGAGGTTGAGTGTGCACAGAGAGTGCTGGCTGCCTGCTGGATTGGCACACCTGCAACAAGATCCACGACTAGGGCAGCACCTTCCCTTCCTTCCAGCTCATTCTGCTCATTCTGCAGTGTTTGCAAACACAAACATCATGGGCATAAAGTTCAGGACAGGAAGACATGTAAAAGGGGGAGAAGGGAAAAAAAAATCAGAAAAAGGAAGCTTCTGCACAGAGTAAACTCATAATGATGATTATTTTTATTACTATTAACTTGTTAACCGTGTTAATAGACAAAGTAAACAAACACAACAATCACAACAGTCTATAAATTCAATGCATAAACAACAGTTACTCAAGGTTGCTTAATAATTCATTTTAGTCAGTTTCAGAGTAACTTCTAACAGAAATAAATAACAAAAGACCATGAAAAAAACACAAAACCTAAAACACCACTGTATGTGCTATGAACTCTTGTTCCTGTGGAGTCTTTAATGTTTTGGAACATGATATGCAGCAGACACAGTAATTTATAAGGTTTTCCATACTTTTATTTTGCTTGACATGTGTTCCTGTCCAACTGAATTTTTGTCAAAGCAAATCTCAAGTTTTTGTGAGCAAAAAATCCTCTTGGTAGCAAAAAGAGAACAATGTGACTGCAGAAAAGTTGGCATGTGCAGGAGAGACTGTAGCCAGGACACATCCAATCTGCTGGGCATTCATGCCTGCTGAGATTGGACACTGGAATGGGCACTTCAGACCCTGGGCATGGAAAGCCCCTCTGCAAAGTCCAGCTGCACTTGACCAATCTATGGGCAAAGCCAGAACATTCACACAAGAGTTTGCTCACCTCAGACCTCTCCTGTGATGCTGCTGACTGTCTAAATGCCTTCATCCTAAGTAATTCTTTTCCTTTTCAAATTTATGCAATCATCCATGTCCTGGAAAATAAGGTAAGGACAAAAGTAAAGAAAGTCTGATGTATTTTTTCTTTAACACTAACCACAACCACACCTTCCATCATCACAGCAAATCACTTTACAGTCAGGGTTTGTAAGTTTTGATGGAAAAAGATGCAAATTTTAAATCACTTAAAATTGTTCCAGCCTTTCCAATAGTACCTTCTGAATGCAAAGTAGCTGTACAGCATCCCATAATTTATGTGATATTGTATTATATCCAGTAGTGCCTGTTCAGAACAAGCATAGATTATTACCCAAAGACAAGGGGAAATAAATAAGAAATGAAAGGAAAAGCAATAATAGTGTAAGGTGTTGGTTTTCTTACCCCTCAGAGTTCAATTTAGGCACAGTGGTTATTGATTTAATTTCAGAGCACAGGCCCACATTGTTAAAGGATAGCACAGTGTAATATACATATAACAAGGAAAATGATGGAAAAAAATAAGGAAGTAGTTTTCTTAAACTAATTTTATTTTGTTACTATATCACTCCTCATATTGATCCTTTTCATTTATTAACAAATAGTAAAACATATTTTTATAAGAGGGAGCAAAAGAAAAAATTGGAAATTTAAACACTGTGGATGGCTGAAAAGTTTCTTATTAAACTTCACAAGAAAATTATCAAACCAACCCTTTCTCTTAGGAGTTCTCACTTTCCATGGAAGAGAGTGGATATTTTTCTAATCTGGAAAATATAAAGATGAGGAGATGAAAAAAAAAGATTATAAAAAAAAAATAAAAAGGATTTTTGAAACACAAGTTATTGCAATATCTCTTAGAACTATCTGAAATAGTTCATAATCCTTTTCCATCTGTGCCCCTTCCATGAGGCTCCCAGTGGAATACTATATCCCATCACACATGGGACTCTGTGGTAGCTCCCTGACAAGAACTCTAGTCAGAGTCCTGTGGTTCAAGGGAAAATAATGAACCACACAACAGAACTACACCTCAAGATACTATGGAAAGCTTTCAAGGCTCAAATTTTGCTTAGTGTTACTTTATTTTTTTCCTAAATAAAAGAGACCACTGACAAAAGCAAGCACTTTCTAACCACAGTAGCTGTACTGCACCTGAGTCAGTCCCGGCCATATTTTTTTCTATTCCTTTGGTAGTGTGGAGCCCTGCAGCACAGGTGGGAAGAAGGATGTGTACCTGGAAAAGACACAGAATTTCACAAGGCAAAAACCTGCCACAGAGCAGCCTCCCATTCGCTCTGTCACGGATCAGCAGTTCCCCAACATTTTCCTGCCTGCTCAGCAGCGACTGTTCCAGCACCATTCCAGCGGGGAGGTGAACCACTGAGGCAGCTGAAGCACTGTGGCAGCAGGATTGCTTTCCTGGCATCCACACAGACAACTGGATTTGGCTCAGATCCTAAAGGTTTATGTCAACATCAATATCCAGGTTTTGAAAGATGTGCTCTTTCAAGCACAGGTGCAAAAAAAAGATGTTTTAGAAACTACCGCCATGCCTCAGCATAGAAAATTTTACAAGCTAATAAGTTTAATTTAAGGTATGGCCCAGGTTTTGGAGTTTTTATATAAGTTGTCCATAGACCCTTCCCCTAGAAGAGGAAGGACCAATGACCCCACAGCATTTTCTACAGAACACTTCAAGCCTGATTTGGAAACTATCAAAAGTCTGGCACTCCAAGTAAACACTGCCATATTTCTGGAATCTTTTCACATCCAAATTCAGTAGTACAGCATGAACTTCCCTCAAATAACAACACATCTCCCCCAGGGTGTAGATAATACACGTAATCACCACAGTCTCTGCCTATTCTAGTTAACACTTCTTAACAACAGATGTAATCTTCAGTGAGACCCAGCTTTTACAAATTGCTGCTAATATGAATCACGCTTAACTTGTCCAAGTACCTCTTCTAAAAAGCTTATGTTTTCTCTAGAGATATTTAAATTGGGAATCCTTAACCACTAATTGAATATGAACTTGGGTAACTAAGCAGGTCATCTTTGTTTCAGAAACAGAGGATGAAGGACTGCACTGTCCAGACTAAATGAGGTGAACACATCTGATTTATAGTGAATAAAACCTTCAGGTTATAATAAAGGTTTGAGGGGCACTGTTGCAACAGGTCTTAGGGGGAAGAGCACCAGGTGGTGCTTTCATATCTTTCCCAACAGTTCATGGGCATTGTCACAGAATGAGTTCTGTCACTGCATCCATTTTCATTGTTCAGGTGTCTGGCAAATTAGGAAGGACTTCAGTCCAGGAGTATTTTTTTAAATTCACTAAGTATGTGCTACTTTCAAATATCATGAAGACAGTAAAACGATCTGACAAAAGACAAGGATTTACATATTGCCCGTTGCAAACACTTTCAGAGCAAAGAAAAGCAGGCTTATTGCTTTAATGCACCAGATCATTGTCACATGTCAGAGCAGGTATTGAATTTCGTCTAAAATTTTAGAAGTCTTGCAAACCAACAGACCTTTACATCTTCTAAGGATTTTGCAGACAGATTGAAATTACACTTCAGTGTTTTTCTACAATGATAACGGTTCAGAAAGTAATTTAGTGCTGTTTATTGGTTTCTATTTTGGTGTAGTAAATTTAGAAATGTATATATTTAACCAGACATAATGCTGCCAGAGAACTACTTAATCAGCATATGAACGTGCATTGAAACAAAAGCTGTGAGTACATTTATACAGTTAGATAGGAATATTGCCAAAATGGCTCAAATAGAGAGTGGGGAAATGGGACAGCAAGGAAGAGAAATCAAACCATCACTGATCCCATAAATGCAGAAAAAGGACAGATAACAAGCACAATATTAACTTAAAACTCATAATGTTCTCTTTTTCTGTCTGTATTAAATTATAACTTTGCTGCAAAAAGCAAGATTCTCATCTTTGAACACAGAGATAACTGTGAGTGCACACTGGGGAATACTGAAGGTATGTTTACAGCACAGTCTTCATTCTGTTTCCATCCAATTCAACCCAAACCCCACCCTGTTGCCCATCTGCACCACTTTTCCTTAAAACAGAAACTTGATTTTTTTTTTGATATATTGATTCATTTCAGTTTTACTTTTCTATAACGCAGTATGTGAAATGCATATGTGTGGTAATTGTGGAGTTTCTGGATATCTTTCTGGGTTTCCACCTGAACAGCAAGACACTACAATCAAGACTGATAAATATGGTATTTCCTCGTGTTTTTGAGAGAAGAGGTGGGAGAAATCACACAAGCTACAGATGTGGTTGCTTCACAATTCCTTACCAAAATGTGATCTTCTGGAAAGATCTTCCTGTGGTGGAAAAGGGTAGATTTGGTAGAGAGAGAATTACTGGGGTTCAAAGATAAAGAACAAACAGAATAAGGCAAGCAGGACTTGGTATTTTAATTCCAGCACCACAACAGCAGCCAGAGGAAAGACCCTTGCAAAGACAAACTCTTGCAGGTAGAAAAGGGGCATCTTTTACTATGGGCTTGAATGCCCTTCACCATGTCACAGTCGCTTTCTGAGCTGCACTCTGTTCAATCAACTTTATTACAAGACAGGCAAAAAGGATTCACCTGGCAAGAGGTGAAATAAAAAGCAAAACATAAGGCAACAGAAAACAAGATATGTCCTCAAAAAGACTATCTTTGCTTTTAAAGCTACTTAGTTCTCCTTTGGGGTTTTGTAAAACAAGACGTGGAAAAAGCAAATATTTTTAGCATTGCTTGCTCCAAGGGACAATGCTTTGGCAACAGAAAGTCTGTCCCAGTGCCCTGGCTGTTCAGGACTGCCCCTGGCTCAGGGTCCCACTCTGCTGGCACATTAAAGCCTCCTGTCCCAGTCAGCAGTAGGCCCTGGGCAGCCCAGGGGGAAAATGGCTTTGGGAAAATGAAAAGAGCCTGCAGGAGGGGACAAGTGAAAGCTGTGAGCTCACAGTCCTGCATGTCTTGGGTCTAGTGAGGTACTCCCCCAGGACCTAGACCCAGACAGGCCATGAGGGATTGGACAGCAGCTACAGGGAACAAGTCAGATTTCTGTCTGGCAGACGAAGCAAAACAAAAATACATTTTATAAAAGCATAGAAAATCAGATTGGAAGAGAGCTCAGGGATCATCTGGTCCAACCTTCCTTGGCACAAAAGGTCCAGACAAGTGCACTGTCCAGGCACTCAAGTGTTCAGCACTGGGGAATCCACCACTTCCCTGGGGAAATTATAACAGTGGCTGATTGTTCTCATTGTGAATGTTCTCATTTTCCTAATTTCCAGACAGAATCCTCTGGAGTAACTTGTAGCCACCATACCTCCTCTCTCCCTGTAAAAAAGGAGCCTTCACTTTCTCTGTAGCCATCCTGTAGATACTGGAACATGGTGATACTGGAACCTTTGGCTTCTTTGAACTTCTCTATCAAAAAAAATCCTCTTGTAGAAAGACTGACCTCTTCTCTGCTTGGCAGAATTCCGTGTGAAATACACAAACTCAGGAATAGATACACGCAGGACATCCGTTCCCGTCCCCAAAGGAGGACAGTCATGAAGGGCAGCACACATGCAACAACTTTGCACAAGTGGAAGAAAAGGAGAGGAAAAAACTTTATTTCCTCCATTTCCTCACAGGAGTCACTTGCTTCTATCTCTCCTGTGGCCTGTTAAAAACCATTTATATTTTTTCCCTGATACAGACAATACAGATTCCAATAATGCAGCTTCTCCTGACCCTCACAGAAGAGTTTTTTCTTCATAGATTTACCATTTAACCAGGAGATGACGAGACACTGTGGCAACTTAATTTTAATCCAAATTATATTATTTTGTTATATCTGTAACAAAAAAAACCCAGCCAAAACCAAAAACCAAAACCGAAACAAAACAAAATTCTGTTACTGATTTCCAACTCATCAGCAGTTAAAAATCATGAAGCTTCCAGAAACTGAGGGTGGGGGAGGTAAATCTGCAGCCTCGTGTCACCTGTAACAGCAGAGCATAATCCTCCCACGTTTGGTAACTTTGCAGACACAGGGAGCTGCAGAAGGTAGCAATTTTCACTGATCAAAAAGTTTTCTGACTCTGCATAACCCACAGTCATACTGATCCTTGAATGCTGTTTCCAGCCATTCTGTCTATTAAGAAATTATTTAGTGCAGGCATGTCTCTTAATTCTCCATAATACTAAGGCTGCCCAACACTCTCCAGTTTGGAGGATGTTTTCAGCTGCCAATGGCTTTGCCAAACTTGTGTTCTGTGCCATTGTCTGCCTCAAGTTTATTAGCTCTGTAGAACATAGACTAAAAGCACAACACACCACGCATCCACAGAGTTTTTCCCAGATTAAAAGAAATTGTAAATGATTAATTGAAAAAAAAATCAGTTATCCATGTTATGCTTTGATGAGAGGATCTGAAATATGGCAGAAGGTAGGGTTTTTCTGTGTTAAAAATGCTCTCATTGCTGTTGTAGTGAAAATCTGTACCACATTTACCACCCTAAAAGATTTTGTGTATTTTCCCTTACCCTCCCTATCAATATGTTTATTCTTAAGCTACTTACAGTTTATCACCTCAAGTTGCAGGGCTACTGTGAGTTAGTCTGTGGGCACAAGATTGGCAGGGGAGATTTCATCTTCTGCTTAGATTTCTGCTTGACTGGGGCAGTGGAAAGCAAGGACTACAGAGAGATCCCAGTGTCAGCTGTAACAGAACTGATGGGCAGGGACTGCTATTGGGGACACAGGCTTGCTTCTGCCATCCAGCTCTCCCTACATCTCCCCTCTCTGCCCAGATGCCTCTGTGACATGGATTCCTGTGGAAAGCACTTGCATTTGGGAAGCATTTTTGTTGCTTAAATGCTGGAGGTGGATTATAAAGAGGGAAGGACTGGTTAGAGTGTTTTGAGGTGTAGGAAGAAGGAAGTTGCTAAGAGAAAAGACTAATTTGGGCTCCTAAATGTCTCATTACTTGCTCATGCATATTCCTAGTCCAAGGCTGAGAAAGAAATCACTGCATATCCAGCCCTGACAGCGACTTAAAACCTGGATTCTACATTCTTCCTTTTTTTCTCTCTCAGTGAGGAGGCAGGAGACCTTCAGCCATGCACCCACCTGTTGGGAAAGATGCTCCTGCATGTGCTCACTTTTCTGGTTATGGATGCACAGGAATAAGCAGATAATTCTTGCATCCTTTACCCTCTCAGGACAAACGAGCACAGCTAAAAACTGTCAGAGCCTTGAGTGCAACATTTAGTACTTAGACAGCACATCTGAAAGGATATGGTAAATAGGGAAAGAGAAAAGACATAACTTGCTCAGAGAAATAACATTCTTCATTTCCCTCCCACCTCCCCCTCAGTCATCCGCTTCATGGAGCAAGTGAGTAAAAAATCATGATCCAGAGGATAATGGCTGGCTAAGAGAGGCTCCCAGGTCCACTGCAGGCCTGCCATGCTTCAAAACATAGCTCTTGCTCAGCACTGACAGCTGAAACCTCATCTTTGTAATCTATGGCCTGGCTGTGGAGTTCTCTGCTCTAATTATTCAGCATTTGTCTCTCCTCCCAGCCTGGAACAGGTTTTCAAAGGCCTGAGACCACTGGTACGGGGAAGATTTATGGAGTCAGTCAACGCTGGTTGCATTCTGCAGAACTTTGAATAAGAACCAAAAGACTATTTGAATCTTAGGAGGGAAGTTTCCCTCTGATTCAAGTATTACTCACTTCCTGGTGCACTGAAGTTGAAGGATTAAGTAACTTTTCCCAAATATAGAATGCATCACACCCAATCACGCACACACACACACACACACACACACACACTGCTGCCTTCTTTAAGTGAAGTATCCGAGGAGGAAAATGAGATTACAAATTTAGGAGTATAATGAGATCAAGTTAAATTCACACCATTTACCCGTCTAGGCACAATCTATGTCATTAGAAAAGATTAATTTTTTTGTTGCAATTTCTAATCTCATTATACCTTTTGTCACAAGGATGATTTATCAGAATTTCAATACTTAATGCCATACATTTTGTGTATTCACTTGGCTTCTCCAGTATTTTATATTTTCATTAGCTGGTATCCACTCAGTCATGCCATACCACTCAGCACAGCTATAAATAGAGAGACCAACCAACCAAATCACACTATATTGAAAAGGTCAAAGTAGTATATTACATTACTATAGCTTAGAGAATACTATTCCCAAGGTATTAAAACTTTGACTCCTTATTTATGTGACAACGAAAATAAAGAAAATAGGAGGCACTGTGAAATGATCACATCATTACCAGACATCCTTGGGAAACTGAGGGATTGTAAACTCCTCAACATTATTATCTTTACAGCCTAATATAAGTCCATGTTATTCTTTAGGTACTGTATATTGTAGGTTAAGTTATGTACTGCATACCTTATGCTAAAACAATGGTGTGTTCATTACCATTTTTTATGTTTTTAAATATAAATATTCTTAAGGAATACTGACAAGGATTTTTTTAAGGCAAAAACCTCTTCGCTAACTTGTAAAGAAATTAAGCCAGAAAATAAAAATTTATGAAATTTAAACTAAGGGTTATTATTACTGACTTCTTCCCTCCACCAAGAGAATAAGAGAATCATGACCTTTCTCTCAAAGTCTGTGGAAAAGACCTGTTTGAACTCAGTGGCAGTGTCATCATGAAGTGCTGTGACTGTGAGCACAGGCTGCTCAGCAATACAGCCACCATCCTGTTCCCTCTAAAGACACCCTTGTCTGCATGGCAAAATGTGTATCCCACCTCCTTCCCCACAGTCCAGGATTCCTGAGAGATCATGTACACACTGCAGAAACACCTGAACACCCACAGTTACCTTCCCAGGCCCAGGTTCAGCCAGGTGGCTGATGAGTGCCTTGCACCACTGCCCATGCACTCAGTGCTGTTTGATTCTGCAGAATTCTCTGGCTCACATGAAAACCTCTGTGCTAAGCCCTCCACAGGCACGAGGTTTTACCCAAAGAACAAAAGTACAGCTGGGATGTTCAAGACTGGAAGAACTGTCCCAGACATAGCAGTGATGGCCCACATGAGACAACACTCACAGCTCCAAAGATTCACAGAGCAAAAGCGGATGTTTTTAAAATCAGGAAAAAAAAATAGAAGCAGAATGAACAACATTAAAAGGACAAAGAGAGACGGTATCAGCTGGGCTGTTTGAGATAACTACAGGAGAGCTGAGGTTAGTACTCAACCCACAGGGCACTTTCAGTATATTTCAGGCCACCCTGAACCCCTGCCCAAGTTTAGGTGTCCACAATCCAACACGCTGTGGAAGAGGTACTGGAAGCTGCCCTGCTTTCCCCAGTATAGACAGAGGCCAATCTGGGGCAGTCTGTACCTAGCCAACATATGTTTGATTGGATCCTGGTATTATACAGTACTGGAGGTTTGAGGAATCAATAATAATGCCATTACAAGGGACTTAATTCATGGAATTGCAATTAACAGATAACTGAGAAGGAAGCTCAGCTAATATTAAAACAACAGTCATGAGTGACCTAATTTCTGAGTCTCAGTGTCTTCCATGAGAGAATACACAACTCCCAGTGAGTAAGAGGGGACGCCAGGATAACTCTTTGAGGACTACTCACAATTTCCAGTTTGAAACACCACAGCTGCAATAATGCATGGCCAGATTTCCTGATGCAGAGTTGGAGCTGATCTGGCATCCTTCCCTTTCTCCCACTGAGTCCCTGTTAAGAGATCAGAGAGGCTGAACTGCAGCAAAGCTGCAGTGTCTGCAGGCAGTACAGCTGAATAGCCACATTTACCCGCTGATGCTACTTAAGTGCTTATATGGCAAAATGAGCCTTCAGCTTCTATATTTCATATGTGAGACTTGAGGGTAGGGTATGGCTTGGGGTATTTTTGGAGGGAGGGGGTGCTTTAGGGGCCTTTTGGTGAGCTTTTTCTGGCGGGGTGGGTTGTATTTGGTTTGATGTCATTTGTGGGTTGGTTTCTTGCTTTTAGAAAAGTACCCGATAAGACTTTGCTTAAGGTCTTGTCTACATAAAAATAATGTCCTAGTAGAAGTGATGAAGCCTCCTCCCCTGACAGTGGTGTCTCCAGTATAGATGCTATTATTTTAATAGCGAAGTTGTGCACACACACTGCTAAACAGTTTACTGAGGAAGGGATTAGGCTGTACCTGTGTCACACAATTTTCAGATTAGAAAACTAAGGCTGGACTCTTACAACTGACTAAATGTCCATAAGTAAGACGAGCAAGCAATTTGCCAGGAAGGAGGCTTAAAAAAAAACCAAAAAACCTGCCAAAATTAAAAAGCAGCACCAGGCTTTATCTTTGCCAGCAAAGGTCACCCAGGAGGGATCAAGAGAGAGAAATGTGAAGTAGTACATCTTCTGGCTGACCCATGCCTCCTGAAGATTCCCACCCCAAGCTGGTGCCTCGGTACTGTTTTGGCAAAGCTCTGGGCCCTCTGGCAGAACAGGTGGCTGTGAGTGGCTGCTCCACCCTCCTCCCACTCCCAGCAGATTTGCTGGTGCTGGGGGCGTGGAAAGCGAGCTCCACCTGAGCAAACAGAGCCCCTCCACCTTTGGGAGGATGGCTGGAGGCAAGCAGAGCACGCCTTATGGAATTTTGCTTTGAATCCTGCAGCATATGGAAATTGGTCTGCAAGAAAAATGAGAAATATTTAGAAACAGTTGGAAAGGCTGTCATTGAAATTTATCCTGGCTATGTCTAAACATGGAAAAGGACAACAGAAACCAATGCTAACTTCAGAAAATTGTAAAGAGAACTGACTATGCAACAAGCAGAAGGCTTATTTCTTTTCAAGTATAAACAATCTGGTGAGGAGGAAGAAAGGCAGAACTATAAAAATAAGCCAAGACAAGTAAAAAATAATGAGGATAAAGATTAATAATACTCTGCATCAGTTTGCAGAGGTTTTTTTTCTTGTACAGCAGTCTCCAAATATAACTTTAAGGGAGAAACCAGACAAAATATTTCTGTTCTGCACTATCACAGTGGAAAATGGCTTAAAAGGAAATTGTGCTGGGGGAAGGGGATAGTCTTCAGCTGTGAACAAGCTTTGTATACAAGCTTCCTTGGGAAGACTAATCTTTCTATACTGCTTACCCAGTCAATGGCATGAGACACCAGCCTCACAGGACAGTTCAGTACCCCTAAATGGAGGAGACATGGACACCTTATGTACAGTAAGGATAAAGGCTGTAACAAATCACAAAACCTGGATCACTTTCTTCAAGCTTTGCCCTTTTGGAAGTCTGAGCTGAATTACAGGTGGGATAAACATTGATACCTTCAGGGGGAGTTAAGGAAATGGATGTGAAGACAGAAGCCTTGTTTGATCCTTCCCATTCTTCATTTCCCAAAGTGCATCATTGTATGTTAAACCCCTGACTTCCCACTTGTCTTTTGGTTTTGGTTTTTTTTTTCCTCCCCTATTTTCACTTCTGTGCCATAGGTAGTCACAGGCAATGGGAGCTTCCAGGCTGCAAGTTTGCAAAATTGCAGATTACCCCTTCTGAATCCAGAGTTCTTCTCCCACCAAGGTTTTGGGCTGGAGGAGAGGTCCTAGCCATAGGAAGCAACTCTTATGCAGAACAATAATGCTTGCAACAGCAGCATCCCTAGTGCATTGTCTCTAGTTCCAAGGCAGAAATTTTGTTCCCAGGGAACTTGTAAAAAAAAAAAAATACTACAAAGACAGCAGAAAAAAATAGTGTGAAAGCAGCCTAACAAAATATTTGATATACTAAGATTGATAATGACTGTAAATAAGGCTAAGGACTGAAGTAGAGAATGTAATTGCTTCTAATATGAACACCATAGCATTTACCACTTTCCATAGATGCCAAACAGACAAGATTATCTAGATTTTCAAATGAGTTTATCTGTGACAAATTGGCTGAATGGATTGACAAAAAGTAATGTATGAAGCTGAATGAGAGGCATATTTAGTACAGAAACACCATGACAGATAATGCTGTAATTACTGTATGCAGTTGCTGAATCTGACAATACTAATTCAATGCAAAGCATGAGTTTCTTTACCACAGCTTTAGAGAATCAGAGCAACCTAAATTTCCCTCTCTTTCTTTTAAAAAGAAAACTCATTTTAGAATTATGTACGCATATAAATTCCAGAAAAATTATAGGATTCTTCTGCTTTCCTTTCTTCCCACACTGTATCTGAGAACACCAATTTTTTTGATTTGTTTCACTTTCCCTTGTAGGACTCTGACAGAGATGCAATTTGGCTTAAGAAACCAACTCATTGCATTTACTTATTCTAAGCCTATTACCCAATAACTTTTCATTGTGCAACTACCTGGAAAGAGCTAAACAGAAAAATCAGTATGCTCATACCTGCAGAAGTATAAAAGCAATCCTTTACTTATCATACATCATGATTTTCAACTGATAATTTATGTTCAGATCCTACATTTCAAATCCACTGGTTACTCATAATCCTTTCCAATAGAAGACAGGAACCACATCACATCCTGTGTTTTTCCACCTTCTGCAATACACAATTTGTGGACATGACTGCAAGGAGTGGGTAAATTGCCGTTTCACTTAGGTAAAAATTTCTCAATAAAACTTAGTTGTCTATGCATTTCTGCAAAAATTAGTTGAAGAATTTGGATTAATAACATATTGACTTGCTGATAATAAATGGCATGGTTTAGGAATTCCTGGAGGAAAACAAAAATGAAAATCAGAAATAATCACAGAATAATGCGTAATTTATTTAGGGTATTACATCAATTTCTCAAACCTTCCTGACTTATAATAGAGCAATGTTGGGATTTGGATTTCTTCCTATTGTTTTTTCTTAAGGAATTTTTTCTCCCAGAAGTTGCTAAGGAACTGTAATAGCTGGGTACTTAAGAGAACAAAAGAAGGTGGCCAAGCTCAGGAGAAGGGGAGTTTCCATTCCAAGGGAGGCTCCTGCTTTCCTTAGCAGACACTTGTCTTTCAAACCAAGACAAGCAATCACACCCAACGCCGTAGAAATGTAGCATTTCCTGGCCTTCATTGCACATGTGCTGAAGCACCATCCTGAATTAAGCTATCCCATGACATATGGGAAAAAAACGTACCTGACATAGCAGGAAAATACCAAATTTGGACTGATAAGGCAGTACATCTGTACAGCAGGACATGAGACAATGTCATGCTGGAGCTGACAGAGAGGGAAAAGGAAAAGATGTGGAACCCAGTTAAAGTGAAACTTCGTGGCTGAGGCATGTGCAACCAATGATAACTCCTATAATTTTTCATTGTTTGTACAGGGAACATTTCAGTAATTTCATGTTGTTTTCCTCCCATCCTTCTCATCCCTCCCTTCCTCCACTTGCAAGTTTTCTCACATCACACCTCTTGTTTGTTTGTTAAGGTCAGTTGTGAGACAGCTTCCTTTACACACAAATAAGACCATACTGAACATTGTGCACTAAAATATGAAACAATAACCTGTTTCCTAGAAATACCTTGACCAGCTAGAACCAGGAAAGCAAGGGACAATTTTTCTACTTTACAAGTAGGAGTTCCTGACAAGGTGACACCTTTTTCTCTTTCTTTAGGTTAAATTTACTTGTTACTTACATGAGATGCACCTGCTACAACATCCTACATGCCCAGTAGGACCATACAGTTAAAACACAGAAAACCCACATTATTGTGCCTTTCCATACTGTGACATGTTAAAAAAGATTTTAGGACTGGGCTGTCAGACATGCACAATAGATGAATTGCTGGGTCAGCATGAACATACAGTGCACCACAATCCACGAAAGAATACCATTAATATAGAGCAACACAAGTAGACATAAAAGATCAGTGTTTAACCGTGGCTTTCAACCCTTCCCATATTTTTTGGTCTTTCAGCAACAAAGTTCTTTGGAGGTAGCAACAGCAAGCTAGGCTAAAAAAAATATTCCACTTGTGAATTAGTGGCCCATTTTTTTCAAGTCCCTAAAAGGGATACAGGACCATCTATGGGAGCAGACATAGTGCACAAGCAAAACCTCAATTTGTCTGGAAAAACTGGATAATTGCCAAAATTAGCTGCTCATCTACTTGACCACATATATAGAAGGTTACAGTGCATGGCTTGTGTGGACATTGGGGGAAATAAAGAATTATTTAAATGTTTCTAATATTCGAAAGCAAAAAGAATAAAAATGTTTTTAAAAACCTGTACTTACCTCTTCCACTCAAATTGTCTATAAATTGAGATTTTGTGTTATATGGTTTTTACTCCATTCAGAATGAGGTTTAGGGAAGGAAGGTGACACCGTCCATGTAGTAGGAGGAAAATAAAAAGCACTTTTATGGGTTTGACAGCAATATGTCCAGATATATTTCCTTTTAATGGCAAATACATATTGGATCTACCAGTCATACACACATATCTCAGCAGGTATGGTTACATTTTCCTCTTGATTTTGCTATCAAAGTGTTTCTTTACCACATTTATATGTCCCTCAAAAATATACAGAGAAACAAAAGGTCTTTTTGACCAGATGAGACGTTCCTTTGCAAGCTATTTTTGCCCATTTGTCTAAAAGCCATATAAAAACTGTCTCAAGATGTTCCCAAATTGCTTTCTTACTTGTTTTGCTGAATTCCTGTTAGTTCCTGTTTAATTGCATGTCTTGCTGTTGTCATTTACACACCTTCCAGAGTGCAGGATGCTGCAGGACATATCGTGCTTGCTGTGAAGGAAATCCTTGCAATCAGCTGTCCAGCATATGAAGCAACATTTGACCACAGGGCATAGAATGAGGGAACTCTTTTTATGACCAAGGAAATCAAACTGTTCCTCCATAAAGCTTTGGGAGGAGAGGAAGAGAGGGAAAGAAGCACATTTCTAAGCGCATAACTAAATTCTTTCTAAGGGCCTGAGGTTGAAAAGCACTGAGTTCCAAAATCCCAGAGGCCAATGGAAGCAGAAAGCATTTGACATCCCTTGGGACTGGCCCTATTACTCCAATACACCGTTCAAATCTTTTTATTTTCAGCATATATATTCTAGCACACAGAAGAAATTGGTGCTAATTGCAACAGCAGTGTTTTGAGGATGGCAGTAGTAACCACTGCTAACTGCTAAACACAAATTAGAGACAAACTTCAGAGCCTATTTAGCACACCATTTCCACATGCAGACTGATTGAGACAGAAAATGACTCTGTTGTAACACACCACAAGAACTACAGAAGTGAATTGATGACAATAACAGGTAAATAGATGCTTCAGGAAAAAGCTGAATTTAGATATACAATATTGACTTAAAAGTTCAGATTTTCTCCCTGATCAGTTTTCTGAGCTCACGTTCTGGCTCTGCTGAACAGCCAAGCTTTTTCTGCTGCTGTGAAAGGGGAATGTCACTGAAGACAACAGACATTATCTTCTGCAAAGAAAAGGTCACTGCTACAAACCCAAATCAAGACCCAGTCCCAAGTGTTTTGTCTGTTTCAAAGCAGGCTCAGACTAATTTATGGTGAATTTTAATAGGACTAAAACACATGCTGCTTTGACAAGAAAGACTGACAATACATACTGCACAAATAGTAGTGGTTCACAAATAACTTAGCAATATTTAATTAAAGTATCTACAGAAAAGCAAATAACATCTCTGTGCTATGTAAAGAATTAAAGCACTTAAAGAAATCCTTCTTCCAGAGGACATGGCTGATCTATTGACACAGGCTTATGTTATGGTTTCATCCAGAAGTCACAATTCAGAGCATATCTAACCACCTATTTCCAAAATACTCTACTAGTAACCTTCCCTCTAATCTTTTTGGAAGTGTGCCCAGGACCCTCCATTCATAATTTAAGAAGCTTTTCTTAGACACTCCCACACTCCTCAATGTGTAGGATTTACCTATCTAGACAACAATATCCTATTTTCTTGCATGTCCACTCTGAAAACCCCTTCTGGAAGTTCCCCAATTTTCAAATCATCATCAAGCTTTACGTGAGGTTCCCAAAGAAAGCAATAATCAATCTACAAATAAGAGTGCATGTGATATATCTCATTGTATGACAGTGTTTTACCACTCCAGTCTCAAAAAAACCACCAAAAAAAAAGAAAGTCTTAAGTCTAAAGTCAGGAAGATGTTACTCTATTAGGTCAAAAGAAACTAGTTTGGTGTCTTTAGAGATGGGGGAAGAGCCTTGCATGTTAGACATGGTTTTACTGTATGCAATCACAGTGGGAGAAGAGGAAGTGGCAATTATTTTTAAACTGATCTTTCCATCTACGCTAGAGGAAAATGCAGATTTAATGTAGCTCTTGCACACATAAAAACAGAGAGGAGGTATCTCAACAAACTACCAACCTGTGCTGTAGTAGGCAAGCTGAGGCCACAGCAAGAGTCTCTGAAACAGAGTGAAGGGAATTAATTATTGTTGTACACAGTTGTAATAATGCAAAGGTATTAAATCTCTGTGTGAACCTTTGCCATCCATTGCTTGGAACATGTTTGTATGCACAGAACCTCTCTAATGTTTAATTGTTATAATAGAGGTGCTTCTTCATCGAAATAACAAAACAAGAGATTCACTTTTCTGTGCGCAGGACACTTAATAAAACGAAGGAGCTGGACCTCTGCTTTGGTGATGTTCTTATTCCCATACTTTCTATCACTATTAACGCTATGTTTTAAAGCTTTCCCTACTTATAAGCTTCCTGTGCTTTTGTCTGGCTCCTTCAGCTGAACTACAACACTTCTGTAAAGTCTTCTTCACCTCCCAGCCCCAACCTGTGCCTGCCACAGCAGCTCTAACTCAGGTCTCCTTTACTGCTGACTACAGAATTATTCTCCCAGCACTGCCACTGCTCACAGATGTCTTTGTTTAACTTGAATATTCCTTAGCATCTGCCAGCATTTTCCCCTAGCTAAATTCCTACTAAATGCACTTTACTTCTCTAAGCCTCATCAGCTATAGCTCTAAATGCATCCCTTCAAGAGAAAAAAAAATCTCCACCTGTCTTTGATATGTGTATCAATAAAAGGAGAATTAGAAATCTGCACTTCTAGGCTGTTAAACAAACTCTTTTCTGCCTCCATTTATTCAACCATAAAATGGCTATAATATTTACTACAATATAGCACAGAACAGTTAAAAAGCTCAATGCTATTAATTCAATACTACTGATTCTGTCTTGCTACAGGAAATATATAAACATTTCCATGCCAGGTCGATATGTATTTATAAGATTTATAGTTTATGGTTTGTAGTCATTAGTAAAACATTATTTGCAAGGTTAATACCCCAGTCCTATGGAGCAGAAGGTAGTATCTGCATTATAGGCAAGATTATATTCTTATTTGCTCGCTATTCCTTTTAAGTCTGTAACATTAACTTTCTCCTACAGGGCAGTGTTATTAATAAATATGTACTGCCAGTAAGCTTTAATTTATGTAAAAGCCCATTGTTTTAAAGAACTTCTCTGGAACAAAATTAATCCTTTTTTTTTTAATACACAGTACAGAACCTTTTTCTTACAGTTGCTTTAGCAAGGTGTTCCCCTTAGGTCTGTATATTATAGAAGTATTTTCAAAAGAAAGTAAAAGAAATAAATAACAAAACAAAGCAAAGAATCAGTAATCTATAGGAGTACACAGAACATCCTTGTAACCTAAAGAAATACTATTTCTAAAATTACAGATTATAGAATTTAAATTTAGAATTTAAAGTTGTGCTTTAAAAAACAAAAAGGTAACTTCCAGGTTTGATTGTGCAGCCCATATTTACTTCACCACGAACACGTGAGGCTGTCTGCTGTCTCTCAAAAGGAAAGAGGGTTGCATTTAGCTGCACTAATCTTCTCTAGGAATTATTCTGCTCTGTACAGGGGATGACTGTCAGCCATTTCCAGCACTAATTGGACTCAAGTATGGTACGACCTAATTTCTCAGCATAAACCGCAGAGTTTTGAGATTCCTGAATGCTTCAGCCTTTTGAGAGTTTTGTTGTTTCCTATGAGTTACAACTTCGCTGTCTCCGACTGCCAGCAGAGGGAGAAAATGGAATATGAAGTAGAGAACATAATACAACACACCATCTCTCATCCACACTGCTGAAATAAATATGATGTGGTTTCAACCATTTCTTTTCTAGGGCAGGGCACACTCATTCTAAGTTTCCCAGTCTACAAGTAATCAGATTAATTTTTTTGGTTTTTCTTTTTTTTCCCCTCTCTCCCTCCCGTGTTTTTTTCCCCCCTCTCTACCCTTTTGCCTTTCATTCCATGAAGGTGGAATCTTTATGAGATGTATAAATAGTGGAAGAATTATGCAGAGGAGTTTATTATGAAACTAGAAATCATTTCACTGACATTAATGGGAAAGTCTATCTTTTGGAGAGCTCCACATTTCTAGAAGCCATTTCCTGTTCTCAAGGTCCCTTAATGCAATGAACCAGGGCAAGATGGGAATTGCTTTACCTCTCTTGTGCCTCAAAGACATGTGTACATGACATGGGCTGCTGAAGGGCTACATTTTTTAAAATTACTAGCAGATAGTCTTCTGTGTAGACCAGATTCTGTTTTAGTAAACAGTTTGTTAAGCTGATTGGCACATGAGCAGTTCTTTTCACCAGAGGTGAAAACAACTCCCCCTAAAGCTGCCCTCCCCACATCTGAGAAAGCACGTACACACACCAGGCTGCATAACACACTATTTAAATAAAGTGCTTTCTCATTCCTTCCTCAGGCATGAAAGCTGTTAGCTGTAAGAGAGACAAAGGGCAGACAGCTCTGGCTGCTGCCTCATTGCCTCCCAGCTCTTCTTGGCACTGAGGCTTGGCTGGCTGGGTCAGGAGCTTGGTCCTCATTTCATGGATCCTCACACTCCAGGTGAGGACACAACTGTGACTGGCAATCCAGGATCCCCACCTAATGCCTGGAGCTTGCACCACCTGCTTTAAATAAGGGACTGGGGATGCATTGGTGCAGCCAAATGGTAGAGGCTCCCAGGAATAAATGGCTTTCTTATTGCTCTCATATTCCTAGAGTCTGTGTTTAGTTTGCACTGCTCTTTCCAGCAGTAGTGTTACATTACAGATGATCACGCAGCTAACAGCAAGTGATGGCAGTGCTAAATCAGACTTCTAACTGTCTACAGGTGTCCATGAATCATCTGGTGTCTGGGGAATTTCGGTACCAAGGCTGAATGAAAGCAAGCCACTGAGAAATAACTGATGACCAAAAAACATTGGACACTCACTGAATCAACACCCTCATTGACAACAAAATCATTAGCAAAAGGATAAACCCCAAGTGAGATCCTTGATCTACCAGCAATCAGAGGTGTTTGATCTGGGACTTCTATAAACAGAGCTCAGTTTCTTTTCCTGCAAGACTGGATTCTTTGAAACAGAAATTGGGACAAATCCCTTTCTTCTTGCTAGGTTAGAAGGAACATCAGAAACTTTAAGGACAGCAGTTTCAGAGGGCAAAGGTGGTCTTGAATAGTGCTTCAAAGAAGGAATAAGAGGCAGCAGCTCAATAATATAGCACAGGGGAAAAAAAATCTCTGCAGTGGTATGCAGAGAAGCAGGGGGGTACAAGACAATATTTGTATTATATGAGAGTTAATATGATAAAGTTGCTGCCCTCAGAGGCCATTGGAATGATGCAGAGACCCCCTTCACTGTGGTACTGACAGAGGAAAAGATTATCCATGACATCAGAGGAGGGCTGTTGCTGAGGCACAGCAACAGGAACAGCAAACTGAACATGAAGTCAAGGGAAAATGGGCCAGAATAGATTCAGGATGGAACAAGAGGCTTGCTGACAAGGCCACAGAGGAGAGATGCCAGCTGGCTCACATCCTGTGAAGTGACAAATTCATAGAAAAAATGTCCTGAGGTTTCTGCCCTGTCTAGCCTGGCAGTGCTGAACACAAGGCATGGGGCTGTTCTGCACCTCCCTCCACAGAGTGTTGCAGCTCTGCTGACTGGAGAACAAACTAAAGCACAGTCTTCTTCTGAGCAAGGTCTGCTTGGGGGGCTAGGTTGCTTGTTGTAGGATGCTTGCAGAGCCAGTCTCCTTCCCTGCCCAGCTAAGGACACAGGCTGTGTGTGTCACCACGATTTCAGAGGAAAAGCATCTTCATCCCTGTGGGCATGGATACCATGGGGTGTATGGCAATCCCCCTGGGATGGACCCCAGCAGTCTACTTAGGCCCACAGCTAGACTGAGACAAGTCTGAGCTTATGCAACCCTATACAGCTTCAGAAGTGACATATGAGCATAAAAGTTCAGTCAGCATATATGTGTATCACCTTTTCCAAAAAGCAGTGAGTGGAAAACTACCACCTGCCTTTGAAGCAGGGGTGCAGGAGCCTCTCTGCTGTAAAACTACATTAATCTGACAATTGGAACTCGGCACACAGCAGTAGGCGATAAACTTCAAGGACCAGGCTGGTGCTGCTGGAGGAATGGTGCAGCTGGCTAAGCAATTTTTATCTGCATGTAAATTCTGCTGATTTAATCACAGCTTCCTCCAGGGATTTCCCCAGGATCTAGATTCCTCTTATGTCAGAAGGACTTAACCTATGTGTGATACATAGTCAGATTCCTTCAAAAACTCTTTGCTTCCTGGTTGCTCCTGCGATGTGTTCACAGCTTCTGCACTTCAAACACTTGCCATGCAAGCAAATCTGCTGGATATCAATTATCTCCTAAAAATGCTCCTTTCCAGAAGCTCAACCCCACTACCTCAGCCAACACCTACCCAGCAGGTTTATACTGCACCACCGTGTATGGCTGCTCATATCAACTTCAGTATCAGTAAAGGCATGGATACAAAGGAGAGGCTTGGATTTATCCCAGTCCACCTCCACAATTACACTTGGTCATGGCACCAGTGAAGCTCACACACTGTGTGCCAGTTCTGCCACAGTGATAGAGTTTTTGGGCATGAGTGTTCACTGACAGCTACTGGGCATGCTCTGATATCTAAGCAACTCCCAAATCAAAGCTGGCAGGCAACTCACAGGCAGCCTTGGAGATTGATGTGCTGCAAAACCAGGCCCATGGACATCAGTGAAGTCACTGCAGCACAGCAAAGGAAAAATCAGGCCCATATTGTGCCACAAAGGGCTTGTGCAGGATTGTAGGTGTAGATAATTCTGCACAGCAAGGAATGTTTACCCAGATTATTTATTGCTCCTTTTCTTACAAGGAGCTTGTTTTCTCTCAAAAAGTCATGTTTCTTACTCTCATTTGTAACTTGCCAGAGGCAAGTAAAGCACAGCAAATACACAGAAAGAAAAGGCCTACCAGAATGGTTCATTTTAGATTTAGACTGCTAGTGGCATTTGCTGCTTGTGTCAACTTCTACAAATGGGGCAGGCATAGGGAAATGGTTTCCCAAGTGGTAAGTCATATGGCATATTTAGAAAGTACTGATAACTTAGAGAAGCATGCAGACTGTGAATAAAAGCCTCTCATATTGGAATCAGTACATTTCATGGCATCCACATGCTGCAGAGAAGGCAATAGCCAGTGCTGTTGAGCTTTACTGTTACCCATTCTCATCACTGGGATGAAAGCACAGGGCAATGAAAAGATTGATCTCCTGGTAACAATACTTAATAAAAAGAAAAAAACCTGAAACTAATTACACATTTTCTAATATCATTTTCTACTTAATTTTGCCTGTTTTTCTTATAAACAGCTACAAAATCTAAGTATCAAGCTTAAGTCTATGGACTAGATTCTGTTTCCACTGAGTCTGGTACAAGGCTAGAGTAAATTAACTGAAGTCAATGTAGAAACAAAGCAATAAAAGTACGAAGTAGACCTGATCTACTGAAAGGGTTTAAAAAAAAAAAAAAGTAGTCCTGCTTTAATTAGCTGGTTTAGTCAAGCCAGGGCAAGAACAGTATTGGCAGAAACAGACACAGAAGTCATGATATATTTGTGTTCTCTATCAGAATTTAGGTTTTTTTAAGTAGTTATGACACAGTACTTGAATTTGTTGTTTCAGGGGGAGCACAGGTCCAATTGCACTTGCTGTTTGGGTATTTTAGTTTTTTCAATACTTGTTAGATACCATCTACTACAGACCAAATTCCCAACTAATTTAAGTGGGTGTAACACCTTTAATTTCAATGCAACCTCATTAGCTCATAGTACTGCTCAGCACTGGCATTTTCATGAAACGTATTAGAACAAGCCAATGCAATTTAACAACACAAGTACAGCAGGTACTTGGTAGAGACTGAACTAGGCTCTATTTGTTAATGCTAAGACCAGAAAAGACCATTACATTATAGAGTTTGATCTGCTGTAAAGCACAGCCCATTCACCGAGACAAAACCTCTCATTAAAACAGATTAGAATTTGATCTTGAGTATGTAAGAGAAATATCATTCTAACGTATCTGAGAATTATGAAACAGAGAATGGACTGAGCAGTACCCATCCATAACCATCCACATTTTGACTTCTGGTCTCTTTCGAGCTCTGATTGCCTCTCCCTATTTCTGCATTTAAGGAGAAGAAAAAAAATTGAAATATGAAAAGAATTTAAACCACACTCTTTAAGGCCTGCAGACAATTGACTGAAGTACAATATATAGTAACAAGTTGAACAGAAAAAGAAAATACACTGATACTGAAGCTGAAAATGTTATCTTCCTCACTAATCTACAGAGTCAGACCAGACTAAAATACTCCTTGGAATGAATTTGAAAGACTCCTTGTGTCCACTCATCAGGTAAATTATCTCAGGGCTTAATTATCCTGTTCCTACCGAGAGCCTCCTTTGTTCCTGCTCCTTCCTTGTGCCTGGAAAGCTCCCTCTTATGCAGAAATTGAATTAGTTCAACTTCACCTTCCAGCCACTGAATTGTGATGCATCTTGTAACAGTTGCTGTAATAGCACTTTCCATGTCTCAGCACTGATTTTCAGCCATGAAGTGCCCCTCTAATGTTGCTATTGAAGAGGCTTGTGCATGCAAATGGTTCAAAAGTTTGTGGTAAACTGCTGCAGCCACTGGTTCACTTCCAATTTCACTGCATCATATTGCACAAGCCTTTTAAAAGGTCAACAAATAGTTAAGCCTCTGTACATGCTAAACGAGCATGCATGGAACATTTCCTTTTATCATTGTTGGATCTGTCCATTGATTTCACTCCTGAAGTTTCACATCCTCTTTCAATCTCCCTTGGACATTATTCGCTCTATTACCAGTCCTCTTTTCTGAGAAACTCTGCAAGTCACAAGATTGTGTCACAGCCTAGCATGTCAATAGAAACTCTGAGGAGCACCAGGCTCCTGTTTTCAGGGGAAGCCACTAGAGACAGTGTCTCTTGCACTCCTGTGCTATCCTCTGTGTTATCTGCAGACAAGGTAGGTATTAATTTGATATTTTATATGTCTCACATAAGTTTGCTTAGTTTTAAATCACAATACATTTTTATGGCTAAATCAGCCGAGGATGATCAATCAAGGATGGTATGTCAAACACCCACATCTCATTCTTCCCCCTCCCCAAAAATGAACAGCTTCTCACCTCCATTGTTTTCATTAAATAATGCCTAAAATGTCTAAAATATCATTCCTATGACCATTCTCCCCAGTGCCTGCAGGGATCAGCTCACCTTTCCCCACTGAACTGAGCTGTCTTTCCTTCTGTTGTATGGGGTGGGTTCATCCCCTGGTTGTGCTCTAGTACCAAGGCACCCCTGGCTGCAGCTGCCCCAGCTACATCTCTTTTTGTGTTTTTAGCACTTGCATCTATCAGTCACTCAACTGCCCTTCAATATTTCAATAATTTCACTGGCATCCCACAGGGGACCAACATCCAACTTGCAACCTTGTGAGCACAGGGAGTTGCTTACAGAGACTTCACACCAAATGCAAACAGACATTTTCACATCATCCAAGCCAGGTTCTTCAAAATGGTAAATAATAACCATTTGCTCCACTCTTCACCAGAAGCGTATGATTTATAGCTAGAAAAATAGAATGATATGGTCTAAAAGTTTCTCCCTTCTGCTTGAAGATTGACAGTTTTCTCTGACGGTAGCTTTGGATGTAGAAAGCTCTCAGGAAAGCAAAAGCATTAAAAATAAATGCAAGATGCTTCATGCACGTTATAACATACTGAACCTTCAGAATAAATTATTTATACCAAAGGTTGGATGCGCCATAATAGCATCCACCCAGCAGCTAAAAAATGTATAGGAAATAGGAGAGCAAACCACTGAGATTAACAGAGAGAAGCCTGACAGTTATGGCTGAAAACCTGGTAGGAAAAATAACATTGTACTTTACTGAAATTACTCAGAGAGTAAAGGGATGATCAATTCACTTGGATTTTGGTTCTTTTCTCCCCTGATAGTCTGCAAAAGGACCTGAGAACTTTGCAGAATTATAAACCTGGTGTATTTGTTTATGCTGTGCATCTGTATTTGTTTGTAAATAAAAAGGGACATTGTTGTCGAGCCTTCATTTTTAAACAGAGGTACAACTTGAGATTTCCCATGCAGTAATAATGTAAAATATACAAACTCTTTTAATCCTATATCTTAGTCCTTAGATTGCTTTTAGCGTGATATTAACTACCACCTTCCAGTAGTATGGTATTACAAGATTAGCCCTGGCCAGTATACTTTCTGGAGTTAATTGCTACCAAGCTGCAATCAAATCTGCTCTCCCAGGAATAGGGTTACATGGTAGAAAAAAATCCATTGCATCAGGCAGCAGATAGAGCACTAAATACACACGTCTCAGCTCAGCACAGCACCACATTTTATCTCCATCTCCTCACCATTAACATAAGAGACTGGAGTGTTGGAACAAAAATCCATATGCTGATCTGGGTATGCAGATCTTTTCACACCACGGCACAGAAGCCAAAGATGGGAGCTAGCAAGGTAGAATACCAGGAGGAACTTATCCAAATCCCTTTAGTAAATCCCTACTTCCACATTGTTCAGTCTCTCTTTTTCACAAACTGGCAATCAGCTCTCTTGATAGCAAGCATTTTGAATCAAGAGTTCAAAAAGACAGTGCAAAAGAATCACTGTGTCATATGATTTTTAAAGTTCTCTTTATATTCTGAGAGCTCACTCCACCACCAGAGAGCTGTTAGGTGAGAACACAAACATACCCTCCCTGACAAGGAAAACCTTACAGTCAGAAGCCTGTACTGTAAGAGGTCAGAATATTACACCTGCAGTATATTGCATCTCTGTGAAACATTTTCACCTGATGCCACGCTGACACTGTCAGAATTTAGGGATTCATTTTAATATAGTTTGTTCTTCCTTTAGGGAGGCTTCCTAAGCAGAAGCCTACTAACCATGCCCAGTAAAGTACTACAAATTTCAGAGTACAGCATTCCAGACTCTTCCATAAATCAAGGCACCATGTTTCATATCATAACCAGACTTTTACACACACAGAGGTTCACCAGGTTCCAAAGTTCCATAAGCTCTTTGCTGCAGAGATCATCACTGTGAGGCTGCAAAGGGCACACACTGCAGCCCCCTGAGAGTGGTCCATGTCTTCCATGGCACTGTTCCAGGGCTGTGTGTGACACTGGCACGAGGAGCACAGCCAGGTACACCCTTACAGATGTGCTTCAGGCATAAACCTTCCTACAGAAGGGAACTGTCCCTGCCCCGTCTTCAGGGCCATCTCCAGCCCATACATCACGCTTGGTGAAAGCCCCTGAACTCAGTAACACGTGGTTTATTGTCCAAGACTGTCACCTAAATATAATAGAGCACAAACTAATCATTTTTACTGCTGTCACGAGGCTGAGCTTAGGAGGGTAGGATGAAGCTGAGGGGCATGCTAACTTTCAATAAAGAACCTGACAATATTTCAGTGTTTTTCAGAATGGACAACAAAGAAGCTGCTCTTGTACTGTGGGTTGCTTTGAAGGCTTCAAAGGCATGAGTGTCTACTTTGGATTTTTCATAGACCGCTTTGGAAATGCAAATACTCCCCAGACAATGGGACAGTACTCCTCATTTCAGCATTTTGTGTAGGTACTAAATTAAATAAACACTGTTCTTTCTCACTGGAAATGGGTAGAGAGGTCACAGAGAGGCTCTGCATATAGCAACTGCTAATACTTTCAGCTGAAATCGGAAGCACATTTAACAAGGCATGAAGCATGGAAACAAATTTATAAAGATAATTCTACAGCCAAAGAAACTATTCAGACCTACACTACATTTGTCACCAAATATATTTGTATACAAAAGTTGGGGGGAGGGAATTTAAAATTTGGTATTCTTGGATGCAATTCTCTTACTAGCCCCACAGTGAGTTCTGAATAATTCCACGGACATCAAAACTACGGTGGTGTAAAAGTATGAAAAATGTGAGGACAATTGTATCCAATATCAAAGCCAGAATCACAGCATGAATAATGAAGAAACTGAGGCAGAGCTTTAGTTGGTGTGAATCAAGTTGCAGATTTCAGTGTGGCAAGGATAATTTACACCCACTGTGATGTCGGTCCATTGTCAGCAAATCCTGTTTTCTCACACTTACATTAACAAACCCGTTAGTAACATGGGAACAAATGCTAAAGTAGGTGTAATGATTAATTTGATGAAACTCTAAATTCATTTACTCCATTAAAGCAATATGGTATGCCCTATAAATGGACAACATTTAAGTTTTGTAAAAAGCCATTAAAATCACAGTAGCTATTGAGCGAATTAAGAGGCCCTGGCAATTATTCATCATTTCATTACAATTAAAAACTAATTGAAAGCCTAAGTAAATAACCTTAGAGTTTTATTCATGATAGCAGGGAAAATAGGTTTGAACAGCTTATGTTAGAGACAGATTTGTCCTTTCAGTAATGGGCAGGATTATACTACAAAATAATTTTTGCCATCACCAGCATTTATGCTGCAGCACTGAACACAAAGATCAAAATGATCAGTTGCAACACAGAAATTGGGGCAATGGCATTAATAAACCCAGAGAGCCCAGTCGTCCTGCACACCACAGGGAAATCCAGCTCGGCACAGTTGGTGTTTGGAGGCACATATGTGACACAATTAGTACAGCAAAATAAGTTTCTCCTTGCTGAAGCATTTACTGCAAATTGAGTCATTAATCTCATTTATAAAGCAGGCACGATGGCTGGCACACTGTGATTGGCCAAGGCGATTTCTTCTCATTAGTGTGTGAATAGTTCCATCCTGTTCACTTTAAATGTGGGTCATTTTAACTAAATAGAAACACTTCAGCCCTGAGACCCTGCAAGAGCTGGTGCTGTATTTATATGAGCAAGCTGAAGTTCCAGCATGCTGGTGATGCTGTGCTCTAGCACATGCCGGGACCACTGCTTGGGTGGAGCTACTTGGCATCTGACTCCTACTTTGCCCTGGTAATGGTCCAGAGAATTTTCTTTTTTCAGGGTAAGTTCTCTGTGGCATTGGATCCAGCCTCTGATGCCATATGTACAATGTTGTATGAGTTTTGCAGGGTCAGGGCCAGTCCACTCCAAGTAAAGGACTTCTGCCAGTCCTGGAGAAATAGCCTGTGTTTTCTGACAGCAAATACAACCCACATGTGGGAAGGGTCAGCCTCTGGCTTGGATAGATAATCTAACCCAACTCTATAGCCACTGCTTTCTCCTCCTTCATTATGAACTTCCCTATTTTTGTAGACCATGTATTGCATGAACAGAGAGTGACCGAAGTTGGGGATGGCAAACACCTTGAATGACTTCTAGCAAAATTCCCCTTTTCCTGGTAAGGACTTCTCCACATAAAAAAAGAGGCAATGCTAAAAATCTTCTGCATTCCTTGTAGGTCTTTCCTTCACAGACTTAATTTTAAAGTCTTCCTCCTCTGCATACATAACCACTTGGATGACTCATGCCACATTTACTTCAATTATATCACCTAATGTAATAAAGTGCCACTCATTCCACCAAATGTAGAGAACAGCCCATCAGATCAGCACTAGGAAAATCTACAGCTCATCCAGGGAGGAGGGGAAACATTACATCACCCGTCCTCACAGCACAGATTGTTTTACTGCTTTTAACTTAAAACACACCCTCAGGCCACCTGCTAGAAGCTTCAGTCCCCATGCAAGGGCTGCCCCTTCAGCAGAGTCACTGCAGTGTGGTGGATTTGGTACCATGCAGGATCCCTTCACCTTGAGAATGAAAGCTCCAGCATGTCATGGTTTCTTTGAGACTCAATTCCCCTTTCCTTCCAAAGGGAATCTGCATCGTTTGAACAGAGCAACCAAGGGCTAAAAAGTAGAGAGACCAAAGTCCAGCCTTCCTTGAGGTATCAAGGACAGCCCTTTTTTGTCTGTTCGAGTATTTTGTTTCAAAAAACTCTAAAACCAACCACAAAATCAGGCTGATACGCTCATCAGGCTCCAAAAGCTCACATTTTAACCAAACAACAGGTTTGTAGAGAGGCTTTAAAACCTCCTGCAAAGGAAAGCATGAGAAACTCCTTCAAAATGCCTGAAAAAGCTGCCCTTACAAGCAACAACTCGGCAAAATTAAGTTACCTACTTACCCAGCTAAAAAGGCAGAGGTTAGCCAAGACTCCATTAGCCTCTTGAGTTCTTCCTATGAACATTAATACAGATGTATAAAAATTTATGTATAGAGTTTATGGTGTTTTGTCCTAAACTGATTTCTTAGTAATTATAAAGGAAAATAAAAGCCTTGGGTATTTTTTTCACATCAAAGACTTGTGCTCTGCTCAAATAGGACTCTTCTCTGAAACATGAGCTCACAGTAGCAGCTGTAAGTGAAGGAAGCTGCTTCCCATGTGAAATACTTTTGGTAATCTGCAAGACTTTGGGGCAGAGATGGTCAAATGCCAAGTGCTGTGTTGCAGCTTAATGGGGTCCTCTGCCACTGTGAAGCCTCTAGATATTTCTTTGTTTAACTACTCATAGCACACAATTAACCAAATAGTGAATGTTTGTTCTGAGAGTTTAAATATATTAACATTTCAAATACTATTATTACAAACTTTCATCAATCACTGAACTTCATTGACTGTACTGAAATCGAAAATGCTGCTGCTTTTCTCTCTACTTCCACCCTAAACCAAAAAGGTGATGAATTTCAGAGAAAAGGATCAGATGTCACTTACATTTGCAGGCCAGTAGAACCCAGCAGATTTGACTGAAGTCTGAATCTGGGACTTCTGAAAACAGTCCTATGTTAAAAGCATCAGTGGCATCTGCAAGTGGGATTACCTTTCCTTACCATGGCCTTCGTTTTTGTGGCTGGAAGCAGAACTTCCTCATCTGCTCTTTCACCTGGAGCTACTTAACCCTCTTCTGGCAATCCTCCTGCAATCCCGAGGAAGGAGGGGAGTAACAGCATTAATCCACTGCTGAAGGTGCTAGCAGGAGTTAAGGTACAGCTCTCATTGGAGGCCTTGAATATTTACAATTGTAATCCACTGTGGCAAGGGTTTTCAGCTTGCGCTTTCATTACATTTCTAGGCAACATATACTTTTTTTTTTTTTGTTGCTCAGAGTAAATACAGGGGCTCTGAACTATTAACAATCAGAACACTTGCTGTTGTTTGTGAAATATTAGCTGACCTACTTCATTGCAGTTTTAATTAGGTATTACTCCCGTGCTGTTCCCGTCCCTGTGGGGATTCTACATTTGGCACTGATATAAGTGCTCCTACAGCACGGTGATTCACCAGGAAAGAGGCCATGTAGAAATACATCATTCAAGGTGCAGGAGCACAACAGTGTACTGGAGCCTCACCTGGGCCATGCCAGCCTCCCTGCTCCCATGGCAGGAATTAACAGGACAGGACTGCAGGTGTCCAAAAAGGAGACCATCTGGAATTAGTCCTGATTCCCCCCTGACTACAGCCTATACCCAGAAAATGTCTGTTGTACTGATAGTACTGAAAGCCTGGGACTGTGCAGGGGATTCATCACCTGCAAGCTTTGGTGTGCTGTGTTGACAACTTACAAGTCATTTTAACTGTTTAATTTCCCAAAATAGGTCCCTTTGCATCGTGCCTCAACAACTGAAATAATTTCAAATGAACTATTTTTAGTTTAAAAGAAGTCTGTTGAGGAACAACAGGGTAGAGATCTTAGATTATTTTCTTCTTTTACCTGTCAGTAGAGCCACAATAGCACAGTTACTTTGTTGTTTCACTGTGGCAGTCTGCTTGTGTGCTGCTAACTGCAAAAACGTATTCCCTAGGAATTTTTAAGGATTTACTTTTATTTTTTTTTCCTTTTGGCAAGATAACTCTATATGCAAAATTTCACTGCTCTATGTCCAAAAATAAGAAGCAATACATATAAGAAGCAAGGATATGATTCCATGACACGTGAAACAGATAGTTTTATACACATCAAAGTGATTTCAGAAGCAATTAAGGATGAAACACAAATCAGGGGAGCCTGTACTCCCACTGAAGTGTCCCAGGGGATAACAAACCCCTTAACTGCCACTCTCCTCTAATTATACATCACGCAACTGTATAGGATGCAAAGGAATTGATAGCTGTGGCTGCCTGCTGGCATTTGGCAACAGAAGGGAAAGTTAAAAGCTTCCTACAGCAGTGAGGTTTTGAACTACAGAAACATCAAGCATATTTTAGTTAGCTTGTTTCCTTTTTCCTCTCAAAGGGAGAGCTTTTGGGGTCGTCCTCCTTAAGCTGTGCCTTGGATCAAGGACCTCACTAATTTTCACTGACCTATAGCAGAAACCTTTTTCCTCTCTGTTTATGAATTTTAAGAATTATTAAAATCAGCCTAAATATGCCTTTCCTATTACTAATGAAGGTTACAGTGGCCACAGCAAAATCCGCTTATAAACTGATGGCACAATCTGACCTTTTGTCATTAAAACAAAGTCATTCTTTTCATAGAATCATAGAATGGTTGGGTTGAAAGGGACCTTAAAGTTCATCTACTTCCAACTTCCCTGTCACGGGCAGGGACACCTTCCACTAGATCAGGTTGCTCAGAGCTCCATCTAACGTGGCCTTGAACACTTCCAGGGATGGGGCATCAACAGCTTCTCTGGGCATCATGTGCCAGTGCCTCACCAGCCTCACAGTGAAGAATTTCATCCTAATATCTAAATGAAACCTACTGTCTTTCAGTTTGAATCCATTCTCCCTTGTCCTGTCACTACAAGCCCTTGTCAAAAGCCTCTCTCTATCTCTCTTTCAGGCTGTCTTCAGGTTCTGTTAGGCCACAATTTGGTCCTTTTCATTAAAGAAATTCAGAACCTGGAAACAGGGACAAAGCACTCCTGTATAAGCTGGACAGATCTTATTATGATTTACCCTGTCTTGGAACATACCAGTAATATTTTTGTTCACTCATTAGGTTTGATTTGTCACAGCAGGCCTGTGGCTGCTCTGCTTGTGCTGTAACACCTCACAAGGCTTGGGTGACTTAATGAAGCAGACTTTCTCCCATTACCTACAAACACCCAGTTAAACCCCAGCAGACTTCAGGAAGGTGACATAAAATTATTGAGGTTTGAAGCCTTTGCAGGAGGATATAATCACATAACTTTGTAATGATGTTTATAGAGCTCATAGGCAGAAACCTTTCTGAGTTACATGAAACCTAGCACTGCAAGACACAGCTTCCTCAACACCTTGCCTATTCCTCCCCAGAAGCAGCTTTTGGGCAGTATCATTTTGTCATGACGCAGGAGACATACAAGTCTTCCATCGTTCATCCACCTGAAAGATGGGCTCCTTTGACATCAGTAGAAACTCAATATTCCTCTCCCAGAATATAATGCCTGTTTCTGGGCTGACCCCAAATACTCAGATGTGGGACAGAAATGCTTCTAAAAGTTTTGGCAGGGCAGGATGCCCCACCTGTGCTATGGATCCACTTCAGAGGCCTCAGAGACCTTGCCAGCTCTGTCATTACTTCTCCCCAATTCTTTCATCATTTGCAAGATGTGGAACTGACCACAGGAACCGCAGAAATTAAACTGGAGCCAAAAAAAAAGCAACCCAGGAATCAAGGAACAATTTTTCCTAAAAAAAAAAAAAAGCAAATAAAGTTGTATTTTTACTGTCTGTAGCTTGTACAAAGAGCTCCAAATTCTGTTCTATATATCTATATATACAGAAATCTTTACAATGAATCTCAGTTCTATCTGAAAGATGTGGAATTTTCTATCATAAGCATACATATTTCAGTGGAAAATACTAATTTACTAAAACTCCCTTTTTCACTTTTTTAAAAAAAATACTAATTGGAGACACCAAGAGGTAAAACACTGACTTGAGAAAAGTGATTTCAATGAACATATTGCCTTCTCAAATCACGAGAGCTAGTTTAAGCCTAATTAGTGCAGGGTTTGAATGGGTGAGGCAGATCTCTCAGAATTAAAGTTGTCACAGCTTAATTCTGTTGCAAAAAGTTTGGTACATATCTACTGCATATGCAAATAATCTAAGCATCAAGTTGTGTAGCAGTCAAGCCACTGTAGAAAGGGTGAAATTTAATCTCTGTGACTCCTGATAATCCTGACTTCTTAAACATAATGACAACAGTGCCTCTCTTATCTACCTGTAACACGCCATGACATAGCCATCAGTCTTTTGCCGATGGAAGTGATTGAGAATTACAAATCTGAGTCATGAAACACTAGCAGGGGGAAAAAAAGAAATACTATATTTTCTGTGCTTTGTTTTTTTTGTTTGTTTGTTGTTTTTTTGGGTTTTTTTTGGGGGGGGGTTATATCTCAGATTTAAAAATCACTATATACAAATTTAATAATAATCTGCCATTCCTGAGCTATAAAATATGAGCCATGTCTTGGTGGAAATGGAGGAGACAGAAAGCAGAGATTCCTAAAGAAATGTCACCCACTAAAGACACAAGAGGGTTTACTGCAAATGTCCTGTTAGATCCTTATCTCCATGCAGGGCAATAACAGACCCCTCTGTGGTTACTCCTGTTTTCATGGTTCATGAAAGTCACATTATATTCTCTGTGTGTGGTGAGTTATCATTTTTGAATGAATATGTTACAGATCCTAATACTAGGGCTGACTCCTCCCACATGCATATTTACTCTTGCATTTCAATTCTGTCAGTATTTCTGATGTCAGTGTTGCACCTGCTGGAATTCTGACCCCGCTGAACATGGAACAAAAGACAGTCATGGAACGTTTTGGTCAGGCTTTAAAAAAAGACACCCATGAAAACATGCCTTTGGGGAGTCAGCAGCAAACTACTGAGCATAATGTGCCTGTAAAGGTGAGCTAAGCACTGAGCAAGGCCTAAGCAGGGACACTCTTATATCTGCAGAAAAAATATGCTGTAATGAGTGAAAGATGACTATGTTTTGCTTTTGTGGAAACATGTTCAGTGACTCACACAAGTGGGCAGTTAATTTCAGTTCTCTGGCTGCAGTGCCTCAAGTTATAAATTTCTAGGTAACATTCAGAAAAAGGAGTCATTTATGAATTGCTTCATTTCTGCCGGTATTCTATATTAATACTTACATTACTTTTCAAGCTACAAACAAATAGCCAAAGATGAGATTCAAGAAATGGGATCTGGGCTGCTGCCTTAAGGGGTGGGTAGAATATGCAGCAGAGTATCTTCATGTAGGGGAACTGTCTGTGTGAGGGGAGTGACTCACGTGCATTAATGTTTCAGGAGAAAGCTCCTGGGGCATATTATACATTTTGCTTTATAGATATACACAAGATTATTTTATCTTTCATCCTATCCAGTGCACACTGAAATCAATGTGTGCCTTGCTTTGATTTCACTGAGGTTTGAATCAAACTCGTGACTGTAATTATGAAGGGGAAAGTGTGATTGTAATGATTTGTGATCATTTTGGTGTCTTATAAGCTGAAATGTTGATTTACCATGTTCATAGCCCATTTCCTTTTGTTTTATGGGGATTGGAATTGATTCACACACATCAGTAGGAAATGAATTCGATTCTCCTTTTTTTTTCCCAGTAAATTTGTCCAGAGCAAACAGCTATTTCCTTACTGGAGAGGCCACCAGCATCTGCCATTAGCATTTGTGCCAGGTCAGGACACAAAACTGATGGTGATGCCTTTTTTACAACTGTCACTAACAGTTGCCTAGAACTTGAGGGCATGTCTTGCTGGGGAATCCCATGATGTTCCAGCATATGCTATCTGGCACCACTCAGAGTGCTGGGGGAGACGAGGGAGGGTCACACTCCCAATCCTGCCAGCTGGTCAATCTTGCACATAGCAGTAACTTGAAGTGATGCTAAACACCACAGGATGGACTCCTCTGAGTGCTCTGCCAATTTTGTTGTAGTCCTGGTTAATACTTTGTATTGCTCTTTCAAATACAGGAGGTCCCTAAAGTTCCTTTTTATCTGGTTCCCTGCCACCATCTTTTTAGTTCTGCTCCTAGGAAGTGCCCCTAACTAATAGGAACAATTACAAAAATGCCAAGAGTTAATTAGCCTAACAAAAGGACAGGATTTTCTGGCAAGTTTCCCAGGTCCTTGACTGACATCTTGGCATGGGCTCATCACAAGTACTTCTCTGGTTTGTGAATATGAAAGCATGTTGCAGTGTGGGCCAAGGAGGGAGAAAACAGAGATGTTCCCCCAAGTGCTATGAGGAGCAGTGACAGATAACCAAAACATCAGTGACAGATAACATCATTCTATAGATGAGCTTTAATTATGAGCACAAGACACAAAGCTACCTACCAGTGTGGCTGTGGGAAACATGGTGAACTGTCTGGAGAGGAAAGTTTCCTCACAATATTTCCTACATTGTAATTGATGGCCATTTGTATAGAAATACACTTTTGTTCACGACCACCCCTCGGTGGTTTCCGCAAGTGCAAGAACGTTATCTTTCCATAAAAAAAGTGTTCTAAACATTACTGCATGTTGATGTGGCTCTATCTCTATTCTGTTCCTGCCCATTTTTAAATATGATCTACCCACAATATTTTAAATCCAAAAATCAGCTTTAAAACATGTAGCCTGTTTCTGGATTTTCTTGCATATGTGTCCTTTCAATGCAAACTTTCATATATGGCCTTTCACTTCTCTTTATTTAGAAATGATAGAGATTAGAGATTCTATATTCAGAAAGATCCTTGATCTTATATGGTATTCCAATGGATTCAATGCCAGATTCTGATCTCATTATAGGCAAGAGAGCAACTTGTACCAGTTTTAATGTCTTTGCAAAGCTCTTCAGACTTATTTCATAGCATTATAACAAATGTAGTCACTACTAAACTGAAAAATATAATCTTTGAGAACTGAAAGGGATGGCCCCACTCTCCCTCAGTGTTTTAATAGAACAGGTTGACAAAGTAGGAAAAAATTTTAGTCATAAGGTTTGGTGTCAGGGTACTTAGTGACAACATCACTGCTTAAAAATTAAACAAATTAACAGAAAAAAAATTTGCTAACATTTCCAGAGAATCCATGATCAGTTATTTTATTCTAGGATTTTTATGACCTTTCTCTTCAACTATAGCAAAAAAGGATTTGGGAAATGTTGCAGCTTTGGGCAGTTGTTCCTTTATGGAGAAAGACAATGGACTGCAAATACCCCTCCCAGCCTTATGAGAAGATTTTACAGTATGTGTTTAAGAGGAAATATGCAAATAATAAGGCTCAAGACTGAGCTATGAGTCCTGGTCTAAGTTCTGTCTTTAGCTCTACTGGGATCTGCATTATGAGCAAGTATTGGAATAAAATGGAATCCTTTCTTTTGCTCAGTAATGATGCCCAGTCTGCCTCCAAACCCAGAAGTATCTACACTGGTGCTCCAATGAGGCTAATTATAAAAATGAACTTACTCTCTGGGAGGTACCTTTCTTTGTAGTATGCATATATCCCTGTCATCCAGCAAGAAGATTTGAAGGAGATGAGTAAGCATTTTGAAGCTGTTTCTCCACCATTTTCAAACACCTTCTGATTCATCATTTGCATTTTCCCCAGCGTCAGCCTGCAGTGTGTGTTATTTTCCAAGGCCACCCCGTCATTCCATTTAGCTGAGCAAGAAGCATTTCCAGGTTCAGTTTGCTCAAAATTCTGTTGTGTTCTTTATTTCCCAAAGATGTATGATCCTGGTTTTTGAAGATGGAATGCCTAAGGGAGAATAAAAAACCACTGTGAGATGTGATGGCAGTGGATGGAGAATCACTGAACTCTGTGGACATGACTTGTCCCTCAGTGCTTATTCTGTAGTCTCTTTCTTTATGGTTGGTGCTATTAGTACCAATAGACAATACTACTACCGGTCTTTTCCTAACCTCAGTGTTCCACATCTTAATTCTCCAAGTAAATTATGCCCACCAGAGAAGAGCTCTTGTGCTGTTCTGTGACTCACAGTTGGAGAACCCCATACACAGAAATGCCAAGCATGTTGTAGGAGTCACTGACAAGATAATTCCTTTCCCATCTGAGATGCCTTAACTATACCTTGTAACATAACCTACAAACTCTTTAAACATTTTGAAAGTAAGCCATGGTACTGCACTGACCAAGGATTTATGTGGGATTCAGGGAGACAAGAAAGCATGATTCAAGCTCTTTGCACTCTTTGCACTTAGTTTGAACAAATTCACTGTTACAGCCTAGACATATTAGTGGGCATCATCCCAGTGCAGTTGAGGAGAGATGGGAAGAAGTGCTTGTGCAGGTCATTGTAGTATGGGTGAACTCACCCTCTTATCCACCATTTAAACACCTTAAAGACCGGTGCTAATTGGAATTTGCAATAAGCATTCCCGCTTCCTTTTCTCCATGGCAGTATGCACCATGGCAGCACCCTAATTCCTGTTGTATTAGAAGATTTATTTGTAAAGGTTGGCAACCCCATTACTAGCCAAAATATCAAGCAAAGCTGAATTTCCTTCAAGCTCTTTTCAGAGCTCAAGATTGAGGAATTGCTGATCCATAGGTTAAATCCCATAGGTACTGAATGCTCCAGTTCTAGTCAAGAAAATCACAGAAGGCTCTGAGGTTAGGACAAGAGATTTTTTTTTTTCTAGTCTCCAGTAAAATTACCTGCATACTTGAAGCTGAACATCTGCCTGAGTGCTCTGTTGGATTGAAACCAAAATGCTTAGCACTTCACCAGGCACGGCTCTGACAGTCTCAAGGCCAATGATTTTTTACAGCAGACAGCCAAGCCATCAAAGGATTAAACAATACAGAAAGAATGCTGAAAACACAAACTTAGTGCCTTGCTTCCTCAAGGAGATGACAATGTGTACCCTTATCACAAATTAAATATGAAAAAAAAGGTTGTAACCATAGCAGCTGTGAAAGTCAGGCACTCTGGGCACAGGATTTATTATGCCTCTACTTCATCACAGGCTGCATTCATTTACAAAGAAGTCCTTAACATCAAGAACAAAAGAAACAAAATTTCTGTGAATGCTCTGAGTGTGCTGCCTCCCTAATGCTTTGAGTGCCACTTCATAAGCTGAGCTGACAGGAAATAATAATATAATTAGGAAACAATGACCTTCAGGTCAGGCACTTCCTGGCAGTTAACCCAGTCTTTAACCTGGCGGCTCAGCTGCTCTTGGAAAGTGCCCAATCCTGAGGCTTTCATAGCTGTGACAACTGCAGGAGTTCTTAAAACAAATAAATTACCATTTTTATGTGTTGAAAAGTTAAAAACTGAACTGCACATTGCCATGGAGACAGGGTGCTATTTAGAGCACAGAGATTTTCCAAGGAGCGAGAGTCCAGTTTAATATCCAACAGGGAAGAATGCTTCAGTCTTTATGTTTTGCTGGATTCATAATCATTGTGCTTCTCATATAGAATGCACAGAGATAATGTTAGTGGATTCCCTGAAGTAATTTGGGCATTCTGGAGACAGATCTTGACTATCATATTGGAACTGTGTATTCTGCTTTGGCCTCCCCCAGTTCTTACAGCACCTTCTTTCTGTGATATTATCAGAGGCATCAGTAAGGACAATTTAAGGAATTGTTTAAGCATCAGCCAACAAAAATACTGTAATAAACTGCCCTGAGTTTGCAGGCTCTATATTATGCACTGAGTACTCCCAATTCCAGGTGTCCCAACCTAGTTTAAATTCTCTTTTATAAACATCTTTTTGGGGAATAGAAGTGTTCCACAAGTTTGCTGACAAACACAACTGAAGTTGAACTATCAGGATGTCAGACAAATGCTTCATATTTGTAAAAATAGCGTGTCCCAAATCATTAAGTGCTCTACCAGGGAATCCCATTGATTGAAAAAGTAACCAACACTTTGCATTCCTTAATGCTTTATTTTGAATTTTTTTTTCATCTTGTCAAGAACTAGTAAACAATACTTGAATGAGCTTTTGTTGTAAGTATTGATTCTAAGGAAACCTATTAGAGAGAGCATGTAACAAATGTATGAGAAGAAGAACAGAGTGTGGATTATGCTCACAATTATCACACACAGATTGGCCAGTGTTTCAGTTTTGTATTCTTGGATATACCCTCTGCTTGGCAGACTTGTTTGGGGTTGGTTTGGAGGCTTCTTGGTTTTTTAAAATAACTTTTTAAAATGAACAATGACTTGTGGTTTACAAATTATTCCGTGCAATGTGAGGCAGAACATGATTCAGCTGCTGTCAGGATGCCTCAGAGGGGCATGTGCTTTCTTGAAGGACACTTGCAGAAAAGTCAAAAATACTAAGTTACTGAGAATTACTGCTGGATATCTAAAGATGGATCTGAGAGGAAGAAGGGGTGGAGGGGATGAATATTCTGATTTATATACAAGTTGTAGAGGAAAGAATATGTAAGACTATGTGCAGAAACATATTGCAAACAGTGCAGTATAGGCTATAGCAATAGAAAATGAATCAGTATTCATTTTATCAAAAATATATGAGACTAGACATGGGATGCTTGCATTTCTTTTCCTTCTCTGCAAAAATTCTTTTCTGTCTTACTCAAACCTAGAAGTATCTGGTTTATCAGATCTACACTCATGAACTAGACACAGGCCTCTTATTTTTTCCCCTCTAAGTGTAGAAAAATACAGTGCTATACAATAATACATTACACCAGTCAGATCTCAGGTGAATTTTATTTTTTAGAGGGTGAGAAGGCACTACCTATTAGCTACTTATTGATATTGTCTTAAAAATTTCTATATCAAATAAGCTATAAAATACCCTGTATATAAGCAAGGATTAATATTTTCTCAGCTGTACTATAAACCATCAAAAATATCTCACCAAAACTAATATGACAAATCATTATCATCAATGAGTCATAGTGAGAAAACAAGAAACTGCTCTCAACCTGCAGCAGTAACTTCTGCATTTGAGAGTGTTGAGCTGAACTCAAGGGCACCTCTGGCTGAGGCTGCCCTCTGACTGAGGAGAGAGATCCCTTTTCAGAAGGCACCAACATTTGGGGACTGGTAGCACACAAGTATCTCAGGCTGGAACTGGGACAAGACAAATGTGGAGATAATCCACAGTCACTCCCTCCACACAGGGATAACTACTGAAGGATCTGATCCTGAGCACTTAAGGCTATGCTTGTGCAGCAGGTGACTTTATCTGCTCTTCACACCAAGCTGAGACCTTGTAGCCACAGCAGATGTGATAAACCAGCCTGAGATGATAAACTCTTTTCCTACATTAGCAGACTAATATGTGGGCTTGGAGCACAGGCAGAATGAGCTCATGTCTGCCCACAAAAGACCTTTTAAATAGATTTAATATTGGTATCCAAACACAGGCACAACCACAATTAGCAATCCCAATTCCTTCTTAGCAAGTCCAGACTATGAAAAATCATCACAATAACTGCAAGATAAGTGAGAAGCTCAGGCTGACACATCCCCAGAACAAGATACCTTGGCTTGTGGCTGTGCCAAGTGTTGTTTTATCAGCTCTCAGAGCTGTCGTTGTCTTTGTGGAAAAGAAAAAAAACACCACTGAAACAGAAGGGAGATAAAATGAGAACAGGGATAAGGACTTCCTTAATTACTCATATTCTGAACTTTCACTTTAGTGGTGCATTTCAGACTCACCTTAGGGCAAGTAACTGGCCAGACTTGCAAGTACCTCATGAGAAGGAGAGATTCTATGTATCTTTCCAAAAGATGCTGCCATTTACCTGCCCTTTGAATTGTTTTCATTTGCTTCCATTACGTCAATGAGCAATTGCTCTCTCTCACACACACAAATGATCTCTCCCTGCAGAGCAGGAGATGGTACAAGACCATACAGGAAAGAACACAGTTATCTTCTTGTATTTTAGCAGAGAAAAAGGAAATTGCAAACACATTATCTCTTCAGAAAAAGAATTGGTACGTGCTATTTAATAGTCATTCTGAACTCAAGGGAACAGCAAGCACATGCTCAGGGAATGGCACCAGATTATCCTAAGTGGAATCCAGCAACAAGTTCTTTTGTGCTAAGGAGGAGGAAAGAACAAACAAACATCTTTCTTCTCCCCTCTTCTGAAGAGGCAGGTGATGACAAAGCAAGTCAAAGGGGAATCACCAGTAAAACTACTGTTCTATCAACAAGATATGGACCCAATCCTTCCCCAGACATCATGGTGGAAATAGTGGCAGCAACATATTCACTGAGGAGTGGGGCAGAGTTGGTACCAGCAAAGACAATGTGAGTGCTTTGTGCCAGCTGTAAACCATTGTCTGGTCCCAGCTGCCCCCATCTTTTGCTCATGCAATATTTTGGCACTGCTTTGGCTTGAAGCTTTACCTCTGAGCAGAAGATGAGAGCTCTGAAAGAGTAACTTAAGGAAAGATATTCTAGTTATGAATGTCATGTGCTGTTTCCACCTTGCATTTTTGCAGGCTCATGTGTACCTTCCTAGAGAAGTCATAGATTCCATTAAGAGAAAAAGACACTTCAGTTTACCTGAAGCTTGCTCTTGAAATTTACTCAAAGACAAAAAGTTTCACTATTCCCTATCAAGCATTCACAGTACAGAGAGTACCAGAGACTGACACCTGGGCCTTGAGTGCAGTTATACAGTAACCACTAATACTTACTAATTAAGTACTAATTAAGACCTTTGCCAATACTAATACATGCAGGGTAATATCCTGCTCTCTAATTGCCTAAGGACACCTGAAATTACACCAGCTCTATCTCCCAGGATACTGGGGACACACAATAATCCAGAAAAAAAGTGAAATTTAGCTCCTCATCATATCAATGGGGTTTTTTTTGACTCATCAAATCTCCATGTCTTAGCAACAACAAAACCAAATCATATTCCCAGTGTACACAGGGCTGATCAATGTAAACAATTGATTTTCCATGTATTCAGGCAAAAGGAAGTCTAGTTTGAAAACTGTTTTTCAAGCTTCAGCTCTTAAGGAATGAAAACAAGGAAGGGAAAAAGGATAGGAAGAGGGAGAGGAGCTCTTACGAAGATGCACCTGGGTTTGTATTCATTTGTGTCTGGCCCCGTCTGTCATGTCATATGGTGCCATGAAGCACAAACTGAATTCTAAGAGAGAGAGAATCTGGCTTCTGGTAGTATATGATCCATTTGGGAGTTTTCACAGGAAAAAAAAAAAAATTGAAATGAAAGAATTCAGAGGATCAAGGGTTCTTTTTCTATTATTTTACTACAACTCACTAAATTACATGGAAAAATACTGTATTTGCATTCTGGCATTTTCAGCATTTTATAGGTAGGTGTCATCAATAAAAAACTCATTGCCCAAAGAGTGATAATTTCCCAATTCTCAGTAAAATCAAGGAGTGGGAGATGTTACCACTCTTTTAGGATTTGTGCCTCAGATCAGCTCTTTCACATGTTGGTGCAGTAGTGCATAAAAAGTTGAGGCAAAAAGCACATGACAGAGAAACATCAGGGTCATACATTATAAAATGTAGTTTCTCTCACTAAGACCTTAAAGCTCTTTAGTTCTAGTAATCTCCTTTCTAATGTTTTATGCACTGTTTCTAATAGCTTGGTAGAACACAGAAGGAAAATTCTCACTTCAGAGAACACATGAGATAAATGTTGAAGCTAATGGAGTGATTCTTGCCCACTGAAAAGAAGCATCTTAGTACATGTCCTTAGGCCAAGTAAATGATATTTAGTGTTACTTCTCAATCTTCAGCAGAGAAAATCTATTGCATGTAGCCCAGGGCTAAAATGAATCAATCAGACATGTAAAATATTGTTGACTAAAATATAGTGATGAACTCAACCTGCAAAGAATCAAGAAATGCAGTCTTTTCCTTTTGAGAATGCCACGTTAAGTCCTACAAAGTGCATATAAATTCCAAGTCTGGAGAGTACGCTGAGTCTGTAAACCCAGCCCAAATAATCCTGATTTCTGCTCACTGGCTTGGCTGGTTTAAAAAGGAACCTGTTTTCTGAGGCTCATCAGGTGTGCTCAGAGAGCTGCACTGTCTGCACACTGCCGCTTTCCCCTGATTGCTCCCAGGCTTAATTCTCTTGCCTTTTCCTCCTCAAGAAGAAAAAGCTGGGCAGCCCCAAAGGTTAACACTGCATTTTAGAAAATCTTTACTTATTAAGCGATGACTCCCACTAGTTTGTGGGAAATATTAGATAATATGACTGCTAATGTTCAGGCACTACATGTCAATACTTCCAGGAGCTTGATAGAAAAATCCTACCACCTTGCCTGACCTCTTCCATTTTTCATCTTATAACATCCTGGTGTGATATCACAGCCAGCAATTTTTTATTTTTTTTTTCTGTTCATGCTTGGCAAGGCTCCAGATGGTTTTTAAGTCACTTGTTCAGGCAGAAGAAGAATGGTGCATTTGGGATGAAATTATCCTGGAGGGCATTGCTGCAATTAGAGAGATGAATGGCCCTTGGCTTTAATGAGAACACCAGGTACACGTTTCATGTGCTTATTCAGAGGAATCCAGCTCACTCAGCCAGGCAATGTGCTGCTGCTAAGTCAATACCTGTGGAACTGCAAACACTGCTTCTGGAGAAGGGGCCGTTTCAACTCCGTGTTTACCTATAAACAAAACACATCTTAGCGGGGAAAAAACATCCCAATTGTCATGAATATTCTGCCTCATTCCTTCCAGCATGTTAGAGCAGCTTTTAAATTCACAGTAGAATAGTGCACTGGGAAATGCTGGATGGGCATGAAAAGCAAGATTAGGACATTTGTATTACAGTTATAAGTACGCCCATGCCTGATAGCATGCAATTACATATCTCCAATCTCATTCTAATAGTGAAATTGTTTTTGTGCTACTTGAACAGAAATCTGTTCTTTAAGCCCTGTTGCTTTCCTGTGCTTTTTCAAGCTTTGTGAGATAATATTTTGTGCTTCATATCTGCAGCTTCATAAACACAAAAATACTAAAAGGATTGTATTAAAATTATAAAGACAAACTCTCTTAGTTGAGGAAAGAATTAAGGCTGCTAGAGCTGCCCCAGCTCAGTTTCCTTTTTCTGTGTTGATTATGATATGAACTTTTATGATTCAAGCATATTTTTCCACAGCATTTTTCCTGTCTCCTTTTGTGCACAGGATGGACTGCACTCACTAAATAAGCAACAATTCAATATTTTGTTCTCTGACTGTTGTTCAGTGTATTGCCCCAGCCCTTATTTAATGCACATTTACAAATGTGGTTCTGAAGACAGAATTATTAATACCTTCCTGGCTGTTTCTGTGCTGCTTATCATTAGCCTACGTGAGTGCTTCACAACAACAATTCAATTTATCTTCCCACCGTTTTTCAGAGGTGAGGAGATGGAACCATCCCTGTTTTACAACTTTCAGCTCACAGATTTCAGACTTTTTTTGCTCTTCTTTTTCTTCTATCACTTCTAATTTTCTAGGTTTTGTCCTTTCCCTTTATTTCACATTGTCACCAGCATATGCCTGCCTCCTCAGTAAATTCCAGCTCTCATTCCTGTGACCAGCAGGACAAAGCCCCAGCAAGGGCTTTTCTTCTTGGAAAAGGGAAATAACATTCTTCTTTTTTGTTGCTAGCACTGACATTATATATAATTATATATAATTACCAGACAGGTTGTCCCATCCAAGCAGAAGCTTTGCAAAACTTAGTAGTCAAAATTACAAACTTTGTTGAACTCCAACAAACCAGATATTTTCAAAGGCTTGTAGGTTTTTTCAGTAGACATTATAAATTATAAGAGTATTCCTAACAGCAACTCTATGCTCCATTCGAATTTCAAAGCCTCACTCAAAGTGTGAATAGTACTTTTGATGACTCACTCAACTATTTTTTTTAATAAATGGAAACCTGCTTTATCATAGTTTAGTTGTAAAAAAACCAAATATTCTTGTTAAAATTTATATATATATGTAAATAAAATTTGGATGATCCTGTTATAGAAAAACCTGCTCTGAAATTAATGTTTTGAAGTACTGTAACACCCTTTTTTCTGTTTCTTTTAATAGGAAGTACTTGAAAACTTTAATTTCAGAAAGTGTTATCAACCCAACCTGTAATACATGAATGGACACACATAAACTTCTTATGTCCAGCTCCATGACACAGGAAAGAAAAAGAATCTAATAAGTAGACTCATGCACTTACAGAAACATGAACATATACAAATGTCTTTGAGTTTTCATTTGTTTGAATAAAAACACCCAGGGGAATTCTTTAAAGGAAAATACATAAAGTGGGAAAAAATCCACAAGTTTTCTGGGCAATTTATTTCATCCCTCCTCAAATGCATATTCCAAACACTGAGTCCTCTCACAGCCTTTGAAAAAATGAGGTAGCTCTTGTTAATGGTGGGCAAACTATCAGCACCACAGTAGAGCTGAGAGTGTTACCTGCTGGTACTCTGATAGTAGCTACAACACACATCTTGAAATCTGTCTGCACCTTCTGTGCCACTGTGAGTGTGTGCCTGACTCCCACACCCCACTCATTAATAGTAATAAAATATTTTACAAAAATGAGATTTAAATTTGCATCATTACTGTGAAAGACCCAGATGGCCATGATCACATCTCCCAAACTGCAGGACACTGTCACCAACATCCAGGGTAACATGGCATGGATTTTGGGTTGTTTTTTTCTTCTTGTTTTTGGTGTGTTTTTACACAGATGAGATCAAACCCGGTATCTATCAGTGTCTGACTCCCTCATGACCCTCAGGCTTCTTCCATTGTAATCTTTCAGTACAGCAGGAAAGTGACTTGGATAACAGCTGTACCCATTGGACATTTCTTCCATTCCTGCATCCCAAGCCACCCTGTATACTGGACCTGTTACTGCTCAGTCACCTTGGAGAAATTTAGGAGAATTACTGTAGGAAAGAAACAAAACAAAAACCAACCAGTATCCCAATGGCAGTACAGATCTCCCTCAAATAGAAATAGGATACCTTGGTGCTAAAAATCTTGAAACCCCTCAGAACTCAAGGCAGATTAAAATTACTTCAAATGTAAGTATTAATTTATAAAAATGCAAAGCATTTAAAGACCATTACAAAACATCTGTATATTTTTTTCTGGGAAAAAAAACTCTCTTATGATGTCAACTTCTCAGGTTAGAGGCAGCTCACTATTAATGCTTTACCTCCAAGTTACAGTCACAGAAGAGACTCTTAGTCTGGGAAATTAGGCTGGGTTTTGCACTTCTAGATGCAAACTTCCTTGAAGATTCATTGAATTTCTGAGTTTCAGTCTCATTTTCCTATCCTTCTTTATAGAAGTGTTTGACATTTCTTATCATACTATTAAGTACTCTTACCTCTTTAGAAACATTCATATGTCTGACAGGTCAGATGCAGCCCTCTTTTGTGCTTGACTGAGCCAATTGTTAACTCCCTGAGCATTAAAACGTTCTTTTTGTCCAAGGAGGCACTACCTATCTCTAAACATGGGGTATTTCAAGGCATTAAAAATGCATAAAACATGTCAACTGCTTATTATGTCTCATGTAAAAATGCATTAAAATATAGATAGATAAAATTACACATGGCACAGACACACCAGATATATGACTGAAACTGGATTACAAATAATCAGCCACAGTGGAGTAGATGGGATCCTAATGACTTTGGAGCCATGAGTGCTCACAGCGGTCTGATGCCATGCAGGAGGCTGAGCAGGAGGTTGGAATGTTATGTGCAGCAGCTGCAAGGCAGGACCTGGATAAGTCAGTCAGGATGAACATTTCTGTCCCCTGAGTGCTGGTCCAAACTGGGACAGAGGGGCTGGGGCTTTGACTGACAGGAGTGTGACACGTACAAGGGTCTTTGAACAGAAATATTACTGCAAAAATTGTTATCTGGTCTCTAGGCCCATCCCACTTAGTAAATGCATCTCAGATTCTGTCATTACATGATGCAATTATGTCTCTGCATTTGCTTTATCCTGCATTCCACCACGACAACATGCCAAGCCCCATCAGCCTTTCACACCTGAACAAAGCATGGCTCCTTTCTACACATCCTTTCTGAGAAATTGTTTTTCAGGAGCCAAGGATATGTTGCCTAACTACTGATTAACTTAGGCTCAACTACGTTTCTGCAACCTTAGACTTGAACAAGAACAAGGTACACCAGAGTGCCCACTAATAGACTTTAAGTGCATTCCTCTGAAGGCTGAAAATTACATGGCACAGCAACACACTTGGCTTACAAGGATTGCTGGAGGAGTTGAATGCCAAGGATTTACTGCTTTTGACCCTCCAGGAGTTTAGCACGGGGTCTGAGCACTGTCAAATAGAGTTTTGCAAAAGGGAGAGAGTGTTGCCAGTGCTGCTAGCAGAGGTGCTCAGGCATCTGGAGAGCATTACCCAATGTGTTCCCAAATACACTGCGCCTGGGGACACAGGAGTTTGTCCCATGGAACAAGTATTAGATACTGATCTCCTCTCTGCATGAAAAAGCATTGGGAGTGGTTCCTTCCATTGCCCCATCAGAACCACTGTCAATCAATGAGAAGAAGGATAAATAAGTGTGGTACCTTTCTCACCTGTATGTGCAGGAGAGGGAATTTCACTACATGATATCCTTTTCTCTAGCAGGGATCAGGCTCTTCATCAAGCCCAGCCAGGCCTTTGAGGGCAAACAGCTGCTGTAGCCACAAACTGGCCAGAAGCAAAGAACTGAAAATGGGTTTTTTTTGCTGCAGTCTTCTTCAATACAAGCAGCTAGCTGTAGTATCTTATTGATCGTATTGTTGGTTTCTGGAGAAACAGATATGAAGTTAATTAAGATCAAGGGTTAGAGCTGATAAAAATTGATATTTTTCAATGCAGTTCATCTATCATGCACATTCAAATTAGTTTCCCCAACAAGACACCTATTGTGAAGAAATGGTGATGGCTGAATCACTTAAGAGAATGTTAAGAAAAGCTTAAAGCTGCTAAATATGTTTCCAGTTTATCCTGTTTAAAATGTTTTGCTTTGATAAATAAATAAAAACAATTTCTAAAATTTGCAGATTTTTTAATTTAATCACCAGAAGATCTTTTTGATCAAAAGCAATCCTCATTACAACCCGCTTGCCAATGTTCATTTCTATTAATTAATTCTCCCAAAGAATGTGTTTTGCACAGCTGCTAGAATACTTGTCCAGGTAAAAGGAGCCCCTTCTTTGCCTCAGATGTTGCTGTTCCTGTCTATTACATGTAACAATGAGCTGAGTGCCCTCAGAAATTCCTCGTGGGGTGCTGTCCACGTGCCACACCTCTGGGTCATTTCAGCTCTTAGCAGAAGCCAAATGTGTCCTCAATTTTACAAGTAGTACCATGAATAGATAACTCCCAAATCCAGGTTATGTTAACAAGCTGCCAGAGTTTTGACAAAGCTGTCCCAAAGCCACAATTTAAATGCTAGTGGTTCTGAATTTTCCTGGTAGCTCCTTATCCAAATACCAGTGCATTTAACCATTTGTATTCTTAGTGCCTCGTGTTTGGGAAGATGAGCCCTCTTTACAGCTCCAACAAAAAGCAGAGGGGGAAAAGGACTCCCTGACCTGCCCACTGTATGCTGGCTGCAGCTTAATCATCTTGTCAGCTCACAGTGTGCCGTGTTTTCTGAAGTGGAACAGAGAAAGAAAACAGAAAATCATGGCTAATGCAGCACATCACCCTTGAATCATGCTTTCACATTTCAGGTTCACAGGGAAGGTCCTCTCCAAATGAGCTTGCAATCAATACAAAGGATTAAATCACTGTGATATTTCTATGATGCTTCAAAATGGCATCAAAGCCACAGGCAGATTCTGGTTTGTATCAGACTGAGAAGGAGATTTTAAGCTAGATCTGAATTCAGTGTTTCACTGCATTTCCCCAGAAGGGCTTTAGAAGTGGGCCAGCCTCAGCTGAACCTCCCAAGGGGCTGCAGGAGCACGTGTGCCACTGGGAAGGGATGCTGGTTTTCCCAGCCTTTCCTGTCTCCAGTGCCTGCTCATCTGATACTCTGTGAACCAGGAGCCATCAAAAGGCTACTTGGGGCAGCCACTTCCTCCTGGCTTTGGCACAGAGATTCAGCTTCGGAAGGAAGCCTAGGAAATTCTAACACAGGAAGGCTGTGGAGAAGACAAAGTGCTAACCCAGCCTGTGTGTGTGTGTGTGTGTCTAACCACTGCTTGTTTCTATTATGGGCAGCCCTATAACATGCCAGTTACAGTGCTGCATCTACAAATCCTGCTGCTAACAAGTTAACTGTGACAGAGCAGTGGCTCCTGACTTCCCCTGAAATGTTTTTACCTCTGGTATTTTTGCAGGACAGGATTTCCCAGATGCTGACGTGCCACACAACTGCTCCAAACAAGCTGTGAATCACCCAGCAGAGACTCTAGAGGGAATGCAGGTAGATAGAATGTAATTACTTAAGCAGGAATTTAGCCAGGACAATGGGGTTAAATTCTCTATTTGTTTGGATTAATTTAATTTCTAAATATATCGTTCCACCAGTTGCTGTAGAAATAACCCTTTTGTATTTGCCAGCAGGTTAAATAGTACTTTTATTGCAGCACTTACTGGCTTCTGTGCAGTCACTTCTGCTTTTTACTGGAATTCCAGATCTTTTGCATGATCCTTGTCAGCCTTGGGGCTACATCTCCTAAGGATAGGTTCAAAAAGGATAGGACTGACTCGGCCAAACTGAGTATTAAGGGAACCTCCCACCACACCCTGCCCATGTCTAGTTTGGTACAAAATGCCTCAAAGACTGTGTAGACTCCACTCAAAGTAGCCTCACATATTCCCAACAAGGTTTTCAATCCTGAGCACATCTTACATTCTCCCCCAAATTATTTGGAAACTATAGCAGAACAGAGAGAAGGGCCTGCAGATTGAAGGAAAACAAACAACAAAAAACCAACAACAAAATGAAAAAACGAGGGAAAACTGGAAAAAATAGAAGGAAAAGAAGGGGGAGGGAAAAGGAAAAGAAGGGGGGGGGGGGATGGAAAAAAAAAAGCAGCAGTTTCTTCTTTCCCCTTCCGTTTGATCCCTAGCCCTGTCCCCCATTTGGGCAAGTTCCACCACCAAGAACAGAGCGCACAAGGACTAATCAGAAGATATTTTAAGAAGAGGCCTGGAGCTGAAGAAACTCCACTCAGAGGTGTCTGTGCTGTCAGGACAGGACAGCAAATGCACAAAAGGCTCCCCCAACTCTAATATTAAACATGAGTACAGCTGGGTAAGTAAGACCTTATTCAAAGCCACTCTCTTCTTGCCTTCTTATTTCCCCCTCACTGATCTCCTATCTGGAAGGGCTTTGCTCACTTTCCTGCAGATAAGGACCCTAATATCCCTCATTAGTGCTTGTGACTCACTGAATGAAGCCAAGACTCTCCTGTGGAAAGGTTTTGATAGAGAAAAACCTGTCATGTCTAGAGATGCATTTTTCAGGGTACCTAAAGAAAATGCCGAAAATGTTTTTTCTTCAATGTCTCCACCATCAAATATTTTAAGGAGGAGACATACTGTCAAAAAATAAAAGAAAATAATCCACACAATTTGTTGATGGAAGTTCAGGAGAGTTTAAAACCACATTTTGAAGCTCTTTCATATTTCTATTGCCTGCAAGAGCAGGTGTGTAATTACCAGCTATGGAAAGCTCAGAGGGAATGATAGAAAACCATTAAAACTGACCAAAAATAACTCTTTTATACATAAAGATGTCAGAAATGTGAAGCTTTAAGTCCTTCAAGGGCTTGAAGGAAATGCTGTCTCACTGAGAAGCTCAATTCCAGCCTGGAAAACACATGCTTTTGGTTGTGAGGAGTCCCACTGCTTCCCAGCTGAGAGTTTATCTTGAGCTGCAGAAGCAGTAAAAGCCCCTGGGACAGGGCTGATTCCTGTGCAACTCTGCAATAGGTGGGTGATATGCACTGCAAGCAGCTTCCCTTATGCTGGAGGAAAGCAACAATAGGACAGGAAATCTGTCAGAAGAGGGGGGTGCTGGAATGATGGGCTTAGTACAATGGAAGAAGGCTCAGAAATCAGAAGTGGGCAGTAAAGATAAGCACCATCCAGAGAAGTGTTTCTCTAGCATCTCTAACACAAAGATCTTGAGATTTACAGAAACAGAACCAAGGACACTTCTTGGCAATCATCCCCTTGCACATCATCATACTGCATAATCCTTTTCATAAATTTCAATTGTCCCTTAAAACTAGGTAATTTTGGGGAAACAGACCGGTAGAAAATCTCACTTCTCTAAAAAACAACAAACTTCTAACAAATATTCTAAACTTACCTGTGGTAATAACATCCAAATATATTTCTTTACACACATGAGCAATGATGAACTCCTCTCCTTTGAGTAACTCTTCCCAAGTATCTCAGACAGACACTATGCATACAGAACAGCAATTCCATCACCTTTCCCAGATAAGTGGTACAATTCCTGACTGTTTTGCCTAAGCAACACTTCTCTTTCTGTACTTACCTCTTCATACTGCTGGTAAAGCTTGATAACATAGATTAGACAGTCACCTTCTCATACCTTCAGCACAGGACTAAAGGCGCCATAGGAGCAGCACAAAAAAACCCTTTAGCAACTTTATTTTCCCTCCCAGACTGACCCAGATACAGCTGTGGTGTCAGTTTAGGAGCTGGCCACAGTGACCTGCTATCTGAGATGCTTCCCTTTTATGATAATAGCAGAAGGAAAGAAGATGAGAATGGCTTGGGCAACAGGTATCTATATTCTTTTGATGACAGCATCTTTTGTTCCTTGTTCCAACACTGTTTCTTTTTCAGTCTTTTTTCAATGACAGGTCTAAGGGCATTCTCAAATAGAATTTTGACCTAAAAAGCATTTAACCACTTTTTGCTAACCTTTTCAGTTGTCAGTCATAGTATGTGGGGCATCATCACTTCAAACTTTATAGTTTGTTTGCTATAGAAAAGCTCAGGTTGACTACAGTAGGATTATTTTATATCAAGTACTTTCACTATTTTATAGACATTTTCTTCCAGAACTAAAAAGTCTTTATTGCATGAAGTGAATTTAAAATGTTCAATGACATTAAATTTCAGGTCAATACAGATTTGAAAAATTGAAGTACAATATGATCTGAAGAGAATACTTTATGAGGGAGGATTGTGTGACATTTTAGAAAGCATAGCTATTTTCTAAGCTTGAACTGAAAACAAACAAACAAAAAACAGACTCTATGCCTCATGAAAAAAAAGCTAATATATAATGACACATTTTACAAGATAAAGCTTTCTTTCAACAAAGCCTGTCTAATCATTGAGCAGGCAGGAGTGTTGATAGCATTCTTACTACATCAGGGATAAATCCCTACAACCACAAAAACCTCCTCACTTGCTTCCAGTTCTAGAGCACCATTTCCAGAGAAAGGGAAATGGCCTCTCACGTGGGAGACTTTCCTCATGCCCCTGAATCTCCCAAGGCTCTACCTTTGATTGATATCAGCATTATCATTGTACTTTGTCTCCATCAGGTTCCTCTAATGACAGTTTGGCACTGTCTGGTAAAGATTTTTTTTTATATGTCTTTCATGACCCCAAAAATGATTAACCTATGCTGCTGCTACAAATATTTCTTACCTCAAAAATTACAAAACAGGTGGTGCATCCGGCATTATTTAAGTAACTACATGGTCCTGTTGGGCAAATGAGTGCCACCAACACATGCAAGGATGATCCAGAAGCATTTTCTTTCCATCTCACCATTAATACATTTCATGAGTCTGTTCTTGGTGCATGAATATCTGGAGCTCAGCTAGGACAAGCCTAAGAAGAGGAAGGAAGAACAAACCAAAAGCTTTATCATCCTGAGTTTCTGTGTATTTGCAGGCCAGTTCTGTAGCTAAACTGCACATGGTTTGTATTTAATTTCTCCAGGGATTCAAGCAGTAATTAAAATAAATTATAATTATAGACTGACCAAGCTCAGAAATCTTCATGCACCTTAACAAAAACTGAAAATAGCTGGAAAAAATGTGGAAATAAACAAAGCAATATACTTATTCATCCAGACGAGGAGCCAGAAACACAAAAGAATAAGATAAAATTTTTAAAAAAATCACTCTTAAAAGCTATTGATATGAAGTACCTTGAGGTCCGCTAGGAAAAAAAGTCATGCAAGGTTTCTAATAAGTTACTATTCCTGAGCTGTATGTCCTTGGTGTCCTCTGCTCACAGTCCCTATTACAGAGGTGGGATATTTCTCCTTCAGCAGCAAAGCAGCATTTTTTGGGTCTGTGCAGGTGGGTACTTAGAGTGCACAGCATTTACAGCTCTGGAGTGGGGTGGGGTTATCCCTCTGGATTTAACCTGGAATTTACAAAGCTAAGAAAGCTGTACATGTATGACTGCCAAAGGCACCTAAGCTAAGCCTAGTGAAGCTACTTTTGTCAGTTCCCCATCAGCCCTGGGTTGCCTGTTTTCCCCACAGCTCCCAAGACCACCAGGCTTCCCAACCACAGCTACCTCTCCCCAGCAAGCTTCCAACCCTCCAATCCACCAGGTGTTCCAGGAGCTCAGAGCCACACGTGGCCAGGTCACTCCCCGTGACAGGAAATTGCAGTGGTGGGAGGTCTGGGTGCTTGGTCCTTTAAATACTGCTCATTTTGTGGAACCTGTATTTCCTTACAGGCTTTTTTCAATTTGTTCATAGTAAGGCTCTTAAGCTTTAGATTAAGCACTTAAGCCCATAACAAAAGGGATACAAAGAAAACAGTAAACTGTTAATTTAGATAATAGTGAGAAAGAAACCCCTGCAGATTGCATGCAATTCTAATTCCTCCCCCTCATGTCCAAAGCTAAGTCTCTGTGGGTTTCTACATTGAAGAGTCCTCAATGAAATGCAAACATGACATGCCATGGACCCCCTGCTGTAGCACATAAATCCTGAAATGTGATGGAAAACAGAACGTGAGGACAAGCTCATTTTTAGTTCTTCATCATGCAAAAACCTAACAGGATACCCCAGAGCTCTCAACACTAATGACTTTTGTGACATGATTCCAGACCACAAAGCAGCAACATAAAACAAAGCCAGAAGTCCATTTGCCGCCAGATTTCCAAAAATAATTTCAACTCACCCATGCAGAACCACGGAGGCAACGCGGCAAGCTGGCTAACTCTAGGATCAAGGGATTTTCAGCAACAGGAGCATGGCTGTCTCCAGGGAATTTGCCTCTCCCCTGACAGAAGACATGCATCAAAGAAATTCCAGTGGAGCCAAACTGTTACAGCACTATAAGCAGGATACTGAAGTGGCATCTGTGGTTTCTTCATGCCTGTTTCTAGCATTTTCTGAAGAACTATCAAAACAATACGTCCCTGTTGTTACAGCCACCCCTACCAAAGTCCCTGCCTCTGGAAAGAGCACTTCAAAGCCTGCCCACCCTTTAGGTCACAAAGCTGTTCTCTGGACACAACTAGTGTCTTGCTGGAGTTACTGGGAAACAACTCCTCCCTTTGCTGCAGATCCAAGGATATGCACATGGCAATGCCACATTTAACAAACCAGGCCTTCCACATGGTGTAAAAGAGGGCAGGAGAGAAAGTCTCTGCTGCCTCACAGCGTCGAGTTTCCCTGATTCTCATTCCCTGCAAAGGTAGAGCCTTGCATTTTTACACATATTCCATTGTAATTTGACAGTTGCATTAAATCTTTTTGCTCTCACTTAGAGAGAAGCAAAATGCACACAATTTGCCTTCGCTGTAGTGCTGATTATTTGGCGTCGGTATAGCATGGCCTCGTGTCTCTACATTAAGAAGTATTAATCTCCTCTCGCTGTCATCTTATGGAAGTCTGTCCCATGTCTCTGATAATTTCTAGCTCTCCAGACACCTCTGTTTCTTCTGTATGCGTCAGATAAGGAAAGAAAAAGACACGGTGATAATCTCTGTTTATATTCTGTACACAGAAGCTGTATCCAGCAGAAGGAAAAAAGCTCAGAGGGAGGAACTACTGAAACATCACCTACTTAAAGCAATGCCACACACAGCAAGTGAAGGCTTATAAAATAATGAGATTTGTGGCAACGACTCCAACTGGGTATTATACACTAAAGAGAGAGATGTTACAGCATCCTGTCCAAGAAAGAGATTTAGTGGGTATTTCAGAAAGGCTCCTGAAGCATTCAGCCTGATATGCAGCTACATTAACAAAGGAGGCAAATAGGATGCTAGAACACCTTGCTAGAGGCACACAATGTACATCAAAAAGTTGATGGTTAAATTACTAAACAAAGTACTCCACATGGGCCAAAAGTAGGTTTTTTTCCCCATACTTGCACTAAGTTGTAGATAGCAAGTAATTACCTGCAAGTTACTACCTTTTTCTTCCTATAATGCTCTTCTCTTTCTTCCCCACAGCAACACCTGTCAGTGAGCACACCATTCAGAGCAAAGCCTGCCTGCATTCATAGTGACTTCCAGCCAAAAATGTTGGACAATAATGGGTTTGCCTCTAAGCTGTTCATTGGATGAAACCACAGCATGAATGAAGCAGGGCCTGCTTTTTCTCCCTTTTGAATTTCTCAATTAAGCAGGTCACTGATGCAGCTTAAGTTAATAAGCACAAACATTTCCAGATAAGGAAGTAACTGAGTCTCTTCTTCTGTACTCCTGCAAGCAGCCATGGCTTGCTTCTCTCCAAAAATACCTTGGAAACCAGCACAGTTTGTTCCTGTGCTGAGAAAGAAATATGTATTCCTTTGCTCAAGAGAGCAGTAAATAAAATAAAGGTGTGGATGAAAACAAACACCTTAAATTGAGCTGAATATAAAGCAAAGTGAGATGGTGAAGATCACTTTTAAATGCTGCCAGCATTTGAGAAAATGAAGTCCATTCAAAGGGGGAATTTTCCTCGCAGTTATATCACTCTAGATCAAAATCCAGTGTGACTGATTGCTGTGTATAGGACAGATGAAATTGGAAACAACATGCAGCCTAAGTATTTCCAACCCTGAATGTTAACAGGGGGAAAAAATGGCCTAAATAATCAGGAGCTATTTCTAAAAGAAATAATCCTGTTTAAAACAAAAACATTTGAAATCCTTTTTACCTTCTCACTTCAGAGACTTTAGGAACTACATTGTATTTCCATAGCTTTCTCCACCAGTATAGAAAAGTAAACACACACACACATGAGCACATATATTCAGAAAAATCATTCTGAAATCACCTGACTCCAGGAGCTGAAAACACGAGGGAAACACCAATGCTGCAGGACTTGCAATAAAAGCACAAATTGTCACTACAGCTGTTAACTTTTTTTCTAATAGACTTTGCTGAATATTCTTGCCTTAAATAAGTTAGAGTAATTTAGCAATACTTCTTCAGTGCTCACGCTTCTGGTTTTTAGTGTAGGACAAAGCAAAATCTGACAGTGGTGCCTTAAGCAGGTCTGGTTTCAGTTTATTACCCTCCACCTCAGTAGCAATCCTTGAGTGTTACACAATGAGAAAAGCAAATCCTGGCATGCAGAAAAGAGGGAAAAATATTAAAAAGTGTGAGTAAAATTCCATTGTGAAAAGTGCACATTAGGCCCATATGGCATTACAAGACATTTGTTTTCCTATTTTTCATGGGAAGATTTTACAAAACTACCTGGAATATTGAAAACTGTATGATAAAATTTTTTCTTGGCAAGAAAATAAAAAGGAGCTAAAACAAAGAGCTGCATTTTGAGGGCTTAAAAATCCCTTTTTACACCTTTTCTTGACATCCCCCAAGGAAACATTTTGCCTACTCGGTTCATGACACACTTCTACACCTGCCTAAGTAACTCATCTTTCTTTTTTGTATCTCTAAAAGCTGATGAGTCATCAGCTGGAAGAACAACAGCCATTTGGTGGATTTATGAAGGATGTTAAAAAATTTTGTGGCAACTAAAAAATGAAAAAACAAAAATGAAAAAAAAATTGATAGATATTTGCACTGTAGCTTAACAGGCTCATGAAGGATCCCTTCAGAGTATGTCCAGATAATGGCCTACAACTAAGATAAAAAAAAAAACAAAACCATTATTGATAGCAGGGAGAATGTTCAAAGCTTTGCAAAACAGCAAAATATTAGGGTGAATTTTAATTCCAGAAGAAAAAATATCTGTATTGTTGAGGAGAAAAGACTAGATTATTTATAAATGCAGCAATATCCTTCCTAAGTGCAAATAGAATAGGCATATTTAGCTTTCTGCGGAGATTAATGAAATTTGGTTCAAGTAGAAGAAAACCAGCATGTGAGTACTGTTATTTCTTATGATAAATGAACAGTGAAAGAAGAACATTTTTATAAGAAAACATGCACCTCATCCAGCATACTGATGAACAAAGCACTCAGCTATCCTGGGGGAAAAAAACGCAGAAAAAATTCCTTCCTTTGTTTTATGATTTATCTTCATGGCTCTAAGAGCCAACAACTGCATCTGTCCTGTAAGGTGAGGAGTCAAGAAGAGCTCTTCTGTTTGCTCTGGACTCTACAGTCTCCATTGTGATAGCCCTTGCAAAGGCTCTGGAGCCTGCTCACACTGCCTCGGGCACTGGCAAACAGCTCAGGCACCAAGGTGTGCCAGCTGGAATGCCTTTGGAATGCTGCTTTCACCCTCAGTCATCTCCCTGCTTCTGTCTGAGCTGCAGAGCAAGCTCCAAACCCAGCCTGGGGGTAAGCAGAAGTGCCAGCAGAGAAGCTGAGAAGTGAATTTATCCCTCTCACTAGGTCACCAAAACCCTAAAAATGGAGTGGTTTAGTCCTTTCCCCATCTCTGTGCTAAATTGTGCTGACAACAGACTGGTCGACAAGGCCTAAAGGAAATTCCCATACAAAACCACTTTCATTAAAGTAGAGTTAAGCGTCTAAACAGCTGCTTATTGCTGAAGGGAAAAACCTTAAGATAATACTCGAGTCTTCTCTGAAAACATTAAAAAAATACTGGGAATTGAAGGTTTAGATTATAGCAAAAAAAAAAAAAAAAAAAAAGGGAAGAAAAAAAGATAAGAAAATCCAGAATGCAACAACACAGCTATTTGCATAGAAATGTATATTTAAAGTCACTCAAGAACCTTTATTCTGTCCTCTCACATGTGCTATTCACCTCTTTGCAGCATCTGTGTCTTGTGCAAATGAGACATATTTTAATGGAAGAAGTTTTCACTAAAGCCTAAAGCAGTTCACAGGCTGTAACCAGAGGAAACTTTAGGCCCCTTCCTTGGATCAATTTTCTCAAGAAGATAAGAAAATGTAGTGAACATAACATTGCAAGTGCACAGAAACAGATTCATAGATGTTAAGACCAAAAGACCAAAATAAGCACAAAGTCTGACCTGCATAACACAGCATGGAGATTTTTACCTGTGTCTTTGCCTCAAGCTCTGCTTGAGCTGGAATATTCCCTTTAAAAAGATGCTCACTTTTGGTACAAATATTTAAAACGACAGAATATCTGGGAATACCCAGCTCTGAAATTGCTCTGCAACATGTATCCTTACAAATGGGAATCTAATTTGTGGAGAAACACATTATTTCCTTCATTGCTCTTCTCTCTTTGCAAACTACACTACTTTATGCCTTGTTCCGTCCTTATTAAGTATTTGCTCAAACTCCTCAGCTAAATGCATTTCCTATTTTCATCTAAGTGCTTAAAATGAATGTTTTTCTTCACAGAGTTTGTTTTCAGACCATCTCCAAATCATTTCAGCCTCCCTGCTTCCCTCAGGTTTCCTAGATGAAATTCTTGCTGGGGAAAAAAACAAAAAACACACCACAAAACCAACCAAACCCTGTTAAAATTGAACAAGTGACCTTTGTAGCCTTTATACACTCTGAAAAATCCTACATCTCCCTTAAGACCAAGGCTGCAACCTCATGCTTTTAGTGCATGTCTCTAACTGCTTGATGCTTTTAATTAAAGTCCCAAGTCCCAGAATCAAAGGACAACAAAAAAAATCTCAGCCCCTAGAAGAGCTGTAGCCCTCATGGTAAGCAATAAAACTTGGACATATGACCCAAGCACCACAAGAATATAAGGCTCAGATGTAAAATTGTTTCATGATTTTGGATAGCTGAATCACATACTTCAATGCCTAGGACTGGAAGCACACCATTGCTAACTGGAAGAGGAGGAATCTCCTGCTGGAAATTGCTGTCATCTCCAAGAACACAGGAGGAGGAGCTTCTAAGAAAACCCTGCAAACTTAGCCCGAAGCAGCCAAGTTCTGAGGCAGAAATTCACCTTGACCACACATGCTAAAGAAGTAGAAATGCTAAAAGGAGAAGCTAAAGCCCCTCTCCATTTTTATGTGAAACACAATTCAAGAGTTCAGCTGAAAACCTCTCCAGTTTCAACAACTTCACTTCCAAAGAGCAAGACTCAGAAAACTCAATAGACAACATGAACTTAAAATGGAACGTCTGACCTTGCTTTCCTGAGAGCCCCCCACCATCTGTAGAAGGTGAACACTATTCCCAAAGAACAAAACCAGCCACATGTTCCTCAGAAAAGGTTTCCTAGCCTAAGCATGACGGGCACATCTGAAACCAATCAGGTGCTCCTGGGCAGTTTCCCAGCTCAGGACTCTGCAGATTACAAACACCTGTCAGCTGCAGCTCAGAGCTCAGCTTGTGGAGACACTGTGCTCTGTAAGAAAAGGATTTTGGCTGAAAACCTTATCAAATAAATAGCTCTTTACACTAGGTCCATGCACAGCAGCTTCCTAAGTTGCCATCTAATGCCCTGTTGTCCCCAGTAAAGGGAGATACAACCCAATTCACTGGAGTTTTTCCATTCAGAGCTGCCTGAAACTGTTTACACATCAACAAATGATTGAAAGCAGCCAAACCAACCTTTCCTCTGTGCCTCTACTTCGCTTGCACAAAGCAAATTCTTATTGCTGGTAGAAGCACAAAGCTCTGCAGGGCATCGGGACTGAGAGACAACTGCTGAACAGCTGGGAGAGTAAGAGATTTCACCACTAACCAATTTACAGTAAGCTAGGCAAACAGCACTATTAGGTTTATATTATGTATCACTAAAAATACTAATTACAGAGGCCCAGGCTTGAAGCAGTTTCTCAGAAGAAGGTGCCTACAGCTAGCATGTGGAACCAGCGTGCTTTACAGGGAAACACATTCCCTCCTAAACAGAAACAAACAGGCACAGTTATTATCATTTAGAAAAGACAAAAGCTGCCAAAGCCAAGGAAACGCCATCAGTGCTCTAAAAAGAGGCCTTTATTGTTTGCTACTAATTGCAAGGAAAAAAGAATTCACAGACTTTTCAAAGCAGCTGCTGTCTTGTCCTTAAAAACTCCTTCCACTTAAAAAGGGAGATTTTTATTTTAACAGCCTTCAGAAGCTTTTATGGCTTTCCACCATCCAAGGCCATTCAGATGTGTTATTTCACTATTGATTATATTGTGAGGTTCAGAGAAAAAAGGTCTGAGGAGCTAAGAGAAATACCTGGTGAGACTCTAACTAGAGAAATTACTATTTAAGTCTCAGCAATTTCTGTTAATTTAAGGATTAGTTCTCCCCCACAACACACATTGGTCTTGTTAATTTTACTGGTAAAAATCTATGCAGACTCAATTGCTCAGGAGACTGCGACTTGATCCTTTGAAGCTACAGGTTCCAGCTGCTGCAAATCATCTGTGGAGTGAAGCTGATTTACATTAGCTGAGAATCTGGCCTGCTGTGGCTAAATACTCCCCATCTGGTTTAATCAGTCCCCCTTCTGGAAAGCCCTAAGGATTGTTGTTTCAAGCAGTATTTGTCTCCAAGACCTTTGTGATGTTGATATTGTGCATACAGGCAGGAATATTTTACCCAGTGGTGGGCTGGGCACAGTCTCAGTGATGGGGCAACTTGTTAAATGAAGCTCAGAGGGTGTCCACCTGTTTTGCAAAGTCCTGCAGAATTTTTTATTTCAGAGGTTTCCCCAGCTAAATGTCTTTTTTTTGAGGTGTTGATCCTGCTTTTATCAGCCAGTAAAGTGGCAGTTATTGTGTGCATCTGACTGCTGGGATCTGCCATCGTTTTATTTGTGACATTAGATGAGAAAAACAACTGAAACATCTTCTGTGGAAAGATTTCACTTAATGTACTGTTGGTTTTGTCTCATGGGGAATAATTGGTCTGTTTTTCTGTCTCTAGATCTTCAATTAATATTTGGCCATCAGTTTAAAATCAAGAGAAGCTCTGCTTGGGCAAATAGTGAGTAAAACAAAGGCTTCATTTAAATCAGATGGGAAAGACAGCTCCAAAGATAGATCCTAACTTTGGAGGCTGGGTTCAGCTCTGCTCTGCCACAGATTCAGCCTGGGTACCTAAATAAGCTACTCAACGTCAGATCCAAAATGGGATGTAGGCTACTACAGAGAGGAGGAGGCAGAACTGGAATCCAGAAAAAGTTTACACACAAAAAATTCACATTTCTTGTTATCAAACTTGGAGAAGCACCAAAATAATAGTCATTGAAGGACCCCACTTCCCAGGTCCAGTTTCTGCACCTGCTTAAAGGGATTCAGACATGTCTGCCATCTCACAGGAGCATCTGAACTGTCTCTGTCCAGGGGGACTGAAGAAGGGGATCTCCACAGCTATGTTACAGCTGCATCATTGTGCAAAAATTGTCTTGGTAATTGTGTGTAAGGAGAATGTATTCATACCACTGTAGCTGGGGAATTCATCTGGATGCACCAAAGTGGGTCCTGTTTCATACCCAGAATGCATAATATTCCCCAGACATTATCCCCAGGTAGCACATTGCAGAGCTAAACTCCCTCCTGCTGCTTGTCTTGCTCTCACATTATTCCTGGTGCAGGCAACATGTTCAGTGTGGGAAGGAAGGGAAAGGAAGATTAAACTTGCCTTAGCAGGCCATTAAAATGTGCACTAAATGCACAGTGAAGAAGGAGAGATCTCCTTTTATTTTTGAAAGAGCTGAGGGAACTCTAGCAGGCATTGGGAACTCATTAGTATGCTCATCTAGAGGAGGGCATGGGCAGTGACCCTAAGCCAAAACTCCCTGAAAACCCAGATAAGGTAATCAAGATGTGCAGTCTAACACCTACTCTTGCTCATAACACTTCTAAGCTGGGTAGCTCAGATGAGAGATACATAAGAGTAGTCATTTAAGGCAGCTTCTTTCTCAGTAAGTTGACTATTTAGGCTCCCATTTAGAGAGGATGAGCCTGTCCTATAAACAGAGGCTCCTCTAAATGGGGACTTGGTGTCTAACAGTGTTCAGCATCCCATATGGGCACCAGATGACTGCAAGGTAGGTTCTGAAGTACTGTAATTCTTTATTAGATTTGGCCTTTAATGTTTCAGCTCTCCATCTGTGAAATCAGGATAAAAGCACTTCCCTGTTTTGTAGCTCATTTTCATACCCAATTGTAATTACTACAGAAAGATATTCAACACTGCACTGCTTTCCCAGAGCAGTTACCAACACAGTTAAGCAGGAACAAAGCACAATATGGATGCTTTTAATCTGATTTTATAAACTTGACACATAACTTTTGGCATAATTCTGTAAGGAATTGGTTGGAGCTTAAATGACACTTCCGTTTCACTTCTGGGGAGATAACTACATTCATGGCTAGGTAAATGCACAGACAGCCTCGTACTGCCAGGCACACAGCTCACAGCTCCACTGCTACTAATGCCCAAGAGAGCCATTCTGTTGGAGTTTAGGTGTGATTAACCCCACTGGATACCAATTAGCTCTTCCAGCCACATGATCTATCAGAGGCTGGCAGTGACTTTGATTTCCTTGAAGCATTGCAAACTGCAGTGGCTCAGGAGCTGCTCCCCAGGTGTTCAGGTGTCTCACAGATAAAGCTACAGGTAGTAATCTTATCATCTGTCCCTGAAGATGTCACCTCTGCTCATCCAGCTGAGCCCAGATGTCATGTGACAGATGTGGATCAGACACCTGGAATGTTTCCTGCTCTCCTTCCTAGCAGACTACTCCTGCCTAGCAGGGACAGCTGCACAGGATGCTGGTCCTTGTGAGCCACCCACGTTTAACTTGGACCACCCAGCTACAGCCTCTGCAGGAGCTCTAGAGTCAGTAATAGGTTCTCAGCCAGATGTTAGGCACCCACTCCGCTTTAAACAGTTTCTAAGCCACACAGCAGCAAGGCTTGGTTTAAAAGCCTGGATGTGCTTACAACATTAGCCTGGGCAGCAGCTGAAATGCTTGCACTGGGCAGGCACAGTTAGCATGCAACTGTCTGTGATGGAGCATGCACCACAGAGGATAAAGCCCTAATTGTTACTTAATTCAGCAGTTTCAGTTAATGAAAGAGCTAAGATAATTGTTTGTGGTTCTGCTGTTCTTTTTGATTTCCAGACCCTTCTGATTTTGATGACTGGAGTAGACTGTTCCAAGGTGAGGTGTTCTGAGATGCCTGAGCCACCCAAACTGATTTCAACAATGGAAGTGAAGTTCCTAGTCTTCAAGGAAATTATTAAAATATTACCCTTGGAGTTTATTGAAGATTTGTGGATCTGTGAGCCTTTCTGTTTTTTCAAAGTCTCCCTTGACACATACAAGAGCATGCTGTTAAAAGTAATAATATTTTCAAAAACAATAACTCAGTTTCTGGTTTTTGTTGTTGACTGAGCAACAATTTTCATTCATGTCTCAGGGAAGAGAGACCCCCTTTGCCTCCCCTTTGACTTGGAGCACTGTGGCAGAGTCAGGGTGTGATCATGATGTGACCCCCTCCCTGTGCATGTCACCTTCATTGACAGTATAATACAATGGATTAGACCTGGGGCTGCTGCAAGCAGGGTTCATGCCCCTCTTTTATTCAGCTACCACAGCTACAAAGATGAGAATCCTCGTGGACAGAGGGAGCACATAGCAGGAGGCTGTAATGGCTTAAACCACCTCTGTGAGATTCACCAGAGTCCTTCTGTCAGGGAGCCCTGTGTGCAGCAAATGAAATTTTCATGAAATGGTGAGCAAGCCTCATTAACATCTCCCTGAGAGAATGAGGACGTTGGGTAGCAAGCAGTGCCTCCATTCAGGCAGCTTCTCCCACCAGCCCAAATGCTGCTCATCCCACTGCACGCTTTTGCCACGGAACGGTTTGTTCCCTGTGAGCACAGGGCAGATCCCACCTGGCAGGCTGATAAATCGTGAATGATTTGTGGTTGTTAAGAGAAACACTGGCTCTGACTGAAAACACAGAGGTATTTTTAGTGTCTGAGAGAAGTTATTTGGACACTAGGACTGCATGTGCAAACAGCAAGGCTTTCTTTATCCTATGGGAGCATGTAATGGATCAGGTGATGCCTGTGACTGGGGTAAAAGACTGTTAGTTAAAAAAAATGAGGTAGTGGCATCACACATGTAAAATTCTTTCCTTCTGTCTTTTTTCCTTTCCTTGTTCTCACCTCAGAAATGAGGAACAGCTTTCACAGCTGGAAGACAGAGGGTTTTTCACATTCATAGTCACAGTGAAGGTCAGTAAGGCTGACTCGCTCAGGTAACAGCTGAGTACACTGGATCTCATTTCATTTTATTGCAACTGCAGAAGCAGTGCTGATCAACAGTGTCATATTTCCTTTTTTTCAGCATAAAAGATGAAGTGATTGTTTCATGAGACAGCAGTGGGGCAAGGAAAACAGGAGAGGAGCAACACACCCACCTGTGCCTGTGCTTGTCCTTCTCCAGTTCTACCCCTTTTAGTGCTGACAATGGGGGTTACAGATAACCCCTCTGGGGTTGCACAGTGTTGCTCCAAGGTATTCCAGAATCCCTTATATACTCAGAAAATGCAGATACTTGCCTCATGAGTGCCTTCTGAATGGGAATGCTGGTAAAAGTGATATTTAATATTTCTGTACTGAGTGCATATCTGTGAGAACTCTACTCTCAGTGTTGATGTATCACTGCCTGAATCTCCAGGGATAAAGCAGGAGGAATTTTCCCTCCCAGAGGCCAGAGAGGCTTTCTGAATCTTTCACATAGAAGTAAGATGGGGGAGGCCCTTTGTGAGTGAGTCCAAAGGAACAAGGATGCAGAGGACTAAACTCCACCAGTATGCTTGAGTGCCATTCAGCTCCTAAAAATCTGTACCTTGCAATAGTTCTGTGTTGCAGAGAACATGGATCCAAATTTAACAGCATGGGAGCAGAAGTGAAATGACTGGATGAGAAGTCTTAGAGGAAGCCTGCAATGCAGAAAGGCCCAAAAAACATTTCTGAAATGTGATGTTAATTGCTTTCCTATTGGGACCTTTTTTTGTCATTGGATCTCCAAAAATTCTCTTAAATACCTTCAGTTCTTCATTTCTGTACTGTAATGCTGCTCCTGAGATAACACTGTAAGGTCCCAGTGTCTGGGACATTTTGACCACAGATAACTGATAAAGAGACAAAGAGCTCAGGCAGTATCCATCATTGTCTCGGTCTTGCCCAGGACAAACAAAAAAAGTGATCTCTGGAGAAGAGCAATGATTGTTGACAAAATCTGGATGGGCCTCCAAGCATACTGCACTAACTTTCCTCTGTGCACTCCTTAACATTTCCTGGCATTGATTTCCTGCATGTTAACAAGACTATTAGAAACATAATAGGGATGCTGCTAATAACCCCATGCTGGTATTTGTTCAAAACTCATCAGAAAGAAGTAAACCTGCCCCCAAATGCCAATGAGAGCTCACAAAGCTGCTTCTAAGAGCAGCAGGCACTCCTTCTGCCCAAAAAGGAGCTGCCTTGTCTCTTGCTGCTGCAAGAGGCTTCATGTCAAGTGAAACAAGCAGCTGTAGACAAGCTGTATTTCTAAGAAAAAGCAGATTTATTATGAGGCCTGACCTGGTCCATCCTCCTTTGCTTGGAAAAAAAGAGGCATCTGGAAGTCAGGGTGCTGAAGGCATTTAAATTGGTATACACACTTGTATTCAGGCTGCCCTGCTGCCCAGAAATGGGGAATTTTCAGATGTGAGTGTCTTGAGGTAATTTCAGCAAAGGAAGTTCAAACTTGAAATTCTGCCTTGGTCAATTTGCTTGGCAGCCTTACAGCAAAAGTTCATAAATTGAAAGAGAAAAAAATATTCCTAAATATCCCTCGCTTATCTATGAGGAGACTGGAGGGGAAGGGAGAGAGAAGGCTCTTATTTAGCTGGTTTGTAAGGGAGCCTTGTCATAGATCCTGGACAGTGCAGGCAGGATGTTCTTGTAAAGGAGCATCCCTTAAGTCAGAGGTTTTGCCTCTCAGTGACCACTGCAGCAGCTGAAGTGTTCAGCTGGCAGCCTGGCTGGATGAATTTGTTCATCAGGGACAGCAGCAGCACTCAGTGGCCCCTAGATCACACAAACCAGCACTTTTTAGTCATTAGCTACCTGGGAAGGAATTAAACTGTGGTCTGAAAATGAATATTTTTATGCAAAATACTAAATCCTGCAGGCTTCCACTCAACTTCCCTGCTTCTGCAAAGAGTAGTGCTGGGAGCATGCACAGCAGAGCAGTCATAACTGTGGAAAAGAGAGGTTTTACATCACCAGTGGGAATTATCCTGTTGTACCATCTCCTTCACAATCTGATTCTGCTTTTTTTTTTTTTTTTAGGAGTGGGAAACATTGATTATACATTTATGCTGAGTTTTGCCACTTAAAATGCAAACTGCAATTTTGTCACAAAATGCAGTATTTCTGAATTACTGCACTTTGAAGCCCCAAAGGAGCCCCAGAGGAGCACTTCTGAGCACTTTTTTATTTTAGATTGTTTGCATTTTTCCCCAAGACCAGCCAGATAGATCTAACACATTCCTGATGGAGCAATTTGTTGCTGTCAGTTTTTCTTGTCAAATGACCCACACCCACACTCACAAACACCTCTAAATTTCTCAACTTTTGTTAAGCTATTCCTAAACCAAAGAATTAGATCTCTCTCTCTCTTTTTACCAAAGCATTAAAAGAGAACACCAGACTCCAGCTGTCTTTATTATGTTATCCACAACGGGGAACAGAGAAGTTACTCTGTGCAGGTGTTCAGCAGAGGCAGGAACTGCTGCTGAGAGTAGCCCCAGAGGCAATGGCTCCAGACAGAGCAGGAAGGCAGGGAAAAGTGATTATTCACTGACTCTTTCCCCCAGTTTCTTTCCCATCCCAGAGAGAACAGCCACAGACAAAGGGAAGGAATTCTGGCAGAGACAATGTCCTTCCTCCAGGAAGCCACTGATGCTCTCTGTTTACTGGCAGATGATCACTGCTCAGTGTGTTCCAGGGATTTCCCACAGCTGTGCTGCACTGCTGGGCCTCTGCTCACACTGATCATCATCCAAAGCTCTCACAGAAGCCAATAGCATTTTTCCCAGTGGCTGCACAGGGTTTTGGATGTGGCTCATTACAGCGAGTAGTGCTGGCTGCAGCCAAATTCTTGGCCTGTGTTTTGCTGGCGATGGGAATAGATGATCACAGTTATTCTTTCTGACCATAAAATCAATGCAATATCTTCTTATTATATTCCTTCCCACCCCCTAACAGGGAGCACTTTTTCTGCTCTATTCCTGACCAAGTTTTCTGAGAAATATTAGGTTCCATATTGGTTTTTTTTCTCACTGAAATGTTTTCACTGGGATGCTCAGACATCAACACATTTATATCCAAAGGATCCTGAAGAGGTTAGCCAGAGGTGATTACGTCTCAAATGATGTTGTACTATAATTGCTCAGGATATCAGCTTAAATGAAATAATCTGCACAGGAGAGAAGAAACAGTAAAGCTAAGGAAGGAAATTGCTGCCATAATTACTAGAGTATTTCTCTTTGAGGTATTAGAAAGAAATGTTTATAACATAAAAAGCCTGAAGAGGATGACATGAAACAACTACAGACTGGATGGCAGAGCCTCTGTTACATTACAAGCTTCCTGAACATTACCTACGCAGAAAGGGAGGGTAGGAAGGTAGCTGGAAAATAGCCCAGGGTGATCATCTACCTCAGACTCTTTATAATTAGTTACAAAGATAAAAAGATGTGAGACAGGTAGTCTTGTTTAGGGTCTTTTGCCACTCAAGCCATTCAAGCTTTGCTTTCAGCTTCAATCGTGGCACAAGACCCCCAGCCAACAAGGATAAGGAGAAGCTCCTTACAAACAACTGCCTGGCTTTTTTCTTTGATCATTTTTGTCTCTCTCCCTGCCAGGTTGTCCTGAACAAAAACTGCTCTGAAATTCTCACAGCTAGAGAAGCCTCCCAGTGCTAAACATAACAATGCCAGGCACAGTCCTCATGTTTGCTCTCCAGCTCCTTTACTGTATCCAGAAATAGTAAACTCTTTATTGGAAACTCTTTGGAGCACTTTAACGTGCAGGTAAATAATTGCATGAGCCTCACCAGGACAATACACACGATTAAAAGAAATTTAAAATGTTATCACCCAAGGGAACATTTCCTGGTCTAGAGCCCTTCAGAACTCACTGAATCCTGCAAGTGGCCAGACATTGGGATATTTTGGGCATCAAGCAGAGCCCTGAGGCATTCACTTGTTCACAGACTCTCTTGACACAAGGAATTGCATTTTATTCCTGGGGTATATATCAGTGTAACAGGATCCTGAGCACAGATTGGATACAGGAATTTTTCTAGCCAAAGTCCCAGTGCCAGTGATGCTCTTAAGACATGAAAACCCCATGAATCTGGCAAGGAAGCTGCAAGGTAGATCTGTTTTAACCTTTTCCTTCAGATTTTGTACCATTTCCAACAGGGTGACCAGTGACAGCAAAGAGATTGGAAATTCCTTAGTTACAGGATTAATCCCCATTTTTGCTCAAGCCACTGCAGTTTTGAAACAGAAAATTCTTAAGGGAAAGCATGTCTTATGACACAGAACACCTACAGAAAAGACATTAGAAATTGATGAGCAGCCTAGGTGAGCTGCTCCATCCACTTCTCTTCAGAGTAAAATGACTAATGATTGCTGCCTGTCGGGGAGGTCACTCTGGCCTGGTGGATGGTGCCAGGACTAGGTGGGGATGGGGGTATCTCATGTTGCAATCACAGCTAAAGAACCAGGGACAATTTCATGGACACAGCCCCTGTTGTGCCCTGTGCTGTCCTCCCTGGGGATGAGGAGTAGCAGAACAGACTGGTTATTGCAAAATGCAGAGATACATCCCAGCCTTGTTTTACCTTTTTGTGATCGACTCCCACGCGCAGTTTCAGACCCTGGAGGACTTTTGAGATCAGACCTGCATCTGTGGAAGTGATAAGCCTGGACCACCTCGAGCTGGAGAAGCTGGGCCCTCACACCAGGTGATGAACAGCAGCACTCCATTAGCAGGCCCCAGTATCCTGGTTTGTCAGGTCCTGGTGTATGATTCATGATTTAAAAGTCTATTCAATTATAGTAATTTGATTTGTCTGGGGTGGGGGGGCAGTGTTTGGTTTTTTCCAGACACTTTCATTTTATCTCAGCAGAAAGAGCAGGCAGTGGATAGCAGGAAGGACAGAGAAATTCTCACAGCCATTCCAGTGCAAAACCATGTATAAGTTCACTGTGGAAGCATTGCAGACACTGAGGGCAGGTGCTGTCCTGAAAAAAGAGCTGCACAAGCCTGCAGCCCTTTAGAAATGAGACACAATCAACTGCAGTTTCTTTTCCCAGCAGGGATCCTCTGTGTTCATTCCTCTCTGTCTCTTACTGCTTCCATGTCCTGCTCTGCTGCCACACATCAGGCCTCTCTCTAAAATTCCTCCTCACCCTCCTGCAGCACTTCCAAAGTACACAGAGCCTAGAGCAGACGTGAGAGATGGATTCATTCCTCTGTGCCAGCTCTGCTTAATGCACAGATACCATCCTGCTCTCAACACAGAATCTTAATTCTCTACCCAAAATCACTGGAAGCAGGGCCTTTCTTTCTAAATATACATTCTTCAACATATTTCCTTAAAATTATTATCCTGAATTGGAGCATAAAGTATATAGAATTGAAAGTATTTTCCTTACCAGAACGTGGTTTGCATAAAAACCCCTGAATATGTTTGGAGTCATGGATGTAAAGACACTGAAAGAGAATCTGTAACTGAGTGAAACAGACAAGACATAGGGGAAAGAAAAAGAAGGAAGTGTTACCCCACTTAACAGAGACTTGGGAAGATTAGCATGACTTGCCCAAGGTCATAGAGAAACTCTAGAGAACTGAACTGGGAGCACTGCAGTCCCAACACAAAATCTTAATTACCAAATCCAATTTTCCACTTCTCCTTTCATATGTTTTTTCTTCATACATTAAAACACTTCACATAAGCTTTTTTTTTTTTTTTTTTCTCTTTTTCTTTTCCCCCAGGAAGAATAGGAAAAGCAAAGGCTGCAAGCTGCCCTTGTTAAACTAGGTTGCACAGCCAAACAAATTTAAAATGATATCTCAGCAAGATTTTGCAACCTGTCTGCGACAAATAAAAGGACTTTCACCCTGAAAACATGGGAGTGCTGGGAAGGACTAGCTGAGAGAATTTAGCAAGGCTCCTAATGAAAGAGATGAGCTGCAATATGTATATGCATGAGTTCATGTATTATTTAAACCTTTCTGATCAGAATAAGCATCGTGAGCACAGTACTGAAAGTGTCACCAGCGTTCATGCGTTGAATAACTTGCCCTCATAAAGGTGTAATAATGTGCTCATCAGTTTTGTTTGTGCTCCCAAAGCAGTAATAGCATAAACAGAAAATAACCCTCTATATTGCACAAAGCACATAAATATAAATCTAATTGTATCTTTCCTTGACATTATGACCAAGAAATGACGATGGTCACTGAAGTATAACAGATGAGATCAGGGGTACTCCAAAAGGCCTTTATAAGAGTCTGCTTCTGTGTTCAGATCTAGCTGGGGATTTTGGGAGTTAAAACAGATCTAAAGTTGGCTAGCCTGCCTCAGTAATCTGGTGGTAGGTGCTTTATCTAGAAGGAGGCAGGTTCAGGTTATATTTTCAAGGATTCTGAAAATGACCCAGTGTTTGCTGCCACACACCACAACTCTGTCCACAGGAGTCCCACGGACTGGCAATGAAATCAAAGTTCTGATGGCTCCCTGGGAAGATATCCCATCCTGAGTGGTCCCAAGGGAGATGGTGCTGCATGAGCTGGTGAGAAGGATGAGAAAGGAGAAAAGGAAAAAAAAATGGAGGGATGAGGTAGTTCTCAAGGCACACCAAAAGCACCCTGCCTCTGTCCACACACACCTTATTGAGCAAAAAGATGAAGTCATACAAGCTAAAATCAGGGCATAAAACAAACAGAAAGACCATCCACAGATTTCTTTTATTGTGCTCAAACGATTGCCTCAGTGAAAGATTTCTATACTAAACTGACTTATGAGCTGTGATCTCAGTCTTTTAGATTTTTTTTAACATGTTAGTGAATTGTACTTTCATGTGGGAAACTTGTGCAGCAGCCTGTTCTTGCTGGTAAAAGTGGCAAGACTCCCACTGGTTTCATTCAAAGGTTCAGGCTGTTAATGATGACTCAATCAATCAGTCAAGAGATGAGAAGCTGCAGAGAGAACTGGAGCCAAAATTGGTTTCAAAATTCAGTGAGCTCATTTGTTCATCAGCTGAATCAGACACACTTTCTGGAGTAGTAAGGAAGGAGGCAAATCTCTAGGAGCCTTTGGGTAGGTATTTTTGGGGAACACCATCACTCAGTGATTTCGCTGCAGTTCCTGTGTATCAAAAGTTTCAGGAGAGCAGGGTACAACAGGGTGCTGCTGGCTGGGCACTGGGACACGTGCAGGGGTGGACACCAGGACAGGAGAGGTCAAGGTAGCCAGGGCACCACAGGAGATGGGTCTGGTTTTAGGGGATCCAGAAATGGCAAATGACCTTGAAATGGCCAGTCAGGCTCGGGGTGTTGAGAGAGACAGTATGAGCTGCCTTAGAATGATGATCTGGTCCTCTACAGCAGGCTAAAATCAAACCTAGAGCTGTGAGGTCTATATTTAGGAGGGGAAACCTAGAGACCTTTCTCCTCCAGGCAGTACTGTGAGAATTCACTTATCCTATTTGACTTTTTATGGCTGGAAGTGTAAAAGATGTTCCTAATCATCTTATGCTACCGGTAAATGCTGGATACACTTATCTTCATTGTCTACTTTATTATTGGAAGGGGTTGTAGAAAAATTATAATTCTCATCTTTCTCTGAAAAGAGCTATTTGCAACTGTCAAGCTTTTACTTTTTTTTTTTTTTTTTTAAACCAAAACCTTGAAAATTAGCTTACATACTAATTACATTGATGCAGCCCATAAATTTTGAGGAAGAAATGCACAATAAATGTTTATTTACCCTGCAACTGTGCATTTCACTAGATCTGTTCCATTTTCCCTCTTTAAGAGATAAACAGTAGTAGATAATGTGAAGACACGAATGAGGTATTTCTAGCAGAGAAAAACACAAGGTTTACAGGCATGTTTAGACCTAAGTGAAAAAAGCCCTAAATAATGAAAGGTATGTTTAAACAAGATATGGTTAAAACAGTAGTTTAATAAATGGAGCAAGGTATAACTGACATAAGCACATTTACATTGTTTTGTGTCTGCAGGTTTCCTGTTATGCAAAACAGCTTGTAGTCTTTAATATTTCAAGCTCAGAAGGGAAGAAGCTTTAAAAAAGGGAGGAAAAGAGGAGAATCCAAAAAGCTGTCCAACACTCTGTATACTATTGGGTTTTGTCTCTGCTTTTTCCCCAATCTCTAACATCCTAAATATTCAAGATCAGAATGTTTAGTCCAGATGCTGCCATAATCAGATGAATATCAGTTCAGTGCATCCCAGTGATGCTGCTCAATGAACAAAATGATGTTTGTTTGGTTCAAGGCCTTATGAACTTCCCAGGTTAAATAAGTCTTTGTATTACAGGCTCCCTGTGTGTTCACATGCACGAGGAATAGACACATAGACTTGCTTTTTTGTCATCTGTCTACTGTCCAGAAGACTGGCCATTTTTCTGTACATAAGAATTAACTGGGAGAGATTTATGGAATTAAGATTAAGGCTCAGGAAAATTTGCATGTGAAGACCAGCCCTACAAAAGGCTTTTTTCAACCAGAACACGATGGCACATTGTGGACACTTTTTCTTGGCTCTGGACTCTTTTTCCATAGCTGTTAAATGGTTTCTTCCTGCGTTGGCAGCAGCGCCTCCAGCCTCAGTCAATACCAAGAGCTCTCTGATGAAGGACTGTGAATGAGGAAGGATAACTGGAGAGCAGGAGGAGCAGTAAGGGGTCAGGAACCTGGGAACAAGGGGGAGCCACCAGAATCAGTGCAAAGAGAGGCTCTAGGACCCCCATCAAATCAGGCAGTGTCCTCCAGTGAAGCACAATCTGGTCACAAAGGGTGACACGGGAGCTGGGAATATTCACAGGACTAGCATTTCATTAAGGGAATGCCCCTTTGATGAATGTATTGTCAAGAAAGAAGTCTCTGTGCCTCACATAAAATAGGAGAAAATGTATCTTTCTACTTGAGCTTGGGTTATGTATTAATAATGGAAGACTTTCCAGATGGAAAATGATGAATATATGCAAAGTCTCGCCACAATTTAAGCAAGGTTTCTAATTCAAAGAAAGCAAGAAACCCTGTAACATGAGCTGTCTAGACTCTCAAGAGGAAGTGGAGAGCAGGATTTATGTTTTTTTCACACAAACCTCTAAAATGATTTATATATTACCCTCTGAAAGGGCTTATTTTTATCAGATAACTATAGAATTATCTAGATTAGACTTTTATCATGGAGATAATAAAATATGCAGTGAATTTCTGTGAAGTGAATCCTATTCTGCTTTCCAAGAATCACTGTGTTTATCTCCGTGTTTTTAAGGACGTTAAATTATGGAAAGGTTTAACTTGGTCAGTCCTTTGACACCTAAATGAAAGCTGGGGGTATATTAAACTCCTGAATATTCATTTTAATAACAGGCAACCTTTTGAAAGAACAAGAAAAAGAGGGTTGAATTGGGCTAATGGAGAGATCAGCCTCTTTCTGTTTTTCTTAAGAACACAAAGAATTGACCAGTTTGTTTCAGTTTGGTGAGAGTCAGTAATTCAATAACATGCCATATAATGATGAATATGCCAGAGTCAGAAATCAATGACAGAGATTGTAAAACTTTAAAAAGTTGGTGAATTATTTAGGTGTCTCTCTTAATTGAGCATTTTTTCCAGATGTGTTTTTGAGTAGCCAAGTGTGTTTGGAGAGCTGGCTATTTTTTTTTCTCAGTTTCTGCATTTATTTCTTCATCTGCCTGGAAATCCGGTTAGCTGCAGCTAAGGGCACAGGCAGGAGATTTAACATGGGTCAGTCAGAATGGCTGAACAAATTACCACCATTCTCCATCACATCTTGGGTTTATTTCCTCCTCAAAGTCAAGGCAAAATTCATTACTGCATAAGCTAAGACACAGAGGTCTTGGAGCAATCTCTAAGTACCCACACATGTAGATACAGTGGCTCAGTTAATACATAACAGCTTTAAAGAGCTTCTGGAATTCAGTCCTATGGTCCTACTTCCACACAGACTGGCATTGTACTTCAGTAATTTAGCTCTTCACAGCCACTGTGCTGGCTTTCATCCTGCTTTTGATGAGGCAAAGCCAATGTGAAACTGTCACTGACAGCAGTATTGTTCTAGGATATGCTCCTTTCTCACCCTGTACAGAAGAAGGCAGAAGAGAAAAAGCCCCAATATCAGCAATTGGAGCTAAATTGCATACAGTAACCCTGACATAATGCTTTGTCCTCGTTATTTTATCCCTCATTTCTTCCTAACCTCTCTTGCTACAAGCACGTTTTTCCCAGTCTAAGCAGCTTCTCTGCTAGTAAATGTGCTGGCATATTTTTGAAAGTATTTAAAAGAATTTTTGAAAGTATTTCTGCATCATGAACACTAGCATGGACTGGGTACTAGTAAATAGAACTTACAGTCAGCCTTCCTATAGAGCTCAGATCATAATAGCCCAGCCACTCTGTGCTTCTGAAAGCTGGACTGCATCAAGGTGTCTGTATGGGCTCAGGGTTTGGAACAAATCTAGTATTTATTGTGAAGGTGCTTTAGCAAGAATAGAGATCCTGTGTCTTTCATGGAAGAGGAATGAAGGGCAAGAAGGAAAATGGAAGGTGAGATTGCCCTTCATTCCCCTCCGTGCCTGTTCTACACATCCCAAAAGGAGGTGGAGAACAAAGCAGAGCAAGTCTGATTTGGCAGGAGGCAGCTGATCCAAGTTTACATGATCTCTTTTATTTAGAAATCCCTGTCCTTCCCTTAGACCTACCCCTTCCTGCTACTGTGAGAATAGTTACCTGCTTAGAGATCTGCCTCAGCCCCTAAACAAGAGATGGGAAAACCTTTTGTAGAACAGTGCAGAACAAAACTAGGACTGATTTAATTTTTCCCACCTGTTTTTACTTGAGGGGTTGTAAAGCATTGCAGAAGATTCTCTGTCAAATAAGGTACTTTCCTGCATTGTATTTATCCTGTTAACCTTTTAATCCCACCAACTTTACCTGCAGCAGATTTGTTGCCACCATTTTGCTTGTGATCTGATCTTGCAAAAGGACCCAAGTTCATCTCTGACTTGGTCCTGTCAGTGCTGTCTGTTGCTGTAGTAACACAGTAGTGCTATACACCTTCAGGAGTCAGTGCTGCAGAACTGCTGACTTCTCTAATAAGGAAAAAAAAAAAAAAGAAGATAAAAGACCCTTTGATTATATCTATCATTCTTTGTGTTGCAGTCCTGTAACAATGGAACTTTAATGTTCCCTCTGAAATAAAAAAAATAAAAGAGAAAGCATGACTTTCTCCATTGTGTGAGGTTGAAGGAAGGTCTCAACTTTAAATCCCAGTGACATGGACATATACTGCTGGGCTCAGTTTCATGTTGGTGCAGCCACAAAAAATTGTAATGAAGTCTACAGAGTTATGCTGACATAAAATCCTCTGAGCAAGTCTGGAATCAAGCATCTAACTTCTGTAAAGTTGCATTGGCTGCTGTTCCTGTGGGCTAACCTGAAGACATAAAAAAATAAAAGAGAAAGCAGGACTTTCTCCATTGTGTGAGGTTGAAGGAAGGTCTCAACTTTAAATCCCAGTGACATGGACATATACTGCTGGGCTCAGTTTCATGTTGGTGAAGCCACAAAAAAATGTAATGAAGTCTACAGAGTTATGCTGACATAAAATCCTCTGAGCAAGTCTGGAATCAAGCATCTAACTTCTGTAAAGTTGCATTGGCTGCTGTTCCTGTGGGCTAACCTGAAGACATGCTCTGGCCCACCCTGACACAGTAACTACCTCTGCAATGGCTCCAGTGTTTGGTGGTGGCCCAGTCGTGGATAAAAACCTTTACTTCATTTCCTACTGCATGCACTGGAGTACTGGATAATCAAGAAGATATCTATTCCTGAACAGTGCAAATTCAAACATAAATTTAAGTAGCTACTTAAGTATTTAGTATAGTGCAAATATACTGTAAATATAGTATAGTGTAAATATAGTATAGTGTATAGTTTAGTGTACTATAGTGTTATTTTCTCCTTCCTTTGTCCCACTGAACACATCAGCATGGCTACAATTATACTTGCATGCATAAATTTTGTCTGTGCTTGGACAAAAACCTGCTAGTACAGGCAGCAAGATCAGACTGAACAGTAGATGCTTTCAGAATTATAATTTCTTTCCACATTTATCCTTACATGGGTATAGGTATATTAGGAAAATAAATGCTCCCTAATAATGGCCTCAATAATGGCAATATGCTGGTGAAATATAATGTTGACAATTATTGAATTTTAACCAGGACAAAAAACGTTGATGAAGTGACTCTCCCTTGCAGTAACATTTCATGTGTTACAAATACTGTTATTTTAATGAAAGCCTTGGGCTCTGGAGTCTGAATCACGTACATGAGTGCTTGAAATGGACACCACTGTAACAACAGAAAAAAATGACTGGACAGTATTAATGGGTTCTTTGTTGGCTTTGGTTCTTTTGTGGGCCTTTTGAGTAAATTTTCCTAGATTATTTTAAAATTTCAATCTGAATGATTTACCATCCTAATGCTCAATTATTTGAAACCTATTTACACCACATTAGAGACTGAAAGATGATTATGATTTACCCCAAAATTGGTTATCATTTGATTGTTCTTTCCCAGCATTAGAAAAAATTCAAAGCAAAAAACCCCCACAAAGACCAAACATAAGGGAAAAGCATATGCAGTGACATAAGCAATTCTCTGATTCCAGAAATTCCTGGTGGATGATAGTAGGAGTAGTAAGGAAATGTGGTTGTTCAGTGAAGGAGCTCGAGCTGACAGTGTTCAATGTGCATCTGAAAGAAGATGAGACTTCATGAATGAGACTCAAGTGGAGCCCTGGGATCACCCTGCTGTGGAGAGTGAACACACCCCATAGAAATGAAATTGCTGATGCTTTCCCATTGCTCCCAGAGGTGCTGTGTCTTTCTCCCTGTTGCAGAAACCAGAGCTGTGAGAAAAGCTGGACCGTCCAACTTGCACTGAGCTCAGGGCCACCCCCAAACCCAGGCTGTCTTAGCTCCCTACCTGGAAGTCATAACAGAGCACACATAGCATAGCACAGTTTTTAAAACAATTCTGAAAACCAAAGTCTCCTGTTTGTACAGTTCCTGTTTTGTTAGTCTGCATTATTTATTGCTGCAATTTCAGGACTTTCACATCTCTCCGGTCTGCCAAACTAAAAGCAAATTATGAAAGGCCACCAAGGACTGCAAAAGTAAGTTATGTATCCACACTAGCCTATTGTCCATCTTAGGAAGTCAGATTGGTTTTAGGGTCTTTGGATTAGCTTTTCTACATTCAGCTTTCAGGATGTTTGTTCAGGGATGCTCTCAGTCTGCTCTCTGTAGCACTTTCTAATTTACTGATTTATTTTAGGTGCTATGGACTCCCAGCAAGATGAAAAAGGAGAAATCCCTCCTCCCACTGAAATGAATGGGAATTTCGCCTCAGAGTATGTATTGATGCCTGAAGGATTTTTTCTGCTTTTCTCCTGAATACTTCTTACACTGTTCCCTATATTCACAAGTATTAGCATGCACACTTGTGATGCTTTAGGTGATAGTTTAGCCTGGTTTCATGGTGTTTAGCAGGCCAGTACACTAAACACCCCTGAAACCGCGTAGAGTTAGAGACCAAACACCCTGTTTTCGTGAGCCCTCAAGGTCTCCTAGTAGGACAGATTTTGTAAACTAGAAGTTAGCCCACCCAGGCCCCTTATTGGGCCCTCCTGGTAGATGTGCTAATGTGTAGAATCTTTAATTGTATACTCGACTGGGGGGACGGGGCTTTTGCGGCGCGTTCTACCTGGACGGCAGAAGCCATCGAACGGGATCCTATTAAAATACCGAGGTAAACAACCCCCAACCCACTAACCGTGTCTGAGCCTTTATTTCCTAAAACCAGAAAAAGGCATCAGTATTAATGCCAGGTTCTGCTTTTGAGGGACTTTGCTAGTTTGCAGCAGTGTCTGTGCAGTGGTTCACAGGGATGAGTAATGACTGAAAGTTTTCAGTGGGGAGAAGAGCAGCATAAGATGCAAAGATGTGCTCACATGCAGGTCTGGCAAAGCTGCCCCCCAGAGAGGCACCAGACTATTGCCACAACTTTCCTCACACACTCTGAAACCTTCACCCAGGATATGTGGTAATTGCCACCAAGAATTAGATGAACAACAATTTAAGTTTATTTTTGAAGTCTCTAAAATTCTAAGTTAGCTTAGAGGATAGCAAAAACTCAATATGTCTAAAAACTCTAAATTCATATTCCTGTTGCTGAATTGAATGGTTCTCAAATTAAATGGAACTGTTTCTGAAAAAACTTATATTAACAGAGAATGTTTCTTTCTATAACTAGCTATCAACTTTTGACAAAATGTAATAACAAAAATAGACTTCTCAAGTTGCTTTTTAGAACCCAGGCATAACTTGTAAGCAGCTACTTACACAAAAATATGGTCATTTATAAGAACTCAGATTTAAAAATCTTTTAGCATCAGTCTATATTGTCAGTCTTTGATGACTAACTCATAGAAATCTAAAAGAATTAATGATGACTATTCAGAATACTTATATAAAATGTTCATAATAATATGCAGTGTGCCAGGGGGAAGTGTAATCACTCTGTAGTTAAAAGCAGCAATGAAGTCTCAATCTTAATGGAAATGGAAGCTTTTCTGTCTGCAGAAGTTACAAGAAAAGACCTCAAAATGTAGCCCAATCTCTTGTGGTTTCCCATGATATTTTTAATACTGACTACATTGGAAAATGTATTGCAATTAATTCCCATACAGGAATAAATTTATTTTGGTGAGAGCTGTGTTAAAGAAGACTGTCAAAACTTTGCTTAAAAGCAGATCTGTCTTGAAAAAATCTGGATATAGAGTTTCCAAAAGGCTGGGTTTATTCAGTGTGGTTATGCCTCTAAGCAGTGGCCATATTAATTTCTGCCCCAGTCTTTTCTCCGAGTTCACCTGTTCCAGCAGCTCCACGTTTGCTAACACATTACTTCTACAAGTTACAATTGCATGATTGATCTCAATGTTGGTGCCATGGCTTCCTCAGACAGTGCCTACCTAAAGGTGCTTCTATATTTATCTCAACTTATTCAAAGGAAATCAGTCTTCCACACTGTTATTTCTTTAGGAGAAAAGGATTGAGGGGATGCTATGGTGTAGTGTGGTGGTTAAAGAGGAAGATGAGGGCCAGAATTACAGACTCTGAATCCTGTAAAAATACAAGGGAGGCCTTTATGTCTAACAGCAATTTTCATTTGGGGCTGGGTACTAAAAATGCCCTACTTTTCTTACAGTGAATTGTTCCAAGCACACTAGAATATAGCAATGCCCAAAGGGTGTTTCAACACCAAAATTTTATTCAAGATCAGGTGTAGAGTTCTGAAGCAACTCCAGCTGTTCCCACTCCCTACAATTAGCTTCACAGAGCACTCTGCATGAAGGACTGGACACTGTGCAGATTAAACAAAATTAACTGCATGAACAAACCTAACCACTAATTGGCACTCAGTCTGTATGACCAGACTGTAGCTGGTTCAGAGAAAATCCTGAAATATAACATTGAGGCCGGGTCCACAGCATCAGCTGCCATGGCCTATGAATTTATTCTTACTGGGTTATACTTGCTATTGCAGATGTATTCTAACCTATGAGTCAAATCCAGCAAAGCAAACTTATTCAAAGCTCCTAAAATAGATGAGAAACTGCTGCAGGTAATGACTGTTATACTTGTGCTATCAAAATTTTTAAAGACTTCCCTAAAAAGAGCCCGAAGACAGGTATAAATGAGGTCCCAAACAAATTTAGCCTTCAGGAAAACTGAGCACAAACTTGCCTTTCCCAAGCACCATCCAGCAACACACCAAGAGTTAAATTAATTACCTGAAATTCCTCTGCTTGTTATATGGAGATTTGCTGGTAAGCATGAGACAAATCTGGCTTCGTTTTTTTGGGTTTTATTTCACCATTTCTCTCACTAGATTATGTTCTTTTCCTACTCCCTTGACCTGGCCATAAATCAAATATAAGTCAGTAAATATCCATCTTTGTACTGGTTGCCAGCCATCCTGAATCTGAAGAAAAAACTTTGTACAATTAGCTCACACGAGGAGCGAAGCATCTGGTAACTACAGCGAGCCCTGTGCTTGCTAGCAGGAGAACCCTTCTGCCAGGTGGGATGATGTAACAAGCCTGCTCCCTCTCCAGGTGTAATCAGCAAGGAATTAAACCACCTGAAAGGCTGATTAGAAGGCAGTGGCAGATGGGGTAGGATTTCCCAGGGGTGTCTCCAGTATAATTTTCTTCAACATTTTTCCATCTTGTGCTGAAACTCCTCCCTCTCCCTATAGTTTAATAAAACATGTTGCTGCATCATATCCTGAGTCAATTTTCTGGTCCAAACCCTTGAGACCTGGTGTCCTAGAAAGTTAGGGACCCCCATATCTCTGTGGGGTGAGTTTAATGCCTGTTGGAGGTTTTTACTTCCTGGCCTTCTTCCCCAGGCACAGGAGGCCTGAGCTTCTCTCTGGTGTGAAGCACAGGCAGGGAAAGTGCTAAAGAAACACTGAATTAACTGCTAATGAAATTCCTAAACTCTCTATAACACCACCTTTTTGAGAAACAGTTTTTTTTCCTTTGAGGCATTTGGCAACTAGGAAGAACCTATGTCTGCTCCAGCTTTACCAAGCCACGAGCCCTGGGGCAAGTTCCCCAAGCAGTCCTGGTTGTGAGACCCTCCCAGCTGGACTTTCCCCCTTTCTGCAGCCACACCAGACCAGGACCTGCAGCTCTCACATCTGCCCTCCTCACACCTGCCCATGCCGAGGCCAAAGCAATCCTGAACAGGGTGGAGGCTTCTCACCTGGACCTGCAGCCACAGCTTCTCTTAAGATGGTGCTGGCTGTGGTGGGACATGTTTTGGGAGCCACTCAGTGTGTTCCACAAAGCAAACTGCTGGACTATTGCTAGAAAATGTGTTTCGATTTTGAAGGGGAAAGGGAGGTTTTCTGGAAACAGCTGTGGTGCAGCAGGTGGTTGTGTGACGCCTGCCCAGTCCCCCAGCTTGGAGGACACCTGAACAGCAATCTGGCCCCTGGCCCTGGAAGAGCCAGTGCAGCCCCACAGCCTGTGTTCTGTCAGCTGCATCCCAAACTGGGAGTATCATAGAAATATTTTGCTGTTTATCATCCAATAAATGCTTACTGGCTTGTAGCTGGACTCAGAATTGTCCAGCCAGCGTGCCAACAGTTATATCTAGCTGCCCAAATTGCATTTCCCTGTGTTATTTGCTGCAGCCAGACTGACACAGTCACATTTTGATAGCCTTGCTGTTGGTCCCTGTGCTTGCTGACAAACGAGCTCATGCCTTTATTGTTTACCAAAAGGATATTTTTGAGGATTACTGACCTGGATTTCTAAATCTCTCAAGTGTATGCCAGCATGAAATTACTGTTCTTAAAGGCAATTTACTCACTGAAAATCCCACATCCTTTGAAATAACTCTACCCCTTATGTCACCTTTTTTCTTCTTTAAAAAACCCTCAACGTCTACCACAATCAAGCCTGACTAGGGGAGCAATGTCATATGGAAATCTGTTTGTTCTGAACATAGTGGTCTAAAGCTTCCTTGTGAGGGGAAGAAGTGGGGCAGGCACTGATCTCTTCTCTCTGCTGACCAGAGACAGGGCCCGAGGGAATGGCCTGAAGTTATGTCAGGACAGGTTTAGGTTGGATATCAGGAAAAGGTTTTTCACCCAGAGGGTGGTTGGGCACAGGAACAGCTCCCTAGGGCAACGGTCACAGCACCAAGCCTGACAGATCTCAAGAAGTGTTTGCACAGCGCTCTCAGGCACATGGTGTGACCCTTGGGGTGTTCTGTGCAGGGTCAGGAGCTGGACTAATGATCCTGATGGGCCCCTTCCAACTCAGCATATTCTGTGATTCTGAGAAATGAAGATATTTGTGCAGTAGTGAGTAACTGAGAAAGAAAAAGAAAGGGTCAGACTTTCCTTTATAGAAGTCAGAGTTGGTGGCTGAAGTCTGTCAGACCTTCAGGAGGAAGAAACCTCCAAAGCAAGTGGGTAAAGGACTGGTTGAGCTCTGGCCCTGCATCTCACAAAACTGAGCTCACCTGTATCTTTTCTGGAATTTCCAGTTCAAAGCTTAACCCTTGGGGGATACTCCCAGTTTCATGAAGAACATTGACCAACCAAACCAGTTTCAGTCCACCCAGACAAATCAGAGGCTGGCAGACAAGCAGTTTTATCACTCCCAAGCACTTATCAATTTATAAATTGAATTAGGTGCAGTGTGGATTTCTCTTATTTCCCCACTCCCATGAAAGCCAGAAACATTTTAACACTAAATACTTACAGACTTTTAAAAAGTGGGGGTTTTAAAATAAACCAAATAGCCTGCATTCCAAATAAAATTGTACTCACAAGAGTGCCTGACCCAGCACAATGGTTCTAAGCACCTCTACAAAGGCCTGTACTGAACTTAGAAGCAAATTTCTATAATAAAAATGAAAATCAGACCCAGACCCCAATTTAAAACTATTTCATTGAACTATAAAGAAGTCACATAGGAGGAATTAACAAACACAATTGTCACTTACAGCCTATGTGTGCTTTATTTCCCTTATTCTAAGTCACATTTGGGGGGTTGTTTAGTTTTTTTCTCTTTTTTCATCATTTTGAGAAGGCTTTTTAGCTACTTGATCACAGTGATGATTGATGATGAAGGCCATCATATGTGGTGGCCAGATAATGATGAATGATGCAGATGAGAGGCCATTAGGATTTTGGTAAAAGGGAGAGCATGATATAGATGTAAAAAAAACAACAAAAAAAAAAGGCAATGAATACATCGTAGAATTATAAAGTTTATGCTTAAATATGAGTTGTTGGTTTTGGTTGGGAGTTTTCTTTGTAGTAGTAGTAGTAGAAAAAAAAATCATTATTGTTACAGCTCCTTCAAATGTGTATAAAGAATTTTCCTAAATGAAATATTCAGTATTTATTTAAGCACACTCACTAGACCTAATCTCAGTATAAAGCAGTTTAGAACTTTCAAAGTGTTTTATACCAATGAAAGATAGGGGCTGTTTTTCTCCAGATATTCCTGAGCTTAAATTATCTAAAATACTTTAGTCTACATGTAATTAAGCAGATGAGTAAATCTCATTGAAGTCAAAAAGCTGCTGATGTGATTTAAGAAGATACAAAGTTAAATTCTATTTGGAGCTTAGATCTAAAAGCTTAACTCCATCCCCATTCAGCAGTACATTTAGGCAAGTTTAGACACTTGCTTAAATCAATGGGATTAGATGTTTGCTTGAAGTTGCCCATGAATTTAAATGCCATGCTAAGTAGGAATGCACTTATGTAATGGATTAGCTCTGATTGAAATTTTGTAATTATTATCTAGGAATGTTTTTAAGGACCTGAAATACATTCATTTTCCCATTAATTTTTAAACCATCTTCCAAACAAGAGAAAATGTTTTCAGTTTTAACTTTTCACCTTATCCTCCTCCACCTTATTTCCACTACAGAAATCAAAAAGTGGCAAAAAAGGAAGGCAGTTCTTTTTTCATACGGAGGGGGAAGGGAACATCAAGTTTTAATTTTTTGATTAAAAAAATACTAGAAAATTTCAAATTAAGCAAATCTGTGCAAAACCAATTCATTGATGCCCATTTCTAACTGGGCCAGTTGAATGCACTAGAAGTCACTGAAGTGCACAAAGAGTCCTGAGCCCACTCTTTCCTGACATGAATGTCTGCAACTTCATACCAATTTGCAAACTTTTTTCACAGCCTCAAGATGAACAGGTACTCACAATCTAAGAGCAAGAGAAGAAACAAGCCAGCATTTGTATTAAGAAACATTTTTATTAACAAAACAGTAAATTCCACTTGCTTAGCATTTCCAATAATGAATAAATTGGCCTTGCAACAAATAAAAAAATTGTAAATATCTATCACAGAAAGCACTATAAGGTTAGGGGCATTGGGCCTCTCTTTGATGTCTTAGGGTTGAAAGTTTCACATGTTATTGTTTTGTTAAAAAAGGCAACACAATACAGTCATAGAAATGAAGCCATCTCAGTCAAACAAATTAGGTTATTATAGGGAAAGGATCCAATTTTATATTAGGTAGTTGGTTTATGTCTGTTTTTTTGTTGTTGCTGCTGCTTTTAAACAAAAAGGAATTTTAAATCCACTTGCTGGCATTTCTGATACATCCATTATTGGGTTTTTTTGTTAAATTATGAAATTAAAGAGGAAAAAGGAGAACCTTCAGAAACAGTGTTAAAATCGTGTTTTCTTATTTTAATAGTAGCAGATTTTTTTTCTTGATGTATGGATTCAGTTAAAGATTGATCTACCAAACTGCCTGGAAGTTATTTCATTAATGCAATCAATACCAAACAGAAAAGACCATTTCATCTTGCCCAAATCATATTCTGTCATGTCCAGTCTCCTGTCAACAGATTATTCTTGTTCTTCTCTGTATCTTCAAACACTGAAATCTGAACACCGCCTGGCTTTCAACTTCCTTCCCCCCTCCAGCTGAAGTCCCTTGCTTCCAGCAATGACCTCCAGTAACACTCGCCCGTGCCATTCCCTGAGTACAGCTGTCTTGTAAAGGTGGGAGAAATTGTGAGTGCCACAGGTGAACAACAATCTAAGAAATGAACATCAGATGGATTTTGTGGGTTTTTTTGTTTTTTTCATTTTTGCGTAAATGCTAATGAAAATAAAAAGTCGTTTCACAAATGCAACATGACACACCTTGACGTGGTTGGCAAACTTCAAGAGAGGTGTTTTCATGTCAGCTACATGTATTTTTAAAGTGCTCTGACTCCCAGATAGATAGCTGTACCAGTTCCCAACTTTTTTTCATTAGCTACAGTGAGTAACACACAACGAAATGTTTTGTGTCTGCTGTTTAAAGCTAATTTTAAATTTCTCCTTCCTGTCTGTAAAATGTGAATATCTATATCCCTCCCAGGAGGCCTTCTGATGATTTGGTTGATTTCTATTGAACTACCCTCATTTCAGTCTAATGTATTCCCTTTGAACTTCTGTGTAAATAAAATGTTATGCTATGATTTATTGCTGTGAAACTAATGAAATATTACTAGAAAAAAAATCCAAACTTAACATGTAAATTACAGCATTACATTTCATGTGTTTAACTAAAATGCATTAATGTTTTTTATATGCAAGATAAGCTGTGTCACTTTAAAACATAATGAACTTATATCTGTCTGGTTATGATGCCTTGCAATACTACACAATCAACTTAGCTAAAAATACTTTTTCATATGTCAAAATGCCCACCATTGAAAAATACTGTCGTGCACCTCAAGAGTATTTCCTTTTTGGAGAAATGGATAAATTCTGCAGTAGAATCAGCCTGGATAATTACAATGGGTATTTTTAGATTTTTTACCACCCAGTGCTGTAGTAGTTGTTGTTCACATAACTGAATGCCTGATAAACACTATATGATACTTCCTAAGATTCTCAAGAAACTCATCATTCTCGCAATTTCTAAGAACAAGGTTTCTGTAAGGCAAACCATGCTCTCCAATAGTGAAGCTCTGACTGGAAGCCAAAGGCCAGTTTAAGTCACTAAATATTTAGCAAATTAATGAATGTATATTTCTAGGAAAATTGGCCATTCTGATCAACTTCATTGATGCATATCAGGAGCAAGAGATGGGGATAGGAGGGAGTAGACAAATTACAGTAGAGATATATTTTTGCTTTCTAGTCCACTTCTTTCATACAAACTACTGAAACTTAATTGCAACATAATAGAGCTGTACAGGTAAGAAAAAAATTAGCTGACTCTTATATACATTCATACACATCCCCCTTTATATAACCACTACACTGTAAAATAAAAATTAAAAAAAAAAGGGGAAAAATTCTGGGACAATTTATAATGGCTGCAAAAAAACTGAAGAATGTCTGTTGCTCCAGATGTCATAAAACTCTCTATACCTAGCAACACTTATAACATTGAGTTTACCAAAAATGGCTGAAGAGCAGATATAGTTTGCATTTTCTATACAACAGGCTATAAAACATCACTTATCACAGTCCAGAAAGCACATATAGATGTGTTTTTATATAAACATATGTAATAACATATTAAGCGTGCATGAAAATTTCCCAATGATTGCATCTATGCCCTCTTGTTTTTTTTTTTCTGTTCTTTTTTTTTTTTTTTTTTTTTTTTTGTGGAAATGTGCCTTATATTCCAGATTTTTGTTTTTGTTTTTGAAAATAAGGCCTCCGTACTATTTTCCTCACAACCAGAAAGGGGCTTTTTGAAAGTATTTCTACATAAGTCTTCAGAAAAGCCAGCACTTTGTTTCAAAATGCAAGTTTCCAATCACTGCTTCACTGCACCAGACGGCAAACTCTTTATGTTTGCTTGTTGAGTCACCATATATAATGACAGTCTTCTCTGACAATAAGACTAACTTACTTCTCAAGAAAGCACTAGCACTTTGGCTAAATCCAGAATCATAGGTAGCTTCTTTTTTCTTTTTTTTTTTCCTGTTTTGTTTTTTTTTAATTTGATTTTTTTTTCATATTGTGCCTCGATGTTGTAGTAATACTCCTTGCTTTATGAATGCGTGGTGTCATCATTGTCTTTCAGAAACGTTCCAGCAACATAAAGACAGGCAGAGTAAATGAAAACACTGTGGATGTTAGGGAATTTATCAGCTCCTGTTTCTGAAAAACAAGAGCATGAAATGCTTGTTTTTAAAAACAGTCTTTCCTTTCTGATTGCATTCCCTGTCTTTTCTGTTTGTTTGTTTTTGAATGTGCTTCATAAAAAGTAAAGTAAATAAGTTTGTATTATGTCTCAGATAAAATGAAGACTATTTCTATACAAGCGTTCTTTTAGATGTTGAGATCAGACATAGTACTCCTTATCTTTATTTTTCTTGTTTTTGTTGGAACTTTTAGCGCTGTTGGGCTGTTTCTCCTTGATCACAGCCCCATTGGATTGTGCTGAGTTACTGATGTAGTTTCGGCTCTCATCCACGTGATAGGATCCTTCGTCTCGATTCCTGTACTTGTACATGGCATACAGGAGGATGAGGATGCACAGCGCCGCTGCCGCCACGATCCCAACCACCATGCCCGTCGTGCTGCTGGACTCACGGATCACCTCGGATGAGCCGGGGTACTCCCTTCCTCCTCCTGCCCTGGTAGGATTTGCTGTGGGTAGAGAATGAGAGAAGGGAGAGGTTATCATTGAGTTGCCACATCAGTCATGTCTGCTGCTACCCTCATGCATCTTTCGAGCTGCACCCACTGGGCCAGGACAGCCTAGAGATGTACCCCCCTCTACCAGTCCAAAACCAGTCAAGGTTGCAGCCCATTCCTTTTTCAGACTTTTAAACAAGGAAAAGGACAGCAAGGAATGTCTCATTCTAGCCTTCAGAGGTATAATTTGTCCCAGTGTGTTATTAAGCAAATAATGCCTAAATAATCTGAAATAACAGCCCTGCCACGATTTAAATGCAGGGACATGAACATCTCAGAGGAAAGGATTTCCCTCTCTCTCTCCCTCCCTCTATTCCTCTTTCTCTCAGGAACAAAAAGTGACACTATACTATTTATTGAGAAGGCAGTGACAATAAGACAGCGTGAAGGAAAAAAAAAGAAAATGGCTGATAGCAGCCAATAAATTCATTACAAATAAGGTATCCTCAGCTCTCTTGTACACTTCACTCAGCAAGCTTCTCAATTTCTCCTTTACTTCTAATGTTTTCTTTTTTAAAATTAATTATATTTACTCCTTACTTTTAGAGAGCTATCCAACCCTACCTTCTCTTTTCTAATTCAGGGTCCTCCTTGATCACAGCTACACTTTGGAGCACTTTTTAAACTCAGCTTCTCTCATTTCCTTTTTTCATCATTGATGACATTATCAGATGATCCGTCAAGGATTGCTTTATGCCCCAAGAAAATCTCTCAAATTGTACAGAGCAAGGTCTCAGCCTCCTAAGAACCCACCTCTGAGGCCAGACTCTGCTCTTTTCATCTGTGATATGAATAGAACTGACCTATGTCTTTACTCTGGAAAATCTTCTTGATAGGAACTATTGTGTTGTCTGGCACATTTTGTCACCTGGCACAGCCATGAGGAATGAAACTCCAATTCCAGGAGGAATTTCTAGGTCAAATGCTCACAGCACACACAGGGCTTTTACATTTTCCATGATCTCCTTTCTATGTTGAATTTTGCAACAGGAGGAGAAGCAGATCTTTCTATAGAATCACTTTAAGTGGTGATAACTGAGATGGATCCCCTTTAACTTAATGAGTGTCACGGACAAAGATTAAGTTATCTGGGTTTATGCAGTATCCCTCTGATCATACCAGCATTTCCAAACTTCTGTGAGGCTCTGTATTCTCAGCACTGACAGCCTTGGCTGAGCTCAAGAGAGCCAGGCTGGCTTAGAGGAACTGCATTTTAAGTCATTATGCATGGCTAAAAGTTCAATCAGTAAAATATAGATGCTAACTAAAAGTACTATTAAACACTACTTTTACAATATATTCATAATGTTAATTTTATCAAGCTGTGCCTACAGGTAGCATTTTACTGAAATGTGTTAGAAAAGTGTCTTGCTTAAAGCCCACAAAAGCACACAATGCCCCATAGTCACTTTTTTTTGCACTGCAAAGGCATAATAGGAAGATGCTGATTTTAAGGATGCTACGTTACAGGGAATGCATGCCAAACTACTGACATTGGTCAAAGAATTGCAACAAGTTTGGACAACCAGAATTGAAAGCAGCCACCAGCTACAGACATCTACAATTGGCCTATGAATAATAAAACATAATAAAAAAGCCACAACTCCCCAAAAGAATAAGTCCCTTCTCCACCTTGGTATTACTCATCATTTATTTATTGGTGATTTGTGTTCTTTTTGCTGAAACACCACTTCCTGGCAGTTATTTCAAATATATTTAAAGAAGGTGACATTTTGTTCAGCTAAAAGAACAGAAGCAAAACTGTAAGATTCAAAAAAACCCATATCAAATAGTATTTTAACTTTTTGTATCCTTCTAGAAGTTCTTACTTGTTATGAGTTGGTGCAATTGGTACATTCTATGGCTACACAAGAGATCTTGAAGGTTTTAAGATGTTTTTGTCTTTTCAGGGCAGATGCCACCCTACTAAGAAAGGTGCCTTGTTCCGAAGTAGTCAGTGACTGGTTTAGATCCTGTTTGTTCATTGCAGCTATTGTAGAAAATGGAAATTCTTTTACACCTAGGGTGTCATTTACTGTTTTACAAGAGACAATGCATTGTGTGCAGAACAAAGACTGAGTGTTCCTGTAGTGAATGAAAATGAGACAGTCTTATCTTACTGTATGTGATTTCAGGAAATTAATTTCTGTCTGAGAAATAATAGAAGCCACTGAATACACTGTCAATACTTGATGGATTAACAGCTGTTTTTTCTCTTTAAGATATACATACATTAGGGCCAAATACTGTCAACTAACTTTAAAATTAATGTCTATTAAGTGACACTTAACAGTTTGCTCAGAGGAAAATCTTCTTATATTGCAAACTAAAAGAAACATTTGAGGTATATTTTTCAATGTTACCTAAATTCCTGCCTCTCACCTGATGGCTTCCTTTTATTTTAAGAATGTTTTCACAATTATCTCATTTAACCCATCTGTCTGAGAAACATTCAACCACTACATTAATGTTATTTAAACTTATAACATTTCAAAGCATCTGTTGTTGTATTTGTTTGGACTTCTGGAAAAGGAGCAGTTCAGCAAAGAAAAGGACTTCTTACTATTTTTGTTTCATTTACATTAAAATATGCTTTTAACCTAGCAGGGTCTCTCCAGACAAAGGAAGGAGGAGGAAGTAGGAAAGTTTTACAAAGTATGTAGGTTTGTCTGTGAGCACTTGAGATAGGAACAGCTAATGGAGTACACACCAAAGCAAGAGTCCTATTCTGAGACAGGGAGGAAAGGGCCATTGGAAAAAAACAGCCTTAATTTCTTCTGAAATCTATATAAATAAATAAATCCACATCCATAACATTGCTGAAGTAGCTGCCTTCTATTTAAGCAGTACCTTTGCTCGACTAAGACTGGAGTCAATTCCAAGGGGAATTTACCTAGATTTTTTTTCCCCTGCAAGACAGGAACTAATGCCAGGGATGGCAGATGATCTCAGTGGAGAGCAAATGAAGACTATAAATTTACAGAAATCATGCTCTTAGCTTCCCAGCTCTTTGGGAATCACTGGATACAGTTTTCTTCCCAGCATTTTGGAAGCTGGACCAGGCAGAGCCATTGGCTCCTGGCACAGCAGCAGAGGTGTGTCTGCAGGTAACTTTGTCTGCTACTCAGCTGCAGTCACTGTTAGTGTCTGAAAAAGATACCAGCTTCATCCAAGATATCTTACTGTAAATGAGAACTGAAATACCTTATTGGAGTATGTTAAGATTAAATTAAATGCCATAAAATATTACTCTGATTTTTAAGAGTAAAAAGTCGTTTCAAAATAATACCCCAAACCAAACCCTGAAACTATCTATTTATTAAAACAATAAATTGAGGTTGGTTTGATTAGGAACGAGACAAAATTATAAAGATAATAAATATGCTCAAACCTTCCCATAACAGTGAGAGGAAATGATTGTCATCTTGTGGTGCAAGCGTTCCTTCTTAAAGCAACTTCTCTGATGCACAGTTCTTCCTCTCATCAGCACACAACCAGCATTTTTGTACTGCCTCAAAGACCAGCTTAGAAGAGACTGATTTTTAAGAGCCTCTTCTACCACTTGTGAAAAACTTTGCATGAAATAATAGCAACTGAGCACAGTTTTACATTGTGTAATAATGGATTAGAAAGTTATTATTCTTGACTGTATTTCTAAGTGGTTTAAAATTTAAAGGGAAAAAAATCTAACTATTTTCAGTGCCCAGTTTTCATTAATACTGTGAAAAGAAAATTGGAATTGCAGGTTCCCATGGTGTTTGTGAATTGAAATTAGCAGATTGAAAAACAAAACCAAAAAAAATGACAAAAGGACCCCAAACCTGTTTTCTTTACATTTATGCCTTCCCACAAACTGTGGATAGGAAATTACTCACAAGACAGAAATGTTTAACTACTGCATTTGCAATGAGGCATGAAGGCAATTATTTACGGGACACATATTAATTTTCACTCTGTGTGCTATCATTGTAGACCTGTTTGTGGTCGATTTTCTGCAACATTGTTGGATTCTGGTGAATTGGTTTCCGAGCTCACTGCAATTTCAGCACCTTTTTACAATGAACACATCTGAAAAACAAACCCCAGCAGTTCCTCTGCAGAACTGGAGTGGATGCAGCCCAACTTCAAAACCAGTATGAAAGTCTGCTGTAAACTCACGTTTAAAGGAAAATTTTAAGGTATCTGTTCTACTCTTTGGTGTGCAAACTCAGAATATAATGCATTAAAACACCTATAAATGACATAAACTAACTTAGCTTGTTATAAAAATAATCTAGCAGTGGACAGCATCCACAGCTAAAAGGGTTGCTTTGCTAAGAAGCTGAGCATTCTCTCTGCACTGAATAGAGTGCTTATTTCCAAGTGTAATGCTGTGTCATATATCGACTTCAATTCATTTGCAAATCCTACCAACTCCTTAGGACTGCAGGCTTCGCAAGTGACTTCTTTTTCCCTTGTGGTTGAGAGGTGGAAGGTTGCTTTTTCAACCTTTTAAAATGTCATCATTAGTCTAAAGGGAGATAGGTTAGTTGATTGTACAGTGCCAGTTGATGGAGCATACCAAATCGATGGGGTTTATGAGTTACTGTGTTTTGCAGAGCTGAGGGGAATATTTCACAGTTTTACAAGAATCTTTTGTGAAAATATTTTCCACAAAATTAAATTTAATTTTAGCTGAAATGGAAAATGTAAACCAATATATCACTTAATGTTTTAGCAGCCTCCATCCCTGTGCTATTACCTTTTTATTAGTATATTTTAACATTTTCAGTTGCATTGTTCCTCTTTTAGTATTCCTTCCCTCCAAACAAGTATTCTTTCTCCTTTTACCAGTTCAGGTGTCCTACCTCTTCCCAGTTCTACATTTGTCGTTCATCTTTGTACCTCTCCTTCTTGATTTTCTACGTGAAGTAATTTTCCTGGTTTTGTGCGTGTTCTGAGAAATCTTTGGTAATTTGGTACTTTGTTTCAGTTTTGACTGACTAGCAGAGTCAGTAGTTAGTCTATATCTTAAATTGAAGTATTCCTCAGTGGGAAAAAAGAAGAAACTCTTGCAAATAAGACAAAACAGAAATATTACACTACTGACAGCAGGTTTTCAAGCTAGAGCTAAGGAGCTGTAATTGTGGATTACCAGTTTAGACAGCTAAACTGGAATCATTTGCTCAGTGAGTTGCCTGCAGCTCTTGCTCCCTGAAGAATCAGTGCTAAAGCAAGAAAAGAGCAGGGGCACTAGAAACATAAATTTTTGATGGCAGCTAACTGTAGGATTGGTTGCATTGAACCAAAACTTACAGCGCTAGCAACAGTGACATTTGGGCTCCACTGACTTTAGGAAAAGTTTTGCTATGAGTGTTGCCAGATCAAAGTCTCATTGCTTACTATTTTTAGCATTGTCATTTCATTAAAGAAAAAGGCAAAAAATATTCATAACCTCCTTATCTAGGAACCAGTTTTCAGCAGAATACCAAAATGTAGTTGTAAAGCACGAGGATTCTGCTGGCTTGGCCTGCAGAGCGTGGAATGATTCTTGCTCATGAAGTGAGCTGGAGGTGCAGACACCCACATTCATCTCACAACTGTGGGTGATTCCCTGATTTTCCTCCTTCACTAAGCAGCTACTACACGAAGAGATAAATGTCTACATCACAAACATTTTATATATGGCTTGAATGTTGAAGCTGAAAGCGCACCACATTCAATTTGTTCCAAATACTGTCATCAAGTCAGACCCATGACTGACAAAGTTGATAATATGCCTAGGAAAAGAAGGGGCCAGGCTTTCAAGACATCCAAATTATACATGCACACACTGGGAACACAACTGCTATAAATACTGAACCACTCCTGCTACCCAAAGTCTCAGATTCAACATGTAGATACAGCTACACTTGTTCAGCCTGAATCCTGTTACTGCCTAAACCTTATATACTTCTCTGGTAGAGGGAAGAGAAAGACAAATGGAATTCAGGATGGAGATAAGTTACATTTGATGTAATTAATGTTCTTTTTCTCCTGATAAAATTATTAAAATTAATAAGACCGCCTTGTTTTTCTTTTCTTCTCTCTTCATAGTCTATAAAACAATTCTGGTGTCTCTGATGTTAGCACAAGGGAAAAAAGTTTGAGATATCTACAAAGCTTTGTTTCATTTCAGAATATAATTCTTGTGTTCTCACTTCTTTCATCTTTCATTTGCCCCTTTCCTGAAACTTTTAAAAGGGTACATACACAATATATGATGTATTCCAGATCTGAACCTACTGTTTAAGCCAGTTCACATTTAAGCCATCAAAGTCCCAGATCTAGACCATAGCCCTTAACCTCAGGAGAAGTGCTGGTTCTGAAACCTATATAGAATAGCATGTCAACATATCAGAACAAAGTTTCATTCAGTTCTTTATATAGTCAGAAGAAGATAGCCTAAGGTTAGACTATTTCAGGTACATGCATTCTCATTATAGGTTACTTTTGCCTTGAATTTTTCCTGCTTCCATTTATGAGCAATATCCTAGGAGAATACCTAGTTCTCAAACTTGTCAGCATTTGCCTGACACTTTGCAGGCTGTCAAATTGCACTACTCACACACTACAATACCCCAGTGCTTCTGCACAGGTTTAAATTAGCTGTGAGCAAGGGGTTGAAAATTAGTAGCAGCAGCCTTAGTACTAGGTGTGCAAGAGCTAATGGGTGTTCACACTGTACTGACTGCTAGAAAACACCAAGAAGTTTAGAATTTGTTCTTGTTTCCTGTATAGGGAAGAGGGGTCAGCAAACCAGCTCACTATCAGCAGTCTGGTATCATGGTTACTGGTTTGAGAACCTGCTGCTGGCACACACCAACTACTCTAGAACACCATATTAATTGAATGCAACAGGTATTGGAAATCTCCTATAGAATTTGAAACACCTGGTTTAACATCTCATTGCTCAAATTTGGCCTGAGAAAGCCTTGGCGTAGAAACTGAGCAATACCATGCTAATTCAGGCTACTATTTTGGCTATAACCCTTCTACTACTTTTGCAAATAATTGTCTTCTTCTCACTTTTCCATCAAAAGATGGATGAAAAATAGTCCTGAGGAAAAGCGTCTTTCTTTTTTTTTTTTTTTTTTTTCACAAAAAGAAGAAATTCAATGCACATGCATTACAAAGCTACAAGAAACAGTTTCAGTTTAGTGTCCACAGTATGCAAGAAAATATATGCACTAGATGTAGCAAATCAAACCAGAATGAAGTGTAGCTCAAGGAAAACAATGAGGTTGCATTAATCAAGGCACCAGTAGCACATAGTCTAATTTCAAACACACTAGAACTCATTTATTTATTCAACAGTCTATGTGCAGTCTTGATCCTATGTTTAAACTTGATTTAAAGGGCCAAGTTTTAGGATTATACACTTTAATTTAGGATTTTTAAGCAGATTGACATGAAAATTAATGGAACTTGTTCCAGATTCAATCATCTCTCTACTTTAGCCTTGTGTAAGTAAATCCTCTGCCTTTCCAAAATTCCATATTGAGTCAGAAAAAAAGTCTCAGTCAAGGCAGCAAACTACTTGACTGTTTCTGAAAACCATAGTTTTGCAATTACTGACTTACTTATATTCTGCATTTTTCACCCAATGTCAGAGTGTGAAGTTCACTGTGGAAAATGTTTTTGAGAGTCCACATAATCTATATTTTGCCTTATTTCATTATTTTCAGTAAATTTGATGTGTTTTACAGCCTGGTTTTCAGTTCAGTGAATCTTTGTTTCCAGAATAAAAAGACCTACACCTTTTTTGAAAATAGTGGATACATCTGACAGTGAAGGCTGTCAAAGAACACACATCTTTATTTCTGTGGCTAACAACTAAGAATAATAAAAGATTTAGACCTGCCTAGAACCTGTTTTCATGTCATAATGAAATACACATGGCCACTGGATATTAATGTGTTTTATTACTGAAAATCTTGAATACCAGGCTTGAAAACCATGTCTGCTTTATTGAAGAGAGCCAGGATGTAGATCTAAATTCAACTTTTTAGTTTCTGACAAAGCCACTGCATTCACAGACAATTAATTTTTAATGTCTATGCAATACCTTATCTCTAAGATAGGTTCTTTTTTCTATAATATCAAAATGAATAGGTCAAGCAACTGCTCATTTGTAAGCAACAGTTTTTCCTGCTAATTTTTCTAGGGAAAAACAGGAAGGTGAGCCCGCAATTAACTTGAATAAAAGGATGTGATATTCATGGACATTTCACTGAAATGTCAAGGGAATGTCCCAGCACTGAAAAATCTAGGGAATTCCTCTGAAGTCAGTGGGTTTGTGAATGAGTGATGTGGAGGGCCTGGTTTGCTTCTGTATGTGCACATCCCAGTTCCTGTATCACAGCAGCATTTTGTGCTGCAGCTTTGCCTGTAAATACCTTCAGAACTGACTCATCAGCTGCCTTTTACATCTTTGAAATAAAAAAATATCAGACCTCTCTCTCTCTTCGGACACTCCTTCAGGAGCATTGAGTAATGTACCCATTTTTCTTGAATTATTGTCCATATAATGGGCTCATTTCTTGAAACAACTCAAAATGTTGCCACTCGGTTTTGTCTGCTGTGTGGAGATGTCTAACTCCAAACCACTGAACATGTAACAGCAGGACTAACAACTGTCACTTAATAAATGTCTCTGCACAAGAGTTGCCTTTTCTTCTTGTCTGTGTATGTCTGAAGCATGAAATAAAGCTTTAGGTTCTTCCATGCAAATAATAACCCCAGTATTTGCAATGTGAATGTTTACTGGCTGGGATTAAACCCCAGCAGCCATTGTTATATAATTCTTCTGCATGTTATAGAAGAGAGAAGACCCAGCTTTAGCAAGGATATGTGTGGAATTTGAATGCTTCCTCAAAGTTCACACCCAAGGAAAACCGTTCATCATTTACGCACCAGTGGAGAAGCTCTTGTGCGAGTTAACAGAGAGCCTTGTGTGATTTATAGAGGTCTGATGTCAATATTTCTCACCAGCCACAGAGCACAGTGAGCTGCTGGTATTGCACTGCTAAAAAACCATTGTGTGCAGGAAGAAAGCCAATTTCCCAGTATCCATCCATATTCTTCCTTCTGACACTGGGAAAGTATGAAAATCCTAAGTACTGGCTAGAAACCTCCAGTTCTACTCAGTATTTCCAAGTTTTGATGGCATGGCTGGCAAAGAGTAGAGGTTGGCATTGGCACAGTGGATCAGCCATGATTTTTAACCTCACTTCTTTCTTTGGATATTTTGGAAAAAAGTCTTTTTGATCAAAATCAAATTAGAAATGCCATAGTTTTGATTCACTCTGACAACCACTAGGACCTCAGCCTAATGTGGCCTCTAGTTCAGTTCACAATAAAATAATTTGGAAAAATGTAGAATTTGCGTTCTGTTCCTCTGAAGAAGGCTTTATGATTTAGTAAAAAAAATTAAATAAGCTTAACAAGTATTTTAACTGCAATTGAAGGAGATTAATCTATATCTTAATCCCCTCAGTTCTTTTTTGCATAGCCACAGTAAATGCTAACATTTGGAAAGTTTGTAAATAAAGCATAATTTTCAACCTGTAGTTGCTTATAGAGAGATGTCTATGGGTATTGCAGCTAAACATTTTAAAAGTCTGATTCAAGACAACCCAGTGATCTTTCTGGTACTGGAAATGCATATAGAACTACAGGATAATTGGACTGAGGCACAAATATTCCCTTTATGTCTCAAGCCATAATGAACACAGTGGCCCTATGAACTAACTGTAATTTTATTTTTCTTTGTTTCAGCTTCTTGCACAAGGAATTCCATGAAGAGCATTAAATAGGGCACTTGCAGTGATGTATAAATTATAGGAGTCACTTCACCTCCTACTGCAATGTTATCTTGCTGCCAGATGCACCAGGAATACAGTGCAGCAATTCGTGACAGGAAAAGAAAGCAAAATTCTAGTAATGAGCATAAAACACTCACAATCCATATTTCACAGCTCTGCCTGTTAGAAAAACAGGTATCAGTGCTGGGACCAAACCTAAACCATCACAAGGTGGCTGAGAACATGGGGTTCTGAGCCATCTCATCCATCCAACATATGTTGTCACAGAGAAGAGGACATGCACCTGTAGTTTGCATGCAAAGCCCCACACTGCTCTGCTCACAGGAGAAAGCCTTCCCCAAAGCAGTGACTGCTCTCTAAGAGTCATCTCCAGCAGTGGCTTGTTCACTCTCTAGGCTAAACCGGTGCTTTGGAGACTTCTGGCTGTCACCATTTTTTTTCTGCAATGCAATGAGCCCGGTTAACATGTAGGAAAAATTAAAAACACGCTCAAAGATCAGCCCAGAAGTATCTATCCTATCAATCATCCTTAATAATATAGGAAAATAAATTATTCCATTTATCCCTCTGAATTAAGAATTAGGGCTAAGAAAGGTAACCAGTGCTACCAGCTGTTACACATGACTGAAGTCTGTCCTGACTATTCTTATTGTTTTTACCAATAGAATGGTAAAGGACAACATCTGCCACCAACCAAACACTGTCCTGGGAAGTGGAAGTCAAAAGCTTCCAGACAAATCAAGAGTTGATGAAGTATTGTCTTTGGTTGCAACATGTGGAATTCCACTGATTGAAAGACACTTGTTTGAACCTGAAGAAAAACCCCTCTTTCACTTTGAAGGTTACCTTCTGCTAAAATTTCCAAGACCAGTGAATATTCTGGCTTTAAGACCACCAAAACCTCTACATATCCCATTTCTGTTGGGGCTGTCAGGAGAAGTTTTCAACCCAATTGTGAGCTTAAACCTCTGTCGAGTCGCAAATTGGAGTAAAATTTAAAAATCATTTGCAGAAAAAGAACTGTTTGTGTGTTTGTCTAAAACTGTAAGATATTTTTCCTGGTTGAGATTTCCCTGCCATTAAACTCAGTGATTTCACTTCATTTGACCCAGCTCAGACCTCTCTGCCTTTTGGAACATTTCAATACCTACAGAAGTGGTTAGATAATAGCTAACAAATAAAATACCAGCCCAGAGTAACTGGAACAAATAAGCTGTGTAGCACAAATGCTCGCTGAAACTCAGCAGAAATCAGAGCTCTCTACAGAGCTCAGCAATGGCTGGAACAGCAGTCCTGATGTGCAGAATGGCAATTTGTAGACCTGCAGCTTTATAACTCCTCATGTAAAAATCAGTAAATTGTCTGAGGTTCTTTTTTTTTTTTTTGATAGGTTACCACTAAAATTTTTTGTAACTTGTCTACAAAACAAAAATGTTTTATTATTTCCTCCATGACATGAAGTTGAGGTCATGTAAACTATTTTTTTGTTATTATTATCATTATCATCATCCTCAATCTTCATGTTGTTATTGGTATTTAGGGGAAAGTGGAGAGACTGTGAAAGCAATATTTGTTGCCTTACTATACAAAACATAATGCAAAAAAAATTATGTTGACTAAGTTTTGCATGCTAATAAATTTGTTATGACTTCATCCAATTATGGCACATTTAGCAGTTTGTATACCACAATGAAATCTGCAATTATAATTTTGGTAACTTTATGTTCCAGACAAGATGATGGGATTGCTGCTCAGCAGCTCCTAATCGGGTTTACATTTTTATGTCCTGTGTGAAATTTGTGGTAAATTGCATCTTTCCATTTATTATTTAGCAGACAGGTGCACAGAAAGCAAAGCTGGTGGTGGCGGAGTGGGACTTGTTAGCCACTACAAACTGCAACATATTTGTACTAGGAAAAAAGCCCTATTTTACACTTAAATCTCACTAATTAGTAAATTCTGGATAAGCAGTGTTTTCTACGAGATGTAGACATAACATATTCAAACTGTTGAACAGACTCTCATTTGGAGCTGAGAACTTTGGTTAGAAATAGGCATATTACAGGCAATCATCATGGAAATACTGAGTTATGGCTCTGCTAATAAAACTGCAAGGGCTTTGTCCATCCCTTGATTGAATTCTTGGTAGAAAAGTGTTGACCACACAGCTCTGAGGGCATCATCTCTTGTCATGAGGGGGATTCCTTTGCTGAAGGATCCCAGGCTACAGCCTCTGAAGCAAGACACAAAACTAAAATTGCCCTAACCTTTGTATATTCAGCCTCCTAGAATTGCTTGTTAGGATACATAAGTTTCACCACTGTTAGTGAGGATGTTGAGGAGTAGCTGTGGAGAGTAACTCTGGATTGTGAAAAGGGTTATGGGGAAAAAGCTGAACTGAACTATGGGGAGAATTTTAATGGAGGGACATATCCTTTTGTATCTCCTATCCCAACTGAAAAGAAAAACAACCGTTAGTCTCTCACTGCCAACAATATTGTTCTTCTCTCCTTAAATTCCATCCTACTGTTAGGAGTAGCTCAAATCCACATGAAGACTGCAGTATTATAGAGATTGAGCAGTGCCTACCTGACTATCCACAGAAAAAGATTATTCATAACACTAAGTGACTAAGACTAAAACACCTTACAGAGACACTGATATACCAGAAGTTACAACTTCAGTAACCCCTTTGGTTCAGGTATTCTCAGATATGATAAAAGGACAAGGCCGATGAAGGCAAATTAACAGCTTTTAAAAGTTGAGAGTGGGAGGACGAGTGACATTTTGATGAGAAGAATGACAGATAAAATGATCCAGACAATTGGGATTATGCAGAACATAATTCCTGTGCCAATCCACAGTTTTAAAAAAAACAAAACACAGTAGCAGTTGGGATCTGACAAATGAAACAGTAAAACCATTCCTAAATAAACAAAAATGAGAAGTGTAGCTGGGTGATGAATGCTAAGCTAAAACAGGAAAGCTGAACACCAGGATGTAAAGCTAATGGCAAATTTTTGCTGAGAGACTGACATTCACATCCCTCTCCTGAACCATAGTTTGGACAGAAACAATAAACTGTCAGAAAGCTTCATTTCACCTCTCCCATTCTTGCACCCACCAGCTAAATGACTCTGCATGGCTCAGGACTACCAAACACTGCAGCTCCAGAGCTCAAACTACCTCAGAGAAGAACAATTCTGAAATTTCATTGGCTTTAATCATTAGCTTTCATCAGCTGTAAGCCTGAGAAAATACAAATACATCTTTAATACCAGAGCTGTATTCCCAAAGGATTTGGAAAATTTTTTAGTGCTAGGTAACAAATATATTGCTTTACAATTACCTTATAAAATAAAATAACACCCTCCTTAATGTCAATTTATCTACTGAACAGCACTGTCTGACTTAAACAAGGAAACAACTGGCACAAATGAGCTCAGAGCCATATGACCTACTGCACTGACTCATACTGGATGGGACAGTCTAGTTAAACTCAAGATTTTCTAAATGAGAATGAAGGAGTAGAAAAAAAATATTCCTGAATATCTTAATAATGTCTGAGACTTCTGTGAGTGAATGTCTCCCTGAGAGGTACAAAACCGTGTGAGTGTACCCATTGCTGCTCAGTTTTAAGAACAATCATTCAATTTCATGGAATTTTGAAAATTACTCTGAAATCCTTTAATTGGAAAGCAAAAGAAAACTATCCTGATGTACTGTCCTCAAATCTGTAAATATCTTGGTTCCTGGAAGAGCTCAAGTGCCATCCTGCAGGTCTATTGGACACTGAGACAAGTCATAAATGCCTCTGTCTTTACTTCAGTTTAAGTAAACAATTCTTGCATGTGGGTATCAAGCTCTGTGACTTAAAAAAGAAATGACCCATTTACATATGAAGCAAAATTTCATTTGTCTTAGGGCTATGTAGACGTTCCTCCTGCCCCAGATTTTGGTGTCATACCAAGATCACTCTTAGTAGCTATTGGCATTAATATATTAATCTCAAATTAAATTGGTTTCTACTCAAGCTAAATATGTTACTGCACAACAAATAGATCCTAATTTTTTTACTATTAAGTGAAGTAGTAAGTACCAAAGATTACCAAATTACCTCAGACAATGAGCAGTGGGTGTGCTATCACACAGCACAGCGTTCAAGGGAATTCTGAAGAAAATTCTAAGGAAAACTGAATTACATCTATATAGTACCATGAGCTGTTCACCCAGGAAATGTAAAAGCTAAACCAAGCCAGTGAAGGAAGCAGGAGTAATTCATTGGACTATCTAGGATTATGTTAAAGGATATAGAGTAACACAGTTTTTCAGACTGAGAGGAAGTTTTGCAGCCCTTTTACTTCAATGATAAACTTTGGGTTTTTTAGAGAAGGTACATAGTATTTAACTAAACAAAACTGAGTATAATTGAACCTTCAGAACAAGTTGCCCACAGAAGCTGTGGATGTTCCATCCCCTGAAGTGTCCAAGACCAAGCTGGATGGTATTTTGAGCAACCAGGTCTAGTAGAAGGTGTCCCTGCCCATGGCAGAGGATTGTGACTAGTTATAATTAGAGGCCTCTTCCAACCCAAACCTTTCTCACATTTCACAGATAAGAGTTATTACTAAATCTCCACTATGAAGATAGGAAAGACATGGCCAAAACACTACCAAGTTTTTGTTCCACAGAAAATACTAGAAGGTCAAAATATTTTGTTTCTGCTTACAACTAAAACATACACTCAGTAGGCTTGGCTTGGCTTGGGAAAAAAACATAAAACAATTTGAAATTTGAGACTGTTGTATTCTATATCTTCAGGTTTTATCTATCTATACAAAATTTCATACCACAACCTGTAATTCAAAATGAACTCAACTTTACCTTGCAGTGCATGAAGGAAGCCTATATGAAAGATGGAGAGGGACATTTTACAAGAGCTGTAGGGACAGGACAAGGGGAAATGGATTCAAACAGAAAGACACCAGGTTTAGATTAGATATTAGGGAAAAAGTCTTCCCTATGAGGGTGGTGAGGCACTGGAACAGGTTGCCAGGGAAGTTGTGGATGCCCCATCCCTGGAAGTGTTCAAGGCCAGGTTGGATGGAGTTTTGAGCAACCTGGTCTAATGAAATGTGTCCTTGACCATGTCAGGGAGATTGGAATTAGATGATCTTTAAGGTCCCTTCCAACCTAAGCCATTCTATGATTCCATGACATAACACGACATTTTCAATTTGGTGCTTTTATCTTATTAAAGGCAATGCTTAAGGCACAAACAATATCAACACCTTCCTCATAAATTAAGTTGTACCTTATTTATCACAATAGCACATTTAACACAATGCCCTTCCTAGTCCACCCTCAGGTCCTCAGCCAAGCCATAACCTTGCTCAGGTCATGACATGTGCTCCCATCTGGCATCTTGGAGCAGACTCTCCCTTTCTGCTAACACTGCTACAAGTAGAAAGGCCCCAGTTCAACCTCTCCTTGCAATGAGAGAAAGGACTGTCTTGCTAGTTGGGACTCTGGGGGACTGGAGCATGCAAATATGAAATAAAAGAAAGTAATAAAAAAAGTTGACTAACCTAACCCACCTGAGCTCGGCTCACAGGGATCGATGTCCTCGTCATCGCTAGGACATTCAGCCGAGGCCACCAGGATGTCATCTGTAGTCTGCAAAGAAAATAAGGGTCAAATAGATATACTTGAATTGACTGAACATGTTGTAAGATTCTCACCAGCATGTCTTCTTTTTTTTTTTTTTTTTTAATTTATGCAAGGCCCAGAGCATTCCAGGCTTAAAGTGTAATGGTGCAGTGACACTCTCCAACTCTGTATTAATGGGACTTTGCTTTTCAATTTGCACTTGTCAGGATTTAGAACTGTGTTAGATATCCAGTGTAGGCACTTACACATTTTAATATATTTTTTGTAATAAGGACAGAAAGTAGAAGGACAGAATATGTATATTGAGGCTGCTGGTCTTCCTTCTTTATCTCCAATATGATATTACTGAGAACACCGAGGGCATTAAAAAACAAGTCAAAATAATGAACTGCCTGCAGTGCAGCTGTTAAAACTATTATAAATGTAGTGATGTTTTCTCCATTAACTGCACTTGCTTTCTTAGATGTACAGTCAAAAAAATAGGAAAAAAAGGAGATGTCTCTCACTGAGCTGAAAACTAGTTAATGAAAAGAGAGTCAAGGAAAGAAAGCAGTAATAGATATATACATGCTAGAAATTATTATGCTATTTTCTTAGATAAGTGAAAACACCGTATTTTCTTAAATAAGTGAAGAATTGTATGAGTGCTAGGTTTAGGTCCAAGGGCCAAAATACATTTGGACAATTTTTTGTATAAAGAAATCAAATAAACCAAGACAAAGGAGACAAACCAGGGGATGTATGGTATAGCACACCATAAATAAAAGAACTGGGGAATTCCCATCTACTGCTTCTTACAGTGCAAGAACAACGAGATATTCAAGGGAACACTGAGCCAATCAATCAGGCTGAACATGAAAAAATGAATATCTTTTCAAGCCACCTCTGAGAACAGTCATTTGGAAATGTAATAAGAGCATCTACAGTAATTCAGGGAAATAATAGCAGGGAAATGTAAACTGTCATGCACCTGGCCATTTCTCAAGAAATTACTAAAGATGTTAGGAAGACATTTTTCCTATGGGCAAGGCATTTCACAACTGTCCATTTCAAGCTTCTATTCACCAAAGGAAATACATGGAAAGAATAAAATACTACATTGTATTGAAACAAGAGGCTAAGGACATAGCAGGCAAAATCCATCCTTGGATTTCTGTATGATGAATATGCCAACAACCCACTTCAGTGAAGGTAAAACTTTCTTTATCTCTCCACGGGTAGAGAGGAGGGACATAAAACGCATGAAAGTTTTCCTTCATCAGTTTAAATCAGAAGATGTAAAAATTTTATATCTGTGCAGCAGGGCCAAAGGCTAACCAATGTTGTTTATCATTATTATTCTAACCAGAGTTTTAAAGCAAAGCATATTACAGTAATAGGCTTTACTTTGTCATGCTTCAAGAATATTAATGAATATTTCAGCACTTCTCTGAAGTAGGAAAGTGATACAGGAATACATTCATTAATATGTGAAGCATAACAAAGAAAAGCCCATAATAATAACAATAATAATATATTTTAGAGGTAAAAGACTGAGGCATAACAGAATGAAGTAACTTGCTGAAGATAATCAAAAAGGCTATAGACAACAGCTATATTTGGATGCTATAATCACAAAAATTATCTTTCCTCATAGCTGAGAAAATTTGTAGCTAGAGGAAACAACTGTAAACCTGAAATACTGCCAAAATTAGTTGGCAGATTTGCAAAATTTAAAAAGACCCAAAAAAAAGCATTCTAGTTATCCTTTCTTTCTACCGTGTAGAAAGCCTAAGTTGGAACAAAAGCCAGCTGCAAAAATCCTCTTGAATTTCCAGTGTCCATTACTTTTCCCCAGATGACAAACATTTAAGTTTGAAAACTAGTATCTTAGTCTCTTTGAGGAAAATTACCTATTTTTTCTTTTAAATACAAAGAAAAAAATTACCAAGTAGCCAACAAAGCCTGCACACAAGAAAATGTCTCTTTACTGTAAACCCCACAACTATTAAGCATTAAAACATATTAATAAGTACATAAAATATCATGCATCTCCCAAAGAGTTTCAATTTGGTCACTGAAGCCACAGTGTTGACAACACTGGACAAGATGATACTTTTATGACCTGTAGCCAGAATTGTGGATGTTTATCAACGGATCACTGAGGAACTCCACACAAACACCATTAAACAGAGAGGATCACATGCATACTCAAAAGTCACAACAAGAAATGGTCTCAGACCTACTGATCTAACTGGAATTTTGATTAAGGGTGCTTTGGGAGATGCACAGCTGAGTCACCCTTGTAACTTGAGTGACCTGAGAAGAAACGATCAGACAGATTTATGGGATTATTGCAGTGTCTCTGATTACTCTTGATATAGGACAGTATGGTAAGACTTTTTGTAACTCTACGTTTTTGTACAGTTTGCAGTACATTCAAAATTCTGGTAATTCAAAATCACCAGAAAAATAATACACTTTAATATCTTAATGTCTGAGAGATATTTTGCTGAGTTACTTATAGGAGAGTGTCAAAACTGTCTTTATAAAGTGACATTAATTCCAATTTATGGAAAGAGTGTTCATATTTCTACAAGAAGAAAGGGTTGTACTTGAATGATAAAAATGCATGCATATTATGGGTACGGAAATGAATAATACCTTAAATAAATGTGAGTATAGCTTTTCAAGAAAGACCTCATTAATGTCTCAGAATATTAAAGGAAGCAATGTATGTTTCAAAGTCAATATTTGGTATAAAACTAATTTTCTTGCAAGCAATAAATCAGGTATCAGTAGCTGAATAAGAAGCAAAGTGATAAGATGATGTGAAAAGTGTTTTTCTTCAGAAAAATAGGTGAGGAAAAATTTAAGTATCAATTAAAAGATGTGTCACAATCTGCCCCTATTCTCCCCTTTCCTCAAATCCAAATACCTCTTTGCTGCTGCTCATATATATTTTTATCAGAAAAAAGGGCAGAGGAGCTGTGAAGGGCAGGTGAGATGGCAGTGACCAAACTACAGATGGAAGCTATTGGTCTGCTTGACAGAATTCATAACAGGATTCAGAATTAGCTAAAAAACTAAAGCATATAAAGAATACATTAATTAAATACTGTGGGCCTGTTACTTTCTGGAGTTCTTTCTCCAAAAGAGCTCTGACTGATGGGAATTGACCTGAAGAGAGAGCAGAATTTAGACCTAAGGGTGTCAGACAACCATGGGGTGCAGATCAATAAGGCAAGATAGAGTAATGTGTTTTACTTACTTGACATTATCTTTTCCCTCATGCTTTTTAATTTGGATGGGAAGATTTAAAACAAATCAGTTCTCCTAAGTGAATTGCATTGTTGCTAGCACTATGGCTAATTTACAGGACACTGCTTCAAGCATTCTCATTAATCAAGGATTTAAAAGTCAGTGGAAAAGCCCTTATTTACAGTGAGTGCCTAATAGGATAACATCCAACTGGTATCATCATCGCGCACGATCGGATTAGAACGTCTCTTGGGTGAGTTGTTCAAATTCATTTAAGAGGTGATACTCCACTTGTAAGAGATTAAAAAAAATTAAGATAGCAGGTGTAAAATGTTAAAGGTAAGACAGAATTTCTTTTAGTTGTTTCTTCTTTTCTTTGTGTATTTTCAGAGATTTTTCAGATTAAATTTGCAGCTATGACTGTATGACTTAAAATACAGTCCACTGTGAAATGTGCATTCTTAAAAAGTTGGACATCTGTACACATATCGAAAACTGTGGTAGAAAAAGCTTAGAATTAACATGGCAATAAAAAAAAGGTAACAAAAAAAATCCCACATTTAGTAAAACTAGAAGTTGTTGCAGAATGTTGGTTCTGACAACTATTCAGGGGTGTGGCCCCTGCAGGAATAGGTCTTGCTTACATCAGCTATGTCTGCTTGCAAAAATAAAGAAATTGGGATTTGTCTCTCAGCCAAGAGACAGTTTAAAATATCACCAATCTGCCACCTTGCCTGAGGAAGGAAATGGTGACTATTTCAAGAAAGCTCCTGGCCAGATGAAAAAAATGACGCTGTAGTCATGGCTTAAATACAGTGACAGTCTGTAGCTATGGATAAATATCAAGCTGCCTCAAAGGTTGTTATCACTGGTTCAAAACTAGTACCAGAATATATGGCAGTGCCCTTCTAATAGTGCTCTTTGAGTGCTATGTCATTAGAAGAAATAATTGCAAATGAATAAACAATACAGGAAAGTAATTTTTTATTATTATTCATTTTTTTGCATGACTGAGATTAAATACACACCAACTTACTCAGTTTTTATGTATGAAGTCTATACCTGAGGGTATGAGAGAAATATGACCTAAAAATTAAATCACCAATCTGAGCTATGCATTCATTAACAGTATAATGGATCCCACATATTTTCTGCTATAGTATTGAACCAGCTCTCCTTTAAATCATAGCACCCTACAGCTACTCTGAATATAGTTTATTCCTTTCTTGTTCAATAATATACTTTATCCAATGAAAACTGCAAGCAAATCCAAATTACACAATAGCTAAAAACTAGCAGTTCTAAATTATTATATGAATTATAACCACCACAAGCCCTTGGTTACTCTTTAAATTATTTTAGATGAGAACTTCAACTGTTTAATTCAGAATTACTCTTATTTATTTCTACAGCTTTGGTGCTAAATGATATCAGAGGCCAGTGCTGTTGTGCCTGGTGCTAAAGGCAGCTGGAAGGCAAAGGTTCTGCTCTGAGGAACTTGGAGTTTGATTTTGGACAAGAAATGAGTGTGAGAGGCAGCAGAGTATGAGAAGGGTCAGGTGAGGATGCTACTGAGAAGCACTGGCTGTTACACAGGCTCTGATCCAGCGCATTTCCCAAAATTATGCTCCCATAGAGCAGGAAGGAAGGTCAGAAAGAAAGTGGGTACAGGAAAGCCAGGCAGGAGCCCAGGACTGGCCAAGGAGATGCTGGGAACAGATGGTGCCTGGCAGCTCTGCTGAGGCTGCAAAGCCTCTCGGAGGAAACTCCATGTGTTTGGAACTGTCTGGTGAGTGCAGAGATGGAGACAGGCAGGGGGCACAGCGAGAGGCAGGCAGCACCAATGGGTAGGATCCAGGGCATGGTCAAGGCATAGGAGGATGGAGTATGGCTATGTTGGGAGGGGAAGTAACAAAGGAAGTGAAAAATTATTGGTGAGGTCATGGGAGCAAAGGAGACAAGGCAGGAAAAGGGGAGGGCCAGAGTACGAGGGAGTTGATATAAAGAGACATGACTATGTGAAGATTAATGGGTAAGAATCCAAGACTGTTAGCAAATGACTGTCTGAAAACATACCTTCAGATGTAGGACAAGGAAAACAAACCTCTAATTTTGCCCCTTTTCTGTAATGCTTAATTATCATCTCTGCTTGCTTCATTTTTCCTCCTGAAAACAAAGCTTATACAAATACTTGCAATTTAGTTCAGAGAGAATGAGCTACAAGTGATTATTAAACATAAAGGCCTGCTTCACTTTAGCAGAAGTGCATATAGCTACAGATATAGTATAAACAAAGGTTTTAGAAATCCAACAGATATACTCTACTGTCTTCTTCATCAGTTGTGGCAAACTTTCCTTGAAAAATATGGTTCACGCAACATCTACAGAAAGGAGCTTAGAGATGTCATTTTGTACCTTTACACTGGACACATTAATTTCTGAGGCAGAGAGAGACTTTCCCAAAAAACTAATCCCTTGCATATATTCCTTTCCCCCCCCTTTTTCCCTTTAAATGGAGGAATAAAGTAACCTAGATCAATGGGAATTCTGGCAGAAACAAGCAGGGTATGAAAAATCACAAAAGACTTCATGTGGAAAAACTCAGATTTCATTTTTCAGGATGGGATTAACTGCACAATTTTCTAGCTAAGACTGAGTAATTTGAATTTAGTTCTCGGTGTATGAAGCAGATCTTCGTGAGTGTTTATTGAGACAGTTGTGGAAAGAAACTGGAATATGTCATATTAATCAGGTGTACTCCTCATCTGCTCTTAATAACCTCCCACTGCATGAGGCAGTTTGCTGGGAAAGAGGCAATAGTGATGTAACAGTAATATCAGCTCTAGATGATTTGCTGTTTAGACAACTGCCTCTAACGTTGCATTCAACCTGCTACAGGTCAAACAAGTACATGTGCATCAATTACTGCTCGTCCACCCACATCCAAAAAGTATTTTCTCAGCAGTGTGCTACTGAAAAATGTTATTTCTGGACATGGGTATTAAAATGCTAATATTTCAAGCACATGCACTATATTTATTAAATCTTTTGCTAACTGCTGACATGTTATTACCCTGTAATGTGAAAATACAGTAACTGAAAATCGAAACACTTTCTCAAAACTGGCTCTGATCTAATTAATACTACCATGTTATTTCTTGAATTGTCAGTGCTCGGCGCTGGGAGAAAGCAAAAGCTTTGATTAATAAGTTCCTCTCACAGGAAAAAAAAAAAGAAACCTTGGGGATATAGCAACTAAACACAATAAGGCCTTTCAGTCAGTGAAATGAGTCTTGTAGAAATTAAACTCAGAGGTGGAGGCGAAAAGCTCAAGACGATGCCTCAGATGCCCTGCAGGGCACCTCCAGTCTCTGTCCTCAAACCCCAGCAGCAATGGGAACACACCTGCTCCATGCAGCAAAGCAAAGTCACCTCAGCTCTGGCTCCCACCTCTCTACATACAGACAGCTCCTCTTTCCACACCATTACCTTAAAATCCATGGTATTCATTCCATGCAGAGCAAATTTTGTATTACTTCTCCAGCCACCTTCCTCCACCCAAACATTTAAATTCCCATGGGCAAAATTGCCACAACTATCGGGGATATATTTGAGAAACAGATTTGTAGTAAAATAATGTCAACAAAACTGTGCGCCTTAAAGCTCTGAATTTGAAGTTTATTGCTTTGGTCAAAGTCTTAGAGTCACTCATCTCATCTGTAAAGAAGCAGATCTGAGAAAATCCACGTGCTGGCAAAGCTACAACGTTTTACCTGGACAGATAGCCAGGCAGCACTCTGCAATAATCTTTAGAAATTAAAATATTACTAATTAAAAATAAGAAAATAATCCAAAAGTTTTCCTATCAGGTCATGTTCCCTACCTCCTGCAACATATGGATTATGTTAGTTTCACAGATGTAGACCAAAAGCAATTTCTATACTAATTTTATTTAAAAATATCCCATTTCTTGTCTCCTTTTGAAACTTTGGACTTGCTACCTGGAAAATTATCCCACTGTTTTTCCTCTGTGTTTCTCTCCCAGCTGGGTAATGAATGAAAATGCATACCTCTCCATAAATACGTTTTTCACTGGCCACTCTTCCAGATTTAAAGGCTTTACAAGGAGATATATAACAGAACACTCACTGTGTAACAGCAGCAGCGGCTACTTTGGACTTCTTTTCTTGAAACAAGCTGATCCTGCTCTAGCTGTGGTTCTTGGAAGCAGAGCAAGCAGCAGCCACACAGTGACAGAGTACCAAGAATGCGAGAAGAAGGTTTGTTTTTCAAAGTAATTTGATATTTGCATCAAGGAACAACTGATGTTTACCACAAATATTGGACTGATGCTTCAAAGCAGTGCTGGCTACAATCAAGAGTGAATTGTCTGTCTTCCACACCCTTCACATCAAGGCCAACTCACGTCATAAACCCCTGAGCATGAGGAGTCATGTCAGCATCATGAATATCTTTGCATTGATTAAGACCTAAATTTGTTTTGAAGTACCAGATGAACAGACCACGGTTTGATTTCCTTCCCAAAAAACCAGTATGGCACTGTCCTGTTTCTGACTGATACAGAACTGTAGGTACAGTAAAAAGTATCCCTCCTACTGGAAATACTGGGGATGCGTTGCTGACTGGCAATGAGCAAGGTATGAGCTCTCTACCACATGTACACTGTTCCCTTTGCTCCATCCTGCCCTCTCCCTCCCTTCTGCAGTGGGGCTGATGGAAAACAGGAGCTCACTCCCTGCTCTCAAAACCCTCTCTGTGCCCTTGGAAACTGCTGGCTGACCCCACAGCTTGGTCTGCCCCAGACCCCTCAGCCTGGTCTGCCCCAGAGCCTGGAGCAATCCCCATGAGGATGCAGGCCTGACTAGCCCAGCACTTGTTTTTCTCTCATGCTGGAGGAAAAACCACAGATGAAGAGACGTGGCATAAAAATGGACTTTATCCCTTGAAAGCAGACATTGCTATGCACCATGCCAGTTACCAAACCATGGGCACCTAATTGCATAATGTCTATTATTTATACTGTGTCATTTGTGAAAGCAGTCATGGCTGCTTGAATAAAGAGCGAATGAGTCACTGCCTTACTCCTTTCTCATCTTTTAGATTCACAGTGGTGTAACATTTCTATTTTCAGAAATAATTTTGTTGGCTAATTTTCACTCTGTGATTACAAATAGTTATGCCATGGATCATACTGATCAGAAGAAGTTGTGCTACTTTTCAACTTACCTGTATCACCCTTATTTCCCCCAGATAATGAAAATAGGTTGAAAACAAGGGGCAGATAATCTGTGAACTCTCTAAAAGTCTCTTGGGCTTTCTTTCCAAGATCCTTTCCAGACCATCCATAGTCCTCTCCCATAAACACTATAGCTCATTCCATAGCAAGAACAACAAAAATGCAGTTTGAATTTTGTTTTGTTTTTACATTTGCACTGAGCCTAAAATATATGGAATAGAATGTGGTTGATGAAATGCAACCCTATTATTTTCTCCTAGGCGAGAAAATTATTTTGCCTCTAAGTACGAGGGAAATGTTTCTGGGCATTATGCTTTTATTTTCTGGTATCATTTTATTTTTAGCCATCTCTTTTGCTGAAGTAAACATTTTGGTCTCCATTAATTCTGAACTCACAAAACAGTGGAGACTTTTTCGTATTAACTCCGAGAGAGACTGTGCTTATTAAATGGCAACATTACAACAGTGATAGCAAATCTTTTAATTTATATTCCTGTATTACCAATCACATGCACAGAGACTGTTGAATTTTTTGGAATATGAGTCTTGCTGCATTTGTATTTATCTCAGAAAACTCAGGCATAGCATTACTAAAGCCTTCAATATTGACAATTTAAGTTTTTGTCAGGGAAGTGGGGTTGCTTTTAATTGACTATTGAGCTGCTAGCATAGCCTTTTTTGTTGTGGGGTTTTGAGTTTTTTGCAATTTAATCACATGTTTTAAGACCATTCTTAGCAAAACTTAATAAAGTTAGACAAATTACTGGAGTCAACATTGGACACTTTTAAGACTCAGCTGGGCTGGTTGATCCTTGAAGTCCCTTTGAACCTGGGATTCTGAGATTCATTTAGTTATGAAAATACAGTAAAATTAGAAAGGTACTAGCTGTGATCTACACTTCTATCTTTTTTGTACAATTACAGTACTGCCAGTTTTACTTACTGTGAGTATCCCTGACTGTTCAATTGTGCCACACAAGAATATCTTGGTCTACTGATATCCATGGGAATTTTTTACAGGTCTCAAAAGAGTGAAAGGCAAGAAAAGAAGGAATACTTCTTGAAACTCACATGGAGTCTCTGTTTTCATTTAGCATGTTTTCAGGGTGAAAAAAGCTTTCCTACCTTATTTCTAAACACAGAGCACAAGATATTAATTTTAGAAGAAATGTAGGAAACTGCTTAAACTATTAGACTACTTTTTAGCCATTTAGGTAAACCACCCATCTCATCTTGCTCGAGAGGCAAGTGAGAGACTGAGATAATAGAGGAAACATGGGATCTTCTATTTAACACTGACCCACCCATAGCATGTTCTTCAAGATCATTTGAGCATGTCTTTGGCTCAAGGCAAATTATTTTGGGTCAGTCAGATCAGGGAAGCATCTGCTCATATCCCTCGCTCAAGCACAGTTTTTCTCTCCTGAAGGAAAACAAGGACCAGTTCCACTAGCAACATTTTCCTCCCTCGAGACTTACAGTAAAGAATAAAATTTAAACTTTTTGAGGGTCCAAGAAGGCACACTGTTCCCTCCCAGGTATTAGACCTTTTGTCACATTTAACCCCCAGTATCACCCTCTTACACAGGTTTACCCAAAAGCAGGGAAAGCAAAACTGAAGCTGATTTTCCACAAGCATATCTTTGAAGCACTGCCTTTTCAAATATAAAGCAATAAATTCTACTACAGAAAAATTCCCACATTTCCTTATCTCAATGTTTTAATTAAAAAAAACTCAAACTACAATGACAGAACCAGGGAAAATACAGAGGAAATAACCTACTAGTTCGGCAGGGATGAGAAATATTCTACAGAGAAGCTTCATTCTGCAAGTACAACTTGGTAATACTAACAAGAGTTAGTTAGCTACACATGAAAAAAACAATGCCTAATTGCCTTTCAATTTAAATAAGTTTCATTAAAGCCACTGTTTCAGAGATACTATTAATTACACAGTTTCTGAGAGTGTCCATTTGTCGCAGAGATGTTTGAGTTTGTTAATGATGCTTTTCTTTCTTGAGAGCAGTCAAAATTCAGGTGAGAAATATGTTCTAGGAAAGCAGCAGGCTTTGCACAGCTGTGAGATGCTCCAGGTGATTGCTGCAATATCATTTACAAGCAGATGTTGTTTATAACCACATTGCTGACCAGGAACCTCCCTTTTTCACCACATGTGTGAAAACCTACCCAGGCTAAGAAAAAATTGCGTCTCACACAGGAGATCATTTGGGTTTGGGACATAAAAATATTGTCTTGTTTTAAGGGATAGGTAGTGGCTTTCCAGTACCAGAGAGACGAACTGAGGCCTGTGAGACAATTTCTCCTCTGCTGTACATTGTGCTGCTGATGGTATTTGGGTGGTGTAGAGGAACAGGCTAGACTTGAGTAGGAAGGAGAGAGAAATCCAGCTCTGAATGATGGCAAGATGGGATACTGAGATGAAAGGCCAGGAATGTGAAAAGTAATTGAGATAAGATGTTGGAGGATTTAGGAAGAGAAATGAAACATTGTGCTTGCTGTAAATCTGGGGGACACAGACCACTGCAAAGGGAAGAGGATGAGGGGAAAAAGAGCTGCAGTATATCAGCAAAGTGGCACGTGGAGAGCCATGGAGAACTGTGGGCATGGGGAAGTTTGGGATAAGGACAAAAGATGCTGGACCTGTTTCTGAAATTACTACAGACTGGAAGAACTACAGATTTGTAGCCATTGGTATAGGCACCGTGATTTCAGCTTTCTTTTCACTGTCAGTCATAATCTGCTGATCACTCTAGCAAAGACTTCAACATTCCAGCAGATGTCTGGCCCATTGGGATCCATAATTTAAAACACTTAAGTGTAAGGCAGAGATCTGCCAGGTGAATCCACAGGCTCCAGCCATGCCAGCTGTCCATTTCAGGGTGTTAGTTCCATGGTGTGCAGTGGAACAGGTTTCTGATGTTTGTTTTGAAAGGAACTTGGAAAACCACAATACAAAACATTTGATTTGGAAAATTTTAAGTGTGAAAGGGAACAAACACCCAACGATTAGAGATACCAGATTCAAATCTGACATGAAGTCTTAATTCACATGACTCGTGTCTGCACAATTTGATGCCATCTTAAATAAAATGCTGATACAGATTAATTACAACATATTTGAATATCAGCTGGTGTAAAACCACACAGTTCCAGAGAAACAAAATATTCACACTCTAGTTGTGCATCTGGCCCATAATTTCTTGTGATATTGTTTAAAACTGAGAGCCTAAACCCATAGGGAATTATCTTAAAGTTGAGTATGCCTAAGGCAACGTACTAATCGCTGTTCTTACTGCAGCATGGCACGCTTCCGAATCATATTCCAAAGAAAGTTTTACCATGAGGTAATAAAAAAAAATAAGTTAAAATTATTAAGTCACATAAAGTCTGGATTTTTAACCTTCATTATCACATTATGAGCAATAGCTAGGAATATGGCAGAGAATTTAAATAGGATGCAAAATGAGAAAGTAACCATCTATGTGCATCCCAGTTATTCAGTATGGCACTGTATTTTCACAAAGTCTCTCCATTCCCTCTAGGAACCTATCAGTCATCTGTCAAAATCTCTTTTCATAAGACCTTATATTTGTTGAAATACAGCAAGGAAAATACAAATACAAAAGCAAGGAAATTTCATTTGATTGGAATGCAAATAGCAAGATAGCTTAAGATTCCTCTTTAAAAGTAAAAAGGATTTCATAAGACACAGGCTCAGACACCACTGGGTGTCTGAGCACCTAGTACTGGTGCAACTAAAACATTCAACTGACTCCCTAAATAGGCATGCTATGTCAGGAAAGGCTATAATTAAACTCCCTGAGTCTGTCACTCTTGTCTATATGAGAATGTTACTGTGATACAAATGAAGTTAATTAAAACTGGTATAACTCCCAGGTGCATAAATTTTTCTGGGAAAAGACCAAATATTTTATGTATAGCTTTGGATGGCAGGGAAAGCACCTCCAGCCAGCCCATGGATTCTCTCTGTGCATCCATAGGAGGAGGTGGAGCTGCATGGGTTCATCTATCCACGTGTAATGGCAGCAGTAGGATGTGTCAGACCCTTCACGGGAACAAGCTGTTACACTCACACTGACATCTCGCTGTCTGGCTGCAGAGCAAACTCCACTACACTGCAGCTCTTCAGATTTAGCTCTCTTGCCTCTAAAAGCCATGTACTGCTGTCAGGAGAGCAAACTGTGCGACCAAAATGATGCAGGCGAACGTGTGAGAAAATCTGAATTCAATCAGACTATTGCAGTCCTTCTCCTACTGCTTCACCACGAGGCACCCAGGCAGTTTGTCACTGCCTGGGTTCCTCCTGTTGGATAGCAGTCAAAGGGTCACATTTAAGTCTGCACTCAAGTCTCTTAAGCTTTTATGAGTCTAAGGAAACTTCAATATTGTCTCCCTTCAGCATTGCAGAACAGCACTCTAGTGCCCAAAGCTGGTTTTTTTTCTTCTTTTTTTTTAAACATCTTTTCAAAAACATGCAATCACTAGACTCTCCAGATATCTTAGATTCCCAGATTCCTTATATCTGAACAAAGCTATAAAACTACCTTCACACATTGCCTGTTATTGATTTCTCCTGTCTTTAGTATTCTATGATCTCACACGAGGGACTCAACCTCATCCTCCCCTGCTGTTCTCCTGAGGTCTGTCCTTTGGAGCACGGGACCTCTCTCTTCTCCCTAATATCTCTGCAAAATCTATTTTTTATAACCTCTGCTCACCTTTGTGTCCCTGCTGAAAGATTTCTAATTAGCCTGCTCAGATGATCGAAGTCCTCTGTTGCCCTCAGTGCTCTCCCTTTCGCAGTCATTGTTCAGACTTCACTGCACCAGTCCGAGAGCCTGGCTGAAATTATTTCATCTGTTGCTCTCTGATCATCATAATGATAATGGAGTAACACTCTTCACTTAATGTTGCCCATGTATCATGAACTTTATTATCTGTAATAAGCTTCAACACAGAGGAACAGATTTTGAGCTGCTTGGAAGGGAGAAGGGCACAGGAGCTGCCTGCAAAGCAGTGTTCCACCCCTCTCCTCCTGGATCAGCTATCAAAAAGTAGCTCTCAGATGAACATTTTCCACTATGACACCAAACAGGCAAGTACTTCTTGGCTACTCTGCTATGCAGCCTTTGCCATTTGGGACATCCTTGCTGGTTTTATCCAGCAACACAGAGCAGGAATTGGGATACAGAATCTGGCCAAAAAACATTGCATAAATGCAAGTTGTACTATTAGGGTCCCTGAAGGATCCTGGCATGCACACAATTCTGTTTTCAGTGCTGTAAGTCAAAGACTTCCTAATATGCAAAAACACAACCTGTATCACAATGTGCAGCAATTTGAAATGAAAGAAATAACAACTCTGGAACCTAATTTTGATTGATTTTTACAGAACATAAGTGTAGCATCTAAGCACTCAGGTGAAGGAAAGAAAGAACTCCACAAGTTAAGTGAGACCGCCCACAGAGAATTTCTTCACCTGATCACACCAATTTGCAGAGATTAATTGTATGGAAGGAGCCACATAATGCTGAATTTTATGATGAATGGACACAATGACAGCAAACGATTTCCCCTAATGTTCCATTATGCTTCTCAACATTTGAAATTTAATTACTTGAAGAAAAAAAAAATTAAAAAGGCAAAAGCCATCAATAGCCTCACCATTACAGTGTATTTTCAACTTGAGGAGGCATTTTGTTTCACCATAAAGAAAACTTCATGTGCAAACCCAAGGGAGGCAGATCTCAGACATTATGACAATGTTGCTATAGCAATTATTTGTGGGAATGTGCATCAGTGGCAGCTTAGCTCTCAAACCTACTGCTCAGCTCATGCATGCTGTTTTAACCAGAATATAAACTGCCTGGTGCTCATTGTATCCTAATAAGATTTGTAAATTACTTACAGTGATGTACTTCCAACTACTAGGAATGGAAGAATATTTTTGTTACTAATACTTATCATGCTCAGAAAAACCCTTTATATCTACGCATTCAGCTAGATATTTCAACTCCTCTTTCTGTGAAGGCAAAGTCATATAAATATATTCTAAAATCAATCAATTACATTTCCTGAATTATTCTGCATAATATATTATTCAAATGGGGTCTGCTTCGTATAGTGGTTATTTAAAATCAGGTTAATATTGGAAAGCAAAGGAAGAAGAACTTAGATTGAGGCAAAATTTTATAACGATTCAGCATAAAAGAGGGGTGTGAAAATGCATTGTTCAAGTATTGTCAAAAACCCAAACAGCCAATAAAGCAAAAGTATCTGAATCACCCATGCACGTATTTAGTCCATTTAATAATACTTCACTGCTCAGCTAGACTAAATTTTCCTTGAAACATTCATTAAAAATAAATGTAATTTTGCAACCCTTGTGATATTAATGGGCAGCTTCAGGACTGAAATCAAAACCTCAGAGCCAAAGCACCCCATAGGTTGGGAGGGCTTAGGTTTTATTCAGTTTTGCACAGCAATCTGTGGACATAAAACTCACAGACAATAGACAAACTACCTCTGGAGACCAGACTCTTTGGGGTTCTCAAGTCATATACTCTGCCAGCTACGAGCACTTTCTTCAACCCACCGTACTTTAATCCCCAATTAACTTTATTAATTGATCTTATGCTTTAAAACTGCTTCAGCAGCCAGAACAGGATGGGTCCTAGGAGGGCATGATGCTTAATTTCACAATGAAGTCTTTGGTAACGAAAGATCTGCCGTGGTACAAACTGAGTGCCCTACATAAAACAAGGCCACAGAGGAGCTGGCCGTGTTCTGCTTACCAAAATGACAGCCTCTCACTAAACTCCACCAGATATACAGTGAGGCAGTTTCTTAAGATTTCCTTCCCACTATCTGCAGCCTATCAACTCAGTATACACATATTTCAGCATGTCTTAATATTTTGCTTCAGCACACTGAAAACGGTGCAGCCTCCCTCCTTTGTTCTTTACAGCCTTCCGTAGCAACCGCTGAATTAAAGTAAGTCTGGAATATCTACTTAAGCAAATTACACTCAGACATTTGGGAGGCTGAAAATCCTAGGAAAAAAAACCCTATGTCTAACTGAGTGTTTTTTGAACAAAGCAATAACTTATCTTTAGTTTTTTTTTTTCCTGGAAATAAAATTCACAAGCCCTTTTCGACACAAGAAAGTCATACTTCTTAACCCCATCCATCAATATGTGTAGTAGGCCAGTCACTCCCTGTAGTATTTTTACAGGTAATAGAGCAAATGCATTTTCTAAAATACACTTGACACATGCTAATGCTCAGTCTGGAAGTACCTGCTCTGTTTTCAGAGCATACAGTCTGTCCTGTTAACCCCCAGCTTTTTTTTTTTTTTTTTCTTTTGCAGAACTCTAGACAATAAAACAAGTGGCAACTGATTTCAAGAATCAGCAGATGTGTGTAGAGCTGCTCTTTAGCCTCCCTACCCAATTCTCCACATTAAAAATAGATTAGGAGAAGATTTTACTTTTACATTTAAAAGTACAGTTCTCTTGATGGGTGACAGAAATGTGGACACGTACACAGAGGCTTTACTGACTGGGGAAAATATGTCTTGAAAACACATCTGTAACTCCCACCCTGTAATACAGGGCACACCCTGACACTGAGTGATTTTTTTCTTCTTTTGCAGTCTTGAAACTTGGCTCCCATTTTCTTTATTAGCTACAATGCCAGGTAGCTGTAGTGCTGTAGACCCAAGCAAAAGCCTGCTGTTGTGTCCTCTCCTATCCTGCACACAAAATCTCCAAATGCCCCCCCCAGTCCTAGCATTTTAAACCAACACAGAACTCAGGAAATCTCTGTTTTCTGTGATGGCAATGGGAAATACACATTTTCCATTAGATGGCTGCTATTTTCCTAATTCATATGGGGTTTAGCACTGGAAAAGCAAAGGAAATGAAAGCCTTCCCTGCAGTCTTAAATCCTTTTCTGGTTATGGATTTCTTTCAGGAGAAATTACCGCCTTGGTGTGTATAGCTCTGCTCTTGTAGCTTTATGCAATAGCATCCAGTTAAAACAGCAGGACAGAAAGCAAATGGTTTCTTCCTCCTAAAATCTTCTGCACCCATGGCTCAGTTTTGACCGAGCAACATCAAGGTGGCTTTACATGGAAACCACCTCAAGGAAAAAGCAGGCACCAACTCACCATGAAAAAAGGGGTGGCTGGCAGTCTCCAAGTGGGCAATCAGGGAATAGTGAGCATTTTGCTTCCTACAGGAGGTCAGGGGGCCCAGCTAGCAGCTTCCACTTGCCAGTGGGCAGGAAGCACAACACCACCACCCCACTGTCCCTACTGTCTCTCCTCCATGAGCAGCTGCTTCCCCAGCTCAACAGGGCGCGGCAAATGCCGGCAGACGGGGTGTTTACACTCATTCTGCTCTGAAAGCTAAATGTGCCATTATAACACGATGCTAATAGCTAAATCTCAGCTGTATGTGCCAATTTGTACTTAAGAAAGGCTGTTCTCCCCTGCATCAACTTAACAGGAGCAGACTGAGCGTTAGGCGGTTCTCGTGTATACAGAAAATGCACGTACAGCAAGTGCCAGCACCGCACAATGCTGCAAAGCAGGAGTTCAGGAAATGCCCAAGCAAGAGGGGATTATAATCCTCAAAGGCTGACTTGGTGATGGCAGGATTCTCTCCACAGCATATGCAGTCATAGTGAGCATTTGCAGTATTTATTCTCCATTAAACACGTGGTGTAAGTATCAATAAAGATTGTTTGTCTTCTTTTACTACCAATCTGACCTCGTTGTTAATAAAAGTAAGGAATAGCTTATTTCATCAATATAGGAACACATGTAGATTGATATTTATCACTACATGGCCTGCTTAGAGCCCTTCTAGTTTTCTTTGAAGGATCACAAATTATCCACAACACTGCGGGGTTTCTTCAGCGATAACATCTGATACATTTTATATAACATCCTTGTTTTTGTATCTGATATCAAACCCTATAAACCACATCATTTTATGGGGAACCTGAAATTGGATTCCTCTGCAACAGTACATTTCCTCCCTTGACTGTCTGCAGCACTTTATAAAATATTTATTGCTAGGATGCCTAAAAATACACATAGCCCAGCACAGCTTTAAGATGGAGAACTATTTAGCAGTCATAGACTAGATTTCATACCACAGGGTTCTTATTAGGCATAGTTGCCTAGAAATCACACGTATTTTCTGAAACACGATTATAAAATATTTTCATTTCAAATGAATAATTCAGCTCACTGAACAGATAAAATTATATAATTTTTTACTTCTTCAAGGTTCCACAGCAAAAGCTTCCAAAAATATTCAGAGGACCCAGGTGAACAAGCCTGTGTCTTTCGATTTATCTTTTATTTGAAAACAAATTTAATTACTCTTTGTCTGACACACATCACATACTTCTGGTCAAGCTTCAGCATGAAATGCAGAGATGCTGTTTTGGGCAAGGCATCACCCATGTGATTCATGCTGAAAACTCCCTGGGCTTGGCTGCCTGCATATAAATGAGGCAGGGCTCTTCTCCGTAATGCAAATGGCAAGGCAGCCCTCTTTCCTGGCAAATTAAGGCAGTGACAAACACTTTCTCAGCACACTCAGAGAGGCATGAATTCTCCCGTGAAACACGGCACAGAGATTTACATCAGCAGTGGAGAGAGGCAGAGACACACACGGAGCCACTGTACCACCCCACTGCTACTGTCAGGCTGGCCCCTGACAGAACTACACTCACTGGGTGTGCTTCAAGTGAAGCACCAAGAAATAACCCACTACTCCCACACATTTTGGTCCAAGGGGATGTCCCAGTTGCAGGTGGTGAACAAGACCTGGCACTTTGACACTACGGTGAGAGGAAAGGGCACTGGCAGCACTGCAACCCTTCGCCAGCAAGAGAGGGATCGCTGCAATTCCCAGTTCTTCTATTACAGATGTTGAGGGATTCATCTGTAACAAAACCTTACCTTTCCACTATTGTACCATATTTGTGTTTTTAAGAGAATGAATTCCACCGTGATACATGAATCCCCTCCCAGCACTCAGGTTTTTCACTCTCAGTGGGGTTTGTGTGAACACACCAAAGTACCAGTTGTTACTGCATCCACACTGCAGGAGGCTGGGTCTGGCTCTCCACCCTTTCTCAGGCTGTCCTTCCCAGAAAACATGCTCCCTGTGCTAAGGACAGACCTTGACATTACACAGCACACCTAACCCGAGCAGGCCTGCAATTAATTCACTACAATATTTTATTCACAAGCACATCTGTTGCAGTGCATTTCACCGTGTTCAAGGGATGATAAAAACCTGTTGTCTACTGTCTGTAGGTATAGAATGCATCCATCTCACTCAGAGCAACAGCTTTGCCTTCCCAAAAGCAGTGGAACTGAATTCAACAGAGAATTCCTGCTTGATGAGTATAGCAATCTTAATTGAGATTTAATGTTTACTTTACCTGGCTAAGCACAGAGCAAACACCAGAGAAATTATTGATTAAAAAAATAAAAAAGCTAATTAGCAGTGGTTGGAACTTGCTTGGTTCAAACAATAGCCTGCTCAAATGATGGGGTTTGCCTGCACAGAAAAGGCTTAGCCTTGCAGATAAAACTCTGAACCCACAGGTGCTTTTTTTTTCCCAGCACCTGAACCACTAATTAAAAGAGAACACTTTAAAAGAAAGCATAATCTTACCTGCAGATGAGGAAATGACTAAATATTTAATTCCTCTCTTGTACAGAGTGAACTGGAAAATGGGCAGAGCGAGCATGTGTGTGTTTGGGGGAGATTCTGTTTAATCCCTGCAGTTCATAATGCTTAGAGAGATACAATCACCATTTCACAGCTGCTTTCACGTAGGTTGTTGCTGAATGACTCAAAACCACATTAAAATGTCAGTTCTAAGACTGAAAAATAGTTATATTCAGCTTCAGATCCTTTAAGTTAGCACGGCCTTTCCCACATCAAGAAGGATCTAGTTCTGGAGATGCCATGTGCTGCATGCTATGGTTTTAACCTTCCCACTTTCACTTGCAAAGAACATTTAGAAGCTCTAGAGATTCAGGGAACTCATTACTTCTGTCCCAAGTCCAAGCACTTAGATCAACTCCCCTCCCACTTATGCATCCTTGTGCTTTGCAGAACAAAACTAAGGTATCTCTCCCTGCTTCTTTTTCCATAGGCAGCCACCCATGACCTCCAAGAGCCTTTATTTTAGCCCCTTCTGCTCTGCCTGATGTGGTAAGAGAGCAACTTCAGCTTGGAGAAGCAAGAGCCACAAAGCTTCAGCGCACAGGTGAGAGCTGGGGCTGGTACTGGGAATACCCAAGAGAAAAACATTACTGTAGTGACTGCAGCAGCTGCTCAGTATTAAAACATAGAACCATGCAAGCAACAAATAGCCCTAATTGCTCTAGATAAGAAAATTATCTGCAAAGTGGAATGACAGAATCTCTGAAATACATGAACTGAACCTTATCAGACATGGTACCACGTTTTCTTAAGCAATCAGGACCTCCTTTGAGGACCCGTTCTATTTCTCACGGTGGTTGCTCTACTTTTCTCTTTCCCAGAGTTTTTAGCTACTGGGGATGATAAAAACAGATTAATGACTGATTTTAATGTCATGTAACACTGGTAGCACACATATAATGCAGTAATTATATAAGCAACTGTGTCTATAATCACTCTTCAAGGAATCACTATCTACAAATCTGCCACTTTGCCTTTAAAACTACAGACCTAACCTGTCAAAATCAAATTGGATTTTCATTAGAATACTGCAGAAGTTAAGCAAATAAGCTACGGAACTACATCTTGCAACAAATCAATGTTTCATGCCATAATTTATACTGTGGAGAGCCAAAGCATAGAGACATTTAGATAAAACAGGAACTTTCATTTTGTTGTGGTTTTTTGACTTCTTTATCTCTCCAACAGAAGTCCTGTGATGCTTCAGAAGCGCCAACACCTACAGCCATCCCTGTTGTAGCTATACTGGGCGTTGAAGAGATAATGGATTTCAAGAAAAAAGGAATTCCTATATCTGACCTACACCACATTTGCTGTTCATCACAGGAGAGATACTAAAGCAGAAGAACATTTGAGAAAAAAATGAGATGAGGGACTAAAATGCACAGATGCTCACAAGTGTAGGAACCAATCAACTCCTTGAAAGACAGAAGTGGCTTTAGCATTGCGCACCAACTCCTGTTTCCAAGTCTGCTCATTGTCATGAGTGTGATTTCCCTCCAATTGCAGCATCTAATTTTTTGTTTTCATTAAAGGTTCAGCTTTCTTGAGTGACAGATAATTGAAATAATTCCAAAATCAAACAGCAAAAGACAGAATTGCTTTACAAGGAAATTCTTTCCCTAATTGCTCTTTAAATTGATCTCCCACATTTGCTCCTCTCCTGTAATGTTGGATGGATTTAAGCAGAAGTTTTCATAAGCAGGGATGAATTCCTCTGGTGAAATTCCACTGCCAGCGTGTTTGGGTCTTACTGGGCATTACCCCCACTGCTGCCAGAGGGAATTTTCCTGGGATGAAGACCAATGTATCTACCAGCCTCTATGTGCTTAACAGACACTTCTGCAGAAGTTTAGATCATCATGAGAGAAGCCCCTGGATCAGGATTATTTGGCCAGTTGTTCCATTATTACCGAGACATCTTCTTAAATAAATGTACTGTTGCTAACAGGCTACTTTGGTTCATACACAGAAATATTTCTCAGCTAATGGATGTCTTCCTTAGGATGACTGTGAAAGGCCAGTCCAGAGGCCAAGAGACATTGCCAGGCTCAAACAGTCTTTGTAAACATTTTGAAACACAGTTATGTAGAATCAGAATGCACCATGAACCCCCCCAAAATGTTTTGCTCTCATTGTTATAATAACCACAAACTGGTGATGACTTTTAAAAAACACAATGCTGAAGAAGGATCAGCAGCCTGAAAACTGCTGTTGTCTGGAAGGAAGCATCTGAGGAATGTCAAATAACAATAATCTACTTTAGGCTCAGTCAGGAACTAGTAATGCAAGTTCTCATTACAGTGATATAACTATGTTTATGCTTAGGTTTTGGATTTGTAATTTGTTTGGGTCTTTCTACATTAAAAAAATGCCTAGTGAAATGACAGCAAAATAAAACAAAAAAATGTGTTCGCTGTTCAGCATTTCTAAACAACTAATTTAAAGATCCAAATTTGCAGTGCTGGGCATTTTTTCCTGCCTGCCTGAAGCCCTCTAATACATTTTCACTGCTAGATAGGTCCATCTAAAACTGTAATGTTGGAGGAGAACTTTGGGAACAGACTGGACTTTATGACCCAGAAATTCTTTTTCAGTCTTATGTTCTCTTAGGTAACTATGAGTAAGTTCCTGTGTGGGTGAATGAACAACTATGAGTTTTCTGTAAAATTTGTGTCTTCCTGACTTCTTCCAGGTTTTCCTGCCTTCAGTCAGAGATGTCTCTTAGCTGAACTGAAACTTTTCTGGAAAAGGCTCTGACATTTCTCCCATGTCAGTGAAGGGTGGAGACTCTTTCTACGTATGGAGACACTCAATAAAGTAATTTCTTTCTGGTTTAGAATAGCAAGGCTAAATTTGTTTGATGTCCAGTATTTGTACCTGGACAAAAAGACTGTCCCTCTCCCCAAAAGCAAACAGAAAATAAAAATGCAACCACGGATTTAGGAAAGCAAATGCTCACCCTCAAGTTCCCCAAGGTGAAGGTGGAACAAGGCTTTTTTCTCCTCAGCACAGAATTTTGGTGTCACATCACACTGATGCTGCAGAGCCTCCAGCCTGCACCAATACCTCCCTCCCACTTAAACTTGAATCCTGCTGCTGATTTGGCATGGAGACAGATGTCAGAGCATGTGCGAAGACCACTCCTCTTTCTGGCAGCTGCTTTTTTTGTGACATTGTGCCTGACCATCTTATCAACACACACCTCAAAATGTGACCTCCCCCAGGTCACCAGACGTGCAGTTTCCAGACACTGTTCCAATCACAAATCTCTTTGCAGGTGACGACCTGCAGAAAAACTGGCTCCAACCTCATTCTCCTCCTGTTTCCTCCTTTCCTTTTCAGGCAACATTTGAAAAGGTCTCGTTAATCACAGAATATCAGAGAGATTTTGCAACTATTCCAAGGTGCTGCCCTCCTTCCCATTCAAAAAACCTAATCCTCACAGTGGTAAGCCTTTCAGCCCATTTTTTTCCTCTTTTCTCAAGGACTCATATTGAAAAAGTTTGAAGACCTTGCTAAGCTATACATGTCCCAGTCTACCAGGCATCATTTTCTTTGCAACATTACTTTGGACATGGAAAATGGGCTTTATGAAATTAAGCTCTCCAACAGTCTTGTTGCACATTTCAGGTTCTATCACATAATTTTCACACTTAGTATAAACATTTCTCTCCTAATGGCTACATTGGATGAGCAAAGTGGAAAGGATATCTGTTTTAGAAAATTTTGCCAAAACCTAGCTTCATTTTAAAATCCCCAAACTCTCTCCCAATGCCTTATGTTAACTGATGCATCTCAAGAGCCTCACACAGAAAAGGGTTTCTAATGTGCCTTCCAAAGGTTGGCTGAAGTACACCTACAGATAAAAGAAACCACTCGGAATGAGCATCATCTTTTTGCTTTTCTGGTTGAATGGATCCCTTGCTATTGGCAATTTTGGATCTCAGTAACTTTATTTTGAGCTTGATATTCCTCACACTTTTTCATGCTCAGCTGTGATAGCAAACTCTCCTCTTCTGCTGTGCGTTTTTTCACAGGCGGGAAACTTCCATTTTGTGAAATACCTCATCAGGCATCGTTGCCAACTTATTTCTTCCAGCTGCACCACAACACCTGACAGATAAATTCCAGCTGTATCACAAGCATCAGCTGAAACAATCCCACCCTGCCCTGCCTTTGTGTTCTCTGGTGAACTCTGGCATTAACCAACTGCAGATTCAGCTACTTAACCACCTCTCCAGGTTGCTTTCATTCCTCCCCAGACCAGCCCAACTCACACCTGCTTATGTTCTCTCTTGTTATGGCTTTGGGAAAACACAAACAGATTTTAACAACCTTCTTCAGCATCACTACAACCCTTCCTGGGGATAAACACGCTGCTGTGGGACTTTGCAGATTGCCACAAACTGCTTCTCTGTTTAATACTTCATTTTGGCAAACCTCATTGTGATAAAAAGATGGACAGTAAATGTCACGGAATGTGTGCTGTAATCCATGGAGTCAATGCCTGCCTACATCTACTCTCTATTCAGGTCTTGCTGGAATTGAATTTTTCATAAATGTAAAACATGAAGAAAATAAAACTTCTCTGTTGCCTGCTGCAGCCTGAATCCTCTTGCTGTGCATCCATGTGTTACCCTCACACTTTGGCAATGGTATTTTGATATCCTTCTCATGTTCTAGAATACCACAAGGATAAACTCTAAAATCTCTGAAGAGATTTCTCTTTCTGGAAAGTTAAGATGCCCTAGTCTTCTTAGGTTGTTTTTTTTAAAGGGACTACAGGAGTTTTTTCAAGACTGGTTTCCCAATCCCCAGCTCATATAATGAACATTATAATGTTCTAAAATTTAATTAATCTTCTCTTCCATCACCTCCAATCCACTAATCAATGTTTACTACTCTCAGGTGCTCTTGAGGATGGTATCAGTTGAGAAGTTGTGAGTAGCACATCTGTCCAAAGAAGACTCTCTGTCTGAAATCAGTTTACTCCAATACAATATTTTCTCTTTGTTTCAGGGCTGAAAGCTATGTGTGATCACTCTCAAATGCATAAGCTATCCTCCACAGCTGAATCACTGCAGGAAAAATGGGAGATCATGTATCAAATATTTTTACAGCTCCACCTGAGCATGGAAACATGCACACTCACTGCACAAAAGGGTCTCGTTTTGAAGGAGAAGCTGCCAATTAGCTCTCCCCACAAGGCTAATTTATAACTCTCTGTGACTTCTACAGCTGTAGCCCACAGATGCATGCAAGATTCAAAGTACTTGCTGAGGCACGAATCCATTCAGAGAGTTTTCACTTTGTTCTGGATAACCCCTCATCAGTTTTCTGAGCACAAAAGCTGGTGGGTGCCCTTGGAAAGGGGGCTTTCTGCACGGACACAGTGTGCAAGGACAGGAATCAAAGCCAGCAGGTTTGTGGGATCCTGGTGGCAGACAGATGGTTACAGAATATTGGCTGCTTTGTTTAAAAAATATACTGAATGCATTGAGACCCCTTCCTCTTTATACTGATATGGCTCTAAGTGGAACTACTGCATGTGAGCTCCTGGCACAGTGTGCAATGCCAGAGGATTGGGTATGGAGCAAGGGCAGATGAAATGATGCTCAGCTGAATTTTCTGCCAAAAAGAACACTTATAAGAAGCAAGTATTGCTCCCAGAAATTTCAGGGCAATGTGCTGGTTCTGAAATGAGAGTATAACACTCAGTCTTCCACTGTAAATGAGGTTAAAAAATAAAATGAAGACGAGATTGTGCTACCAAGGGCAGGAGAGACAGTTACAAGACTTATTTTGAGATTTTAATTGGCATGAAATTGATGGTAAGAAGAGCACTACTGTTTCCCCTGATTTGACCTCTGCAGTGTGAGATAAACAAAACTTCACTGATAAAGACCTAAAATGCATGTGGTACTCAGTCAGTCACCAGCTTCATGTAGACAATCTAATAAAATTAGAGATCCTTGGAATGGAGCCAGTGTTTTGCTCCATTCAGCATCCAGACCTGGCTGGTTTCCTCAGATGGAGAGATCGTGGATTGGGCACACATCCTGTGCTGACAACCCAAAATCATGCCACCAGCACAAGGGTGAGCATCAGTGCTCCTCCACCTTGAAGGTGCCAGCCCTGTGAAATTCCTCTTTGTTATTTGGAAACCAAGAGCATCTACCGTACAGAGCATCCTTTCCAGTGTTCCAGAGCCAGAACACCTTACATGGAAATCAGATCCAGCAATTTATGCAGCTACTAACATTTTCAGTAGGTCAAGATGAATTTACAAAGAAGAAGGGAAAACTCCAAGCTTCTTTTGACTGCTGAGCTCACTATTTGAGCACCACATTTGGCACCTGTGTCTAAGTTATAGAATCTCTGAGGGCAGAGACAAAACCCAGCACATGTAGAACATGTGGCAGTTTCCTTAACTCCCACTCCCAGTTATTTTGCAGGGCTCACAGGTTATTCCTGTCTTTCCTTTCTTCCAAGAATATTGTTCCCCCTCCCAGTTTTTAACATTAATACAATTAATACATCCATGCCAAACCATTCCCAGGTGGAAGAAGTGTCATTTCAAAATTGACAGTCACTGGAGGAAGAAGTCCAGCTTCCCAAAAGAAGTAGCTCAGTGACTCATTGGCTAATTTCAGTCCAAACACTTCATGCAAAACATTGAATCAAGAGTAACTCAAATGGCACCTGGAAAATGCAAACATAATTACACTTTTTCTAACATACTTAATCATTAGACAGACAGCTTTAACATTTAAGATAATTTCAACTCAAAACACAATTTATTTGTCATTCCCAGTGCCATCTATTAGGTAGATGTCCTGTTCTGGGATTCTGACGCTGGAGGAAAAGCCCAGAAGAGAATATCCACGGGAAAGGAAAATTATTTTAAATATCTGAAAATAATGGCAGTAATGTTTTAGTGTAAGACCACATGAAATAAAAGGGAGTTTGCAAAACTCACCATGACTTGAATGGGTGTTAGTTTAACAATGACAAAAATTTTCTCTGAAATGGCAGAATAATGGGATTAATAACTGTTTTGTCCAATTCTTTCTTCGATCGTCAAATTCAGTTAAAATCATCTGTCATATCCATAAATGAATAAGGAACATGAAGTTCCCAGAAATACATGAAGGATCAGAATTTTCTACATTCAAGGTAGAAATAGAGATAATCCCACACTTGCAGACTGATTAGGCAAAGAAGTGGAGCCAGAAAGACGACCCACAGTGCCAAGCCCTCAGCAGAGAGACATGTGGATTCTAGTCAGGCTCTGAATAACACCATTGTGAAAACGTTGTTTAACTAACAGTTCTTACAGCTTCATCTGCTCTTACTCTGGTTATCAACACGACTAAGGCAACATCTTTCCATTTTGCTCTCCACAGCTCAGCAGTAGTCCAGGCATATGCCATGCACTGATAGTCTGACAAACTACTGAAGCTCTTGTAGTTCATTCAAGGGGAATAACATTTTTTTCTGGAGTAATCTTATTATTTAGTGATCTCAAGATGGTTCTGTCTAATAAGTGAGAATCTTCTCTTGGAACTGAAATTAATTACAGTTGAGGTAGGCTTCCAAAAGGAATTCGTCAATTCCCCCCTATATTTTTAGATTATTTACTCAGGTTACTTTCAGTTTTCCTATTTCCAAGTTGAAAATACCTGAAGTTGAAAATCTGACTTTAATCCTTGAAGCCATCTGGATCATTGGCTATAAAAAGAGTAAGACGAAGTCTACTAGAGCAAACCAGTCAGTCTCAGCACAATGCAAGACAGGAGCAAGGGTCACAGATCAGCTGCCAGAGCTCCTCATCCTGCAGTGGCTGCACACTGGAAGAATGCTCCCACTGTCATAAAAGCTGCTGCTCACTCCTGGTTCAGATAAGTCACCTAAATAGCAGTGGAGAACAGATAGTCCAGACAGTTTGGACACATGAAAATTGTCTCGTACTTTTTCAGGACCAGGTTACCATCTCAGTCACCTATTTTAGGCTGCCAGAAAGCAAAGATTAGACAAAGTGACAGATACATTCCTAGGAGCTTAAAAGTTGCTATTATTTCCTTTGTAACTGTCTGGTGCACAAAAACAGTGAGACTTGAATGTCACACGTCCTCCCCAGTAACCCTGAAGGAGTGTTTTGCAAAGGTCGCCTTTGCAGCCTTTTCAGATGTCTCTGCTACTACTTTACTTACATTATTCCCTAGCTATCCCCAGTAGAAAGGGGAAATATGTAGCAATAGAAATTTGCTGCACAGGTAAAGCTGCAAAGGGAAGATTCAGGGCTGGTAAAGTTGACAATTGGCAATGTAGCTTACAGAAAAAACTGGGGTCTTACTTTCTTCATGCCTCTAGGTAAAAAAGGTGTATCTGGCAACCTAGCACTTAAGATACTGGCAGAAAAAACCCAAATTATGCTGATTCTCTCTTGGCTGTTTCATGCACTCTGACCCCTGCAAGAGTCAGCAGACACATCCTACTGTCTGTTAAGTTAGTTAGAATGGCCACAAGTCAATAGAAAGAGGAGTAACAGAAACGCTCTACTGTAAAGTCTCTTCCTAAGCGAAACCAAACAAGGCAACCATAACTCAACATGCCCTGAAAATGCCAGGGAACTCCTGTGGAGATCTCCCACTGGTCCACACTGAGTTTAAGGGTGTAGCAGCATAGCATTGTGCCCTTTATGATGAGAGGAGAGTTATTCCTGGCACTGGTGCAGAATGTGCTGGAGCTGGGCAGTGCTGCTCATGCGGGACGCGGCAGTTCCGCCGACGCAGTGGTCAGCGAGGGCCGGGGGCTGCTCAGGCTGTGCAGGGCAGATGGACATCCTCTAGGAAATCACAGGCTATGCTATTCAGCTTGGCTTTGCAAAGCTCCATGAAGCTGGCATGGGCCAGGGGAAGTGAGCTTCCCCAGGATACGGTGGTTGACGTTGACATCAACCTCACAGACCAGATTTGCGTTTGGCAGTGCAGCTCACCAGAAGAGATATTTTTACTGGCCTGCTCTGATTTTGGCTTGGCGGCCTCCCACCCCTTTCCCTGCTGCCACCTCACTGCTCTAAAACGTGAAAGAGGTTTGTACTTTGTACTCATTCCTCAGCTTCCCCATCTTTGGTGCATTACTGACACTTAATAGCAGTACTGAATATACCTATTTTATCTGTAAAGCAAAATTGTGACTTTTCATTCACTGTCATATCCCTGGTATTAAGCAGTTCTAACATCAATTAGGAAGCCAAAAATTTGCTTTGCTCCCAAATGCCATATGAACTTCATTTTTTGCTTCCACTGTACAATATACCCCACACAAATAACATAAATTTCTATGTATAGTCTCTGTGCAATAGCTTTCTTAAAGGTCTTTTGGTCACGCATGATAAAACAAGTGAAAACCAAAAACCATTCTCCACCTCTTCAGTGCAGTTGTGCCTCAGGTGTACATTCTGCTTTGAGGGAGCTGTAAAAATTGGTAGCAGTCATAGTGCTAACACACAGCCCCAGACACACTAATCACCTTTTTTTTCAATAAACTTGCTCAACAACTTTGCTAACCTAATGCATTTACTTAACAGTTTAAATAACCCCATTAAAAAAAAAAATGAAATTCCAACAAAACTCTTGAATGACTAAGGTGGAGTAGCACTAAAAACCATCACAGAAAAGCAAGACATTCCTCTCAACCTCCAGTGTGGAAAAAATATAACAGCATAGATAGTGGCGTAGTCTTCACAGTGAGAGTGATCTAGCAAGGGAATTTTGAAATAGATAGGAAAAGGAATAAGACAAATCAAAAGAACTACAGGAAAGGAAAAATACAAAACTTGTGGAAACTTAAGGAAAATAGTTTAAGTCTTTACTTCATGTAATTTAGTATTGGTTTGCAGCCATACAACAACCAATTTAGAGAAGCCAGCAAACAAGGCATTTATTGAAACCAGGAAATGCAATTCACTCAGTGCTAAAGTCCACAACTCACTATATTCATTTCTGAATTTGTGCCAAAAACATATGGCCATGCTCAAAACAGAAGGTGTTCCAAGGTCCTGGACATTACAGACTCTCAGCGTGAGAAATGTCTCACCACCTGAAAGCTTCCCAGTTCTTCACTGGCAAGGAATCATTTAGTTCGTGGGATGGAATTTAAAATGAATCATTCTGGTGAAAATACCATCTTGCTCATTTCCCGTTTAACTTCTGATGCACTTTAAGCAACAATCATCCAAGATAGCTGGGTTTAGAAATCAGTTCATATGTCCTTACATACTCAGACTTTATACTCTGTGCTGTTCAGACTTCTGCCAGGGGTAGAATGTCAGTGACAGTGAAGTCACTGACAGAACTTCCATTGACCTCAAGTATGGTAGAATTTCACCTTAATCCACCTTTTTTGGAAACTCAGACAAATTGCTGCACAGGACTCACTGGTGTGCCCCCAATGCTCAGATTTCCTGCACATACAGAACTTACTTTCTAATCCTTATCCTTCTACATTTTTTCAGAGATTGCACACATTTTTTCTCTTCTTTAGTAGAGAAGGGCATTCTCTAGAATTACCATTCTCTAGTAATACAGCCAAATGCACAGAAACAGTCCCAATAATAACTTTTTCAGAGGAACTGCAAGGGTTTTGTTGGCTGTCTCCTGATGTACCCCACATTGTTTCAAAAACTATTGACTCTAAGTCTTGCCCTTGGCCCCTATCTCTGTCTCATCTCGATCTGGTATTTAGATTGGAGGCATTACCTGAAGTTTCACCCAAAAGGGATTGAAAGATATGATCTGAAAAAAAGGGATTAGCCCTTATTAAGTGCATGTGATTATAAAACTAAACCTAATTATGCATCCCACTGGCAAAAAGTGAAGCACAGTTCAGATATAGACAAAAGAGAAAGCCAGTGTGGAAAAGCATAGCGAAAGACTGTAATCGTACAAGCTAACCCACAAGAGGATCTTCTCATGGTTTTATCAGACTTTTCCTGGATCTGCTGGTCAGAGCAACTTGCAAGAGCAGGGAAAACCACTCTGTGTATTGAAAAACCATGTCAGAAATATTAAAAAAACAGAGAGAGCATAAATCCAGAAATTTGAAGTTACTACTGGCTGAATGTGCAAAACAAGCGTGAAATTAATTTTTGTGTCTGAAAAGCTGATCAATTAGTTGCTGAAAAACAGATAATTCATAAGGTTTAGTGGCATGAAATAATTACTAAACTTTGTAGCAATACGCACAACTAAAAATAATTATAAAATATTTCAAGCTACTGAACATATCAACAAAGAAGTATGAAAATCATTTACTGTTCACCCACAAGTTCTGTCTGTCAAGCTTCTCCTTGGCTAAGACTGAATTTGGTGTTTTCTTCAACTCTTTATCTTGAAAGGCTCAGAAAGGCTGGGTTGTGTGTATGTACACACAACCCAGCCAAGCTGTGACACCATCTCTAACAGTGTGAAGACATAAGGAGCTCTGAGGAGAGGAAACAGCTCCTCTAAGTAGTGACAGTGGGTGACCCATGGCAAAAGGGTGTCAGCAGAGTGAGAAATCCTTTTACTACGTGGAGCTGCTATAGTTGGCATGGCTGTTGAAAGAAAAACCCACTATGATTTTCAGTAGCTGTGACAAGAGAGAGGACAGATAAACAGGTAGTGGTCCAAGATTTCCTAGAGGGTGTATCCCACTTGTATTGCAGCAGGTTAGATTGTTCCCTCATTTCTGTCACCACACTATGATACTCCAGTTAAATCATCAACCTGGCACAGAAGCAAGTTCAGAAGAATGTGATTTTCAGTCTCAAGTTTCTGTATTCTGATCTGTTCTGTGCACCTCTGTTCTCTGCTGCTCCACATGCATATCTTCTGTAATTGCAACAGAGGATGGTTGAACCCCTCTGCATTTCCCCTTCACAGTAAAGCCATGCTGACAACTCATAACTTTCTGTGTCATCTCAAATGCACAAGGTCAAAAAATAAATCCTCTCACACTGTGACTGGGATTTCTTGCTAAATCAGCATTACTCCAAGACATAAAGCATAGCTGAGTTTCTAAACATTGTCCTTAGGCTGTTTGGATCCTCTGAATTCATGTTGAATATTGATTTGGGATTTAAAGGTTCAGCTGCCCACCTAATCAGGTTGTGTATACAAACTTTGACTGATTAATGGGTTATTCTAAATGCACAGCTACCTCAAGGACTAAAGAACACAGACAACATGAACTTTTCTTCTCTTGGTTTATGCCACAAGGTTTTAGATCAAACTACACCTTTACAGAAATACAGGTTTCCCCCTCAAGATAAAATCACCAACCAGATTTTTCTGTGAATTAACTTTTTCAGACACATCTAAGGCAATTTGGCTAAGCCTTATTTATAAGCAATCTTAAAAGACCAGAAAAATTACTTGGTATTAAACTTGAGACCACATGTTGGCTTTTGAGATATTCATAAGTCCAGCAGACCTTATATTAAGCAAATGGAATTCATTTTGTACACTCTCTCTAGATGCATCTCTCCACAGGTGAGCTGCCATCTAGGCAGGTTTAATGGACAATTCCTCAGGCTGCCCTGGCAATTACTCCTCTGCTGACCTGGAAGGATCATTAATATTAGGGAGTTGAGATGCAATTCAATTTCCATTTTGGCTCAGCCCTAAGCTTCTTCTAAGTGGATGCTGTCAGCTGTGTCAAATTATATATGAAGCCTAGGTGATGTGGAGGATTATTAGGAAGAGAGCTGGCAATGGTAAACTCAATTCACAAAGTTTTCAGCCTGAACTTGAAGAGTGGCCTAAGATGCCAACAGGCCAGAGCCATTTGGCATGGTAACAACCACCCAATTTTTTTTTTTTTTTTCTGGGGTAAGACGCTACGGGATGAGCAAAATCAGGTATTGATTAGCCCAGAGCAGTAAGAGAAGAGCTGCTGTATAGAATGGCATATTAAATGATTTAAATGAATATAATAAAAAAAAACCCCAAAAGGCTTAATGGCAGAACTCTGAGGAAGCCCAGCTAGCAAATGCAAACAGCATTACACAATATGCCTGGTATGCCAAAGGAAAGAAGGTTTGATGCTCAGACCCACAACTGCAGCAATAAATGAAATCAGATAGCTCAGATCCAGTTCAGCCTTTTCACAATCATGAAAAAAGCCCTCAAAACCATAACTTCTCTCTCAACACAATGGTTATAACCCACAAACAAGAATAAAATTGAACCATCTCCCCTACTTTACTATCCTCTGACTCATTTGAAAGAAAACAAGCACACCAAAAAAAAGCTTTCCCCCTTGCCTTTCTAGCTAATGGGGGAAAACGAGACATTTCTGTACAGATGGAAGCTGCTGGTTCCTTGCTTTAAAAGCCCTTTAACCTCTTTTGGCAACCCTCATCCTCACCTTTGCCTTTGCCCACTATCATGATACACCTGTCCCACCTGATGCCAGCTCTGGCTTTGCCAGCAGAATTCCCATGGTGCACGCAGGCGCCAGGCTGCCACAGCATTTTAACTCTTGTTGGGGAGAATAAGGAGCTGCAAAGATCACCAACCTCCCCAGAGGAGCTGGGCGCTCTCACACAAACACACACCTTCTGCTTGCTTTCAGGTAACAGGGAAAGCTTTGTAACCTGTGCCAGTTTAAATCAGATGCCTTGGAGGTTTGTTATTTGAAAAACAAACAAATAAATAAATAAATAAATGGAAACACCTCGCTCTTCGTGTTAGAAACAGGCAAATAAACAATCAACCTTTGAGAAAATACACAAACACTTTCATTGTCATAAGCATGCAGCGATTTACCCTCCCCCAAAAGATTAGAAGCAACTCATTTAAAAATGAAGCTACTATGCATTATATATCACCACATTTTAGTCCATCAGATACAGTCATTCATTGATATGCAATTTTTCTTATCAAAACATGCAAATAACTCACAGGAATTCCCGTAGTGCAAATGCTCACTGAAAAGAAATCAAATCAAAACAAGTACACACATACGTACACACACACGTACACACATATTCTAAGCCAAGATGAAAAGCATGCATGGTCAGGGTTTAAGCATAATTTAAGCCAAAATAATTGCAAGATTGTTAAAAAGAAAGCAGCCTGGCAACTATTTGAAGCTGGTTTTAATCATGCTTTTATTTGATTCTTCTCAATTTTCCTTTCCTTTTAGACTCATTTGTAGCAAACGTGCTCAAAAAAAAAAAAAAAGTCTCTATTGTTTAAGGAAAAGCAGAAGAGAAAAATAAAAAACCAGTAGCATCCATGCTCTGTGTACCAAAGCATTATATTCTTGGAGCAGAAAAGAAAAAAAAATACAATTTAGAAGCTTTTCTGGATTTCCAACAGATATCGTGCAGAAATTTGATCTTAATATTAATGACATGCAATCTCCAAGGAGACGTATTTTAATTTTTTTAGTTAAAAAAAAAAAAAAAGTAATTTTCAGTAAATCGGTGCAAATGCATTTTTTTTTGGTTTGGCTTTTTTTTTTTTTTTTTCCTTTCTCCTCCTTGCTGTCAGCCTAAAGGTATCTTAAACCCTGCATGCGGCAGTGCTTTGCCTGTGCGCTGCATCGGCTGTGAGAGAAGAAGCTACCTGCGAGTTTTCACAGTGCCATCTCATATCCATGTCTGCCTGGCTACCCTGCGTGCTTACGGCTTTTTTTTTTTTTTTTCCTTCCCTTCCTTTCTCTCCCTCCCCCCCTCCTCCTCCCCGCTTAATTCTTAATGGAAATCCTAGGAAATTTAGTCCATCCTCTGAAATCAATACTGGTGACAGGCGCGCTGCCTGCCTCCGCGGGAGCCGGGGATGATAAATTGCCTGCGCATCCGCCCGGCCTATCAGTGCCCGGCGCTCCGCCCGCCCCTGGCCGCGCCCGCCGCCGCCGCGGGGACACCGGGGACGCCGCACGGCGCTGCGGAACGGCGCGGAGCGGCAGCGGCGGAGCGGCGTGCCGCCGGATGCTGCGGGATGCTGCGGGGTGCAGCGGGATGCAGCGGGGTGCAGCGGAGGGAGGAGCGGCGCGTCTCCTGCCACACCCGCAGGCAGCGGTGCGACACCGAGCCCGCACCTCGGTCGCGTTAGCGCTTTAAGAAAAGCGTAAGGCGGCAGAATTCCACAACGCCGCGGAATGGGATCACGCGCCTTCGTGCTGGAGCCGTCCCCCTTCCCGCTCGTCCACCGCTCCACCGCGTCGCTTCCCACCTGGAAGCGACCGGGCACGGCACGGCCGGGATGCCGCGGGGAAAGCTGCCAGGCACATCTGCCGTCACACACAGAGCAGTCACCCAGCGCTGCTCAGGTGCTGGAGCAACCCCGACCAAGCAACTGCTGAGAACAGGTTTATCAGTCTAGTCACCGACCCCCCCCAAAATCCAGCCACAGCATCTAGCCAACAGATATCTTTTACAGCAACACCATTTTATTTCTATCTGGCCCAGGGAGAATTTTTCCTTATTTTTTTTTCCCTTGCCTTAACAGTTTTCATGAATCCCAGCAGCTGTAAGATAGCAAGCGCCCACCTTTAGGTTTTTCCAAAAGCCCTCAAATCTACTTTGAATAATGGATATCTATGCTGAGGAAAAAGACAAGCAAGACACGAAAAAGTCAGGTGGTACCAACTTTGCAGTTCCCCTGGCAGGAGCTCGGAGATGATAAAACCTTGCCCTGACATACCCTCACCCACCCATTTCAGTGGCAGTGTTACCTTTTTCAAAAGGCATTTTGAACTTGCAACACCATTTGATAAACAACACGTCTGCATATTACTGCTAATGGCCAAAGCACATGGCAGTAAAGCAACGCTGAGGCAGCGTCTTGATACCCTTCGTCATAAAAAATAAATTGAAATGGATTGATAAGATCTATTCTGTATGAAAAACATCTCCCTCCTCTAAATGGAGCCAGGTTCGACCCTGGGTTGTGTGGCTCAGTATATTTGGTAGATTTGCATAATAGTACCTAGATTTTTAATATTCAGTTATTAAATCATAAACATGTGTAGTAGGTGTCTACAGCGTTCCTTTCTGGATGAAATGAAAAATAACAGCCCATGGACAGCAGCAGGGCTGCTCCACGTGCATTCATTTGGCTGCAATTCAGTCACAACCAAGATAGTTAATGCTGAAAGAAACACTGCACGGCTTGTTGGAAGTGGCATTCCTATTTGTTAAATGTCTGTCTGTGCCACGTGGTGCTAATTAGAGGAAAGTCATTGCCCTGAGGCTCTTACACTTGCCTTATGCTGGAACCTGACTCCTGGCCCTCAAGCTGGCAAACTTTGAGACAGTGTGCTAGTGGATGGAGCAGAAAGCACTGTGCTCACTTGTTCCACACATTGCTTTCTAAGCGTGGGCCAGCAAAATTAAAAGGTCCCCTGGAGCTGAACATAGTATTTTGATAGCTCTCACAGCTGGAAATCTCTCAGCTGTTTCATTCAGAGCAATTCCTGACCCTCCAAGGAGCACCCTAGAAATCCCCAACCTTGACTCTGCACCTTTCCGCTTTTGGAAGATGGCAGAGGACACCATCAGGCCATAATGACGTGTTTCCCTGTCCAGTGTTTTGTGGCAATGGTAAAACCTTCAAGCCTTGTTTGCCCATCCCTGCTCAGGGACCAGGACAGAGGACAGGAAGGGCAATGCCCACGGTTGGCAGCTGTGCTCTCGCTGCCCTTCTGGCATCAGCATCCGTTTCCCTGGGTTGCCTGACAATAACTCCTGTCAGGGCTGTGTCCCCAACGGAAGGAGTTCACTTAGGGGGCAAAACAAATAAGAAAAACACTGCTATTTTAATTAAGAAAATTATCTAAATGAGAATAATAAACAGCATGTCAAGCAGATCAAGCGATGTGGTCTTTTCACATTCGCTAAGTCAAACTTTCATTAACCCTGGCATGTGCCTTCCTGAAAGACACTACTAAATTATCTACAATATTTTGCTTGAGGCAGTATTTTTCAGAAGTGTGATTCTACAATAACACCATTAACAGTAATGGACTGTCATATGTCCTGCATGCTGCTATTCAGGGGACTAACTAACACAGCAATAAAAGGAATGGTATAAAGATGGATGACAGATCCCAGCTCCTCTCAAATGCTGAGCAGATGTCTGTGAGGATGAAATGCTGTTTCAGAAGCCTTGTCTTGAAGTGCTGGGGGAAATGCTGCAGAGCACAACTTGCTGTGAGCTGTGCTAGGTCAAGAAAGCCATATCCTGCAGATTCTGGGTGTCCAGCAAAAACCAGATTGCAAGAGAATTCCTTCTATTGGAGAACATCTAACCAAATTCAGGGTTTGTTTTTTTTTGCCTTTCATGGAAATGCAGCTGTCTGCGTATCATGTGATGGGCTATGGTGTGATGTGGAAATACAATAGACAGTGTAGTTGGGATAAATTTTACCCAAAGGATGTGAGGCCTCTTATGGGCTTAGTATGGCAAAGCAGTTAGAAATGCACCTGCCTTTACACTTAAGTACTTGCAACTCTGCATTTAAGTAAACTCCTGAGTGCTTTGTTGAATCAAGTCCAAATATACAAAAAATAAAACTAAATGCAAAAAAGCAATGAAACTGAATTTGCTTGACTACACACTCTCGAGCTGTTTATGAGAGTTTTGCTGAATGTATGTATTTTGCCAAATATATATAAAATATCACTTGAAAACTTGCTTGTCAATGCAGTGAGGGATAGGAAATAGGTTGGATAGCATATATTTCACATCAAGGGACACTGTAGTAAATATCACAAAGACAAATCTCTAGAGTTACTAAAACGCAGAAAACAACATTATGCTTGAAAAACAGAGACAAAAAATTGTGTTAAACCCACCAAAGACAACTGAGAAGCCAAACTTGTGATTTGATTTAGATCTAAATATGCTACATATTTCATTAACTAGATAGAAACTGTACAGACTGTACATCATTAAAATCCTTGCTAGTGCACTGAACAGGCAGTTTTATAAAATGATTGTAATTTATTTAGGAAAAATATCTACTCAAGAGCAGAAAAGCCCCCAATTATTTTATATTATTTTTTAGGTACAATTTTATCACAAAAATTTGCATCTGCAATTCAGAAACAGGTGGAAGCCTTCAGTTCTTCACTTCAGCCTAAGGGTAAGCACAAATTAAGCTGCTTGAGATGAGAATGAGATATTTTATATACTATCCACCACTTCAATGTGCAAATTATGTGAGTTTTAAATAGAAATGTCTGTGTGTCCCCAGGGATTAAATTGTCACTGTAACTTGAGAGTCACAATGCTCTTATGGCCAAGATGGGCCTCCACTGATGCTCTGTCCCCTGCAAACCCCTCAATATTGTCCTTGGGAAACATATTTAACAACTTTGGTGTGTACGTGGGTTTGCTGTCGTAGTGAGTTTTAATTTCACAATTACTTGTGCACAAAGTCACTCCTATCCAGAGAGAGGTGGTATTAAGGAGGAAGCCTTAACTTTTTTCATGGGAAAACTGGGACAATATTTGGGATTTTGTCAACGTGACAGCTTCACTTTGCCCCTGGAGACTCCTGCACTATTCCACTCTGCTAAACTACCAAACTCTGGGAAATGAGTGTCAGTGCCAACACTTTGTGTCATCTCTGTAACACTTAGTGTACTTGCACCTATGACAAAATTACCCCCTCCTCGCAGGAAGTCTGTAATCTCCTTCCCAGAGCTCTGAACTCTCCCATCATGCTGTCAGCCAGGCTGCACCCATCAGGCCAGCTTGCAGATGCCTCCATTCCCATAGATCACAGGAAAACAAGCTAAACAGTGATGAAAATCTTCAAGAGGGCTGCCCTGCACTGCTTAAAAGATCAAGATCCTCCTCCTTCTTTAAGCAAATGGAAGCAGAAAAACTGTCACTGAAAAAAAATTACTCTCTCAAGAAACCATAATTTAGATCAATCCTACCTGTTTGGAACCAACAGCTGCCACCAGACTTTAGTGCTCCATTCTATAGTGTCAAGAAAGAGATTAAATGTACTCTTTTTTTTTCTGGGCACACACATATTTTCATTCTCTGCTTCCTCTTACCTCCTACTGTGATTCCCTAACATTTTTTTCTGGCCTTTCCAAATCCTTCTACACCTGGTTAATCAACAGTGTCATAATTATACACAGGGAAAATAATGACATTCAGCTATTATCCTAATTATATAGAGCACCTTTATTTTGTCTCAGTTGTCTTCATAAATTCTGTTTCTTACCCATGCAAATATTAACACTACTTGATTGCTCATGGCTGGTTTAGTCATAAGCATTCATTGCCTTTTCTGGGATGTAGGAAGTAAATTGCATGAGAAGATACACAGATACAGATGTAGGAAGGGGAAAGAAGTCATCCCTTTGTATCAAAATCTTTTCCAAGGATGATTAAGAGTGAACAACTGCAAACCTCTATTCTTGAAATGGCAAAATTAAACTTTTGTAGAAGCATGTTTAAAGCTGAACACCTGTAGAAGAAAGAGGGAGAAATTTTGCTCCAAGACTGCTATAAAAGCAGACACAAACAATGTATGATACCCTTCTGTGGGGAAAAAAATAGTCAGAGATAAGACAAACTCAGAGCAGCACTGAGGCTGGCTTAACTTGCACATGACTGTCCACTGTCTAAAAGACTTGTAAAGATATCATCTGCCTTGATTTCTGCAGCAAGAGCCCCACTGTACAGGTTACAGAGTCCTAAATAAACTAGCCCTAAATCCCCACAGGTGATTCACATGGGATGTCTCTCCTTTTTCTGCAGGGGGAGCAAAGGGAACACAGAGCAAAACTGGACTGGGTCTCTTTGATTTGTTATTTTAAAGCAACAGCCAGTGATATCACAGGTGTTATTCTCATTTCAGTGAGTGTCAGTTCAGGCACAGGGGTTTATTAGGGAACCTGAAATGTTTCCAGAAGCTCAGCAGTGTCAGTGAGACTCCAGCATTCAGATGAGCCTGACGAACAGGGTCAAGCTTGGAATGGCTAAGAGAAAACTTCTAAATTACCTAAATGTTTTTCTCCTCCTGCAAACAGCAACAGGATCCAGAGAAGAGAGGAGAATGAAGTCCAGTACCTGCAGCAGCACACCAACAATGTGTGCTCTGCAGGAGAAGTACGTGAAGATGTAAACATGAGAACAGAAGCTGGGGAGGAAGTGGTATCTGAAGAGAGAGGCCCACATCTGCCTTTTGCTCTTTGTTGTGAGAGAGCATGTCAGAGATCACGTTGTCTTCCCACAAATAAGAGCAAGGAAAAGAAATAAAACTGAAAGTCTTTGTGTTCTTTCCCCTGGGTACATAAAGCACATCTGTGTGTGCACAAATAAATAAACTGGGAGCAACTGCAGTCGAGGATATGCTGTAAACAATAAAGCTATTTATACCATTTCATACTTCTGTCAGCATTGATGTTTCAATATGATTGTGTATTTCACAAATTTTTAGATTCTCTCATCACCTTTGGCAGGGTCAGGAAAGGTTTTGTCCCCTTGTGTCAGCCTCCTGTATGAATAACAGGGGCAACTGCCCACACCAAAATGTATACAGGATGATGAAATCCATACTATAAGACTGTGTGACAAGCTTGTACCTGCAGTTAGGGGAGCAGAAAGAAAGAAAGATGAAGTCTCAGTTTCCAGTGTATTTTCTCCAGCTGTAATTTTGTCCTGCTCCATCAGAGCCATTTTTAGCAGCTGGGGAATCCTTCTTGCAATTTCAACATCTATAAAAGAGTTTAAATCTAAACCCAACAGAGTGGAGAATGTAATATACTGGGTTTGATTGATCTGGATCTTTGAGTTTCTAAAATCTCATTGGTTCAAAGAAGATTGCTACGAATATATTGTTTATTCTACTTCAAAATCATACCTTTTGAGAGACACCCACATAGCTTAAAAATACATGTGCAAATGCATTAAATTTTGGCCTGTTACATTTTGCAGAGTGGGAGTGTAAGGGGAAAAAAAAGAGAATGTGAAGCCTTCCTTCTAAATTAAAGGTTTCATATCCTAATAAATAATTTCTTTGGCTGTTAGTAAATGCCTCCATTATCCCCTAACATGGAGAAGCCCGCAGAGACTGGGTGTCTGCTTTAGTCAGAAGATGTTTTGACTGTTCCATCAGGTAAACAGCAGAGCCTGGGCCATGTCTCTTCTATGTGCTCCATGGAAAACTAAAGCAGCTGTGGAATAGCTGCGCAGACACTCACAAAAGCACACACGATGTGATGTTGGCTGCTCTTCCTCGAGTGAAAAGAGGGTGGCTGTCCCCTGCTTGCAGTGGTGCTCAGAGCTTCCTCAATCCTGTGGCTGGGGTTTTTATGGGAAGGATGCCTGACTTGGATAATGGATTCAAAGAATAGCTGGAGGCCGTTGAACCTGCTGAAAGCTGACAAGGATGGGAACACCAAGAGAGAAATCTTCAAATGAAGAGCTAATTAATAGGTGCAGTTGTGTGCTGGTTATCAGGAGGGCTCTAATTACAGGCCTAGAGGAAGACCGTGAAACTAATGAGGAAATTCACATTTCGGAGAGAATATCTTGCTATGACATCAACCTCCAGGTGATGGGAAATGAGGAGACTGATGGGCTGACAAGACTGCTTGCCTTTAAAAAGCACAGGGCTGCTCACCCGCTTCTCTCCCAGCAGCCAGGTTTAAAAGGGAAGGGTTTTAACAAGGAAGGTAAATTAGAAGAGCCGTGCAAAGTACACCACAGTCAAATCAACCCACAGAGAGAACTAAAAGTAATGAGAATTACTTAATTTCTGAATGAGAAACTCATATTCTCTAAAAGGACATAACAACAGGAAACAGCCCTTGATACCTGGAGAGGTCTAACAAAACAAAACAAAAATGTCCTCAGCAAAATTGGAATACTTCATGAGAATTGTAAGATTTTCACACTTCAGCTAAATTACTCTTTTGGCTCAGTCATTTTGCAATGGGCAAGAGTTGGGGGGAGGTGTGGGAAGTTAGTTGTTTCTTGTCTGAAGTGAATTGCATTTAAAGAGAGAGATTAGAAAAAAAAAAAATACACATTCTCCTCCCCTGCCCCCTCCCCCCAGCAAACAAGGCAAGCAAGCAGAGCCCATAGAAATTCACCAGAAGAGTTTTGTGGATCATGGAAAAGGCAATAAAGGGCTGGTGAAAAACCCTGTTCCTTCAGAAATCAACTGCAATTCTGCAAGGATTTCAATCCTTAATTTTCAAAACATCCCATGGTCTGTGCTCTGCTTCTTTGGGCAGCTCAGTGAGAAGCCCTTTTGCAAGCAGTGGCACTCTCACCTCGCCAGTCAGTGTGACTGAAGGCAGGGGCAGAGGGTGTCAGCACTGCTCTACTCCTACACAAGGCTTGTAGGTCTGCACACACATCTTAAAAACATGCACTGTTACAGAAACTGTTTTGAGGGTGGAATACACCAATCATTTTTACAGAAGACCACAGATCATTTTTATACATTGAACCACTATGAAGGCATGAGGTGCAATCAGAAAGGTTTCACTAATTACTGGTGTTCACCATCCAAGCTAAAACTCTGACACACTATTTATATTCATTTGTATCACTACAAAACTAGTTAAGACACTAATTAGCCATAACTTTTACTTTACTATGGCAAGGCATGAAAATTCAAAAGCATATTGCTCATCATGATGTCATTCTTCCAGTGCATACTGGAAGAAAAAAACATTGAGTTGTATTTTTTGTCTGATTATCTGTCAGAGAGTTGGCTTGTGCAGGTCACAGTTCTGTAAGCAGTGAAATAAGCTCATGATGATAAACTGGAAATTACAATACTCATGTACAAGGCCACACACAAGCATGCACATCCTACATGCTGGAAACACCCTATTTGTTTTCCGCTTTGTTTACTATCAAATCTTATTTCTCTTTCATGCTAAGAGACAACTAATTAGAAGTCTACTAATCAATAGACCATTTTATTATCCAGTTCAGCTCTGAATAATCCTCATAATTTAATGAGCTTCTGAGCAGGCCAGCAGGGAATATGCAGAGAAGACAAAGAATCTGACAAATACCAAGGGCTAGTCAGTACAAAGCAGCTTTCAAGAAAATAAAAAAGCTACCCAAGATTAGTTTTAAGTAGCAGAATGAAAACAAGCATAATGCAAATCTGGTTTTCCTTCTTTTCTTTGCAGTAAAATTCACAGCTGCTTTGCCTAGCTAAGCCCTGGAGGTCAGTCAGCTCTGGCTGCTGGAGGTGGCACCTCTGCCTGAGCCAGGGAGAGCTTCATGGCCCCATGAGGGGATTTTTTGGTTCAAAGGAAGGAAGGGAAGGAGTGCGTTATCCCCCTCAGGGCTCCAAAACAGTTTTAGGTTTCTCCATGGAAGTTTTGTGAAGTCCCAGATGTGTTGGACCAGCAGCATCCTTGGGCAGCAAAGCCAGGTCCTCCCCAGCTGCCATAAAAGTGCCCTTCTTTATGCCACTGTAGAAGTGGATTTGTCACCTTAGCTCTAACAGTAAAGAACCAGGAACGTCCTGTCTGCCACAATATTCATATATTCACAGATTACAGAAACAGAGAGTTATCTGCTCAGATCACCCCCTCTCTACTTTTTTCAAGCAATATCATTGGATTTTATTTGGCATTTTAGAAGTGTATACTTATTTAATTGAAAGCAACCAGGATAATTATTCTTTGTCGATCAAAAATGTTTTCTGTGCTTTAAAGAAGACTACAGAATAAAAAGTAGGACAATGCAGAGTAAAACCCTTAATTAAATAGCCCTGAGTGTATTTTATATGCACTTTCATTTCCTTGACAGCATAGCTGTGCTACTTCCTCATTCATTGTTAATGAACTAAGTCTATCCTTGCTTGGTCTTGCTACAACATTAAAACAATAAAAATAAATAAAATCAGCCTAATGTTAAATTTAAGCTTTTAGGTCCATAAGAAATATTTACAACTCAAATCACAGTCAAGTTTAAATCAGAAACTTTTCAATATTTAAAAAAATATCTCTGTAGCAAATGCATAAATCATCAAATAAATAAGACAAGGAAGGATAGAAGCAGGCTTAGAAGAAAAGAACTAAGACAGGATACAGATGCAAATGCTTGTGTATATATAATAAAAAGTCAAGAGCCAGTATGTTTCTAATTGGTAAAATTTTCAAGTTCAACTTATTTTACTGTGGAGTCCAGGACTGATGATCCAATTTCTTTAATTTATGAAATTATTTCTAAATGCTTAATTAGTGCAAAATATGAGTGCAGTGTCAGCTCTGAGGAGCCTGGGGTCTAACAGGTCCAAAGAAAAGGCTTAACAGCCCTTCCAAGTCAAAATTCCACTAGGAAAAAAGTCTCTTGAGTACAGGTTACTGGCCTAATATTTATTTATTTGTAAAATTTTCTGTAGTGACTTTTTGCCATATACCTCGCCAGGTCATTCTTGTTTGAGTCTGCCTCTCAGTAGGATAATTTTCTCTGAGCAGGAACAGTTGGAGCAGACCCCTTTCCAAGCCTCTTCCTAAGAAGGCAGAGCTGGAGAAGTCCTCTTGGCTCAACCGCATCCTTAGCATAACCAGCACAGGACCTTTTTACCAGCTGACCACACCAGTTCCCTTTTCACTGTCTGACACCAAGCTTTTTGACTGTTCCTACTGGGACACAACTCTCTCAGTACCCTCTTATTCATCCCAACTTAATTTTGTCTGTGGACCTGTTCCCTCTCGGGGCACTTCAGTACTTTGGCACAAACAGTCCTCTCCCCTTACTCATTAATTTATTTTTATTTCTAATCATTGTTTTCATAGAATCATTGAATGGTTTGGGTTGAAAGAGATCTTAAAGATCATCTTGTTGCAACCTCTGCCATGGGTAGGGACACCTTTCACTAGATCAGATTTCTCAGAGCTCCATCCAACCTGGCCTTGAACATTTCAAGGGATGGAGCATCCATAGCTTCACTGGGAAACCTGTTGCAGTGCCTCACCACTCTCACAGTAAAGAATTTTTCTTAATATCTAATCTAAACCTTCGCTCTTTCAGTTTGAAGTCATCCCTCTTGCCCTGTCACTCCATGCCCTTGTAAATAGTTCCTCTCCGTCTTTCCTACAGTATCCCTTCTGGAACTGGAAAGCTGCAATTAGATCACCCTGAATCCTCCTCCTTTGCAGGTCAAACCATCCCAGCTCTCTCAGCCTTTCATTGTACGAGAGTTGCTTCATCCCCCTCATCAGTTTAGTGTCCCTCCTCTGGACTCACTCCAACAGCTCCATGTTCTTCCTGTGCTGGGGACCCCAGAGCTGCTTGCAGCACAAGCCATGTTCTTGTAGAGATTGGAAACGTGAACAAGATCATATCTGACAAGCAGGATGTAAACTCTCAGCAATTCTTACACTCTACAGTAGTTATCTTAATGTCGTGTGTTTTTGTAATACAATGGGATAAAGACACACATTTCCAGTGGATGCAGAGTACTAGTGTCCTGCAAATGCCACATAAAGCTGGGGTGGCTGGCTGGCTGATGCAGAAATAGCATTTTTTAAAAATTTTGTAGGCAGTTCTCCCTCCCTTGAGAGTAGCCAGCAGTACAACTGCCTTTTCCATGGCTACACCACCACAGCTTACTCATCCTGTTGATATTTAGAGCTCCCTGTGCTCTTACTCCTCTTTCATTTCTAACTGATGAGCAATTAACTTGTAGCTCAATGCTTTGTTATTCTGAAGGATGTGATTTTGCACATGATCCTGATGAATTAATTCTGTACTCCTACCCCAGTCCACAGGGTCATCCAGCTCCACACCGTCATTTTTTCCATACTGGTGATGCCTAGTTTCTTTCTGTCATACCTAATCAGGCTGCCTCTGCTTTCTGAGCTACTTCTGGGCTACTTTTTCACTACTGTTCATTAGCGAGTCTCAGAAGAAGAGACAAGACTTGCAATCAACCAGCTCATCAACTAGAAGCAAAATGCTGGTTTTCTATTCCTGGTGGGTTGCGTCTGAAGTCCTGGCTTCATCTTGTAGCTACCTACAGCCTTTATCCCGAGTCACAATTTGGGAGAAGGTCATACCTACTGATTTATAAAGAAAACAAGAGCTACAAGAACATTCAGGCAGAATGCTAGCAAAAAAAGAGAGAGATGCCGAAATAATCTGCAACAGCACTGTCCACACCACCAGAAGGAAGAATGATAAATATCTCAGTCCCCACAGATAAAAGGAAGCATTTGGAGTCATACTGTTTTTCTAACCCACAATGGTACATCTTGTTGACATATAAAATTGATCCTAATAGCAAAATACATCCTCACTAAAATGAACAACTCTTTGGGTTTTTTTTCCTGCAGCTGTAACAGATAATTGATTAATACTGCAGAAGCCAAGAAGAAGTAATGTGTATGACACCATATTTGTATTTTTTCCAGACAGATTAAGTAAAGTTTTAAGGCCTCATGTTCCTTCTTTGCAGACTGGTAAATTCCATCTGTTAAAAATGAGTTTCCAGTTGGCATACAGAAAATGCCTGCACTGTTGTATAAGCATCTCCACTAAGCTTTGTCATTTATTTCTGTAATTAAAACCATTTTGAGAAAGATGTAGTCAGTTCAAGCAAATTACATGTTATAATAAAACAATTCTAATAACAATCCTGAAATTATTAATGAATACTCAAATCTATATAGGAGAGTATTAACTGGAGTAGCTCCTGAACAGGATTATTGCTGTTTTCAGGCTTTTAAATATGTAAATGTGTTTTCTGCACAGAATGTGGCAGCTACATTTGCATAAGAATCATAAATCCAATCCAGAAATGTAATTTTATTTTTCTCAATAACCAGTCTGTTAATTTATCAAGGGCTCTGAACATCTGAACTGGTGGAGCAGAGGATAACGATATCTCTTTTTCATGGGATTTAGTAGCTAGAAACAAGGAGGGAACTGAAGGATGAAATTTTTAAAACAACCTGTATTGATTGCAAAAACACTTTTTATCATTTCTTAGAGAAGTCTGCCTAGTGTTTGCCAGCCTCTCCTCTGCTTTCCAATCCCAATAAATGCATCACAGAACTAATAAAAACCTCTTCCTATTCTGATTAATTGTTTTGAAAATACCAAAATTTTTGTATCTCCCAGAGCCCTTCCTAACAGAATGTACTGTGGCTAAAAGCCTATTGGCAAATCACTCCACACAGATGCTTTAAGCGTGTGCTACCACACAGAGCCAAAAAAGCAACTTCTGACTAAGGGCTTTTGCTTTTGGAAGTGTAAGTGTTGGCAGATAAACTTCCTCTCTCTTCTTGCCTTCAGGGGAACAGTTTCTGCTTATTAAAGACCACCCATGCTGAGCACCTTAAGAAGAGTTAACTCCAGCAATTAACACCTTGACCCTAGAAACATCAAATTCCAAAGGGACCAGAAGCTCTGGAGATATTCAGCAATTTGATTCCAATCAAGACATGCAGTAAGATGAGGTGATGGTGCAACCCACTTTGGCCAGAAAACTTCTTCCCATAATTTCATTGAGATTGATGAATGAGATGACACTAAGGATCATGACCTCATAAATTTGTGGGAGTTGTGACCTTTCAAGCACAAGATGATCATTCCAAGATCATTTATCCTCTGACAAGGACAGGCTATGAAGATAAAATCCAGCATATGATAAAATGATCATGCCCTTTTTGACATCAAAAGTCTTCTTTTAGGAAAGGGCTACACAAATCCACAGTACTGTCATTGTTGGTTTATTACATGAAAACCTGTAACTTCTGCCACAAAAATAATGTTCTTTTACAAGCACTGAACACAACATTCAGGAATGAAACATTTTACAAATGGAATAGCCAAACTCCCTGACAGCTGGAACATAGGAAGAGAATGGTACAAGAGGCACTGTAAACCAGTAAGCTCTTGAGGAATAAGATGAGCTAGTTGCAAAGGTATGCAGCTAGTAACTGTATGTGTGGTTAAACATTCTGGTCCAAAGAAATTCCTATCACAAAAGCCTACAAAATAGGTTTATTTCAGTCTAAGAAGCAAAAAGATGGTAATTTTATAGTGGCACATGGGGTTATGTTCATGCATCATTTCCTCTTACGAGCAATGGCTTTTCATGAGCACTGTCACAGCTGAGACACAAGAAAACCTCAACCAATTATAGTCCCTGTGCTGAAATTTGACAGGTGTAACACATTCTTTGCTATAAAGAAGAAAGCATCTTTCTCAGAGGCAATTACTACATCTTGCTTTGCAAAGACCACACCATGTTTTTATTCCAGGATAGACCAGTGCTGTGACCAAGTGACTGAATGGTGACTCAACAGCCTAAAATCAGTTGACCTATCCCAGGTCTGAGACATGTCATTCCACCTATGACATCAGCAAGAAATGGTACCCAATGCCTTTCCTTCTTGCCATAATTGGAAGCCTTGACGGTTGTTTTGGTTTTTTTTAACTAGAAAGAAACCACCTCCCCCAAATAAAAGCTCTAAGCAAATCTGGTTCCTCTATGACAGGTGGCTATATCACAAGAAAACTCATGTAAAGCCCTAACTTTACAGTGAGTCAAAGGATGATCTTTGTGATTCTTTTAAGTAAGTGAATATTTTATATTTGCTTTCACTCAAAAGATTTTAGACTCCTCTCTTCTTGACCCCTTTCTCCCTTCCTCCTATATTTTTTTAGACAGGGTAAAAGAAATAAAAGCAAACAAAGGAAAGAGGGAAAGAAAGAGATTACATAGTTTTTGACAAAAAATGGCACTGCAGATTGAAACCCCTCTTAAAGCAGAAATACATCAACAAATAGAAAAGAAGACATGCTTCATATGAATTTACTTTCACCAGAAAACAACACATCAAACCTCTCTGAGATCCTTTCTCTCTTTCCCTGGCAATCACAGAAGGGCTTACCAAATCAACACCCTAACTAGGCTGGAGTTTTGGCCAAGATGAGTGAGTGGTTCTGCACCAGGTGAACAGAGATTTCCACTGGCACTCTTAGGTTGCTCTTATGGACTAGCTCATGACACACATGATCTGCCCAGAGCAATAAAGCCTTCTCCTGCACCCATGCTTGCATGCACCATATAAAAGTCGTGGAGTTGCAGCATGTGGGTGACAGAGGAACAGGCCTTGAAAACTAGAGTGACCTCCATGTAAAACATCCAGGTCACCTGGGAAGCGGTAAAAGAGCATTGTGGGTTTGTGAACTCCTGGACCTGTCAGAAGTGAGACTCACTGTTCGTTGCCCTAAAAGGCATTGTTTACCTGTGGTGACCCATTTCCTGTTTGTGTGATAGTATAAAAAGAATTTTCACTGCACAATAAATGTCTTTGCACACCACCACCTTGTGTGAAGCCCATGACCTCTGCTCAATCACTGCAAAAGTCTGTTCAAAAAGACAGCTACTTGTAGCATTGACAGGAGTATCCCACGTCTACACCTGCTGACTTAGGGACTTGATTTGAAAATTTCAGTGCTGAAACCAGTCATCTCAGTGCTTCCAGGAAGGGGAAAAATCAAAAGGCTGTTACTACTGCAAGAGAACAACGCCATGGGGATATAGCGGTTGCAAGGATGCTGCTAAAGTTCAAGGAGAAATGGCAGCTTGAGAAATGTTGTTGCTTCAGAAAAAAAAAATGGGAATAAGTTTGGAGGAGGAAAGATAGTAATGGTTAAAAAAGCTAAGCAAAAGGGAGGAAGGATACAGAGAGCAATCAAGCCAAATTTTTCAGGACAGGAGAAAATCTAGAAATATACAATTAATAATGAAAAACAGAACGATTAGTGAAAAATACAAAGGAAACACATATGGAAAAATTAAGAAATGGTCTGTCGTATGGGTGAGAGTGAACACAAAGATGACAATGTCAGGTATATTATGCTACTAAAGCTTTTTATTTTCCCATGTTCCTTTGCTTTTCAAACTCTTGCAAAACATTACCTCATCTGTTTAGTTTGGTTGTTTGGCTTTTTTTCCCTAGCGTGCAAACTCACATTTCTCATCATTGTCTTTTTCACTGCAGACAACAACCCTCTTCTCTAGCCAGAGCACCATCAGAGAGGCAATGTCATGCACAGCTGACTGTGTCTTCAACTGCATTTGTTTGTATTTGCTAAATGCATTTTGAATGTGTTCTGTTCACCCACCTCTTCACAGCAGAAGCTCAGGGAGACAAAACATTGAGAAACGTCTGTTTCACAATCAGTCCCAGACACACGCACACACTCCATGTTTCTATAAGGGGTTCTAAGCAATCAGAGGAAAATGGACACATTTCATATTTTTTAATCAGTGGATAATGCAAAAACACAAAATGTCTTCTTTGAAAGAATTCTGTCATCTCTGTAGCCCCCAAGCTACAATTCTTTTTGAAGAAGAGAAGCTTCAGATTGTTTTGTCATAAAAATGTCACCAAAATCCTGAGTAAATTGGCTTATTTACTTACATATATTCTTTGCAACATATATGTTTTGCCAAATAATACAGTTGTACTGATAAAAAAAGTTTCACTTTTTGCAGTTTACTTCTTTCTAAGATCCAAAGGATGTTCCAATGGATTCAGGCCTCTTCACTGTGTTAAAATAATGCAGACCTTCAACACTGCAAGCACAGATGTATTCACATTGCTTTTCCCCCACAAAACCCCCATTTTGGTGATATTCACTATATGACAGAGTATAGTGCAAAAGATGGCCAGAGAGGTGTGACAGTGATTTGAGGGTTTGCCACTGAGATACTTAAACCTGAACCAGAATCAAATGCAAATTTCATAGCCTTCCTATTAATACACATCTTTGACCCAAGATCAGCCTATTTGTGATTTTTAGCCACTGTTTCTTTCACTGCTGAGCCTCTCCCAGATGTCCTCATCACTTTAGGATATCACCCTTCGAATTTGCTTTGTAATGTGCCTTGCGCATTTCATAAATCAAAGCTGAACTCTTCACTTCTACAAATTACTCCTGAAAATAACCTCACTCATCTTCTGAAGTGTGATCCGCTCACTTGATGAAATACTAAGATTTTTCCTTAATGTGTCCTGGTCAAATTCATAATTATAACACATATTCCATTTAATGTTCCATGCAATAATTAGATGATAATAACTTGAGGATTCCCCTGAACAAGGCAGAGAATGGGACCTGTGTGAAATCTCTTTCTGGTGTACCATTGCAGGGTTGGAATCTGACTACTCACATATAAATTCAGCAAATTGAACAAAGTTAGAATGCTACATTATACTATCAGAAGGAAACTCTGAATAAACCCTTCAGTGACAGGAGGTTCAGATGCAATCCAGCAAAAAACAGCCTCCTTTGTGGGGAATTGTTGAAATTACTCAGACACAGCTTAACTTCGCGTCTGGTTTGACAGGGAAAACTGCAAGCTCAAGAACTCTGCCACTGAGATTTCAAAGAAAAATTAATTTATGTGCACAGAAGCTTTTGTCAAGTAGAGGAGCTTTGGATTACTTTTTAAAAAAGATAAAATTATTGCCCACATTCTGTTTAACATCTTTGTCTGCAACATGGACAGTGAGATTGAGCATATCCTCAGCAGGTTTGCTGATGACATTGAGGTGTGTGGTGAAGTCAAGAGGCTGGTGGGAAAGGATGCCATCCAGAGGGACCTGGATAGACTTGAAAGGTGGATCCAGGCAAACCTCATGAAGTTCAACAAAGTCAAATGCAAGGTCCTGCCCATGGGCTGGGGCAATCCTAAACATAAATACAGGCTGGGTGGAGAACAGATTGAGAGCAACCCTGAGGAAAAGAACTTGGGGATGTTGGTTGATGAGAAGCTCTGTGTGACCCAGCAAAGTGTACTTACAGCCCAGAAAACCAACCAGATCCTGGGCTGCATCCAAAGCAGTGTGGCCAGCAGGATGAAGGAGGGAATTCTGCCCCTCTGCTGGTGATTCTCTGTCTGGTGAAACTCTTCCTGTGTCCAGCTTTGGGGTCCCCAACATTAGAAGGACATCAACCTGTTGAATGTCCCAAGAAGAGCCCCAAGTGAGAAAAGGCTGAGACAATTGGGGTTATTCAGCCCGGAGAAGAGAAGATTCCTGGGACATCTTGCTGTGGCCTTTCAGTACCTAAATGGGGCCTACAAGAAAGGTGAAGAGCGACTTTGTACAAGGGCATGTAGTGAAAGGACAAGGAAAAAATTGCCTCTGCATTGAGGGTGGAGGGGAGAGAGGAGATTAAGACAAGACAAACTAGTGCATAAATAATTTCTATGAATAAATCCCATCTAACATAGTTGCAGTGATACCTGACAATTATATGAAGATTATTCTATCAAATCTAATTTGTAATTTTTTTTTTTTTCTGGTGGTGCCTCAGAAAACTCCAAGCCAGAATGCTGTATTTCTAGTTAAATTTACAGAATGGTTCAAAACCTATTGGAAGGTTATAATTTTCAAATAAATTATATAGTGACCTTTTCATAGTGATTAAGGAAGCAATACTCAGGCTACGTATTTTTGAAATAGTGCAGCATACTTTTAATTTAGGAAAATGTATGCACAGGATTTGCAGAACAATCTAAATTATGCTGCACTTGTCAAGATTTCAGGAGTCACATCTATTATTGTAATATTTTTCCCACAGAGTGCTTGCTTCATATAGTCCCTGAAATGTCAAAGGATACAGAGGCTGGGTGGTTTCTTGTTGTCTTGTGAGGTTACAGGTTGCCAGACTCACATGGCGAGAACTACTGCAAGGCCAGATGACAATCAAACTCCACTCTTAATTACTTCTGCCGCCAAGTCTAAATATATTCCCAGCTTGTGTTGAAATGGTGTCGTGCCACATCTCGCTGATTTGTGTCAAGGGACTGCGTCCTTTGTTCTCGACCAGTATTCCGAGGTATCAACAAGGATAAATTCAGTGTGGGCATTGTAGCAGGTGCCGAGACCTTGCTTGATATGTGTACATATGCATGTCAACCTAGATAATATACTTGGGCATGGCAGGCAGAAAAGAACATAAATCACTGTCAAGACAGACTGCTGTACTCTCTGGAAGACTCATGGTGCTTTACTCAATCCAGGTGCCATTTTTTTCCAAATGAGATTTTGATTAAGAATTATTATGCCTCAAAGTCTTTTAACCCCAAGCCCTCATCTTTTTGACTTCCACTTCAAAACATGTGTTCTGATTAATAAAGTAACCTCACAGAGACTACAACCACACAGGCATTAGCTAAATCCCACTTGAAATGAACACAGGAAGCCAATGGCATTTGTCAATCTGATTTTCTTGTGTAATCAAGCAACATTTTGTCTGTAAATGTTTTTTTAATCTGTTTGCTACTTACATATTTATTATAAAGAAACAATCATTAGTTTTCTTTCATTAGGCTAAAGGTTGAAAATAATTTTGAAGTGTAAATAGCATCAGACAGTAAAAATGCAAAAGGGTGGGAGAGGTCCAGTAGGCTCGTATTATTTTCAAAGATATAAGAATAAATGTCTTCTAAGTGCCTGGTGCTGGATGCTTGCCTATTAAAAATGGACCATTAGAAAAACAAAATGACTACTATTTCTGTGAGGTGTAGTCTTTCTCAGGATCAGTGTTCTGCCTGGTTTTGTCACCCTTACACATCAATACATAATTTGCAAGCAAAGCAAAATCTGATGACACCGTTTAAAATTTTACAGAACCATTACTTGACATACTTCTCAAAAACGAAAAATACACTGCACAATGAGCACAAATCATTGAGTCACTCAAAAAATGTAAGCAGGTAGAGGTTTATGTGGTAGAAATCCTATACAACCCTTCAAGAAAGGCAATCATATCTTCACTATGCCTTATTTTCGAAGACCAAATGAGGCATAGCTTCTTTTCCTATCACTCAAATTGGCCATTTTCTTTCATAACTTCATGTTCTATTATTCGTGTCATTGCAGCTAGAATTGCAGGATTTATTTAGGAATAATACTTTATCAATCATGACACACAAAGCACAGCCCAACCTCAGCGCAGCACATACGTTTTAAACAATGTTTTACACCTCATCTTACTTACAGAAGCATCAGAACTGGTAGCCTGAATTAGGGTCTTTAGTGGTAGCTATTAAACATTAAGGGCCCTTTTTCCTGTACAGTCTCAAATTTTTCATTTTCTGTTTCATTTTCAGTGTTATTTTATTACATTATTTTATAGTGGAAAGACAATCACAAGACATCTTGATGATATGTGATAGATATAGTGCTCCTTCTCACCCAGATAGAGAAAATGAGTGAAGCATTTCAGGACAATTTTCCAAAACTTCTACCAACTTTTCCTCTCAGACAAAAAAAGTGGAAAATGCTGTTTTCTTTAAGCTTACTTAAAAATAATTCCTGCTTAACTAATCCTACTTCCATCCTATTTACTTCATGTGGAGGCTAAAACTGAACCTATATGATTACAATTCAAGGCATCAAAGAGAATACTAGCCCTAGGATACTTGAAGAGAAAAAGCCCACCAATCAGACCTCAAAATCCCAAATGGATTTATTTTACACATTCACAAAACCTTTTAAGCATCACCAACAGAGAGGCATAAAAATGACATCTGTTTCCCAGTTGAGGGACAGGACACTCTAAAATGAGGTCTATGCTTTGTGGAAAATGGGCAATGGAGAAGATCTGCTCTCTGGCACACCTGAGGGACTGCAGATCTTGTGGCTAGTGGTTCAAGGGGATGGACTACAGGGCAGCTCTGATCACCTGCTGATCCAGCCATGGCTTCAGCACATTGGTGACTTTGTCCCCAAGGGCCATCTCTTTGGTATCTCCAGTACTCAAAATCTCATTACTGGTTGTGAACCCAAAAAAATACTCTAAGTCCTGTGCTGTGTGAAGGCAACTCATACATGTGGGATAAAAAGAGATATTTGAGAGGTAGAGAAAAGGACAGAGACAAGATCATTCATCAGCTGGGTTTATGCCTTGGGGTAGGAACTACTGGGACAAATACACTGAACTATTATGAGTCCAATGGGAAGAAAACATGAAGAGTAAAACATGCCCAGAAACGGAAAGGTTTAGCAGATGGGCACAGGAGAAGGATGGCAAGCAATTTGAAATGTTCATGTTTCAGCTTTCTGCACAATTAACACGCCTCTCTGGGCACTAATTTTAATCCTCTTGGAGAATGTTTCTATTTTAACATTGATTGGCAGCAATGCTAGAAAAAAATGAAGAAACATGTTGGCTTTGACCCTACACTTGAATTTAATGAATTACTAGCAAAAGATATAAATTGAGTGACTGTCAAGCTTCTATACCACAGGACAGGTGTTTCTAAAAGCCTGACACAGCTGGTTCGAAGAATAGATTTGTCAAAGAAAGGCCAAAGACAGAAAAAATGCTTGATCCTGAAAGCAGAAATATATAGTAGAAGTCAAAGAGGGGAAATTTAAAAAGAAGCCTTCACAAGTATCTTGTGAAGTGGCTAAAAGGACTTTCAATGGCTAGTTTTTCTCTCTGCCTAACTAAGGAGGCTGAGCGAGGTTTCTACTTGGGTTTTCCTGTGAAGTTTTATTCTGGATGTCTACACACATGGCTACTCAAATTTACAGTAGTGTGATTCAACAGGGTCAGAATTTGGTCCCATATGATCCTGAGAGTGTCTACTTTCCAGGAACAGGCATAGGAGGCACTGGAAATCAGGCTTGAGTCACCATGGCTCTTTGCAGCCTCTCATGTGAAAGCACTTTCAGTGTCCACAACCATTAATATCAATATACATTAATATAAATTGTACTGAGCTAGCCACATTAAAAAAAAAATATTGATTTTCCATCTGTACTTTGTACTGTAAATATAAGGGCATCTACTCATCTGAAAAAAAATGACAACCCCAAACCTGCAAAAAAAAATTAAATTACTGCCATTTTCTTAATATTTTAACTCACTGGACTTCTCTGCCATCTGCAAAAATTTTAAGGCATTATTTAAAGGTGTAGATATTTAAATGCCTGGGATTGCTAAATTCAGGTTTTTCTCATTCCTCAATCTGATTATTATTCAAAGGCACTCTTCTTCTTTGATAAAATCAAGGCACCTCTTAGTGTTGTCTGAAAATCATAGCCCAGAAAAATGAAGTAATATCAAATATCATGAGCAATGTGTAAAAGATTGGCCATCAACAACATATAAACACTCAAACCCAGGCATACAATCATAAAATATGTTGGGCAAACCTCAAAACACCAATTGACAAACAAACTATTTGATAGCTAATAAAATACTTGAATAGAAAAATAAGAATTATTATTTAAAGCACAGTACGTGCAGAAAAACAGTTGCAATATTTTGTACTAAATTATACATCTCAGATAAATACTGGAAATGCAATGTTGTCAAATTTATACCAAAGTTGATGCTATGGGACTGGTTTGAAGTTCAGCCATTCAGCGTGAGGTATTAGGTAGAATAAATTTAATTCTCTGCTTCAATTTACAGCTTGTAGGAGAAGTTTTCCTGCAAGGGAATAACATCTCTGCCATCAACAGTGGGTCATAACAACCTGATTCCCTGGAACACCCATGACAGGAGAAAGATTACATCCAATAAAACAGAAATCACCAAAACTCCCCAATTCACAGCAATAGATTAATAATCTATTAAATGAGGCAGATGATTTACAAAGGTCTCTGTTCAGACAATGAAGGGAGTTAATATCTACAGACTGAACTGGCATGCACAGTTTTTCTAGATTAGCAAGGATGACATTTATTATTTACCAGCTCGGGCATTATTATTCTTTTGAAGCTCCCATTTTTGTCCAAAGACAAGCTATAAAACAGAGGGTAGCAGAGCCCTTCAGACTCACCATTTGTCTTTAACAAATGACCTTCTCATAGGTCTTAAAGTGTCTTGAATATGCAAACTCCATTGTACCAGAACACCTTCAGCCCCACAGGAGAGCCATAAAAATGACCTGGAAAGACTCCTATTCCAATAATTATTCTAGATGGAAGTACCAGCCATTTCTGAAGTTTATTAATACAGTAGTGTATATTGCTAATAAAATAGTGTATTAATAAAATTTTAAGGTGACACTTCTCTGAAACACTTGTTTTAGTTTTTTCTGGCACATACACATGTGGCCAGTAGTTTTCACTGTAAGACCTTCAGGTCTTAATGGTATCTATCACTGTTCTCTACACTCCAGCCTTTGCAAATGCATATATCATAATTTCACTTCAAGTTTTGAAAAGATGAATTTCAAGCTCTCTGGTCTACAGAATAGAACCTGCAAGTGTGAAACCTGGGTTGTAAAATGAGAAAGTTATAGTTATGGCAATACTACAAGGGTTGTGCCAAGTTTTTAATAGCATTTATCTTGAAGTACTTCTATTATTCAAGTTTTTGTTACATCACCTAAAAAGACAGGGACTTGCTGCAGAAGAACCAGCAACAAATGTAATGCCTGGACTACTGATATATAGAGAAGGGCTGATATTTGGTCCTTTTTTTTGGAAACAGCAGGAAACATCCTCACTGCTGCCACTGCACGAATCTGCACGAATTCTGCTGCCAAGCCGAAGAACAACTTTGTGTCTAGGCCGCTGCAGAACAACAGGGGATATGAGTTGTTTTCAGCACTCAAACAGAATTTTAATCTCCAGGCACATCCTGCCCTGCTTTTCATCTGCAGAGCTCTCCTTGTGTTAATAAAAGTATCAGCAGAAGTCAGGAAGAGCTACAGGGTCTGTAGGATTCTTCCCTCCCACTCCTGAACTCCTCATCTGATGTATCTTGGTTTCCCAAAGCTTCAGACCTGAGCAGATGAGGACAGAAATACATGGGGAAATTATTCCAGATGCTGTGGTTCAGTATAAACATATCAATCATGATAGGCCATTTCTGATGCAGCATAACAGCAGCTGTTGAGTACAATAAATTATGCTTAATATGAAATATAGTTTCCATTTACAGAATAAGAAAAACTGTAAGTTCAAACCAAGAGAGTGGAATTGCATGAAGCATAATAATCTGTCCAAAATGCTGCTAAGACAAGGGAAAAGCACCCTCTAAAGCACACTGTGACCTTTCATTGAGATGATATCCAGTCAATTACATGGCTGCCATGGAACTCAGACTCTCTCAGTTAGGTTGACGGCACATGACCTTAACAACAAGGAGCCATTTGGTAATAATAAAAAAAACTAACTAAAAACAACAAAACCAACCAAAATCTGGAGGACAGTAAAGGGGAGCATCATCACAGTGCATAACAGTGAAGCAGAATAAAAGCATGTAAAAATATAATGCTTGCATCAACAATGCTGACTGATAAAGGAGGAAGAATTTAGAGAAGAGAAAAAAAAATAAGCTGGAATAAGGAAAGAGACTGAAAGGCCATGCCAGTGCCAAAGCACAACACAGCTTTGACATGGCTGTAATTTATTCAGAGGTCAGAGCAATGTGAGGAATCAGAGTTTGATCCTTTTTATCTGGACTTGCAGCCTTTTCCTGGATTTAGTTCCTCTGTTGCCACATCACCCACCATATGTTCATCTCACCTGTATTATCCTTAGAAGTTATTGGGGAAGTCAAAGCTGTGCCAGCAGGAGCTAAGAGCTGTGCTGAGCTGGATGGGCAAAGGATGCCACAGGCAAGCTTGGAAGCTGCAGAACAACCTGGACAGGGTAGGACACAAGCTGTTGTGGGGTGGCTGTGCAGGATTCAGAGGCTCCATACATGCCTGAAAACCTTGTTAGGGTAAGCTCTTACCCTTTCCATAACACTCTTTGAAAACACGCCCGTGCCAGCCACAGCACTGTAGCCACTAAACTGCCTTATGTGCCAGATGTTCAACATTTAACCAGCGTTACAGTTTAGTGGTGTTCTAACAAATGAAGCCACACATCAACTCAGAAGCTTACAGTTTACTTTATATGGAGACCTTTAAAAGCAGCTTGTTTTCAAAATCTGTAGGCAAATGTGAACAAGCAGTGATTAGAAATGTGTTTTTAGAGTCTGTGGGGATCTAGACTGAGCCCTCATCTGGGAGCTGGGAACAACAGATAACGCCAGAGGGGGACAAACAAAACTATGCATGAATTTACTCTGTGTAGCCTGATACTGTGAAAGCAGGTGCAGTGACATGTCTTCATTATTACTTAATCTTTCCATCTCACAGATATGGGGATTGGGACAATGATGGGGATTGGAACTGTGGTGCAGAATACTGAACTGAGATAATCTAATTTACTTTAGTGTCTGCATCGGTATTCAAACTCAGCTGTTCATGAAGCAAAACAAGAAAATACATTTTGCCCCTTTTCTAAGCCATTTTTTGGCTGTTTCAATTATTTAACTAAGCTTCTCAATGAAAATAAATGTCAAAACAGCCTTGTGGAAACCTTCCTCTCAGAAAAAATCCCAAACAAACAAACAAAAAAAACCAAACAAAAAAACACTGAGCACAGAAACACGAAGAAAGGCAGAAAGATGAAAAACTTATTTCATTCCAAGCATGGATTGACTGCATATAAATTAATCATACTACACAGGGAAGGGAAGAGCAAATCTTCCTGAGATATAATTGTGTCATGTATCACAAAACAGATTCAGGGCACACCATGGTGGAACTGAGCATGAGTGACACCAAAGGTGCAGTGCTGTGGCAAATGCATTTATGATCTTAAAAAGAAATAAATCAGCATTTGTTGATAATTACCTCTGAAAAGAGAAAGAAAAATAACTGCAGGACTTAATAGCACCTGCTGTCAGTCAGTTTATGGTGGAGCACCAATGCTTATGATGAGGGAGGGGATGCTCTACTTCCTGTAGAGATCGAAGAAATTATGATGATACAATATGAGAAGAAATGCAAGAAGATGATCTGATAATCAGGAATAAAATAAAGGAAGGATTTAAAAAAAAAAAAGCCTTCAGGTGATTTACAGAAAACAAAATCTCTTATTTTATAATGCCAGATTCTATTTCTTATCATTTAAATCAGAAGATGCTGGTTTAGCTTTTAGGAGAATAACAGAACCCTTGTAATGGCACTGTAATAAATATCAAAGAAAGGAGTGTCAAGACCAATAAACATCTGTCACAGAGACAGAATTGTAGACACAGTAGGGTCTCAGGGCATCTTCAGACCCTAGGGCTACTTTGCCCTAAGTTAAGAAGAGCCAGGCAGGATTTTGCTCACAAATTAAACCATTATACTCTTCAACAGAAAAAAAAAACAAAGAAAGAAACAAGAACAAAAAAAAGCACACAAAAAAACAACTCAAAGAAAAAAACCAACCAAAAAAAAAAAAAAAAAGACAACAAAAACCCCAATCCCCAAACAAAGAGAAAAAAACCAATCCATAACAAACAGAACCCTCCAAATCCAAATAGATAAATTTTCCTACCTAGGTGCTGCTCCCCACACCTTTTTGCTGGGGAAGTGGTCATTCACAACACACCACTTACACCCTTAGCTTGCAAATCATCTCCATGGCAAGCAAAGCTGTTCAACCCCACAAGCACAAATGCATGGTGGATGCTGTGAGTGTCAGTAAAATATATCCTGAGCATCCCTTCTGCTGTTCCTGTGCAATGACTTTTAGGGGAGGTAGGCTTCCTGGACACAAAATTCCTAGACTGCTACCCAAGGGTATCTTTTTTCCACCTACAGACTTATGCATGCTTGTTTTATTTTGGAGGAAACTTCATCAATATGTTATATCCAATGACCTGACATCAAGAGAACTGCTGTTCTATGTCCTATGAAGCTTTTTGGTGTAGAGGAAGGTTCCTCCATTAGCTTTTTGATGCTCAGTGTTTGAAAACTGAAGCTTTTGATTAATTTGTAAAGGCAATTCTAGATTTACAGCTGTGTCAGAGAAGGAAAAAGAAAAAAAAAAAAACGCCTCACTCTGAGCTTGGTGTTCTCAAGGTAACACCAGAGTCCAGTGGAATTTCTGAGTTAAAAATATCCCATGAGATAATAGTCTCAGTTAAACATAACGGAATGCAGTGGTTTCTCTGTGTAAAGTTATATACCTGCATAAAGGAAACAGTGCATGGGTAACCAGCCAGCTTGCAGTTTGCATTTGCATTTCATCAAAACTCAGAGCTACTTTCCAGCACAGCAGGCAGTTAGCTTGCCCTAATTACTGCCAGGGAGACCCAGATGCTTTTGTCAGCTCTTCAAGCACAGAGAAAGATTACCAGCAGGCAGGCCAGCCACAGGATCAAGGATGGCTCCTAAGAGGAGGCTTGTAAAAAATCTGCTAATACATTCTCTACTGAATGGAAGAAATCTAAACACCTTATAGATCTGAGATCAAGCCAGATTATTCATACACAGGATTATCTTCTATGCTGAATAAACAAACACAGTCAATTAAAGAGAGAGTTATCACAACTCTTTGTTGTGTAATTTGTCCAGATACGAAGCAGTGCCTTGAGCAGATAGGAAGGCACAGCCATTCAGCAGATGTGCCTGCCTGCCAAAGGGAAAGGACATGGCAAAAAAAGATGGGGGCTCAAGCATCTCCCACAGCTGGGTGTGGGTTCAGCCTCTTCCCAACTCCAGTGGCAGAGGAGGCTGGGACCCAAAGGATTGCGGCCACTTTACCTACATGGATAGTCTGAATGAAGTAAAAGCAATTACTATTTTTCACATTTTGAAATTATGTGGAGAGGATCCTCCATTCTCTTGCAAATTGAATTTCACAAGCTTTCAAAGCAATTTGGCTTAAGCCTGAGAAATAGACTCGGCAGCAGCTCTTTATCCAGCAGTAGTGGGGGAGGCCAGTGCCTCTTATCACTGATTTCAGCAACTGGTTGAAACCAGCATAAATTCTCTATCACCATACAAAATACAATTACCTTTTTTGCCCTCCTCATATGAGAGAAGAAAAAAACCTGTTTGTTTGAAAAACTAGGACTGCAGCTTAACCTGAAATACTTTCTTCTGTTCAGCTATATGATTTTAAAAAAATGGAAAGCCTGATTAATGCAGTTCAGGGCTGTGTGCGTTGTAAATCTGTAACCATTTGCTGACTTATTATATAGTGAAACCCACTTGGGTCAAACACAGTTTTTAACTACAAAAGTGATCTCAGAAGACCCAAGCTCTCCCATGCCCTGCCTCTGCTGATTGCTGAATATGAACTGGTCACTTTGGCAAAATGAGCAGAACCATTCCTTCCTTAGCAAAAGCCAAAGCGACACACTGATTGTAAAGGAGGTGTTAGAAGTTAAATATTAGTGTCATTGCCATTACATCATTAGGAGTATGATCCTCTTTTGAGCAAAAGAACAGAAAATTTGGAGGGAGGATCCTCTTGTTGCCACAAAAGCAGCTGAATTGGCAGTAGATGCCTCTGTGTGTGTCGAGTCCCACATGACTTCAAGCAATGCTCAAGCACCAACAATATCTGAGTGAGAAAATTTGTTGAGCAAATTAAACGCACTCCCTGAGATGGCAGGATAATATTCAGGAAAAGAGAGTCTTACCCCAGTATAGATCTATTGCTCTTAATTTGTCTTGTATGAATGAACAGTGACTTTGGGCCTTAATCTTTGATCATTTGCAGATGCCACAGCACAAAATATTGGGGTCTACCTGAGTAGCTGGTGGTTAAGGATGGACTGCAAACCCAGGTGGCTCACTGTCTCTTTGCCCATTTTTCATTTGGAATTCTCATCTCTACAGCTCCTGCATTCTCTTTTTTTCTTTTTTTTTTTTTTATGCACAACAAGAAAATTAGAATTCTGTAATTCACATTTTTCTCTCGGCTACACTGATGCCCATAACTGAAGTCAATAGAGTTGTACCACAGTGACTGAGAGTTTGGCTTGGTACATGAAACAGTTATCAAACAGTTTTGTTTATTTGCCAAAGTCAAGGATCTGCTACCGTTTACTTTCTGTCCATGTCTTGTGCCAGGATAATACACATTTCTAATCCAACTCTCAGAGCATATTCATTTGTAAGTAAAAAAAAAACCAGCAAAAAAAGAAAACTAAGAATTAGCTATTTGGCTGCTTTCAATGGTACTAATAGCTTTTTGTCCTTTGAGAAACAAACCCTCTCAGAGAAACAAAAATGTAGGTGCTCTGACAATACTAGAAACTTGTCAGAACAGCCCAGGGAATTTCCTCTCTAATCCACTATTTGCAGTTTCCTCTTGGACAAGAGTGGCTGCAGGTTATTCCATGCAACATCTGCTCCAACTCTTTGTGCTTTCAGTGGATGTTTGCACTCCATTTCCCAGAGCACAAGTGAAAACCAGTATTAAATGAGAGCTTTGCTGCCAGCCTGGGCAGAAAAGGACTAACATCATTAGTAGCATCAGCCACATTTATCCCAGCTCGTCTTTGTCAAAGTCAGAGATGGGAACTTGGAGACAGCCATCAGAGTTTGGACTGGAGAAAGTTATACTAAAATTTATATTATGCAGTAATATTGACAGATCTGAGGTCTGCTTTTTTTTATCGTTATGTGTATTCATGTTTTATTTGCTAGCACCCTGTATCTTCCTAATCTTCACCAAAAGTGTCATAACTGGGATATTCTAAGGAGATTAATTACTCCTATCTAACTTCTCAGTGTCTTCATTGTCCAAACTTCATCTTTAAAACGAAAGACCTTGCAGCCCTTAAATACCTTCTATTCAAGATTCCACAGATCACTTCTCTCCCACAGGAAGTTAAATACAGGCTCTTGAGGCAAATATGACAGCAGAGTATGTAGGAAAACAATCTGTCAATTATTCATGTATTTTTAATTGTCTGTAGTGTGGTACAGCAATTGGGAAAAAAAGGAGGAGAGCTAACAGAGTAATGAGCCATCTTCCCTACAGATCACCAGTAAATGCTCTGCTGGTCACAAAGAACCACAATTAAGAGAATGCTGGCATTGATAATTAAAGAGCTATTTAAAACAAGCAAATCCAAGTGCACTTTACATGTCCTATCACCTATGGGTGAGATTTTGTAAAATATAATTCACATGTGCTCTACTTGGACAGAAATAAAGCATTTCATTCATTTCAGATTCTCACTGTTACAGTATAGTGGCTCAGATATCAGAATCACACCTCGTGGCACATCTTAATTAGAAAGATGAAAGAAAACAGAACTCCTTCTTCTGTAGGGAATGAATGAGAACTGATTGAGATTTTACCATTAGCTTAGACCTAGGTTAAGATGTCACCAGAACAGGCATTATTATTTCTAATTTCAAGAAACTACTTGATTTAAGAAAAGATTTGAAAAGCACATATTGAAATCCCTTCCAGTCCCAGCATGTACTTAAGAACATGTTTAAAGAAAACACATCTATTTAAGTACTATCTTGAATTGAAATTCCTCTACGTACTGGGGCCCCACATGCATCATCTGAAAAATCTCATATGCCTTATTCATCAGCAGTAATTTAAAAAAAATCCTTTTTCACTACAGAAAAAAAACAAAAACAACAATTTCAGTGATTACAGCCAATAACTCAGGAAATGCACCATTACAGCTCTATCACACTGTTAGTATTTGTAAATAAAATTGTGCTAATGCTGTGACTTTCACCCCTGCCACTGCATTTTTCTCTTCTTTGACCAAGGAATGCCAGCTAGGAGTTTTACTCTAAATTCCTATTTTCTTCATAGGGCATATGGACTCTCCTTGCACCTGATTGAAACACCTGAATACACTTCCCTTAATATTTACCTATTTTTCTTTTTTTTTTTTTTTTCCCTTTGGTTTCATCTACCTAGGTCATGTGAGTGCAGTTTCTTACGATGACCTTGCCTTGTGAAAAAAAAAAACTTGCCATTTGGTTTGGTTTGCTAGTCAGATAAACAGCATGAGCAAAATTTGCAAGTAATTCTGTGGAAAACGTGTGCTTAAATCCCAAGTATGAGCTGAAATATGAACAGCTATATATTCAGAACAGAAGGAGAAAGAAAAAAAGAAGACACACTGTGTTAAAAAAAACATTCTTGTTAGGTTATCCAGCTCACTTTATCACCAACCCGGGATTATAGAGGGAAAAATAACAATACACCTTGTCTGATGTTCAACATGAAGTTAAAATCAGACCTTGTTACTTCCTCAACAATGCTGAAACTTCCACCTACTAAGATTAACAATATTGCTCAGTGTTCATCATTATTATTTTAATATTGCACTAGAAAGAAAACAGAATTGCCATATGGTGGAATTATCATGTCAGACATCTGTTACCACCCTCTTATGGAAAAAAAAACCTTCAATCTATTCACAGATTAAGCAAGCTGATAGCTATTATTAATATATTAAATATGAAGATGTTAAATTAAGTGTAGGATTAAATTAATTATAGGATTTTCTTTAGATGCTTACCTGTATGACACTAAAAACATAGATAATGGTCTCTATTTCCAGGCGGACTCAGCACTACAAAAACCATTGCAAAACTTTGAATACTGAAGTCAGTTAAGATTGCAGAGGAGGCATTGCCTCAACAGATTTGCAAAGCTTTTCAAACAGTTGACTGAAAACATTGGGCTGATCTCAGCCGTTTACAGATTTATGTCTAATTAGATTAATATAATACATGCAAAACACTTTTCAAACACTGGTCTTCTTTGGATTTTCATTTTGAATCTTTCTTTTTTTTGTTAATTTTCTTGTAGTTAACAATAAGGGATAATAATTTTTTAGAAAAGCCGCACAGAAATAGGTTTAACAGAATTTTTCTTTTCTTTTATTCTCTGTATGCCGCTGATAAAAATGGAAAAAATATTTTGGGTCATCAAAAATGATTCTCCCATCAATCATTGGGGAAAGCAATAACCACATCCTGACCCCTTCTCTCCTGCACATGATTTTAACCATGACTGTCATTTCATAAGGAAAATACTACAACAGCCTTTATGCCTCATTTAACTATAATATTTGGCCATTTTTATGACTTTAGAAAATATTATTTATAAGATTATTCCTGTGTATGGTGATGCAAGTTACTACCATCTACCCCAGGGAGAAGAAATGTTCATGGCATTATCAGAGAAATATTTTAAGTGTTTATGCTCTCCTAGTTGCAATTGGACACCACCTCACCATAAAAATGTAGTGAAAAAAATTATGTTTATTCACTTAAATACTTATGCAAATACTTTAATTTTTAGAAGGCAACACACATCTAGCTACAACTGCCATCCTACACTGTGGGATATGAAGGTATTGATAATGCTTTGGTATGGATTAGATTGGTCAATTACCAAGTCCATCACACCTACAGAAAATGTATTCAGACTGTCATATTCAATACCTCTGGGTGCCTGGAATTAAGCAACTAAGTCTTCATATTAATGTAAGGAATTATCAGCTTTCCTGAATGCATTAAGTCTAGATGGATGTCCCTAAAGCATTCAGCAAAATTCCCAGACACTTAATTTTAGTGATTTTGTGGCCTTGTGAAACATGGAGACAGGATCTATACTCGTTTTTCCAAAATATGACCTGAAATAGACATAAAGAAGGGGAAATATTTCTCTTTGGAATTTATTAATGCCAGCACATTTGTGAAAATCACAAGAGAATCTGAATAGGAAGAGAAAAGCAAATGATCTGTTAGTCAGTGGGATCAGCTATGGCTACATGGATATCAGAACCTCACTTGTCCTGTTCCCAGCATCCTCACAGCATCACTCAGCACAGATAATGATGTCCTGCTTTAAAAACCTGAAAATAATATGCAAGAGTCATTTGAGATATGTCTAAGGCCATTTGTTCTGACCTCATTTTTTTTTTTTAATTCATGAAAATGTCAGAATCTTCACTATATTTATAGTGTTATGCTGGGAGCTGAGAAAAACCTGCAAGCCGACAGCCATTTCAAAAGCCTTGTTGACCTCTTCAGTCTTTCTTCTCAACAGGATCTACCCACAAAGTCCCAAACATTTAGTTTTGGATTTAAAGACCAAGCAAGATAATACAGAACATTGTACCTTTGAATATTTTGTTCCCCACATGAGCCTCTTTCCTGTAGGATCTGAGGGAATGCCATTGCCATGGAATCTCTTCACTCAGCTTTCCTTCCCAGTGATTTCTGCTTTTTCCAGAACTACTTCTACTTCCACCTGCTACGTGTTCTCCCAAAACCCAGTACTTGCACCACTGTGTTTTTAGGTACAGACACAATCTGTAGTGATGATATATCTGAACACATCAAAGCCAGCAATGGATTTCATCCTCATCCCATCATCACCTCACAGTGGGGAAGTGCTCAGTTTTTTATTAATGGAGAGGAACTGGAGGAAGATTGTATAATTTCCGCTAGGTCAGAATACAAATCTATGTCTTTGATTTCTGTTCAATTGGTGAAAATATCACCACATCCTCTGGAGTGAACTTTAAGCAAATGGTTCCTATTTCTCAGCCATGTTTCTAGGACAGAGTAGCATAGTGTGATCTTAGGAGAAACTTCAGCTCTTCTCTTCCTTAATGCTGATGCCTCTGCCCATCACTTATGTTCCCTCTTTGGAGAAACTGGCAAGTCTCATTGCTTTCTTCCTTAAGTCCCTTTGGAGACTTTACTGTTCCTCTTCACATTAAAAAATCCAATCTAATAACTTCATCTGGCTTTCAGAAATGTGTATGAGTGTATATATAAATATACGTGTGTGTTTGTAAACCATATTGCAAAAAAGAGACATTTCAACAGAGATTCATTAAGTGAAAGGAAAACTATGCAAAGAAATAAACACTGCATGCAAAATTATTCTTAACAGAACTGCAGATGTTCTAGGCAAAGAGCATCAAGACATAACTATTAGAAAGTATCTAACTCTGAAGTAATGCCAGCATATAAACAAAACATAAGTTTCAGCTGCTCGAATAACTGTTGATTACTAAGTGAAAACAAATATTTAAAGACAAGTTTAGCTAACAGATTAAATTAAATAAATTAATAAATCACAGAGTACTTATTGAGTTATTCAAGACAGACATAGGATGTTGATATATCCACAGGGGGAAAAAAAGTGTTTTGACGAAACCTTCTGTACTAATTTATTAACTGAAAGTCCCAAGAATTGTTTGATTAAAGAAAATGATCTGCAGTCTATGGAGCAGGCGTGCCTGTGAATGAAGATTTGGTCTTAATAACTAGAAGTGAGCAGAAAGGTTCCACACGTTGCTGTCACCATAGTGTTTAGAGGAAATTTTCAGTAGAGAATACAGTTGTATCACCTAAATTTTGAAGAGCTCTGATACATGCTTGATGTTGAACAAAACATCACACAACAGACTGTTGTAGTCAGGTCCGTGCCAGCCACACATTAAAGCAGGTTGAACACTGCAACCTGCAGCAATTAGCCTGATTAATTAGATACAGAAAGAAAATTCATCTCCCAGCGGCTCCATGTGCTGTGGAAACACTTGAAATCCACTGGCTGGCAGCAGCAGCAGGACTGACACTGCTGCTGTGCACTGGGGGGGCTGCAAATGTGGCAGCACTTTGAAGCTTTGTCAGGGCAGGGTGCCTGCTCTGGGCTCTCACCACTGAGAGAGGAAGGTCACACCCTGAGTCAATTTGCTTTTCTTTACCTCAGCTCTCAGGAATCACACACAAAAGAAATAGAATGTATTATTTCATGCTTTCTGAAAGGAAATTGTGTGAGCCAAGCTTGTAAAACACACAGTACTTCAGTCATAAAAATGCACCAAAGGAAGTGGTTAACAAGATCTTCAGGCTTAGCACGGCTCCAGAAAGTGATAAAGGGACTGAACGACTCTCGCTTTCTTTTCATGGGAGAACAGAAGCTCTGAGACACAATACAAGGATTTCTATCCTTCAAGGCTACTGAGAACCAGTGCCTGTAACACACCCAGCCTTTTTCAGCCACCCCAATGCAGAAAAGTGCTTTACAGCCATGTGACTGTACAGTTAAGGGTCACCAACTCAGCAACAACCTCTTGCTCCACCTGGGTGAAACAATCCCATTTCCCTATAATCCTAATGTTTATTCAGTGTGCTGGCAGGCACTGAGAAGGAGCAGTGGAAGGCACAAAGAGAAAACCAAGCATTGCTTCATGTGAGAGGACCCTTCCTAAGAAAAAGGTTGTTGACACAAAGAGCTGTAACTGAGAGGGAAATATTTCTCCAACTACAACTCACTGCCAAAATTTGGGTGTGACTTTGCTCAGCAACAGTTTGATGCTGTCCCATGCTGTGGTTCAGAAATATTACTGTCCTAACATGACATGAGCAACTTACTAGGAATAAAGAAAGGCAGCATGCTATGAAAAAAACATAGGTACCAAGATGATGTTTGCTCTACTTAATTTCTCCTTATTTAAAAATGGTAATGTGTCAGAATTTGATGCTGGATAATACCAATCTGGCTTAAAAAAACATAATAAAACACATTGTAATAAATGAACTTGGTCTTTTAAACATGAAAGAGTAACAAAATTAAAGCAGCAAGTGGCCTGAGATCATTTTCTCTCAAATTAAACTTAAAAAGAAATTTCATGTGCAACTAATTAATCAGCAATTTATGCAAGCATCTTGCCATTCTTTGGACTACTAGCACTGCTGTAATTTCATTTACAAGCAGATTTTTTCCCTGTGTGTACACACCATAGGGGATAGTTTCAAAGCAGTACTCAAGGTTTTAGACATATCTCGCTGGCTGAACAGAAATTCCATGGTTTGGCTTCCTTTTGGAGGGGCTGGAAACCCATCCCACCTGGATGGAACCTCTTGAAGTTAATCCGCAACAGAGCCCAAGACAAACCAGAAGTCTTTTCTGGACTGTGCAGTGCAGTAGGAATGAAGTATGAATGATCATGTTCAGCATTGCTGATCATGTTCAGTTGTTTCTGGACCTGTAGTTTTCCATGCAACTGGTTAGTATTTGACTTTGGTGCTCCACTGTGCTCCGAAGTACCTCTGTGAACCATTCCTCTCCAGCAAATGCCAACAACAACACTAACAGCAAACCTTATCCTCTGAGCTTGGCAAAATTAAGGATACTGTTAGAGTATTTATATATAAATGTGTCATAGGATAAGATTTTCAAAAACATTGATGGAATACAGAACCATTAATGAGACCAAGGAACTTTTGAGAAACTCATCCTAAGCACACGCACACACTTTGTTTTGCATCTTTGCTTTTTAAACATAAAGCAGGGGAAGACTTGGCTCTGCAATATGCAACAGGAGACCAGGATGGGCACCAGAACTGACACAATTCAGCTTCCCTGGGAGCTTAAGGTCCTTGGAATCTTTATGCTGAAACCAGTTTTGACTTAATTGCTCAAGGGATGCAATGTTTATTAAGAGGCACAGACAGGCAACCATGAGATCATATAAGTCATACTTGAAAACAACAAACCAATGAGCCAGCTCAAGAGTCAATTGTACTGAATACTGATTTCCTAAAGCCACCCTATTTATACAACTTCAGTACTCCAGCTGAAGAGCCAATACTCAGTGTGCAAATATTTTGCAGTAGAATGGAAAAGTAAAACGTGATCAGGTAGCAAATATTAAAAAGAAGATAGAGAAGTTTAACGTTCACTGTATGCTTTTTTCAATTTTTAGACATCTCGAGTGCCAGTGTTGTTGACAACTATGTTTTAAAACAATTAATCAAATTATCAAAAATAACTAGAAGAAAGCTAAAATTCTTGCTATAAACAAAAAAGAAAACCGAAGGAAAAGTTATCTTCATTCATTTAATGATCAGTGTGTCTCCATAAAACGTGTTCACATTTGCTGTCCTGTGTAGAGGTCATGTGTTCAACCACCATTCTTAAAATGGAACTCTTTCCATAGGTAAGACCCCTGTTGTCTCCCGTTCTTGTTTTCACTTGACAGGTGAAGTCTCTGAGCCAAGCCTGCCATTGTCCCTGCTACAATGAATGCCATTTAAATCTGCTGCTTCAATATATGTAAGGAAACACACCCTTCACCTGATGTGTGCCCTCCAAGGCAACTGACCAAATTTCAGTTCATTGATTTAGTTCTGCCTCACCAAAAATCAGTGCCTATTGTTCCCAAACATGTAATCATCTCACAGCATATAGCAATTGCTGGCTAAGTGGCTTAGTGTTATTGATAAGAACCCACCCTGATGAGAACAAAGAGGGCTGCCAGAATACATTATGGAAAAGAAAAAAAAGCTATTTTGCACACAATTTTCAGAAGCGTTTTCCAGTGCATGAGAGTGGAGGCTGCTCTGTGGATAGGCTATCATAATCAAATCCTTAGAAAGGGATGAGAAATGAGCATATTATTCTTGATTTACTATCACTTCATTTATGATTTCCAGTTAATACAGATTCACAAAGCCATGCCAAAGAGATACTAAAGGCCTGATTGGGCTTTCCTAATTCAAGCAAAACCTGTTCTCGAAGTCCTCTTGAAGCCTTTCAGGCTTCTGCCAACTCTTGCAATTTTTATTGCAAGCCTTGCAGTACTCAGTGTTTAGCTTAACATTTCAGCTCCTGGAGCTCTACAACATGTAAATCTTTATTTTCAGTTTTAATAGATGTTTATCACCTTCATGACTGAATAGAAAAACTTGCAAATTAGACTTTTAAGAAGTGTTAAAAATAAAAGACAAAAAGAGGGAAGAACTTAACTATGTGATTTTGCTGAATAACTTCATAAAAAGGTGATATTAGACCAAATTCATGATTTCTGAATCCGAGTGCATACTCCCTAAAAGTTAGCAACACATATTTTCATTTTAAACAAGTCCTGTTCTTGCAAAAATTAAGCTGGGGGATTTCTTTCCATGCTTATAAAGGTATGCAAAATGTTGAGCTTCCTCCCATGCAGTGTGGGGGGAGCAAAGGACCTCTCCTGCAATCCTCAGCTTCTGTGCCAGGGTCCAGGGCTTCCTCTCTAGGTGTCAATGGCAAAGTGAAAAGCAGAGGAATCATCTCACTGACCACCCAGCTGGTGCCAGTTTTGCACCAACTGCTTGACCAGGCAGCCCAGTCCTTAAATTGCCTGATCCAGAATCTGCTGTAGCTCTGTGGTGATCCTACAGCTGTCTGAAAAGCCTGGATAAAAAACCATAGGGCAGTAAAATGTCCCTCCCATAATGGCTGCAAATCCGCACACTTGTCAACATTAAAACAACACAATGCTGACTTTATTCCCCTCTTCCTCCCATCTCCTGATTTCCTCTTTTCTTCCTCATCCTTACCTGATACCTTTTGTTTATTCTGTGAGAAACTGGAGGCAGGGACTTTCACTTCCTCAGTGTTTACACAGTGCCTTGCATGCAAGCTGACAGCTTGAATGCCGTTATAATCAAAGGGAGAGTAGGGGGGAGGATTTAAGGCACTAAGGAAAATCAGGCATTCACCTATTATTGACATTCAATGAGCTCTGAGTACCTTTCTCCTCTTTGAAAAATTTACATTTCCAAGTGCAATAATTAAGATGTCCGTCATCACCAAAACATCCATTGTTAAAATATTTCCAAGCTAGGAAAACCTTCATTTAGAGTCTTCGTCAAAAAGCATTTTTTTCCTCAGAAGCACTAAGACCTCCTTCATCTAAAATCATGCACAACATTATTCAACATACTTTCTGGAACTCCTATGTGTATCTTGCATCACATATTGCTTTTGTTAATATCTGTGAGGGAGCAGAGACTCCGTCAATTAAACATTGTAGGTTTTTTAAAAGAACCTTTCCTATAAATAGAGATTTAAATGATCTCCTTTAAGTATTGCAATCTTTAATTGAATTCACTACCTCTGCAAATGGAGCAAACAATCTCTGACTGATTAGATCATTTGCTTCTATTCTATTTCAGCCATGCACTGGTTTGTAGTAATGTAAGCTTTTTTCATCAGCAATTGCTGTTCTGCTGCATATTTTCTTCAGTAACCTAATTAATGCTAGAGAGGTAACTTCTCTTCTTGTGCATTACCTTATGTCAATGTAGTTGACGCCATTGCAGAGGTTATACATAAGCAAAAATGAGAAAAAAATGTAAAGGACGAAAATGAAAGAGAATGAAGAAATCAAAGGTAGATTTTTTTCATGAGATGGTGAGTGCCTTCATCTCCAGTGATATCAAGGTGGAAAGCGATTGCTCAGCACCCTGCAGGACAGATCCATGGGAGCCCTATGGGTCACAAGCTCCGAAATTATTACATGCAGGTCGAATAAGAACCAGGTATGAATGAAGAGAAGAAATTATGTCCCTAATTCAGTAGCTTCCTAGGTCTTTTTTGCATGAATAGTATGGCATCCTGCAGACAAATTTCAACTCTGACTTTGGGAGGTTATCAATGTCTCTAAATCAAATCATGGGCCTGATGGCACACTGTGTGCCAGTGCAGTCCCTGGCTAATTAAGTGTACGAAATGACACACAGAAATTCTACCAGGCAGGACATTCAGACACAGATGAAGTCAAGAAGTGCTCATTCATACACTCAGGGTGCCCCAAGTGCTGCAGTGATGTTTCCATGGAATGCTTTCCTCACAAATATTGCATCAGGCTCCTAAATCAAGAGTTTCCCATCAGATGCATGAAGTCCTTGCTCCAGCCAAGCTAACAGGTGCAAGAGCCTGGTCAGAACCTTCACCCTCAGAACTTGGTTTGAAGAGGTGCTCTGCATCCCAGGATGCTCCTGCTGGAAGCTCCTCATGGTGGGGTATCAAAAAGCTCATGGTATTTTGGCATAGCCAATTCAGCCAGAAAGAGATGAGGAAATGGCACAACTGCACTTAGGACACTCAGCCCCAGTGTCAGCAAGGTTCTCTAAAAAAACTGACTAGTTCTGATAGAGTCAATAAGGGCCACATCTTATTTCAGGCACCACAGTCTAGAAATAGATCAGCTTTGGAAGATCATTTTTTTCCCTAATTGTTTTTAATTGTTTCCTCTCTTCAGAAAAATTTACACCTCATCATAGTTGTTAGCTTAAGAAAATTTTCTTCCAAAAATATCCCATTGGAACACCTCAAAAAGAAAAGTCTTAGTGGCTAAACATGCAAATAGTGTGCAAATTATACTGGGGAATACTCCTAGAAACTGACAAAGCAATTATACCAGTAAATTCCCGCTGCCTACAGATAACACAAGGTGCCAACTGAGAATGGTCCCTGTGATATTTTTCCTCCAAAATTGTGCCTGGGAGTTACATGAGAGAGTGGAAGAGGCCAACAGTATGCTGGGAACTGACAGAACAGCTTAACTTTGTTTAATTTTAATTTAGTAGCATTAATTTAGCCCAAATTCTTCCATGCCATGAGGGTGTTCTACACTTTTAGAGACATATCTTCCCTTCAGTAAATTTGAGGAAGTCTTTTATTTTGCTGCTGCAAAATACTGAGGTCAGAGTAGTTGGATAATAGAGTGCAAGATATTATTTAAAACAGAATTAAGAACAAAAAAAAAAAGTATTGCTATATATTAAAACTCTGTAACTAACTACAATAATTATTAGAACCCCCTGCAACCTGCACGTCAAAATGCTTTTTTTAAGGCTCATTTTCAATTTAAATGTATTGCTTCATGTTTTTTAAATAACAATTTTTACTTCACTGTAGTTTTTTAACCATAGTATAAAGCATATCCATAATATAAAGATACTACAGACAGAAAAGCTGAAGTGTCAAGTTTGATGCCCCAAACAAATTCACTTTGTGACTTGAGTTTTTACACAGAAAACAGGTAACCTGACCTCAGCCTCTGTCTAATCTGAAATGTGCTTCATTCTTGAGAAAATGAAACTCATTCAGCACATCCTGTCTCTCCCTCATGATGCTTTCTGTGTTCATTGTCCAACTTCTGGATCTCAGGAGTGTAGCTGTCTGTCATGGCTTGATGGCACAGTGGGCACACAAACAAGCATGTGAACCAAAAGAACACAAGAAAAGCTTTTAGCAGGGTACCTTTTATTCTTGGTTTGGTTGAGGGTTTTTTTGTTTGTTTGTTTTGTCTGGGTTTGTTTGGCTTTTTTAAAATGAATATAAAAGAACCTTCCCCACCACAGGAATGTCTTGATAAGTTTTAGGTTTTTTAAAGCAGTGTCTGACTGCTGCTACTCAGAGTATTCACAAGATAAAGGTACTTAATTCACTAACCTGTTTTTCTCCTCTCCCAATAATTAAATATCCCCACATATTATACAGAGATCCTGACAAAACCTGAAAGCAACTAAATATATCACCAAATTCATGAGATGCAAAAAGCCTCAACAAACAGTAAACAACAGTCCATGACTTGGAGCCTGAGTCTCCCATGATGCAGAGTGCTCTTTATTCCCTCTGCTGCCACTGCCTCTTATGAGGAATACTGCCAGAGAAGATGATCAGTTGTGGGACTACAGAAAGTGCTAATTCCCTCTTTTCCAGACTCTTGCAACTTTTTGTCTTCACACCTCCTTCCTGTTCTCTCTTAAAACTGGATCTCTTTTCTCTATCTCATGGATAAAGTCACCACTTCATTTCATTATCTCTAATTCCAGACATCCTGCATTCCTACACTGAAAGTAATCGATGTAAGCCACCAAAGGAAGAAAGGGTATTTAAAAATATACACCACTACGAAGATGGATGACAGAGCAATATAACTCAGCACCAGAACAATCTGAACTGGTAAGTTTGCCGAATTTAGAAGAACAGCAAAGTCCTTACTTTCCCTCAAAATGCTGAGGAGCATCACATCCATGAGCCATGTATGGTACAGAACTTTCAACTGTAACGCATGCATTTATTTAACAGGAACAATTTCATCTGCAGGGGGAATGTGACAAAGGAAGCCACGCTCAGAAGTGCGAAGATATTTGCAAAAGGTGAGGGAGCCAACTGACCTGACCAATGGGTTCTTTGGTCGGAGCCTTTCCTCTTCTGGCGGTGCTCGTGGCCAAGGTAGTGGTTGTTTCCATGACTGACGTGGACATCTCCGACTGCATCGCGGTGGCTGTGGACTCGGTTGTCATAGAGGAAGGCACTTCACCAACAAGTCTCACATTTCCTTCTATCACGATGTTGGCATCATTTTCTGCTGCCATATTCAGAACTTTCAAGCCATTGTAGTAAAGACCAGAGAGCTGGCCTTGGAAAGGGTGGCCACGTTCCTTGCCTCCAATTTTTATGGTTGCTTGGCTATTGAAGATTGTGAGCTGACGCCCTGTGAAGATAATATTATATACATGCAAAAATGTTGACTGTGAACACCATACTCTACACAAGTGATAACAGATTGTCATGGGGTGAAAAATGAGAGCAATAAACTATAAGAAAAGGATTGACTCATAATTCATTGCTTTTTAATGAGGTGTCCATGAAATGCATAAATTTTGAGAGCATTTGCATTTTTCTTAATTTACGACATCTTGGGATTTATATGTTTTTTGCTAAAAGGCCAATCAAATATATTTGCAAATGTGTTTGACACTACAGGATATACCACTCTCCCTTTTACCTGAAAGCAGTGTTTATCTTTTGGTGTGTCTCAAGAATGCCAGGTTTTCTAATTCCCTAAGATAACTTTTTCTTCAAGTCTGCCAACGTTTAAAAGTTGTTTTTTTTCCACAAAATGCAGCATAGAGCCTATAGCTTTATGTACAAGTGAGTTTATGTATGTATAGACATATACAAATATGTATATACACACAGACAAAGTTTATATATATGCCATCAAGTCGCTAGGTCAAGTGAATTTTAAAGAATTTATGCAGTAATCCATTGCATCTCTATATAAGTGAATATTTACATTTTTAATTAAATATTTCCTTTTAGTATTTAAATGTTTATTTCCCTTCAACATACACACTGAAAAGAAACACATGATTCACACTGAATATCTCAGAGGCAGATTCAAAAATAGATGTCTGATTGGCTTTCAGCAAGGCTATCAATTAAAATAAAAGATTTTAGATGTAAAAGCGGCTTCAGAAATGATACACATACCAATGGAGAAATCATGGCACATTTCCATTAAACAGAGAAATCCTCAGCAACAGTACCACTCTTAGTAAATAGAATAGTCACTTTAGCAGATTGGTTTCTGCTCACAAAAAGCATGCACACAACTTTAAGTTCTGTTTTAATTAGTGTTTGTTCCAAAATCCCCTTAGAAGGTTGCAAACGTTAAAGGGACTTCATTTTGATTGGCAATTCATATTGCCCACTATTTAAGATACCTACAGTTTAAACAAATTTTTTTGTCAGGACCATAATGAAGATATCATAACTACAGATATTTTTAGTTAATAATTTAGATGCTGGAACATGTAATATAATCTATGAATGATTTATAATTTTTGGTTAATGTTTGCTATGAGTACCTTCATAGATTGAGTTAGTGGATTATATTTAACAGTCCCTTTAACCTTAAGTTAACAGGGTAAGATTATTAAACAGCTGGTACTTCTAGAAATGTATAGAAATTATTATACAAGGTATGCAAATATTACTCTATATTTTACTTTTTAAAATTTGTTTTAATTTAGTTTTACTGAAATTTATTTTTTATGTTTATTAGTGTTACAATGAAGCACTACTTGGTTATGTTCAAATTATTTTTTTATTTGAAGTTTTAATCAATGTTTTTTACCTTTGTCGAGTAGCCATTCATCAACTACTCGACCAAGTCGATATGGAATTCGCTGTCTAGCAATCGCCAGGCGCTCGTTATCATTGTTTCCTTTAAAGTTTAAAGAGACATTTCATTGGTTAAAATCTGTAAGGTCAAAGGTTAAAAGTTAATACTTAAAGCTTGAGCTATACAGTTGCCACATGATTTTTTGAAATTTGGAATTTTAAAAAGTGCTACCTAGAACATTTCATGGTTCAGACTTTTCATTCATTCATTTATTTTATTTTAGCAAACAAAATTATTCCTATGTTAATTGAAAATTAGAAATCTGCATTTGAGCTAGGTTATTAAACTTATGTTATAGACAGACCCAAAAAACAAATTTAAACATCATCGAATGGCTTTACAAAAAAATGATAGTTGACCTCAGGGTTTTGTCTTTTTTGATGTTCCTTATTAACTAGTTAAACATGTTCAGGTGAAACAGGTTTAAGTTTTCAAAAGACATCCAACCTCTCACTCCAGGTTAGTCATTTAAAGAAGAACACAACTCTTAATCACCATCTAAGGCACACTTACTTCTTCTGTCTGATAATAGTCCTGCAGTAACGTATTCCTAAGCACAAAAAATACACATTTCTTTGCTTCATTTAAATAAAATCCAGAGATTCAAATATATGGTACAGAACAGACCAGCGCATTCAGTTTGTTCATTCTCTTAGGACTTGTTGACAATGTCTTGAAGGAACACTAAGGCTTTGACAAAAGTGACATGCTGAAAGGTAGCCTGGTTCTGAAACATGAAAGTGCTTTAAAATTTAGCAATAGGCCATCTGTGGTGGGGTTAAGAACTAACGAGAACCCAGCAATGCAAAGGACAAACTTGTCATATTTGCCAGCTGTATCTATTCTCAGTCACTGCAGAGATCTCTGACTGGTTTAGCTAAAACAGTGAGATAAAATAAGGCTGGTACAGTCAGAAAAATAGTAGATGTGGAATAATTAGTGAAACACTAAAAATATTTATTTGTTATTATAGTTTTTTGTTTTTGAGTGATACAGCTGTGATCCTTCAGAATACCACTTAGAAAACTAGTTAGGAGAATGGCAAACATAAATATTTCCTTCAATGTATAGGCTTTTGGTGACAGCAGAGTTTTAAACCGACAGCATTTTTTCTTTCACTGTATTGGTTCATAGTAATAAAGAATCTGAGAGATAAGAAGAGCCAGATGACTAAAAAACAGCCATTCATAAATCATGTCCAAATACAAAGTCAATCTTATTGGCTCAAATGTGCATATTGTCTTTGACTTCAAAACCCACCAAACCGAGGAACCAAGTCCTGTATCTGCAGTGGAAATGTAAGCACAAGTTGCAGTTAGGCCACATAGTACTCGAAAGGATGCTCTTGAGCTAGAAGGATCCTACTGCTAAGTGTCAAACAGAAATATTATCCAAATTCAGGAGACCAGTGCTCCAGTTTGTCATAAAATTACAAGCTGTAACAGACTTGCTGGGAAGAATAAGTACAATAGCCCCCCAAAATTGCAAATGAAACCATGGCAGTTTTATGCAGATATTTACTCTGCAGTCATGAGAACTGCTATTTTCCATGTTTCATGCATCCTTCCTTTGGTTTAGCATGGACATCATTCACCATGACAGAAGCTGACCTATTTGATTTTGAGGAGATGGCCTTTTCCTGTTTGTCCCTTTCCAGTGTAGAACCATAAAATGGTTTGGGTTGGAAGGGACATTTGAAGTTCCTCTATTCCCACCCCTCTGCTATGGGTAAAGTCACCTTTCACTAGATCAGGTTGCTCAAGCCCCATTTGAACCCTTTCCATGATGGGGCATCCACAAGTTCTTTGGACACTCACAGAAGGTGGTTCCACAACTTCTCTGAGTAATTATACTGTGTGAATGTCTAAGTATATGTCATATTAAAAAGTACATCTATATATATATATATACTTATATAGATATAAAAAACATATACATTTTGTTTCTATGCCCACTTCTTTCTGTTCTCAACATTTAGATATATTTTCTGTAAAACAGAACTGAAACTGAACATGAAACATTTTACTGAAACTTTCCCTTTTGTACTTCTCCAAGAAAGTGAAAATTTATGTTTCAACATATCACAACACAGCTACTGTGATGATGTGAGAACACAGAAAGTTTTAATTTTTTTTTTCCTGTCATGATTTTTAAAATTGCTTCTTGTCATCCTGGCCTCCTTACAGCAAATTTCCTGTGACTAAAAGGAAATTTGAGAAATACCAGGAAAAGACCATAAGAAATGTCATGTGACCAATACAGGAACCAAAATAAATGGTATGATCCTACATGTTTCTGTTCTGGATTGGCATCTTTCATCAAAAAATGTGTGTATATATGTATACCTAAACCAGTGAGCTAATAGTTTATATTTTCTGACACTCAGTTACTTTTAACACATTTAACTTTTCAATAAGATGATTCTACAGTTTTTATTGAGGCATTATCAGTTGAGTCACTAAATAAGTGAGAGAACATCCTATTTCTAAAAGGTTTCCTTAACTTAAAGTAAATGAATCATGAGTTTTAGTTAATGTTAAATACCTTTTTTTTTTTGGTTATCTGTATTTTTAAAAAGAATGGGGGAGTGGGTGAGATTCTTCTGTGTCATTTATAAGAAGGGCTAAGTTGTTCAGAAGAGGTCTGTGGGCATAAGGAATGTATTAACATAATGGAAATAAGTCTCATGGGTAGGGATCATCATTCACTCACCACCTTTACACACAGTTACTCACTGGGTGCCTTTCGTGAACAAACGCTCTCTAGATCCCATGAGAACCACACAGTCATGGCAGAGTGTTCACAACTGCTTTTATTGGGAAGGCATTAAACTCTGTTCTTAATTCACCCAGTAGGTGTAAATCAGCAACATGTGGTAAGAGGACCCTCTGCAGCCACCAGACTGGATCCTTAGTGCTGTTGTAACTCTCTGTTGCAATTCCATGAATAACATGGGATCTATCCTAGGCAAGCTCTTCTCTCACTCTGCAGTTGCTCCAGAATATCTCAATGGAAATTCCTCTGCAAACTAACAGCATAAATTTAATCCTGGCCAGTTTATACATTTCTTTGAATTATTTCATTAAAACATACAATATGTATGGTTTTTGAGACTGATATAATGTGGTTCTATCAATAAATTACGTTTTATACTAGCTGCAGCAGTCCTGCACCACTGGGAGCAAAATTCAAATGAAAAGCAAGGAAATAACAATTTGATTTGTAAAGGTCACACAAAAAAATAATTGCTGATTACATTAGCCCATTCCTCATCAGAGGAAAAGTGTGCTGTGAAATACATCTCAATTTGACACTATGACATTACCTTAAATTCTTCTAGTGTATAATATAAATGGAAAGGCTAGGGGGAAATGGTGTGGAACTTATCTGGATTTAGTTTCAAGGAGAACACATGGATTTTGTAATGATGAAACCAGTAGACACATAACAACTACATGAAAAAAAAATTATGCATAGTATTGAAAATAACAGAAACTCCATTAAAAGCAACAAAAGTCCTATTTACTACATAATGAAAAATATACATCGTTTCAATAACTGCTTCTTCCCAAACAGCTGGTTTGGGTCATACACTCAGCAACAATGAATCTGGGTAGACCCAGTAAAACCATATGTATTTCCCTCATTTTATAATCTCATCCCCAGTACAGAAATCATAAATACCACAGATTGTTTTCCTCAGGAGCATCCAGTTCACTTTTTTCTACCTTCCTTTATTTATGCTTGTTTTTACCAATATGGTGAACCACAAGGAACTTCTTCAGTAAAAAAAACACTTCCAGGAAGGTTAATAAATTTTTTCATACTCTAAATAAACCTGCGGCTTTGAGATTTTATTTCTGTTACCCATCTGAAAGATTAAGTGCTCTGGCAGGCATCCTTTCAATCGTAATTCATAAAAAACCCCTCAATGTGCCTAAACTTTAATTGTAGACAGCTATGTGACTATCCAGCATTACTCTTTCAGGTTATACGGCCAAGATTTCTTTGATTAAAAAAGCCGGGTGGAAATGATTCACTCAGGCTGTGCACCATGACATTGTCTAACCTGATTGAATTCTAGATGGCTTCATTCTTCTGCCAAATAGACAATATTTTGTCACAACAGAGTGTTAATTCCATACTGGCAGAAAGGCTTCAAGGGGATAACAATAATTCCAAAGAATCAAGGTAAGCAGAGAAGAGCAGCAAAGGTCAAATCTTTGAGTCAGAGTTAAATCTTGTGTCACAACTGAGTAGAAGCAGTCCAAAAAAACTTTAATCATGCCTCTATATCTATAGGTCAGCTGGGACAAACCAACTATGTGAACTTCACTAATATGTATTTTATCCCTCCTGATTTATTATATTGTCAGGGCTGGAGTGTAATTCTATTTTGTGCTCTGAAATAAAGGTGTCAGTTATTGATGTGAAATAGCAGCATCCTTGAAAGGGAATAAGTAAGAAGGTTGAAAATCGTGAGTCTGTGAAGAGCAACCTAGTCTAGAGAATATTTTCTTTGAAACAAACCTTTAAACAGAATACAAATTCACATTGTTAGTCCCAGTGATCTGTTAAGGAAATAAATAGCAAAGTGATGAAACCAAGGTCTATGTCCATTTATAAAAAACCCTCTCTCCCTAGTTTTGCGCATCATGATCTTGACACCACTCCTTCTGAATCATGACTCCCCTGATGTCTGCAAGAGGAAGACAGAGACTCACATCATACCTCCAGATGCAGTTAGGGATAAAACCTGACTGAAATGTCAACTTCATGGCATGAGAGGAAGCCACAGCAGTGCTGGGTGGGATACAGGGGCAAACAGTCCACTAACAGTCTCACATGGCCAGGAAATGAAATCATAATCTCAGTAATGGCCCATACTAAAGTTCTTTCATATCATCTATTTCCTTTGTTGTGCACACAAATTTGAGACTGGGTTGCATGGGTAGGGGAGAAGAGGTCCCAGTTCACCTCAGGAAGTCACTGTGTTAGTGAACAATTTCTCCAAACTTTGAAGTGTCAAACCTGGAAAGTTCATATTAAATTACCATATTATTATATGACCCTTAACACCCTACAGGAACTCCCAAATTCCTTATAATGAATATTAAGCATCCAAAGAGACTATTTGCTCCCAAATGACTGATAGCAGTCTTCATAGCAGAGTAAAATATCTCACTGGTGGCTTGTAACAGTGCTAAAAACAAAGCAAAACTTAGTTTTGCCTTTAAGAATACAACTACCACATTTATTGAAAGATGTCCATTTATCCTACAGACTGTACCAAAATATCTTCTATTCACCTGTAAGCTCCTTATTTCATGCTTGCATATTAAACAAAGTAAATGGTATTTTTACATCTTTCTACAGGATTAAACTGCAAACTCTCATTAACCTCTCAAGGGAAGCTGAACTTCCACTTCAAGTCAACTACCTTCTGCCCTGTTTTGTTTTTGATTATTTTTCACTGGATTAATTAGAAATTAAATGAAGAGTGTGCTCTTCCTGACTCTCACTTCCTCACTATAAAGCAGTATCTGTTTCAGTTTGTGCTGTGCTAGATGGCTTATTTTGAGAGATTGGTGTATTATATCAAAAGCAACAAAGAGAGGATGAAAAGCAACAAGAAGCAGATAAGAAAACGTAAGACTTGTCTGATAAATTAAAGGTCATATTTTGTTATCAGGAGTTTTACAAAGATCCTTTGTACTGCCTGTGTAGTATTTAAGGAGCTAATATTGTAGGGCCGCTGCTAAAATGGGCAGGAAAATTGATAGAAATCATTGAAGAGGAATGAATTGTTTTAAGTGTGGTACCATGCCCCACATCACCCCAAGAGCAACATTTTGTAGCTCTCCAAGGTAAAAAGGACTCTGAACTGTTTCTAAACCATAATGCCACAGCATTTAAGGTTATCTTTTCTGTATAAATTTAACCAGAAGTTGACTGCTAGCAGTTTCTTAATCAATAGGTTTTCAACAACTGGAAAATGGAGACTGTTTCAAGCCTCTTGCATTGAAAATTAGCTAGATCTGAGATAGCAGCTACTGAGGGTGTTCTACTGTTCTACTGACTTTTGCCTCTTTTATGCTAGCAAAGAGGTGCTATATAGAATGTCTCTTGACAGAAACAATATATTATATAAATGAACAATGGCAAATGGGAAACACTGTGCTCAGCTCTCATTTTAAATTCCCACTGGGCTGTAACTCCATGGTTATCCAGTATTCAGGTAGAAGCCATCAATAAGAAAGGAGTTATTAACTGTGTGCTACGTCTCCTAATTAAGTTTAATCACCACATAAGTTTCAAGATCGGAATAAGGGCAAACTGTCAAAAGGTCATTGCTCATATCCTTGCATTTTATTGTAGTCAGTGAAAGGTTTTGGGAAAATGTATTTTGCCCATAAGTTATTTGTGGACAATTTGCAACATGAAAAGTTATCTGAAACAATTGGAAAAATCTTCCGGAGTTAAATTCTGCTCTTGCTTGTGTGGTTGATAAGAGAAAATAGAGTATGGGCCTTCAGCTGTGATCTCCAAATCTACTGCAATTGTACTGCTCTAGCAGACTGTTCAGGTGCAGTGCAGGGTGTAGATAAAGTCATGCTCATTACATGACCAGTTTCATAAACACTGTAAGAAATCCAAAGAACTCAGCATCAACCTTCATCAACAGCACACAAACTAACTTGACTGCAGCTGTAAGTTTTGAAAACAGTGATTTCACGTTTTTTCACAAAGCATGAAGATGCTGGAGTTAACAGGTGCTTTGTCACACTTGCTGCACCTGCCCAGGCTGTATCTTCTTGTTCTCCTAGGGGTTAGCATAATTACACACAAACCAACAGGAACAAAACAGAGGACATTATTTGGACCACATTTTGCCAAGCAGAAAAAAACCTATGTGCCCATATAGACAGAAAATGGCATTTAAGAGATAAAAATCTGTTCTGTGTCAGCAGTGCAGGCAAAAAAAAAAAAAAAAAGGAAAAAAACCTAGCCCTTGGCCAAAGCAAGCTTGAGACTTTCTGTTCTGTCTAAAAGTGGCATTTCAATTTGTGTATTTAAGCCTTGCAGACATTTTACTATAAAAGAATAATCTATTTCAAATGGAAAGGTTTAAACTTGTACATACAGGCGGGTTTAATGCTTTTGGCAAGACACAGAAACAGAAACTGTAAATAATAGAAACAGATGCTCACTGAGATAAAAGCAGAGGAGTGCTTTAGGACTGCAGAACTATAACAAGAAGACCACCATGGAAAAGCGTAATGGCTGTAAGTAGACTCCCAGCAGAGGTTTATTTTTATCTGTTAAAAATTGAAAGAATTGAATTGAAATAATAATGATTTCCTATTTATATATTTTTAATCACTAATAATTCCCCTGTAACCTACGATATGTTGCATATCATTATACTTTTTATAAAATGCAGCTCATTTTCTAATAATCTGCAAAATATTTCTAATTAACTAAGATTTTTCCCCTTGTGATTATGTTTTATCTTTTTTTTTTTTTTTTTAGTGAAGGACAGCTTAGAATAGTGAGAATTGTTGTGAAACTTTTGATTTTGTTTTGAGATGGCAATTTTGAAGAGAATCAAAAAGTTCATTGCTCAGATACTCTGAATTTCTGTATTCAAAACTCTTCTATATTTTCCTTTTTGTACAGTTTATTAAGTTCTCAAGGAAGGCAAAATCTGGTTACCACAACATGTTTATCACTCTCCAGATATCTCTGCTTTGTAACTTCTCATATTCTGTGTTTAAAAATGGGACAAAGACCCACTGCTGAGCAAAGACCCTATGTGGGGAACAGGCAGGAGAAGGGCTGCTGGTGCTGGCACAAACCACATCCATGGAAAGTCCAATTCAGTGCACCCTATTCTGCAAAAGTCCATAAAGACATACTGAGCATCGAACACAGAAGCAATTCTCTGGTGCCTTCCCAAATCATGGCCTGAAGACGTCTTTGAAGCCACAGATCTCTCCTGGGATGTTTTCAGAAGACAGATGGTGTCAAGGTAGCCTTGGGCCTCCAGAAGAAAAAGTCAGTGACTCCAAAGCCTGTCCTAACACACATGGATCTGACCTGCACCAGCTAAGCCAAGACATCCCAATGCTTTAAACTCTTACCCAGGACACAGTTTTTCATATGAGCAGCTGCTCTGTTTTAAAAGTTAATGAGGACATGTTTCGGATGGACAGTGCAAAGCTGGCAGCTAACTTTTATGGAGGTCTAAATTTACCGGCTTTATTTCAGACCAAATCTGAGCTGAAACACCAGAATGAAGAAACAATCAATATTGGATTATTTAAGCATATATGAATTTTCAAGGCAATAGATAATCACTATTCAACTGTCAATATGTTTAATTTTTCATTTTGTTTTACAAAAATCCATTTGCCAATGCAATACGGACAGTGTAGACCTGACTTCTACTTTGAAACACTTATGAAATGTTAAATGGGGAAAAGATCAACTTTAGAAAGAAAATAGCTCTGCTAGCACAATTTACACATCTACTTTTTCTCAAGAAACCACTTGACCTTTTAAAAACATACTGAAACCCACCATGTTGAAATTAAATAAGGCTATTATCATCTTTCCAGCTTTATGAACTCTTGTAGCTTCTCTATCACGAAGCACTAATGCATTATTAAATATAATGTAATATGCTATTTAAATTATTTTTATTTCTAAATGATGGTACTGAGCAAGGTGAAGTATTAAATAAGCATCTAATTCAAAGCAGATAATACACTAACAGCTAAAATGTGCAGATGACTTACTAATAAAATATTAATGCATTCCAGTTTAATAAGCATATTTCAAGACAAAATTCAAGCCTCTGAGCAGGAAGGACTACATCAGTCCATCAATCTACTGTCCATCATCACCCATGAAAGTACTGGCATGGACTCAGTAGATTAGATGGGAAAAGGAAGCTGCCTCCTGTCCTTGCTTTTATTCATATGTTCACAGATTTGCCGCTGCTTCTAAAGCAGAACACTAAAACTTAAGAAGAAAGTTTCACCACTGAGGCTGAAGTATATTCAATTAACACTAAAATATGTCTAACTGCCAGGATGGATTGTTACCACCAAGAAAGTACAAGGCTAAAACAGCATTCTGACAAGTATTGGAGTAACACCCCATTTTGTTTTCTGCACAGAACACCCATGGTGCTCGCATCCACAGAGCTGTGACAGATAAGGAAAGTGTACAGGCAGCATATTATTTTTGACACACTCCTGCATCATGGCTCATCTCTCCAGCTCAGCTGGAAAAGCTGCATGCAGGCTTAGTCTGTGGAATGCTCTTTAACTAAAGTCAGCTACTGCAAATTACATGCAACAACTGTGAGCTATCAGATAAAATGGATAAGCAAGCAGTTAACTAAGAATCATTCCTTACATATCAGGATTTCTTGATGTATAAATATACAAAGCTGAGAAAGAGAAAGATAAATAATATATTAGGATTTAAATAATATTTCCAGTATTCTCTTTCTGCTGTTTTTCAAGGACATTCTCAGTTTGATGCAATAGGACTGATATATTTAAGGCATTGCACAGCTGCTGATTAGCACAGTAATGTTTCTGGATATAGAAATGATACCTGGAAACATCTTTTTTTTTCTACTATGACTTTAATTCCTGGAATGTTATTGCTATATCTGCATTATGAACACATTGGTACCATAACATTATTCTTATATTGATAATACACTCCTAAGACATAGGCCTAATGTCAACTGCACATCACAGGATATGACTATTGACCCACTTAATCAGGTATTCAGCCTTGAACCTATTCTATGGTTAATTTATAACTGGTAACAGACTCAGTCAGGACTTCCAGGAAACCACCTGCTCCCGACGTGATGACACACCATGAGGTAAATCTCTCACAAGTGAATACCAAGGCTCACTGTTGAAATGCTGTGCTCAGTTCTTCCATGAATTTCTTAGCTCTGGTTACAGCTTTCTAGGAACACCTCAAGAGCACTGTGAGCACCTACTGTCTTTTCCTCCTGAAAGCATTTAGACTGTAATCAAGTCACTGCATAGTTTTCTTTTTGACAGTATAAATCACTTAAGATTTTGCCCCTCTGGGGATCTCATTACACACCAATTTGTTTTCTTCCATAGAACCACAGACCCAGGCACAGACTTTGATGCCTGTTCCAGAGTTTGTTTCAAAATGCTGCAAAAGATGCTAAAATCCACCCCAATTCTTAATGCTTTAGCCTTTTGTACCCACAAAGACATTTCCATAAACTTATTTTTCACAGCCTCGCATGATGCTTCGTACAGACCAAACTGGAAGATAAGACCCCCATAAGTATCTTCTTGGAATTATCTTTCTCCAGGACAGTGTCTACATTGCCATAGCCTTTTTAGAGCCAGTAGAGAGCCCCAGTGGGTGGAGGGGTGTGTTCCGATCAGTGAGTGCCCCTCACTGAGAACCATCAGGTGTATGCAATACTGAGCTCATTAGCTCAGGCTGACTAATGAAAAATTAACTATATTCACCGCTCACCACTTGGATGAGGAGTATCCACTAACTTTGGGGTTGAAATGAGATGTGTGGCTGGGATATGCAGGCTCCCCAAAATCACTGCCACCCTGCCCTCTGCAGTGTTGCTCCTCTCCAGTTGTGATTTGGCTCTTAAAGGATGATTTTTACACCTACCCATGAGCACCAGAGAATTTAATAAAAGAGAAGAAGGAACACTGAAACTGAGCCTGAAACCTCTCAAATGCTTCACGTGTACCATATCGTACCACAGCTTTCTGGAACAGATAGTGCAGCCATAGCTGAGTTTGTAGTTTAGTTCAGACAAAAACTCACTTGAATTTACATGAGAGAAGCTCCAGGACTGGGACCCTAAAGTGAGATGTTGAAGAATCCTCCGGTTAAAAATTGCTATGAGGCAATTGCTGTGCTCTGACAATGAGAGAATGCTTTCAGGCTTTAGCCCTCTACCCAGCTACAGTTATATTTTTAGCACCATTTGTTCTTTTGCAAAGAGCGTATTTATTATTCTCTCCCTATTGTGTAACTGTAATTTAAAAAATTTAAACCTCTCCTCTATTAATGCCCATCAGTTCTGTAAAACAGGAAAATCAAAATTGTCTTTATATACACTTAACCTTGATGATAGTGTGCTTCATTCATTTTTTAATGTCCACTAAACCCAATGCTGCACCAGAAAAGCCATTTAACTCCTTAGAAATAGTTCACTAAGGAAAATAAACCATTCACATCTCAATTAAACCAATTTGTAAAAGCGTAATTTCACTGCCTTTAATTCAGTTAACTTCTGCATGTAAGGGGCTGAAATTAGGATGCCCTTTACAATGTTTCATGCTTCTGATACACTGAGGGATATTCAATTTCTGCTTCAAATTTATTTGAAATGCTGTATACTACACAATCTGCCCCTTGTGAAGCTCATAAGAGTACTAGGTTATATAAATCATACAAGGTTTTCTTTTTTGACAGGTAGGATAGACTGAAAAAAATAAAAATATCCTCTGGCTTAGCTATACCTTGCTAGGGTCAAGGTAGCTCTTTGAACACTCCTGGAACACTCTGGACTTAATTGTATGTGCATGATATATTACAACAGTAGAATTTGTTGCAACCAAGGTGCCATTAATCTCAAATCCAAAGTATTAAAGAAAAAAATTATTTTGACAGTATGGATGCTGCAGTTGCAAGATGTTTTTTGTTTGTTTTTTAACCAACAGGGCTTTAGACTGAAGAAATCTAATCACCCTACAAGACGAAGAGATGGGTGTGCAGCTTCTCTCCCATGTTCACGGGGCACAAAGGGGAGAAAGAGAGTCTAAAGAATGTGTGTAGCCATATGCTCCAGACAGCAAAGATTTGTGTCCTTCTGAATATCTGCTTAATGCAGTTCGCTCTCTGAAAAATATATCTAAGACAGAGCAAGTTGCTGTTTTCCCTGCTGCAGTATGAATTATTGTGACTATTTCTGAATTAGTTAGTTTAATGGAAGTTCTTATCCTGCAGACATAAAGTACTATACTGCTGTCACACCTCATGCCACCAGTAAAATATATTGGGGACACATACACGAGTGTGCCCCAAATAAAAAAATACCTCATCTTCTGAGAGCACCTAAAACACAATAGCTCTGCAGAGAAATTAATTTTGTTTTCCATATGATAGATTGTCTGGTTAGAAGGCTCAGCACCACATTGATTTGTTCTGTCCTGAGAAAGGCTCCCATTGCAGACTGACTCCAGGCTTGCCCCAGAAGATAATGGAAACAGAGTGCACCTCAGAAGGAGCACACAGCATTGTACTCTGCTCCTGCATGCACAACCAGCCACTGGGAGCTTCAGTGGGAGCCTTAGAGAAGACCCATGTGTGTGCTCATCCAGTGAGGCATCTCAGGACAGGGGCAGTGTCACAAACATACCAACTTAAGTATTACACAGAAATCATTTTATTGGAGTGAGCAAATTATCGGTTTGGCTCAGCGAGTGGCACGTTAGATAAAATCCTGTGTAATGAGATAGTTACAAACCCACTGGAGGCTGGAAAGAAAGAGAAACAAAGGGATCTGGTGCTCAAATCTCTGCACTGACAACTTGATCCTGCCACTGGGAAAGAAAAGAAGAATGATGAATTTCTTTTAAATCATTGATGCCATCAGAGATATCAGCATTGTATTGTTAAGTAAACTATGCTAAAATTCCTTGGGAAAGAGTTTGAGTAAATTGCTCTCTTCTTAACCAACAAGATGTTAATCCTCCATTTATAACTTACCTACTAGATTGAGTAACTGGGATGCTAGATTGGGTTATTGGGATGCTGCTGGTTACACAGAAAAGCTGACAAGATAAATACAAGTTCGTAAAAGAAACTCTAAGTATTGGTAATATTTCATCTTTTATAATCTGACTTTTGGGAATTTTTAATAGATAATGGCTTTCCTGAAGGGGTGTAAGGACCAGCTAAAACAGATTTGCCATGTGTCATTCTTAGGTGTGTTTTCACTCCCATTTTATTCCTCCAACTTAAATCCCTTGGGCTTGTTGTCTTCAGAAATCCTATTTCCATATCACCCTGTGACTAATTATGGTAAGCAGGTATTGGCCCATCCTCCGCCAAAAGATGTGCACAAAAAGAGCACACCTCTGTTTCTTTCAGGATTTTTAAAATGTTTTTCTGAATCACTGCTCATTTGACTTTTTCTTTCTCCTTTCATTGTGCCACCTTGCCGTATTTAACTGAAAGGTGTTAAACCTTCTGTGATCAAGTAATGACAACCGTGCCACACATTTTATCAGGATCTGAATTTAATTACAGGATCTAACAAGCCTAAGAAGGAATGAGCCTTTGTATTTCACTGGGATATCCAAGATGAAAAATAAAGGAGAAAAAAAAAATCTGTCTGCAGACTCAGAGAAGCATTATTATATTGCATTATCTGACAGAAAGACCTGATAAGCTGTCAAATTAAAAAGCTGATTTGGGAAATTTTACTGAAACCACTTTTTGAAAGGAGACTTTACTGCAGTGCTTTGTTTGGGTATCACCTAGGCTCTTTATTTAAAGGCAGCAGCAGGATAGAATAATTTCATAATCTCTCAAAGGGCAGCAGTGCTTTTTAGAGAAAAAAAATTCCTTGACTTTGGGTCGTCTGCAACAGAGGCTCACCCAAAGAGAATGGGAAAATAAATTTCCATTTTTGTTGACATCAATGTTTCACATTGTCAATAAAATTATACAGGAAGTGAGACCTGGGTGCATTCTGACAAATACATTTAATTATAACCAAAGAACAGTCAGAGCTGTACGAAATCAGAAAAACATGCAAGAAATCAGTTGTGCAATTACAAAGGCAAGGTAGCACAGTGGCCTAGTTACATCCATCACTTAACTGCTGGTTTGTCTCTCAGTAACTAAGATGAATCTTTAATGGATTTTGCTTCCTGCTTCTTCCAGAACAGTTTCTTCCACCTTTACTCTGGAGAACATACTGAATTGAGTTTCAAGTAATTCCTTGTCTTATTTTTAGTTCTCCACGCTATTATTTTACACTCAGGTATAATGCCTTCTTTTATTCATATTACAACTGGACATAATAACATGAATACAGGCAGCTATCAGCTTCCTAGAATGCTCCTCGAGGATTTTGTCCAGACAAAACAGAGAAAAAATAACACAATTTTCTCTTTGCTTTTGCTAAGTATTGGCGACATCATAGAAAAGCTAATTGTAGGAAACATTTTTTGATTGAGTGATCAAGAGTTGACTTAAATTAATATAAGGACAACTAAAAATAAGCCTGTAAATCAGATTCTTGATTTTAAAAGAACAAAATTTGATAAGGTAAAGGAAGTCAGATTGTACAATCAGTATAGGGGGCTGGATTCAGCCAGGAATGACACTTGGAAATTCTATAATACATTAAAATAATGAGTTATATATATATTTTTGGGCTTACACATGAAGGTTAAAATATGTAAGGGGAGACCTACTAGACTGAACAACTACACTATCACAGGCTATGTTACAGGCAGTTAAAACCCCAGACTTGCTCAGTAAAGAAAGCAGTGCCTTTAGGAATTAGAAAGGTAAATAAATATTCAAGTAAAGTTGCCATAATTTAAGCCCAAGGTAATAAAATTAAAAGCCAGAGATTCTTAAGTGCTATAAAAAAATCAGATATAATAGAGGACAGAAGAATAACTTTATAGTAAGGTTGATGACAATCCAAGGGAGCAGACTGAAGTGACAAACAGGAATATGTCTATTGTAGATCTCCACAGCTCAGAAAAAAGCAATGTACATATTCTTACTGAACTTGTGTGGCCAAAAAGTGAGAAAGATGATCTCTATCCCAGAACTTAAAAATAAGAAGCTAGAAGTTTTTAAATCCAGCTATTCAATGAGGCATGTTATTTCTTGTAGTAGAGAACAGATAATGTAATAGCCTTACATGAGAAGAATTTGAAAACTACCGAGTTGAAGTATTTAGTCTGACCTTAGCCATACATGCTGCTTCAGAACAAATTATAAAAGAAATAATTAAAGACATGAAAGCAATTAGAAAATGAGATAAAATGCAAAACTTTACCAAATCATGTTAGGCTAGTTTAGCAGCTGTATTTGACAAGCTAACTAATTTTCTAGATGAAGGAAATTAAGTATATCTAATTTATCTGGATTTCAGTAAAGCATTTGATATGATGTCATGTAGCAAATCATGGATTAACTGTGAAAGAAATACAGGAGTGTAAAAAGTGTGTGGGTAAAAGCTGAAAAAAAGAGAAACCCAAAGGATAGCATTGAACAAGGATTTTTTTTTTCTCCTGCGTCCTCTATCTCATGTAGAGACTGATATCGTGCTGCTGTAGCTATTGTAGGTTCTGAATTCAAGGGCTGCTTGTCTTGCATCACACTCAAGGCTCCCATCTTCCCAGGATGCATCTCCTTCCAGGAATGAGCACTAGAGTTGTCTCCTCTCCGCAACTCCCACTTCATTTGGTGTCTTCTTCAGCTTCTTCGTGAATCACTCACACAGATGATAAGCAATCCTTGCTTGTCACATTCAGACCTGCCAATGTGTCAGCTGTACCATATTCTGGCCCTTATGTTCCCCACTATATTGCCTATATTTGAAAAATAAAAAGGCTCAAGCAATAGTAGGTGGGTCAGATGTACCAAAGCTCTCTGCTTATTTTGGGGAACTGATGCCATCTAGTTGAATGAGTGGAAGATCTACATGTGCTTAAGTCATGGAAACATGATAAACTCAATGCTGAGCTCTACGTGCAGTTTACAAGAGGAAGATCATGGTGAATTCCCAAACTGCTTTAGACTATGCCATTGGAGCTACCAGAGAAGGTAGCTCTGGTACCACTGCAGGTACGACTGCAAGGAAAAACAATGGTTTTCCCCCAGAAGAACAACCTCGGTGAGACTCCTAAGAAAGTACCCAAGCTGAGTTCCACAATCAATAATCTTTTGCATTTTCTTCACTGATCTCAGTATAAAGTGCCAACAACACAATGAAATATGCAGATGACATGAAAGTAGACATGGTGGTAATGCTGGAGAGGCTGCAGATATCAGCCAAGAGGAACAGAGCCCTTCTGAGATAACAGAAGTGACACTAAAGCTTATACTAAAAAGTGCAGATCATACACTTAAGATATAAGACCAGTCACACCAGTTCCTGCAATAAATTGGGATACTCTCGATGCCTGAAGGATTTTTCTGCTTTTGTTCTGAATACTTCTTACACTGTTCCCTACATTCACAAGTATTAGCATGCATACTTGTGATGCTTTAGGTGATAGTTTAGTCTGGTTTCATGGTGTTTAGTAGGTCGGTAGACTAAACACCCCTGAAACCATGTAGAGTTAGAAGACCAAACACCCTGTTTTCGTGAGCCCTCAAGGTCTCCTAGTAGGACAGATTTTGTAAACTAGAAGTTAGCCCACCCAGGCCCCTCCTGGTAGATATGCTGATGTGTAGAGTCTTTAATTGTATATTCGACTGGGGGCAGAGGGGCTTTTGCGGTGTGTTCTACCTGGACGGCAGAAGCCATCGAATGGGATCCTATTAAAATACCGAGGTAAACGACCCCCAACCCTCAAACTGTGTCTGAGCCTTTATTTCCTAAGACCAGAAAAAGGCATCACTCTGAAAGGGAATTCACAAGGAAAGACATTCAACAGGTAGTCAGCTGCAGAATAACAATGGGCTTTCCAGTTCTGAGGTATGAAAAAGAAAATTAAGGTCTTAAAATGCAGAATTAATATCTGCATTAATGTCTTCATATATCTTTGAGATCCTAGTGCTCTCACTACTGTCCATTTTCAAACACATGCGCAGTTGAAAACCAAATTCAAAACAAAAAAAGCATCAAAGAAAGGTTATTACGTTGAGCAGAGAAATGAGAAAACTATTCTGAAAAAGACATGCAAGAACAAAGTGGGATGAACTTGAAAGTTCTTGGACTGAAAGCAAAAGAAAATTTCTTAGGAGTAGGATGTTTCTCCTAAGTTACCCTGTAAGAGAAATGATTTATGCAAAGAAGCAGACTTGACCCCATACATTTTAATTTCTAATTTTTTAAGCTCTTCTATCACTAACCTTACTTTTAAATACACATGGGGAGACAAAAAGAAATAGGAATGGGAAAAAAGCCATCCAAACCATTAATCCTTTACAGGAAAAGTGGGCCATTGATTTAAATATGGTTCCATTAATATTTTCTTTAGCATTTTAAACATTCTCAGAACTTGTTTTTTGACTGATAATGAAAATAATCCATGAGCTGTCCAGAACATTAAACCTTTGACTTGAGCCAGTGCAATCAATTAAAAAGATTTTCTATGAAAATTCAGATTATGTCACTCATACGCATTATCGTTCATAGATCAACTTTGCTTTTACTGCTACAATGCATTTCCAACAGAGTCACTTAGAGAGAGTTTTAACTCTGGGATAAGAATGAAAAATGCTTTGTTTGATTAAAATGTTGTTTAGACCAAGGAAGATTTTGCAAAATCTCTCATTCTAGAAAAAAATGCAAATAAATTGCATAAAACCAATAATTTCTGAATTTCAGAAATGCAAAACTATGGGATTATTAAATGCTTGTATTTTAAAATACCTTTTTAGATTTTTATACCTTTCATTTTCCATTTTGTTATTTCATTGCCTGTCAAAGGAAGCACATATATATTTTTTTAAATTCTTCATTCACTAATCCTTTTATTCAGTACCAATCTTGAGATTGTCTCTATTACAGCCTGTATATGTGGTTTCTAACTTTTACATTAAAAAAAAAATCAATGCTATTCAATATACAACAAGGTTTAAATGACCATACTTCCGTTGAAAATCAATTGATTTACTCCTTTGATTTTCATTAGGTGGCAATCTGTGACCCTGCTCTCCCTGAGGTGGAGTCTGATCCATCAAAGAACTCGACCTTTACCACCAGGGCTGGGCAAATTCTTCCTGAATATTTTTACATGGAACTTTATCAAAGACTTTTTGCAAACCAAAAACCCCAAGTATGTTAACTTATTCATATTTATATCCCATTATCCCCAACAAAACCAGAGTAGGTTTAACTATAACAGTTACCAGCAGACCTTCCCAGATGGAGACCTCAGCATAAACAGAACCCCAAGCAGATGTGACTCCATGGACACATGAAAGGCCATAAATAACACTGGTGCGTTTTGCTTTCCAGATCAGGGTGGATGAGACTTTACTTGGTTATAAAATAACTACTGACTTAGCTGGCATTTTTCCCATTCTCTTTATATGTATTCTGTAGGCTAAATACTATAGACCCACATCTTCCACATCCAAGGTCTGATTGATACATATGGCATAAATTTATACATAATGTGCTTATTTGCACGTTCATCTTCTACATATTCCAAGATAGAGAGCTCCTGAGAAATCCTCATGATTTTTCCAAACACTGTTGTCTCCAAGGGAAGTAAAGTCTTACAAGATGTCCTTATTTCATTGGCACTGCTGGTTTCCCACAGCAGGAAAATGACATCCAAACCAGGAGATGTGGGGCACTCTGTATTTCACAGAAGCTTAATTGCTGTGTACAGAACTTAAGTCTTTCCCATTAGATTTCCCTCAAAAAAAAGGCAGTTTCTATTTTGTCTTTGGGAACAAGTAATGAGGGATTCCTCCAGGTTTGTAAGCTTTGCAGCTTGTCAGATGATGGTGTTCCTCATACCCTGTATGTCTTACCATGGGGACTGAGGGATAACAGATCTGACTGTAAAAGTCAAAACTCTGGCCATAGCAAAGAACACATGAGAGAAAATCAAGATGGATTCTTTTATCCAAAGGAGAAGCCCAGTGAGAAAAAAGGTACAGGCAATGTGTTGCTGTACAAATAAATAGCAGTCAGAAACTTCTGTTATTTTCCTGTGAAACACCCTGAAAGTCCTGTGCCCAAACAGCAGTGGCCAGGGAGGTCTGAAAATTTGCTCTATGGTACAGACAAGGCAAGGCAAACAGTGACAGTTTACTTGTTAGGTTCCTACATCCCCTTGACATGGGGGGATGTAGGACATTAATTTTGACATTAATTTTGCATGGATGTGGTGATAACACACTGATTGTCCCTTCTATTAGAATATTGAAAGATACATTTGTGGAAGTGCTTGAGATGTCTCCCCACTACCACACTTATACCTGAAAAACATCTTTGATTCTTTTCAGAAGTGGCTATTATAGAGGCTTGAATTTGGATGGTATTTCCAAGCCAATAGTAAGCAAGTTAGGCAAGTACATGGATTGATTGGGAAATGCTGATCCATTCCTGGAGAAACAAATGCACTGAGACAAATGTCTCTGGTTAATTTTATAGACAAAATTTGAACACAAAAAAAAACAAGACAAATGGATGCTATTTACCCTAACTGGGATACATGGCAATAGCTGACTCCCAGCATTTATCTTAAAGTCAGGTGTAACCCATCTAAAGATGACAGACACTTTTTCTATTTTGTAGAATACAGGGACCAAAAGAAGCATTTAAATTACACATCCCCTTCCCCTAGCCCTTGGATACTCTGCAGGAACAACCTTTATTCCACAGATCCAGAGAAAATCCCTAAAGACAGCATGTGTGATCTCAGCTCTTTAATCAAAACCAAACTACAAAATAACCCTAGAACCAACCAACCAACCTACCAAAACCCCAAGACCCAACCCAGATATATTCTATATTATACCAAAGCCCTAAGAGATGGGAATTGCCACTTAGCATAATGTCAGTTTGCTCTTCTGCCAGCATACATGGACTTTCACACAGATTCTTCTTTGGTGTCTGTGCTCCATTACGATTTCTACTCTCCAGTCACAGAGATACATCTGCTCTAGTGGTCTGGCAATGCTTTGGATAAGCTTTTTTTGTGCAAGCAATGTGAGTGACATGCTCACACTGTCAGATCTTGGTCTGCAAGACACATCCCTGACGTGTCCTGACCCATGGGGTACATGAGGACAGCTGCAACAGTTATTTTTTTCTTAGGCTGAGCAGAGATCCATGGATGGCTGGGAGGGCATAATTTTAGATATTGGCCTACATTAGACTGTGTCTCCCAAACTGCTGCAGGGTCCCAGGAATGCTGAGCATTCTCAGCAGACTGAAGAGCTTTGAAAACACAGCCCCGTTGCCCAATATCTAATAGATCATTTTCTATATAGAAAATTCTGCATCAGTCTGATTTATGATGGAAGTCATGAAGAGAAAATCCTCACTGGTAAAATGATTAGTTGTGCTGCGTGTTTTAAAAGAATCAGCACTGGGCAAACTGCCTTTGACCACAGAAAGGATAGAGTTAGTCCCAGAAAAGTGATTCTGAAATTCTTTCATAATAAGTGGTGGTAATTGTGGCTTTAAAATGCCCTCTACCTTGTTTTGATATACTTTCTCTGACTAGTAAAATGTACGCACTTCACTAACAAGGAACTGATAATTAAGAAAATTGTTTTTCATGTTAAATAGATAGGGTTATGAGCACTATTATGATAAAGACTTGGGTTTTTCTTCTTCCTGTTTGATCTTATTTGAGCCAGATTTTCTTTCAGGAAAGGAAGAAAATATTTCCAATTAAATAAAATACTTTGTTCTCAGATTATCTAAGTCTCCTATAAACACTGGGAAACCTTGACATGAAAATTTAGAACATTTTATTTAGAAAATACTGAAATGAATATTTTTGTATTACTAAAACCAATTTACTTTTATTTTCATTTTTTAAATTTTGACAATATGTCTTAGTTTAGTTTGACACATATTAACAAGTTCTTTGGAGCAGCCTCTTCACAGAAGCAGCTGGAATTGCCATTGTGGAGCAGTCCCATCACCACAACAGCAGCCAGACCACTGGGAAGGGTAATTAAAACTAGACAGAGAAGCAGACTAGATAAGCCACAAGGAGTAGAAAGGATCTGCATGGAAATGGGGATAGGCTATTGATTAGGAGCTCTGACTGCACAATCAGCAGTTTTCTCATTCCTGTTTAATATGAACATAAATTAGGCTGCATCCAGATAAGTTAATGTGAATTCACTATCTGAAAAAGAGGTCAGGATGAAATACTAAAGTTCTTTGAGAAGGTGAAAAGGGATGGTGATAACTCAGCAAAGAGACATAACACTGAATTTAGTTAAGACAGATGGAATAAATAAATCAAGTGAAGATAAGGGCATCTTAATCAACAATCAAAAAACTATAGTGTGCCACTCACAATCACAGGGCTACACACCAGCCACAAACATGAGAAATGGAGAAAACAGGATCAACATTTAATAAAGGGAAGAATTTGAAGTGTATATCCTCATAGGTCTAGCATTTTATTCAGAGAAGTGACAAGAAAGAAACTTCAGAGTAAAAAATTCTGGAAGAACATACATATGTAAATCTAAACCTCTGTTTCTGAAAATCATCCAGCCATTTCAGCATACTGGAATATTCACATTTGTCTAGCACTAAAATACATTTTTCCCAACTATATTTCAGAAAACAACCATTCACCTTAACTAGGATAATCATCCTCTACCACTGATCTCTATCTCTTTTCCTTTTACAGCTCTCTCATTTCACAACCACTCGGATATAAATTGAAGGTGCATTGGCCCAAAGCAAGCTCAAACCTAGTGGAATCAAGAATGATGTCACAGGAGAGACACTCTACATTCCATTCATCTTCCAGGGTCACTCTTCTGTGTTTTATGCAGCTCTTGGATAAAATACACAAGACCACCATGGAAGGTCTGTGAAGCATTGCCATGTGATTTTTTTTTTGCAAGGTACCAGCCCTTATTGGGCCTTGGGTATCCTTATCCACAGCAGTTACATGGGACTGGATGAAGGATTCACAGGGAAAGAAACTGGAAAATCCTGAGTCTCTGGCCAGAAACTTCTCTCAGAAAATCTTCACCCAGTATTTGAAGACACCAAACTCAAACAAGCAATGTCTTGTAATTAGACATCTCAACCTGAAGTTGAAAAATCTGAACCTGAACAGAAAAATCTTTCCTCATAAAGAAAGACCTGATCAGTTGGTATGTTTTCGACAACCAACTGATTAATTAATTTTATCTTTGAAAAAAAATCCAGCATATGCAAGTATGGCAAATTTACTAATTAAGCTGCCTAATCTTGGTTTTATTATTGATTAAAAAGCCCAAAACAAGACCAGCAAACCTGATGGAGCAGCATGGAAACAGAAGGGAAAGGTGCGGCTAGATGGTCTCTTTCTGGAAAGGGAGAAGAGATGGAAGGTGTAAAGGAAGAGGACAGCAACCAAAAGCAATGCTATGGCATAAAGGAGCTAGAAAATATTGCTATGGGAAAGGCAAAGAAAATTATAGACCAACAGCACTCTTAGAAGGTCCAGCAATTAAACAAGCCAAGGGAATCTGTACCACAGCTAATGAAGCAACTGAGAATGCCTTGAAATGCAGCTTCCACATAGATTGCTCATGGAAGCTCAAGGAGATCTAATTTTTTGCCCTTTTTCAAATAAAACATCCAACCTTCTTCCACTCCACCAATCCCATGCCAAAGAAGTCATTCTATTTTCTAAACTGATTTCTGTTCAGTATAAACAAGTTCTGTGTGCCACCAGCTTCAGAAATCAAGGCTTCTTTTTGTCTTTGCGCCTGTCCAGGAGCTCCTTGTTCGTCTACACAGATCTCCTGGCATGTTTGCCTGACTTCCTGTTTGTTGGGGTGCATCACTCCTGAGCTTGGAGGTGGTGAATTCATGCTCATCATTTAGGGAAAAACCAAAAGAAACAAAAAAAACCGTCTCAAACCTATTTTTCCCTATGTGGTGGTTAGGTCTTGAACACAAACTGAGACAAGTCCTTCCCAGCTTCCACCTTCTTATTTTAGCAACCAATTACCAAACCCCACAAATTAGAAAGCCAGGGGGCCACAGGGGAAACCGGAATATCTGAGAGATCACTGAGCATATTTCATTCAGTATCCCCCTTTCCCTCAAGAGTTTATCACCTCCCATAGATGTGTCTAACTTAGAAACAGTTAATGGCTCTAATTGCCAGCGCTGTCATTCATTCATAGCACATTAGCACACAGGTGGGTTTTTTAACAACTTCTGCTATACAGAGTTTCTTTTCCAATACATACTTTCATTATTTCATATATTCTGAATTATTTCCAAGAAATTGTCTGAAGGGTTATATTTCACATGTGGATTTAAAAAAAAAAAATATTTTTATTTTTTAAGAAGTCAAGCAAATAGCTGGACTACAGCTCAAATGGCTAAAACAGCAACAATAAACCCCATTCTAAATACTAATAATTAGTCCAGAGAATGGCTAATGCACTCCTTACTAGTGAAACACACCCTCCAGCCCCCAAAATGAAGAGTTTTCTACTTTTAAACTGATAAATCAGAACTGTCATTTACACAATGGGAATTCTGGTTTGCATATTTACCTTCATTTACACCTCTAGATTTGCTGCCTTTTGCTTAATACAAACACACTGAGCAACTGTTAGGAGATAACATGCAAATGCATAAGTTACCATTAATGGCTTAGTAGTCCTACTCAATAAGAAAAGGATTGCTATCTGAAAAACCTGTTGCCTTTAAAAATGAATAAAATTAGTAGCATAGTAATCCTCAGTGCATGGCATTTGCATAAAATTAAATACAGGCCTGCTCAAGGCAGCTCTGTCATCATACTAGGGTACTGTTCAAGTAACCAGCATCATCTGCTTAAATAATATCCTGTAGTTTGTATTTGAAGTTAAGGCACCTCAATTTGGGTGATTGGTTGTACAATTGATAACTGCAACACTATTTGGTTTGTGCCTGCTGGAAGACTTCTGCTAAATTCATAAGCTTCAGATTGCTGTAATCTTGTAATCAAAAGAACACAGACAACCCTTTCCTCAGTAAATGTTTCACCCCATCACTCGGGGATAGATTTGTGAGTCACTTTAAACTGTGTAGCTTTTGTCAAAGCCTTTTTTTCCCCCCCTAAACCAAAAATGCAATAAAAACAAATGAAAACAAGAAACAAAACTACTACTTCATGCCTCGATAAAACTGCATTTTCCCACTTCCAGTAATAACTGGAATTTGGGCTTTTAAACTCACTTAGGAAATGCCATCATCATAAACTGCACATTGCTCAGGACTGTTTTAACTACTTCTGTAGCTACTAAAACACCACAAAGGAGCTGATATTGCATTAGAAGAGGAGCAAAACGAGGCAAAGTCCAGGCATCCCCCACCCTCTTAGTGCCAGGTGTTTGTGTGAGGCCTTACCTGCTGGGTAACGCTCGATAACGGGCCAGTTGTCCACCTGTAGGGTGGCATTGCCACCGCTCCTTGTGAAGCGAACCACGTGGTACTTCCCATCGTTAATGATGGCGTTCATCTCTTCGATGGCGATGTCATCCGTCCCAACATTAAATTTAACTCCAATTTTTCCCTGGTGCTGCATATTTGAAAAATAAAAAAATAAAAAAAAAAAAAGAGGAAGAAGAAAAAGAACTAATTAAGAGTTGTTTTAGAAGAAATGGAGAGAGCGTGTCATACAGGGGAAGATTTCTAACAACATCTTCCCTCCTCAGATGTAACTTCTGAAGGCTTGCGTGTGACAGTGACAAACCTTCTGACACCCTAGGAAGTCTGGGATATGCTTTTGATGGATAATTGATATTCCAAATGAGTTACTTCACCAAACTGAGCTCTCTCCTTTTCCAAGAGATTCAGATCAAGATGAGGAGGGGGGAAGATGGAGGAAAGCTCAAGGTTTCTGTCTTTGTCCTCTCCCTCACCTCCATGAGGATTAAACAAAAATTTTCATTTTAGACTTCCAAAACAGAAAGCCTTGCAGTGTCACTTGGAAAGATATACTAATTTTCTGGCCATAAAAGCCAAGTGCCAGCCCTGCTTTTCCTTTTTTCAAACCTCATTCATACTTAGAGCCATCACAAATGATAACAAAGAAGCTTTTTTTTTTTTCTTGCAGAGATTTTTGGCATCACATCGTAGTGATTCTGAATCATTAAGCCAAGATCACACTGGCTGATTAACAAGGACTTCGCTGCTCAGAGCCAGAGAGCAGGGAAAGGCATTTGCTGACACAGGGATTCTGGTATTGCTCCCACTAAGGCCAGAGACTCATTCTTTTGCTGGGATTTGCCTATAAACTCCTGTGTCTGTGTCCTCCTAGGGCTATGGGCACACCCATATCTGGGATCAAGACAGTAGATTTTCCAAGTGATTGTCATATTGGCATGTTTTCATTTTTATTCACTTTTAATTATTAAAATGTTCACTCTAATGGGACACTTGCATTTTAATAAAGTCTTTTAATGTATATTAAAGTTAACTTAAGAGCTTTGTAATTTTTTTTTCTCCTTTAAAATCAGTTCTACTCTTCAGTAAAGATATTTATTACATTGAGGAGAAAAAAGAAAAGCACTGCAGAGCATGAGATTAGGGACTTATGCATAATGATTGGTAATTCTATGTGAAATTTCATGTTCTTGGTACTGGTATATCCTTTTTTAAACTTAAAAATCTTCATGAAGCTTTTACATGACCAGATGAAACACAATGAAATATTCTTTGCACACCTTGGTCATTCTCATCAAATTTTCCAGAACCAGTTTCATCTCCAGAGCAGAGCTCTTGTGTCTGTTCTTTCTTTGTCTTACTATCCTAGCACCACTTCCTGCAGTAAGTGTATTCTACAGCTCTTTCACTGGAAGTCCCCCAAGCAAAAAACTCAGGAGTTCTTCCACTTTATTTTATTCTCTTTTCAAACAACCTGACTTCATTTTCCAGCAGTGCTTGCATATTGCAGTTACACAGCTGAGCAGCTGCTGAACACCTTTGCAGTTCCTCAACATTTTGGCACGACGCTCTCAGCTCCTCAGCTATGACCTTTTTTTGAAACAATAAAAGGACCATTCCCGGATGAGATTTGAAGAATGGCTCTGAAAAATATTTTTTTTTGGCTCAGTTGATTGAACAATGTTCTAAACATTCCTCTTTTTTCCCTTGTGCATTTTTTTAACATTTCTCCATTGGCTGGTTCTACTTTTCTATGTCTGTAGAGTGACAGTAAGGGATCCACCTTATCCAATTCATGCTCATCTTTTGCCTCTGGTGTAAGTTGCATAGCAATTTCCCAGTTATCTTGGAAAGGACAACTGTAGCTCTCCTTAATTTCAGCTGTTTCAACTAGACTCAGAATAAATTTCACCCATTTTTTTTCCCATGGATGCAGTAGCTTATTTGTTTCACCTGTTTCACTCATATGCTTACTCTCTTTACACAGAAATATATACAAAGAAATGTAACATTGTACTGCTTTAAAGCAATCTCCTCTTTTACTAATTTTTGAACTGTGAAAACCAGCATGTAATGATAATGGCGTATGCAACTTTTCATAGTACTTTCAACAAATCAAAGGGCTTTGAGGATTATAAAAAGCTGACTAATTTTACAGTGATTCATAATTATACTATTCAGAACCTGCACTTTGTATACCATTTTTCTTATTTGCTATATATATGCATACACATATATTATTATAGATATTTTAAAAAATGACAAAGGAAACAAAACAGCTTTAAAGTGAATAGAGTTGTTGCAGGTAAAAAGAAGTGGCATTCAAGGCACTGACTGCATCCACAGTTTTTCCAAAGTTAGAGCACATGGGTCTGCAGCCAAATTACCATTTGCAAATGGCCAGGAGTTGGCAAGTGAAATGAATGCTTTGCAGACTTGAAAGCAGACTTTCAGTCTTCCTTTACAGATATATACTTTCTAGTGAAAAACCCCCAAGTTTCTCTGACTTCCCTATGTTTGCACAGAAATACTGTGCACAGATGCCAAGCATGCAGATGCAAGAGCAAATATCACCCTAAAAGCTGGTAACATAGAGTGATTCTTTTGTCTTTATTTGTAATATATTTCTGTATCTGAAACCACAAAAAACTCCATTTATAAATGATACACGTCATTTTTTCCACATTTCTCCAGCACTTGTGGGTATCTCTGCAACCCCCTCCCCCCCATAAAACAAGGAAGCAAACCCAAGTTTCAAATCAAAGACTTACTGATTATTACATCCATATTGAAGTCTGACTTCTGGACATCAATGTCAAACATTTATATGAATTACAACTCCATGGTGCACAATCCTTTAGAACCACAACACAAAACATGATGCTGCAATAAGATCCTTTCTATGTAGATAGGGGGTTTTCTAAGCCCTTGCATTATCATGTAGGAATTTGACTCACTGCACACCTCCCCCACTACAAGATAACATTATTTTTCATTTGCCTTTGTCACATTATTTTTCATCTGTCTTTGGTTAAGACCATATGCATGCAAAATTATTGTGGATCAGCTGACATAGAGTAACCTGTTGAGATAACTTGATGTCAGCCCTCAGCCTTGTTGTGCTTAATCTAGCAGTCCTGTAACCTTTTAGAAAGAGCTGGTTTTTATATTTCCTCTTCTTTTGGAGCAGTGGTATTGCAGAAAGGAAAGGTGCTGATAAAACTGTAGCCTGCTAAATTACTGTTTTCACTTTGCCAGGCTCAGTTGCATAGTAAAGTGGTAGAAATTTTCCTTTATCACTTGTTCATTCAAAATAATCTTAGAAACAGTCTCAGGCAAATTCTGAGTGAGAGGTTCCCTCTTCAGCACGCTGCTGATGGGCACTGTAGAAAAGTCTGTGTGTCACTAAACACTGCAATAAGTCAGCATTGCTGTTGAATGGTGCTATCCCTGCCCATGACCCAAAAGAGTACAGGCTCACATTTCCACAAGCAAAGAATTTTTTGCATGCAAGCAAAGATGATTCTGTCAGAGCTCCGCTGGTAACAATCAGCTCTGTACACAGGGCCCATACAAGTCCGCCGGACTGTTCATGGTTCTTGGCCTCTGTTTTCTTTTTCTTAGTCTCACCCAGTTGTGAGAGAACATAGCAGTGAAATAAATTCCTTTTCCTACTGTGCCTTTATCTAGTCGAAACTGCTAAGGCCACAATAATAGAGCGGAGTCGTGCAGGAGGTGGGAGAGTTTCCAAGAAAGACCAAAGAAGAGGACTCACTTTCAGGAGAGGAGGGATGCATTTCAAGTGGCTTAAACGTTGTATCTATGGAAAATATTTTGAACCTCAGATCTGAAGGTAGTATGAATAATGCCAAATTCCCCACATCACCACCACTGGTCCCTGGGGCAACGCAGCACAGGGACCTCGTATTAATCTACAGACACCCTGTGCCCCAGGCAGCAGCTTTCCAGAAACACCAAACTTTTGGTTTGGAGGTGCTTTGGCCACATAGCTGTCCTGTTTCTGAGGCCAGGGTAGCTTTTATTTCTGCAGTACCAGCACAAGTAGATAAGTTGATTTGTTGTTGGCCAAAGTACTCAAGTACATTACTGCAACATGCAGTACAGCCTTTGTGTATAGATTAAATTCTGCTGTCCAAGCTCACAGGCTAAGGATAAATATGTTAATGGCTTCAAAGCAGTTGGATAAAACCATGAGATAGCTTCAATTCTATGCTCCTAATGTGCTCTGAAATGCTGAGAGGTTTGATTGCTCAGACAGTATAGGATGTGCATGTGTGCACGTGTACATACCAATCACCTCAAAATGTTTTGTCTTCAAAAGCTCTGGCAGCAACTGCTGCAATCTAGCAACTCCAGTGGTGCTGCAATCTAGCAACTCCAGTGGAGTATTTCCAAGCCTGTTTTATGAACTGTGTACTCTAAATACTTAACAGATTTCTGATGAGGCACCAGGAATGCTGATAAACTCAAGAACTAAGCAAGAAAGGTGGAATGCAAATGAAGCCAGCTGCTGACATTGCAATTTGTTCCCTGTTGGACTCTAGTTCAGTGCTACAAATCTGCCAAAATGCAGAAAAAACAATGCTAGTATTTTATATATATTCACATATATATATGTGTGTGTGTGTGTATACATATATAAATATAAATATATATAAAATTAATATTTCCTATAACATCAACAATGCTTCACTATTCTCTGTAGCAGTAACTCTGGAATTAGTCAAACATGAGTGCGTGCATATTTGGCACAACAGTCATTTTAGAACAGACAACCTAAGCTCATAATACTTACAACCTTTAACCACTTCCAAGGAAAGGCAATAACACTGGGACTCCCACAGGAGGACAAATTGAGAAGAAAAAAATTCAAGCATGCCAGCTTGCATTTTATATCATCAGTCCCTGAGGCACCGCTTTGTGGTGAATTCAGTAACAGTCTTAGAATTAACTGAAGGTTTACTTTGATTTTCTTGAAGTGTAAGATTCTTGGGTTTTATTTAGAAGAGTGTGATTGTTTTCACTCAAATGTAATCAAAGGTTAATAGTCCATATGATAGAAATCTATGCAAAATAATTAAAATAAACTCTGGGTTTCTCAATCCTGTAAGGAAATGAGTATTTAAAAATAGTACTGCTTGCTTCAGAAGGTGAGGGATACACAATAGACAGAAGATACACTTGAAGCCCTAGACTAATGGAGTAACTGTACATGTTTTAGCCCAATAATCCATCATTATTTCTTATTACCATCTAGTATCTTCCAGAGGAAAAATTTCCTGGAAGAGATACAAAAAATATAAATCATTTGGGAAAAGTTCTTTGAATGAATACATTTCTTATATTGAATATAAGACTTTTCTGAATACTGAGTTTTAAATTCATTCTCTTGAGTTTTACATCATTAACCTAACACTATATTTTTTTTTGTTGCTATTGATTTTCTCTATGAGAAGTGACAAAATATCCAACCTATTTTCACTAACATTAACTATTTTTTTCCCCTTTTTAGTCAACTGCAAGTCAAGACACCACAGAAACAGGCATTCTCCTGTCATCCCTCATCTTGGGAACTTACAGTCAGGTTTTGTGCCCTTTCATGAATTCAGAAAGGTAACCATTTCCAGGCATGGATTAGAGCTTTCAGCATATTTCAGCCTGACATACTACAGAAAAGGCAGGAGGGGCTTGAAACCTCTATCAGAGTGCTGATTACTACTCAGCAAAGTTACTACTCAGAGGCTGGCACTTCAAGCAAGGAAGAAAAGATTTCTGCTGGTGTCTGATAGGATGCATCCACCTGGTACTCAGTCTTTTGGCATCTGATAAGTGGGAAACTCCTTGGTTTCTCTTTCTTTTCCCAAAAGCTGGTAATGTGTAGCTAGTGTGGAAAAGCAAAGAAAACAAAACAAACAAACCAAACTTTCCCTTTTTCTGGTTTGCTGGTGAGGAGACAAAGCTATTCCCAGTGTCTTTGTTGCACATTCTCACCATTTATTCACATAATTTATTTTTCCAATATTTATTTATTTCTTAAGTTCACATCTTTGTAGACCTTAGGTTATGAGGGAAAAAAAAACAAAACCAAAAACTTTTCATTTTAATCTAAGATACTAGTTCTGATAACTGTACAGAAAGCTAAAAACCGAAAGCCTTGCAAGATACTGTTGGCAGACCAAGAGAAAGAACTGGAAATCATGTTAAATCATCACTGGGCTTGAGTGGTGGCTGGAATCCAAATGTGGCCCTTGGATTCCTGCGAGAAGAGCAGTCAGATCGACTTCACCTATTTACACACACTGGTTGGAAACACAATCCTGGCCACAAAATGCTGCCTAACACTGTGCAATGTCACTGTTCAGATTATTCACAGAGGAAAAATATCTGCAGAGTCAGAAATATTACCTGTTACCTGTTAGCCAGAAATGTATCTCCTGCAGCACCTGTGCATGCTTACCTAAGCACAAACACACCTTTTTCATCTACACCAACATCCTTCTAGAGACAGTACAAAGCACTTGAAAAATGGATTGATAATCATAAATATATACCAGCAAACCTTTTTTTTCCTCCCCTAGTTTTGGGATCCTCAATTAGCTGTCTCATGAATCTTGTAAAAGAGGCATGGAGGGAAAACTTGCATCGTATTTCACTCTCTGGTTTTACTCAGAATTTCTGTAAGACCCTTTAATGAACCTTTATATGACCCCAATTTCATGCCATTAATTTATCTAAGTTTTCTAAATCGATACAGAAATCATAAAAATTCATTGTTCACCAGATGTCCCTGGTTGACACATAAGAAATAGCACTGTCACTGTAACAACATTGTGTATGGAAATATATACAGATGTTACCAGAGCTACTGCACTCTTAAGCATTGGTCAATAAAAATTAAACATCTTCTAGCCTTAAGCCGATGACCCTTAAAAGGCATAAATGAAGTACGGGCTCAGCATCCCACTAATCTGCAACTGAGTTGCACCTAGAGAAAGAGCCATCTAAGTGGCTCACTAAGTGGAAGGAGCAATATGTGGCATAACCATTTTTGATGTCCCAAAATGCCGCCTATGAGACCCACAGAACACAATTCCTGGAAAGAAGATATCATGAGAGCAATCATTCACTGACCCAACATTTCAGGGCAGGAAGCAACTACTCTTTAGTACTATGAAATAATGACTTGTATCACTTGTGTGCTTTAAAATAATTGTCCTCACAGTCTGCTCTAAAGTGTTACAGTGATTCGATTTACACATAAAGCTCTGCAAGCAGAAAATATAGAAATATTTATAAAACTACAGTTCTGACACTCCAACTCTCAGTCTGCAGTCTTCCTGTTTAGTTTTAAACATTGTCATTCTCACTGCTGTATGTTACAGGTGTATTATTTCAGATTACCCTGATGATGAATTCCTGAGACAGTAGAATACCTGAACAACCAGCCCCCAAAATGCAATAATTATGAAAGACATATGGTGTAGAGCCCACAGCAGCAGCATACTGCATCTTATTATCCACTCAGCATCATTACTGCAGTACACAAAATTAAGTGTTTCTGAGAAAACATGCAGTAAAGAACAATTTAAGTAGCCAGCCCTTAATGTGGTACTTCTTTCAAAACAGGAATTTTCCCAGAAATGCCTTGATCTTGCCAGTGTCTCACCCAGGGGTTTCAGTCATGGTGAGATGCCATGGATGGTTTGAAGAGATGCTGTTCACCAAACAGAGCATAGTTTGAAGGAAACAAAGTCTTAACTACTGGCCAAGGCAGCTCACAGAGCTTGGCTTTGCTCTGCACAGATATTTTCCCTGTGGGCAGACATCTCGAGTACCTTAAATACAAGATGTCCAGCCTGAGGAATTCCATACTCATTGGAAGCTCCAGCTACTCACAAGTGGCAAACACTGTTCCTCCCCACACACGCATCAACGTGAGTTTCCAAATGGGCACAGTGAGATTTGAAACTCAGGCTTGCTTTCCAGTTTTTCATAGTGGCTTTATACAGAGATTATTAAAACAGTGTTCCTGGAACTCAGTACAGTCATCCAAAGGTGTAAACCAAACGAGTAGCACCTTGGTATATCAGTACAATCTAAACCACACTGGAAGTTGTCCTGGCTTAAGGGCATTGATTTCTGTGTTTAGAAAGATTTCACAGAGCTCTTCTGATAATTTATTGGTCTGAAACAAATCCAAAGTCAGAGTGAGCAGGAAGTATAACTGGGACCAGAAGTGAAGTATCAGCAAATTCTCAAGCAAGCTTTCATGCTAAATGATTAATAGCCATATGATCAACACACATGCTCATGAAAACGCCAGTAATTATTTTTTGAGAATCTGGGTCAAAGGACTTTTCATATTAAAAGCCTGTAGGGAATTATTAAAAACCAAAAATGGCATTAGACACCCAACTCCTGTTGAGTTTTAATGAAAAATGAATACCTACCTGCCATTCACACCTTTGATAAGCTCCCTTTTAATATTAACCAGGGTCTTGAGTATTTCCTGACGTCTACCACAAACACTGGGAAAAAGCACTTTTTGAGGACTTTTTAAATGCACACTTTGTATTCCTTTATTGTTCTGATTGCAAATGTATTTCCAGAATTGTTTCCTAAATATTGTTCTCTTGCTTTGGGATCACCAGTTGGAAATAACCTGTTCCTAATTCATCTTGGTGGCTAAGAACTCATCAGTGACATGGGTTCACATGAAAGAAAACCAAAAGGAAAAGGAAAAAAATCCTCCACACAAAGTGATTTAAAAGCTGGGCATCCAAATAGTGGACTTAGATGAGTATTTTTTGCCTCCTATCTGTAAAATGAAGAAAGCATAGTATTCTCACTTCAGAAAATTGTCTGAAGCAGTTTATAAATAAAAAGTAGACATAAACAAAAGAAACAAACAAAAGAAGACACACACACACAAAGAAATTGACTACTGGTCTGTGAGAGAAGTGAAAAGCCCTCTCACAAGATCATGTAACTATGCTGTTACCAGTCAGCAGAGCTACAACATGCCACAGGTTGGACCTAGGCTTCCTGGAAGAAAGGCAGGTCCTGGTTGTTGTCCCATTTTCTGAGCAGTCCTATCATTTTTGTTGCCAGCTTTCTTTCTTTTATACTCAAGTGCAGAGCCATTCTATGGCAAGCTTTAATGCCATGTATATTTTCCTCCATGGTAGTCGTCTCCTTTATCTTACCTTTCTTCATCTTGAAGATCTTTCAGAATCAAAACCAATTTGACAATTTACTGGTGTGCTGTGCTGCGCAGTGCAGAGTAGCCTATTATCAATGCTACAACAGAGGATCTCACTTCTTTTGATCACTTAATGCTACAGAGCACGTAAAAATCCTTACACTGAATACATGTATCACATGAAGTGATCAAACAGCGTTCGTTGACTGGACTGTGAAATTCCTCAGGTAGCTGGAAGGGGAAAGCAAAATCTGATGGGTACCTCTATGCTCTGCTCCTGCTGCTAACAACCCCCAAGGTCTGAAAGACATTGCTTTGGCATCTCTAAAAAAAAAAAAAATCCAAACCAAAACAAAACACCACCCTGTGGAAGAGAAGCGCTACAAATGAAAAGGCTGTGTACAAGAAATCATTAGTGTTTGTGAACAGCCTCTACAAGGAAGAAATCTCTGGGGGAAGTATTGCAAAATAGCATGAGCACCTTCGACAATATGTTCTTCAATAATCAAAAAGTTCCTTAATTGTATTTAAGAAGAAATCTGCCAGAAAACTGAAAAAGCTGACCTCAATAAAGTCAGAAAAAAGATCAAAACTGAATTTAATGCACTCCAAGGGAGCTTTGCCTATACCAGAGCTCAGTACTCTCAGGCTCTGAGTGCCTCTCTGAAGCAGGGATGAATCAGGTAATGAATGTTGTTACTGGAATGGTCAGTATCAGGCTTGAATGACATCCAGATATATTCATATTCATGAATACAATGTTATTTTAAAAAATCCCTAACAATATCTAAATACTTGCTTTACAACATGTAAAACAACAGCCATTAATAGCCAAATTACAAAATGCATCATTATCTCCAAACTGCACACAGGAAGGGAACAACATCATCCTTTTAGTTACAAATTCTTCACTCACAACAGACTTTTACTACTACTGGAAAAGTATAATTTTGGAAATGGGGCAGGTTGAGCAACCAGCAATCAATTGTTTAGGGCAGCATTCTAATCTCACTGGTAGTGCACTCATGATTTCTGCCCTTACTGCATCTACTTTCTTCTCTTTTTGTTTTTTTATTATTCTTGGCAGACATTTACCTTGGAAAGTAAAAGTCAGTAGGAACGCCACAGAAGTCATGGCTGCTTTAGAAATAGTAACATGCTAAAAACAGAGCATCTCTCATTAGAGTTACTTGTCATTTTTTCAGAGCTTCTGCCTCATACTGCTATTCTCACACATTTCAGTGTGGAAGAGATGTGATGGTAAAATATTTGAAAGACAGCTGATGCAAATTATGTGCTTTCCTTTCTTTTTTTTTTTTTTTTTAATTCTGTCTTTACTAAGATCAAGGTTTTGCTAGAAAGAACTTAGTAGAAACCAGACATATAACTGCTTTTCCTTTTCATACTCCTACAGCTTTAATGATGGTGAGGGACTATTTGAAAAAGAAAAAAAAAATGAATAATTTCACTGCTATTTGGTCAGATAAGCTTTTGCAGCTACATCAGGGTGGCAGAGAAAAGAATAGGCATCTCTGAAAGGGAAGGGAAAAATCCATCAAAAAACCGACAGAGACACATTGGAAATGGTACTTCCTAAAAATATAGCAAGGGAAAAAATTCTGCATCTTAAATAGCCTCATGGGAAGCTTATGTTTGAAATATCTTGTGATCTGCACCAGGTAACCCAATGTCTTGCTGACTTTGCTGGTGTCACAGAGGTGAGGTTTCCACATGGGTGAACAAACCACTCGAGCAATTTATTCAGAAACATTAGACTCAAATTGGCTTTAGTTCAGCACCAGGCAAGGCAGGTGTGTGTGCATGGCTGTGCACACATACTGCCTTTCTGACTTTCTTCTGTGCTAAATGAGATAACTTAAAGACTATAAAAAGAAAAACCTATTTCTTTTCCTTCTCTTATTTTTTTCAAAATTGTTCTTTGCCCACTGACAGTCTCATTAAGCAGTAACACCATTAGAGGACATCAGGCACACATTTTTTCACCTCTAGTGAAGCTCTAGCTTTTTGCCACTTCTGCTTTGCTGGTGCAACTGCTAACAGGTTTCTTGGCTCTGCCAGTGCAAAGGGCATTTGTGATTGACAGATCTCCCCGTAAACCTGCTCCCATTTCCTCTTTCAGCTCAGGCAGAGCACTGTGCAAGTGCTGAGCCCACCCTGCTCTGAGGAAACTCCACAAACTCCAGCTTACAGAACACACCACAAGCAAGGAATCCACTGGAGCTGCTCTGCCACTAAGCTCTGCTCCTTACACTACAGGAAGACTTACTTTAATGCCTGGATAATTATAATTATTTTCTGTGCTGCATCCCACAATCAAACACTAAACTTCCAGCAGAAAGGTAGGTGCTGACAATCAGCCCCTTTTCCACCTGCTCTCACCAATATAAACCCATCATGACCTGCAGATGCCTGCATATACCTCCATGAATGCTTGTATATCTCTGTATTTGATGTATGCAGGTGTATGTGGGGAGTGATGAGGTGAAACAGCCCCTCCTCCTGCCCACTCTCCATACAGAGGGGTAAGAACAAGCATTCCTGATTAATTACTTATCAAAAAGAATCACCTTAATTAGGGCCAAATTCTGTGGCCGACAGCTTAATTCATTCTTCAATTTCTCTGTGTGAACACATTTCTTTCCACAGAACAATTGTTTTGCAGCTCAAGTCACACAGTTCAATTACATTTTTACTTTTTAAAGAAAAGTAAATTAAAATGGTATCTTTTGTAACCAGTGTATCTGTTTTGAGGAAGACCCAAGTGTCATAAGTAATTAAAATTAATGTTTCCTGCTTTTTCACTCCTGTCATCCTGCTGAAACAATTATTACAGAGATTGCACTACTACTGGGATCAAGGCAGTTCTCAGCCCCTTAAACTCCAGACTGAGACGCTCATCCCAGTGAAAGAGCAGGACTCAATCCCAGACAGAGAAGTACTCAGACACACAGGAAATCGTGTGCTATCACAGGTACCTGTCTGTGTACTCCAAGGGAGGGTAGCTGGCTTCTGTTCCTTCTCGTTACCCTCACAACAATTATTTCAAAAGATAATTTTCCTATTAAAAAAAAAAAAAAAGAAAAAATCCCCCTTTGGCATATGGCTGAAGTTATTGCATTTGGAAAGGTATCACGGATTCACTGTGTCAGACTATAAAACTTCCCCTACTTACTGTATTTACCTTTATGTACTTATTGGCATTGATAGCGAGTAAGGAAAGGTTTTAGCTTGACTCTTAGTAGTGAGATGATTAAAAACAGGAAAAAAGTAGATGTGAATAATTGTTTAGTCTTGGAAAGTAATGAAACTCAATATGAAGCCTCAGGATGTGGCTCACATGGAGATGGGCTTATGATCCTCTAGAGACGCTTGTTTTGAAAGCTTTAGACAAAAAATAAATAAAAGAGGAAAAAATACATGACCAACTATAAAGCACTAAATACTTTTAAAATAATTTCTAATAAAGGAACCTAAGACATGGAGGTAAACCTTTCATATACAGCGTCTAACTTTGCCATTCCTATACCTGTTGGACAACAAGCTTAAAGTTTGCTGGATAGAGAAGCAAACAAAAATATGGGGAGTAGCACAGTAGGAGCAGCCTTTAGCCTTGGAGATGTAGTTTATGATTTTTAACTCCAGAATTTCTTTCCTGACAATTTATAATCTGTTACTTATAAATCCACAGTATGAACTAAATGCCAATTACTCCTAAAACATTTTTATCATATTTACAGACATAAAAGCAAACAGAATTGCTGTCATTGGGCAGTCCTCAACTCAGAGGAATTTAGATCAGGTTTAGGAAGCACTCTACTCTTATTCCAAACTGTGCCACTGTGGGCTGGGATACTTTCCACTCCAGCAAGTCCAGCCCTTCCCACCAGGCAACTCCCACCACAATCCTCCACAACCATTCCCAAATTAGAAATATATCTGCTTAATGGAAGTTTCTATACAGTTTACAGATTTCCCTCTCTGCTCTTCCCTCCTGCCCACAATTTCCTAGGCAATCTGAAGTTTTTCAGCTTCCTTGGTTCCCCTTTCTGGGGCACAGCCTGACAAAGGAGTGACCCCACTCAACAACTGCCCTGCTCCTGGAGAAAAAGCCACGTAGAAGAGAATTGTGATAGTGTTTTAAGATCTTCCCAAACACAGTCCTAAAGAGGTTTCTTATGAATCAGTGGCATCACGTTATGAAATTAAAACTTGCTGTCTCCTTGCCCTCCTTTTCCCTTATAATATGTATACCTTGCAACCAACATAATGTCCTCCTGCCCCACAAAAAAACCCAAGCATACTTTGGAAGGAGAATATGGTAAAACATGAATATATAAAGTATTGTGCATAGATACTGTTTTTCTGCCCCCTCAGGCAATTCCTTTAGGGATATTGTTGTTGGTAATAATTTGCTTTGCTTTAAAAAGCAAATAAATGCAAAAGAACAAATGCAAACAGTGAAAATAATGCAGAAATACATATTGAATAATTGTACAGGCTGCAAAAAATCATTTTATATTATGTAGACTTAGAAAAACAATTCAATGTAGATATTGTCTGAAGAAAAAGTATTTCATACCTTACTGCTGCCACTAGAACAGCTTCAGCAAGCAGTTCCAACCAACCCAGTGAGCCAAATCATAAAGCTTCAGGCAGTCATGAAAAGCTATTGATTTTTTTTTTTTTTTAAAAAGGCTTTTTCATCTGTAAATTCCTTTTGATGTGTGACAAAAATGTGCAAGTGGCATTCGGCAGTACAGCCATTGTGGGAAAAGCCAAGACTGCAGCTCCTCTGGTTAAGCTACTCGGAAGTTTATTGTGGTCAGCCTCAGCCTGCTCCACCTGATCTTGGACCAAATAAAACACAGCACATAAGATTCCCAACAGCAATAATCAAAACTGAGGGTTTCAGATTCTGCTGGAAACAAAATTACAGGAAGAAAAATGGGCTGGATATTTCTTTTTATTGCTGGGAAACAGATTTCTAACAACAAACTATGTGGATTTATTTTTTATTTTTTGAAGTTAGCTCATCTATAACATGTTGATACATAACTGATGGTTCCTTATTCACCCCAACCAGCACGCAGGGCTAAGGGGATGGGATCCCTCCTCACCTTGCACAATGCAGGTCCCACTTCTCTACGAGCAAAGGCATTTCAAAAGCCAGGGCTAATCCATCCTAAGAAAGGATAACATGAGGGCTGAGCCCTTCCTTCTCTAAACATCATCTCACTTGTTTTCCCTCCTCCTTACAGTGGGAAAAAAGAGCTCATTCCCACTGCACACTGGGTCCTCTGGTCACCGTGAGGGACAACACATCAGCCAGTGCCTTTGGGTTGACACCAACCTTTTCAGGCTGGAGGTGTCTGAAGAACAGGTTGGTCCACTTTCTTCTGCAAACAAAAGCCATAAAGGTGGGACAGTAAACTTTCAAGAGTGTCTAAGGCACTCAGATGCAAAGCTGCCAGGAGCTGGTGCTACATAAAACACTGCAACCCAGCTTTATTACTGCTTTTATTCATATGACCTACCCATAATATATTCACATTTCTGCCCGGATATACTGTGACTTGCACACAGTCTCTCACCTTAAATAAGCTGTTGAGAAAACAAGAGTTGGGGAGGGCCCAGGAGTGCAAACTGATAACAGTTTTTAGAATTGTAGGGTGGAAGACACAGGTAAATATTTCTTTTGCTACATATATTACAAAATGACCCACCGAAATTATATTGTCAGAGTTTCCAATGAAATGCAGCAAAACATAAAAGGCCTGTGCTCTTGACCAGTGCCTGATAATTCAGACATTCAATATGTGAGAATAAATAAAGTCTGGGTAGAGCTACACAGCAGCTAAAAGGATAAAAACCATTCAGTGCATTTGAAGCGTTTGACTAAACAATTTCCTTCTGGACCTTCATATTGGAGCACAGCACCTAAAAGAGAATAGAGATGGGAAGCTCCAAAGATTTCCTGAGCTTTGTACTGCTCTTCTTGTGCCCGAAGAAGCTGCTCCATTTTCCAGCTGCTTCTTGCACCACTTTCTAAGGGTGGGGTGGACTAAATTCACTGTTTAATTTAATTTTGCAATCCTGGGAAACAGCTGTAGCACTGTTTCCACCTTCCAGAGTCATTCAGTGGAGAGTTTCTCCAGGTTTGTTACCAGCAGTGAAGCAGCAGTGAAGGGGGCTGACAGAGGAAAGTGCCATCACTCGTGCCCTAAAATGGCCTCACTGTGTTACAGTAATAAATACATAATGACATTGTGCATTTAAAAAATACCCAAACATGAAACAAAAACTTTCACAGTCATCAGGATATGATTGCCAGCATCCCATTACAGATTCCACGGAGCAGCACACGGCTGGTGTTTATTATTAAATGCAACTGCACCTCAAACCCTGGTGGAATAAACACAGCTAGGATGTACGTGAAGTACTTGCCCGCACCTGCCAACGCTTGTCTCACTCTTGCAGAGGATACAGAAAGCAGCAAGAGAGTCTCAGGGTTCTGAGACTCCCAACTTAATACTTTCTAGTGCTGTCGGCTGCCAGAGTAATTTTAGTATCTCCATTTTGGTTCATCATTTGTACAATAGGGATGACATCTACGACTCCAGAGAAGATACAAGGACATGGTGCTGCTCTCGAAAATATGATAACAGAACCCACAGAGACTGGCAAGAACATGAAGATCTTTCAATCACACATCTCAGTCTGAAAAGTGCAAGTCAGGACACTTGGAAAAAGAGAGGATTTTTTGTGTGCCTTTGCACTTTTTCCTTTTATGCAGCAAAATCCAGTCTTTTCCAAAGGAAGCTTAAGCCAAGGCAAACCAGATATATATTCATGTTCATATTATGTATGGAAAACATTTCTGCCACCTTCTCTTTGAGAAGATATATTTAGATTGGGGTAGGAGCGTATCTAGATGGAAGGGAAAATACACAGAAGAAACTACATCTGCAATCACATTTCCTGATTAGATCTGAGCAGAGTCCTAGTGCTGCCTAAACACGGGGCAGTAACTGCCTTCTTTGCTCACTCTCATGCTCTCTATCCCTGTCTTTTCTGCAAATCCATGATTGGGTCATATGTATGAACTGAGTTTTGTTTCTTGGGGTTTTTCTTGATTATTTTTAGGGTTTGTTTTTTGTTTTATTCCTCAGCTATAAACAGAGATCCTAACACCAAACACAAAACTCCTTACTGGGCAAGGGGAAAAACTGAATCAAAAGCTCCTTTTTTTGTACAAGAATCACCTTAATAATCTCTTGAACAAATGTATGGCTTAAGGGAGATACATAGGACAGTGAACACACATCTGCAGAAAGGTGCATTCAATCCTTTTACTCTTGTTTATATTGAATAGAAGGTAAAATGGTCTCTATCAAGAAAGCATAGAGGTTATAAGAATAAAGCATCATGAAAATCTGCAGTAACCCAAGCTTAAAAATACCTTGTTAGTAGAAATGAAATTGAAAACTTTGAGGATGTATATGTCTCAATGAGCAGTTTAATTACTTCCATACCTTAACGTATTCACAGTGTGTACTTGGACTGGTAAAAATAAACATTTAAGTAGATTTTTTTTTTTCTTTTTTTTCTTTTGGATATAGGTGTGCATTGAAAAACAAAGAGGAAGGTTCAGTCTTCCAAGCTTTGTAGTATTAAGAGCTTTGTTAGCAGAAAGAGAGAGGATGTGAAGAAGAAACAATCAGCTTTATGACAGGCACTTCATTAACCCACATACTTCATAATTTGCTCACCAAACTAGCTGTTTTCCTCTTCTCTCAGCAGGAACATAAATAGCAAAGACTATCATGAGCTGTTATGCTACTGGAAGACTGTTAATCTTACCGAATATACCACGGAGCATTTACTGCTACATATTTATTTATTTAGATTTAGAGCCTGATTAAAGGGAAAACCAACGACGATGCATCTTGAAGATGCCTCTCAACTGATACCTAAATTGCAGCACTGCACTTGAATGAAATTCAGCTGAGCTAGAGAATTTAAAGAAACCAAGTGTTTTACCCCACCATCAATCCCTGCACATTTTACCTAGGTAGTACCAAAAATGCAACTGCAAGAAAATATCAACCTGTGTTTCAAGTGGGACCAACATGCCAGGGGATGGAAAAAGATGGAGTGGGACCTGCAGAGCTCTTTCCTGCCTTGAACTGGGCAATTTGTGTCGGAGATTGTACAGGGAGGGAGATGATGATGGAAGAGCTAATTCAAGTTTGTGTGGTGCAGCTTCCATAAGAGGGGTCTGCAGGCACAAGGAGTGGGGCTTGGGGTAAGTTTTGGGTTGGGATCTGGCTGTGTTTTTACAGTCAGTTCTATCAACTGCTCCAAACCACCTGCACCAAGACCCATATAACCTCCCTCTCCTCAAAGAGGAGCCTTGCAATATGCAGTGATAGTAAGAGCCCTTTCCACTGGAGAGAGGGGACAACTGGTGAGGGGAGTGAATGTGTGTCCACACAAGTGGTAGAGAGCTGGGAAACAAAATAATTAACACTGAAATAATGCAATTATTCAACTGCAAGAATAAAGGGCAATCAGCGGTACAACCTCTTTGCTTTTTCTCTGTATTTATTTGTTGTGAATCTGAGCGAACGTTGCTCACAGTGGGAGATTTTTGATGGCCTTTGGTAGGCTTTGATGAGGCTCACATTTGCTCATTTGCACAATGTATTTATCTGCACCACCAGCAGCGTTGATCAGCATGGAGCAGCAAAGACCAATGAATGCTTTAAATAAACCCACACTTGTTAAACCATCCTCAGCTCAGATTCAGGGAGCTTTATACAGCAAACATTACCTGATTCATTCCTCTGAGAGACTTATGGACTGAATGATGAGAAGAAGTTTTCAAAAATGCTTAAAAGGCTATTAGTGGAAGTTGTGCTCCTAAGTCATTTAAGTGCTTTTGAAAGTCATAAACAAAATCCAGCTCAGCAATGGGAATCACCAGATAAGCCTTTCTGTTATCCTTATAGCAAAAACAATAAGAGAGAATCAAATTCAGCAAAAATGAAACGTTTCTGCATTTACACCATCAAACAACTGATTAAAGCATTATGCAGCAGAATTATGTCTGCAGAATCGTCTATTCACATGAGCTCAAACGCCTCCATAAAGACCACTGCAGTTCCACAGCTGCAGTGTGCCAGAGGGCTTTGGTGACTCCCGGTTTAGTCAAAGTTGAAGTTTAATAAGGGCAAGTTCCAAGTTCTGTATATGGGACAGGATAACCCTGGACATATGGACAGACTGGGGAATGAGATGCTGGAAATCAGCTCCACGGAAAGGGACCTTGGGGTCCTGGTCAATGACAAGCTGAACATGAGTCAGCCATGCCCTGGCAGCCAGGAGGGCAAGGGAGGGGATTGTTTCACTCTGCTCTGCACTGGGGTGGCCTCACCTTGAGTGCTGAGGTCAGTTTTGGGTGCCACAATATGAGAAAGTCATTATTGCTCTCTACAACTGAAAAGAGGCTGTAGCAAGGTAGGGTTCAGTCTCTTCGAGTGACAGGCAGCCAGTGACAGGGCAAGAGGAGATGGCCTTTAGCTGCACGAGGGGAGGTTCATGTTGGACATCAGGAAGAATTTCTTCACTGAAAGAAATGCCTGTTCCCAGGGGTGTGGTGGAATCACCATCCCTGGGTTTGTTCAAGAAATGATTTGATGTGACACTTGGTGCTATGATTTAATTGGCATGGTGGTGTTTGGTCAAAGGTTGGGCTTGATGATCTTGGAGATCTTTTCTGACCTTAATGATTCTATGATTCTATGACATACAGCCCAGTGTCAGGTCACAGCAACCTGAAGAGCAGAAACATGGAGTGGTATCTTAGGCTAACCTTCCTAGAAGCCCACTCTGAAACCATGATGCCACCCCAGATTTCCTGTTCCACTGCAGGAGAGTTAGAGACTATGAAATTCCAGTCTATGTCTGGTATGTGTGAGGCAGAGCACCACTAGGATGCTGGAGATTCCGTAACAGAAATTTAAATAGCAGTATATCATCACACAGTTCAAAATAACATTTAGTTTTTCAATTGCCAAACTCAGCCTTGGTTAAATACCTTTCTTGAAGAATTGTTTCTTTCAGAACTGTTGTTTCATGAAAGGGTTTTATTTCCAAGGCATGTTAGTTTCTGATGTATAAGCATTTTAACTCCCTCAAAAACAGTCTGTCAGAAAACATATGACCACTTTTTCTATTTTTCTCCTCTGATTAAGCACATTTTCAGTTGGAATGCATCAAACTGGCAGTGCTAGTTTTATCTCATTAGAAAGTGTAAATCCTTTCTGCATTACCATTCACCCAGGTACAGTTTTTAAATTCCTGGTACAAGAGACAGTGAGTGTCAGGCTACAGAGAGACCAAGCTTGTAGGGAGAGGAAATCTCTTCCCAATAACCAATCAAAAATAGAGGGGGGAGAGGACAAACTCTCCTACTGACAAGGCCATATTTAGGTATGAGCATCTAAAAGCAATGAAAATAATTGAAATTTGCTCTCCCTGTAAATCTTGCCTTTTTGTAGCTTTACATGTGCCAACTGTACCACCACCATTACAGAGTTCCTGTGAGGTCTTCTGGTTCTAAAAGTCTTTTCTTCTACTAATTCCATTAAAAAGAAAGTTTCAGGCATGAATATTTGATTGACACATTATTAGGAAAAGTATGAGAAAAGCAGCAGTGTCGCATTAAGCTCCACTGCCACAGCCATCATCTTTCCCAGCATATCTCTGTATCTTCCCTGCACAGTGAAAAGGCAAAAGGAGAGAAAAGACTATGCTCATTAGGAAGAAAAATGGAAGCAGCTCTTCTGAGCATCCCATCTGCTGCCATCATGTCAGAGATATCACATTTTACTGCTGTCACCAGCAGGTGCATGCAATTAGGTGACAACAGAATGAACTATGGCATCCCAGTGACTGTTTCGAGCAGATTTCAGACTGTTGGCAAGTGTGAGATAACAGACTATGGGCATTAGCCTCTGAATAATTCCTGGAATTCACATGAAAAATGTACAGGTGATTAATTCTGGTGTAGAAGATGACTGCAAGAAGTGATAGACACAGCAACTGCGACAAAGCAGAGGACAACGGAGGGCATGGGCTGGGCTAATTCAGGCTATTGCAGTTATTATGAAGACATAATAAGGCCAGTCTGTTCAGTTCTGATCTCATTTACAGTAACATATCGGGACAATCAAGCCCAAAACAAATGCTTAGGAATACACCCTCAGTGCTTGGATGCTTTCTTCTAATGTCACCTAAATATATAGTTACTGTTCACAACTGGTGGCTAATTAACAGAAGGGTTAATGAACATTAGAAACTCACCAACTTTCACGTGCAACAAGAAACACAACTTAAGGTTGATTTGTTTTGGGCTGTGTCTAGCATGCAAATCACTGCCAAAGGAAGAGGTGAAATGCCTGTTTTCCTGCAGTGTTGCACAGAAAAAGGAGGAAGCCCCAGTGAAGCTGAGGGAGCAAGGATGGTGTGCCTGCAGGAGCATCTCCCAGTTGGGAGATGCTGTACTGCTGTACTCGGGATGAAGCTGTACTGCCAACGATAATTCATGTACAACTCTACTGTGCAACACAAAGAGGGCAAAAATTACTGTAATGGCCAAAACATTCTTCCCGCCAAAGACTTCTTTCTGAGTGCTGGGTGTCTCCTTTGTACTGAATCCCCTGTGTTTACAGGGCTCTATTCACACTTGCTGTGGATTCCTCCCTTTCTTATCTGAATACAACAATGAAGGAAAAATACCTTCTCTTCTGTTCGCAAAGGTGATAATGGAGAATTGCAGAAACTTGTCAGGGGCTGTGAGATGCCTTCACAGTGCTTGCAGAAATTCATCACCCAAAACACAAACAAAGGCTAATTTTTCCAGGTTTAAAAAAAAAAAAAAAAAATCTTTGGGGACTTAAATTAAAGAGCACAACAATGCAAAACATTTGACTGTATTTGTTAGCTTCATCTGACTGTTAGGAATTTTACCTTCTGGTAGGCAATTCCCAAGAATAACAGCCTTGCTCTGAATGATAACCTGGTGTTCACCCCTTACAGCAGAAGTTCTGCATTTCAATTCAGTAACCAGGAGTGGCAAAACCATTTTTACCACTTCTGGCATAAATCACTTCACTGGGATCAATACAAGATTGCAACATGCCTGGACAACTTGCTTTAATTCAAGCCAGTATATAAATCTTATAATAACAGAGGATTTTTTTCCATGTCACAGCTTTTTATAGGAATGATATATCTACTGAAATCGCCTCTTTCTCCAGTCAAAAGTGTTAATGTAACACTTGATGATGAAGCAAAATTGTTCTCCATGCAGATGTTTTCTCCTTAAGGAGAAAGAAATACAGCTTTTGAAATCATGTTGTATCCCATAATTGTACTGAGAAAGTCAGGGAAACTGGGCCATTTTCTAATAGGGTACCTATGGTGGAGCAGCTCCCTAAACCACATCACAGTAAGGATGTAAAAATTACACTCTAAAGTAACAACAGCAGTTTCCAAAGCAAACAACAACTTGTTAGGTCATGTTTCTGACCCCTGTTACCTTATTGTGATTCTCATAATATCCATTCTTTTATTTAAAAAGAATTTAACTATCAGAGTCATGCTATGCATAAATTTAAATTTCTTTTTGTTTTTACAGCTACGTCTCCAGCTATGAAAAACACAGCTTAAAGTTCAAGCCAGCTGAAGAGCTTAAAAGGGTCTTTTGTAGGTTCAGGTAACGTAATGATGCAAGTGTCATAATTCATATGCTGGAAGACAATAAAGCATGTGCTGCTTGAGAAAAAAAACCAACTGAATTAGCTATAAAGAAAAACTTGCACTAATAGGCATCTGAATTCACACCACTAATTACTGCAGAATATAAAACAGCATTTCCAATAAGCAGAAATGAGTACAATTATTTTTTATAATTAAATGTTGTTCTGACTCAGCAGATGGATTCAGTGCCATTGCCATTGTTCACAACTTTCTCAAGCAGCAATGCAGCTTTTAATGGGAAGCTCAGAAAACACTGCATCAGACATGCCTGTAGAAGTGACACTATTTTGAGAATGGGAAAGTAAAGGGGGTAAAACTTCTCTTCACCACACTGGCCCAGCAAAAATCAGGTAAACAAGCGTGGGTGAAGAAGCATCTGCACCGTTTCACCTCCACAAAGGCAGCATTTATTTTTCTGGTTTCAAAACATGCTCTTTGAGCACTTATCCAGTGCTCTCAGACCTCTTTCCTATTACAAATTTCCACAGAGTAAATTCACATCCATGAACTCACTCTTTGGGCAGTAGCCCTTGCTGGCAAGAGGGAAGCGTGAAGCAGCGAGGAGTTTCCTTAGCTTGCTTCCTCAGCCCATGTCTGCTCCCCAGACATTCAAATCAAGGAAAGGATCTAAATCTAGGACAGCTCTATGAACTGCCTATGCAAATCAGCTGCTCTGCCTGTAAACTAGGAGCAGGATTTTCACCTCCCACCACACTGATGTCAGTGCCACGGGAATTCTCTGGAATTCAGAGTGAAATAGCTCTTTGTTTCACTTTGACCTGTGCCCGTGCTATAGCAAATAGATGCCTATGTGCAAACAGCAACAGTGCCAGGCTGGAAAAAATCCCAGACTTCACAGAGGACAGCACTTTGCACGATAACCAGGTCTCCCAGACATAAAATGCTTTGATTAAATTGGGGCAGCTCTGAAGCAGGCAGGCAAAGAGTATCGATGTTTTCTCATATGTAAAGATATTAGTGAAGATTCTGACTTGAGTAATATTTGCCAGCACAGCTGAGCTTTAAATTTAATGAGATCCCCATTTATATTCTGGATAAGGGAAGAGAACAGAGAACTGCACATGTACTAGAAGTCAGCAACAAATAACATGAAGGCAAGCAAATAAAAACATGTACTGGTAACTTTTATCCTTGTGCTCCCTGGCCTTATTAAAACCCTGCTGGAGCTGCTATCACAGCAGGTCTACCCTGCAACCCTAACAGGTTGCATCAACAATCTCATTGTGCAATAAGAGATGCAGGGAGCCACTTACTGAGTTATGGGCCAGGGACCGGCAGCCCGAGGGGCTTCTGCACCAGGGAGAGCCACAGCACAACCAAAGCCAGTGTCTGATAAAATTTAAGGAAACACCGAAGAGAAGTAACTGTTTTTTCCTTCTCTGTCTCCACTGAATTTAGAGGGGATAGCAGACTTCCTCAAAGGATGGCAAGAATGAAGTAAACAGAAGAAAGGGTGGAGCAGGGGAATGGCTACAGGCAATACAAGCAATAAACTCCAATTCCACATTTGCCATCCAACAAGTTTTTTAATATATGTCTTCTCACCTTAAGACTTTAATATTAAACTTGGCAAGTAGGCAAGCCAAGCAATCAAACAAATCTGACAGAAAATACTTAATATAATATTCCCAAAAGAAGCCAATTGGAGTCAATATATACAACTCCCTTTCGTTGGAATATATGCTTGTGTGTCTCACATCTGCCGGCAGTTCAATAACATTAATGAGAATTTATGTACCTGAGGAGAGAAGGGAAGGCATCAGTGAAGTAAGTTTCTGGTTCAGATATAGTGGTTATGCTCCTGGCTGCCCGGAAGAAAGCATGCAAGGAAATTGCTAAACATATCTTGCTTCATTTCTTTAAGTTATAGCTGGCTGTAAATTACATTTAATAAACCCATTATTCAAAGCCTTTTGAGAACATTTAAGCACCAATAATGTTTACTATGCCAATGCACTGTGTGCTCTTATAAGCCATGTATCTTACTGAAAGTCACCGGGCCGGTTTCATCGCTATGATTCTCATGAGCTTCCTTTGGTTCTGGCAATTAGGCCATCTGCCAGGAGCTGAAATCATTAGCAATAAAAAGAAATGCAATAGCTCTGCTTTGTAGTCCCTTCAGTCAGTCCTGGTTCCATTAGCCACTGGGGGCACCATGCGAATCAGGTGAACAAAGAACAGTAACAGAGGACATTGTAAAAAGGGAGGAAATTTTAAAGGAGTGCTGCAAAGTCAATGGCAAAACAGACAAAAACAAACCCAACTTGTTCACAATGAGATTTCTTTCAAAACAGCACTAGGGATTTCATCATGTCCCTTTTACAATGTCACACTCTGCGGTTCTCACCACTGCCTCACAAACTTCTACCCTTCTTTTGCTTGCTCAGTCAGGCATTTGATCAAAACTATTTCCTGTTATTTATATGTGTGTGCATAGGCACACATGGATCACATTCTTGATTAAGGCATTTAAGCACTGCTGCGATTCAAATAATAATACTAATAATGGATTAACCAGCAGTGGACATCAGTGCAGCTGATGATCTTTAGCCTCCTGCCTTGAGCCTGCAGGAAATCAGAAGTCTTTGCCCATAATTGAAGATGAAATGTACAGAGAATGGAAATTCTGTTTGATAAAGGAGTTTGGGTTTTAGAGCTCAGTTGTTTAAAGCAGCATGAAACCTGCAAATTTCAAAATCTTCAGAGAGAGAATAAACAAATCCCATACACTGAGATCAGTTTGATGGAACAGCATTTTCCAATGAGAAAATAATTGTATTAACTTTTTTCCCACTTAGCTGTAATATCAAAGAATATAATAGTATTGCTGCTAAACAGTAATCTCTTTAAATGACCTGGAGAGCATTGCTAAAAGCCAGTGGGCACTAGGGTGAACCAGTGGTAATACACAGCCCAAAACAATCCCCACATCGCTCAGAAATTTCCTTTCATGATATAAAAGATCTACCTCATTCCCAAATGTGAAATTTTTTGAAAGGCCAAAATTAACTCAAGTGTAAAGTGAAGGATTCACGGATTGAATTCTGCCTTATTCCAGAAGACTGACAAAAGTTGAATAGTGATAAAGTCTCAGTGACTATAATCACTTTTCAAAATTAGCCATAATTCAGCCATGGAAAAATGTTTATGGAACTGCCAGGTGACGCTCCAAGTCAATAAAGAGCACACACTCTCTTACTGTCTCTTTGAAAAGAGGTTGCAGAAAACTATGCTCCTACCTAACCTCCAATATGTATTCTTCTATGCAATAAACAAACATATGTTCTAATTTTTCATTTTTATCTTTTATCACTAAGGTGCTCATACCCCCTAAAATCATGAGTCTTCTCCCCAGCTTGGGGGGAACACGTACATTGGATGATAAACCCAGGGGTGATCTTTTTTCTCTGAGCCACAGGATATATCTGCTACATACTCAATTACCTCTCTATCTTTCTAGAGCATCTAACAGAGCGTTTCCTACATACTTCTGGCAGCAACATAAAAATATTGCATTAAAATAATCCAGTCCACAGAGCTAAATATATGGAATAAATAAAACGGCAGTAGTAGTAAACATGTCCTTCATTGCATTGATCACAGTACCTTTTTTCTCTTCATCAGTTAGCAGATGATTCAATAAACACACTAAAAGAGTAGAACCTAATTCTCAACAAATCTGGGCTCTGCAGAGGCTTTTGCTTCTCATAACTGAAAGCCAAACACACCAAGGAAGTGTGCCAGACACCAGGATTTCACTCAAGGATGTTTGTTGTTAAACAAGCAATCAAAGCCAGTGGTTAAAGAACACAAATTGCCAAACATCAGACCACACTCATGATGTCCAACATATCCCATGTAAAAGGTTAAGGTAGCTTTTAACCAGCAAAGGACGTTGAAACCGAAGGCAGGAGTGATGGCACTTGAAAAACACATTCTTGCTTTCTGGTGTCTCTACTAACCCCCTTCCTTCAGCCCAACTGCCTCAATGAAGTCAATTATAACACTCCTTTGATACATGTGTAAAATGCATATGTGAACTGTTTAGGAATCAAACATAAAACAGTTATGAGAAACAACCACTCTATCAAAATAAAAGAAAAAAGAGCAAACCATAAAATTTCCAAGGACAAAAGATATACCAAATGAAAACCAAAAACCAACCAAACAAATCCACAACAACAACAATAAAAATCTTTGTCAAAACTGACTTAAAAGTGCCAAAGAGAAAAAGAAATATTGCAGCATATCATCAGTACAAAGCACTTCATAAGTTGCCTTTGATGTTTCTTGCGAAGCTCTGAAGAATTCAGAGACAAAAAAGAAAAGTGTCATGGTGCAGCATGGGAGGTGTCAGAGTCCCAGTCCTGGCAGTCTATCCAGTGGTATCTGCAGACAATGCTATCCTCACTGTGCACATATTCCTCCAAAATCCTCATCCTCAGAAATACACCACTATTCCAGAGCTGTGTCACTTCAGAGGAAACTGAGACAATCCCTGATTTGAAGTTATGACTCTAGAAGGGCAAAGACTTTTGAAAGCAGGGAAAACAACCCAAACCAGCCATCCAATCTCAAACACATCTAGAAGTCAGGACCAGAAAAACTTCCAGAAGAAAAAAGACAGCACAAAAATCTCCTGCAAGCCAATCAACATGACTATTATTGCTGAAGCAGATGTCAAGGGGCAGTTCAAGCTAAAAACTGATGCTTCATGTAAACCTTCACATCTTCAAATGTGCCTGTGAACTTCATGGTTTTAATCTAACCGAAGCCAAAGCTTTATTATCTCTACTTTGCAATAACCTGACCAATGTCAATGATACCATACAAAAGAAAATTCAGGCTCCAACCTTTTGTTTTTATTGCCATCTTCATCCCAATCAGATATTTCCCCTAGGTTAAGTCTCTCAAGTGTTCTACCACTCTCTTTTGAAGCCAAAAGCGGTGTGACCCTTCAGAGCAACATCTCTCTTCGCCTCAACCTCTGAGCCCACTTTAGTCCTGAAACTGTTCAGAGCCCCTGCAGAGACTTCAGCACTTGGAGACCAAACATTTTTTAACCCTGTTGCAGTGCTGATACTTTTCATTCCCATTACACTGTTCCCATCTAACCCGAGAGCTGCCCAGCATTCCTTACCCTCCACCTTCACTCTTAAGGACTTTAGTCCTGCAAAATTGCTTGAATTAGAGGTTATTTCACTCTCATCCCTCTTGTTGTGACTGCCACTGTGAATGCATTAGTTCAAGTGAGGATAACATGGTCTTTATGGTCCAAAAATACTACCTTCCACCTCATCTTTTCTCTTTTTCTTCCACTGTATCTGCCTTCCTAGATGCTGCAGAGCATTTGTTAGCATTTTCTGAAGGAATAGAAGATGAAGGAAGCATTTTTACTTAAAATCCACTATCAACACAGAAATTTGATCAATCTCACCACAGTCTCTCACAGTGAAACCATTTGTTTCAATGAGCTTTTAGATTCTGCCTTTGGGCTCCTGGAGGTGCAAAAAGAAACAGGTGAGAAACCTTGCTTTGTTTATCATATTTTATATAATTCTTATTAGCACCATGAGAAACCTGATAAAAATGTTGAGGTGAGATTTTAGAAATACACAGCAGTGGGAATGCAACTAAAAATGGTTGGGGCAATTCTTACAGGGCTGGCACCTTTGGGCAAGGGAAAGGAGTCACAGGTGGCCTTGGCCATGCAGAGACTATCACAGGCTTTATAGCAGAGTACAAATTGAGCCAACTTGGGGAAACAGCAAAACAGAAAAAAGGACAAAGAGAAACATTCTCTGTATATTCTCCTCTCCAGCAATCCCTTCTGTTTCACTGGGTTTTAAGGCCATTTTCCCCATGGGTAGAGTGGAAAAGCCACAATGACTGGAGAACAAAAACCAGAATGCAATTTCTTGTGGTCAGAAGAGTAGGAGACTTTCAATTGCTACTGACAGTATGAATATACATTAGTCATTTATACATTCACAGACTTCAGCCACACAGGAGCTGAATGTGCCACACTCATTCAAAATGTATCCTTCAGGCACAGAAATATTCCTTTTTCTTTCTATTTTTTCTTTTCTGTTTTTCTTTTATTTTTTTTGTATGCATGTCTATTGTAAACAAATGCAAATGGAAAAATGATGTATTAATTATTATATGGAAAGCCCATAGCAAACTCAGTTTCAGATGTGAGCTATTTTACTGTATCATCTCTTTTTGATGATGATGATGCTGTTAAAAATTAATAATGAATCATTAAAAAAAAAGCACAAGCTAAACAAATCTTGCAGAAATTGCTTCTCATGCTCCGGTATGCACCCACAAACTGTGTGCAGTGCAAAGAAACCTCAGGTAGTTTTCAGTAAACATCTCTCCTTTGACTTCTTATATCAGTACATTAACTTAAAGGGAGTTCCACAGCGTCACAATAGATTTGTCCTGACCTCCAAGCAGTACATTTACAGCCAGCTTGAATAGCCTTTGTATCCCAAACTGCAGACATGAAAGCTGATATAATCCTTGAAAGCTCACCAAAAGCATTGAGACAGATATCTCTAATATTAGATAAGAAAAATAGATACCATAAATCCATTAAAAACACTCTCTTGTTTGAAACCCAATGACCGTAGCAATTGGCTGTGGAATACACACTGAATACAAAACATCTTCTGCTCTTGGCTTCTGGTTTAGCCAAAGGGGGAAAATAGAAAGGAAAAAACCCAATACCATATGATTTTTGTTCAGATATTCACAGGGGAAGACTTGAGTGCTGGTAATGTCAGACCAGTTGCGGTCAAACAGTGACTCTATATGCTGCTTAATTTAGACATTATTTGAGATAGTGCTCATGTGTCTGGGCATCTAGGCTGAATGTACTATTGAAAAGTACAGCTGAGAGTTACCAATGAGGGCAGTATTCGCTCTGATGATGCTCCATGGTGCACTGAAGCATTTAAGAATTCAAGAAAGCATTCCAGAAAACTCTGGGTAACCTTCCCTAGCCACCCAAGGCACCATAGTTTAAGGCAGACATTTCCCTAGACAGTGAAAGCCAGGTTTCCTTGTATCTCTTTCTTGGCCAGTGTGACTATTAAGGGTAATCACATCAGGATATTTTTGATTCAGCTTTTAAACATTCTTTCACTAAGTCCTCCCTGAGTCTTGTTTTCCAAGTGTGCTCAGTGTGGCACCAGAGCCCTTAAAGAAAAAAATTCATAAGAGGATTTTTAGAAGAAATGACAACAACAATTCTTCAAACTGATGAGGACCAACCCTGGATCTCCTTGTCCTCCATCCATATCACCGCAGAAGAACAAATTACAAAGAGTCTTTTTAAGTAATCACACATTAAGGAGCTCTCATAGGGAAGGGCTCACAACCTCCTAGTAGCTTTTTACTAGTACAGTGCTGTTTAAATAACACAATGTGGTCCCCTGAAGAAACTCCCACCCAAAGACAGTGAAATCACAAAACTCTCTTTCAGATAACATCACAAAACTCAGGGTAGGAAGTCTAATGACAGAGCAATATCTGGTTACTTGGTGTTTATAGCATTTTGCACCTTTCTGTAGGAGAGCGGCACATGTATGAATTTTCTAATTGGTTTTCAGTCAGATCATTCCACTGAGAATAAACTTAGAGCACTTACAGGAAACAGGGGAGCTAGACTGGATAATAAAAATGCTACTTTGGCTCTTGAGTTTTTTGCACCTGCATTTTGAATACTTTCTTAGCTCCTACTCATTTTGTAACTACATAATGGCTGAACGATGCTTTACTTACAGCAATTCCCATTTATTTATGTTGGCTCCAAATTGCCCAAAAGTTGGATAGATAGTATGAAGTAGAGGGCTATTTTCCTTATGAATGGAATGAAAGAACCAAATGGAAATGAAGTAGCCCTCAATGTTATTTTCCCATTTCTCCTTACAGGCTGTTTTGCAAAATGCATACCTCAGAGTTTTGAAGTACCTTTGGGTCACTGCCCATTCAGGCTGAACTTCAGTATAGCTTTATGTGTACTTTATTACACATGAAATTTAGGAATCATGTTTTTGAGGCATCTTTACTGCCATATTCTTCATTTCTGAAAGGAATTACTAGAGACAGAGAAGAATAAAGCTTGAGATCCAAAAACATAAAGTGATGCATCGAGCGAGCAGGCTTGGGTAGCTCCAGTTCCTTAGCAAATCCATCAAAGCCAGAGCATAAGAAAAAGCAAAACAGCAAAACGGTATAAAAACACCTTGTCTGAGGTCCCAGCCTTTTAACATTTTTCAAGAGCAGTTTAAGAAAAGAAAAGAACACTAAAAGAAAGGGAGAAACTTTGAAACTAGGTAAAGTTTTTATTCTTGCAGTTGAAAAGGAAGCAATTCCTGGAGGTCAGCTCCATCAAGGAAACTCAATTCACTGTTCAAGCCTGTCACTTTCAAAGCTGTGATGCACCTCTTAAGAACCTGAAAGAGTCCTCTGCTTCTGCATAAATCACAGTGCAGACAGTTTCTTTCAACACATTCATTTCTTTACCCATTTATTGGTGTGGTGTCAGGCTGCTTAATGGCATAAGGCTGTAAGTAAACAAGTAAATAAATAAATATATGCTAAACAACAAAATCTAAGTAGAGCGATTTAAACATGATGCAAGGAGGAAAATATAGATGATAAATTCTGGTGGCAAAAGGTGGCTTTTTTAAAATATTCAGTGAAATTAACATAAGGCATTCAGTTCTGAGGAACAAAAGGAAGAATGACTGGCAGGAAAGCAGCTCCCTTTTGCAGCCGTAGTGTATTTGTGAACACTGCAGCAACTCCTTTCCCTTGGCTTCTCCCAGTTTTGCTTCTTCCCCAACAGTTACGAAACTAGAAATAATATTCTTCAGGAATGGACAAAGATGCCAAACAGCAAACACCACACTACAGGAGTGCAATACCAAGCACAGAGGGCCAGAGTGAGCTGCCTGGCTGGTGTCACACAGAGGAATTTCCATGTCATAGCTGATTTCCAGAAAATGAAGCAGGACTGGAAAATAAGCCAGGGAACAGGTCTGAAACCATGAAGTTCTACAGTGGGATATTGACTTGGCCCTCCTGCTGGAACCACTGAAGCACAGAGGAGAGGGGCTACAAGCCCAGCAAGATTTCTGCCCTACTTCACAAAGGGGTCCAGCAGGTCCAGGCTGATCCCATGGGCAAACCAAACATCTCTACTGGAATGGCCCCTTGCATTTTAGGGCAGGGAAGACAGAGATCCCTTGGGTTGGCCATTTTAGCACCAGCAAGATGTGGACTGATGACAACTCAGCTCTGTACTATTACAGGTTTCCCAGGAAAAGTAAGAAGCTCATAAGCTTTCCATACATAGGGCTATCCAGGCAATGAAGGGTGTTCATGTGTGGGAAAAGGCTAGCTGAGATCCTTGGATTCTTAGTCTTTCTTATCTCTTTAGCTTTAGAGACTACAAGGAAACTCATCAGAAAATAATCAGCCCCTCATATTTCTTAAAATTCTGCAGAAAGAAGATGCTACATGGAGCAGAAAAATACTTAATAATTTGTTTTGTTGTCCTAATGGCATAGGGTCATGGGCTGAAATACTACCATGAAGTCTGATTCTGTAAGTCTTGGGTCTCAGTTTTTTCTAAACAATTGCTCAAGACAGTGGAAGGCTTTTCACCAGCTATTTTTTATGTGGAGGGATCCTCAGTGTCAGAGGAACTGTGATTACCAGGAAGGTACATCAAAGCTACAAGTTTGGTGGTACCTGTTTTCCTGATATTGTGTAAAATGTAACACCAAGCCCACTTTAATTAATTTACAAACCACTTTTTTAAAAGGACATGTCCTTGATGAAACCCTCTGCATTCCATCTACCAAAGGAAGGTTTTTAACTCAGTTTCCTCATATGCTGCTGCCACAAGTCTATCCAATTCTTCTCCTTAAAGCTAAGGTTTTGCTCTCAGAACAATTTTATGCTGCATACTTAAGCTAATTTTTGAAACCTTTAACAATTAAGCTGGATTGAGTTGCCTGATGATGAAATATCTTCGTAGAATCCTAGTTAAGAGGAAGATTTTGTCTTTCCATTCATTTTATTGTCATCTAATTTTAATCAAATTGCTTTCATTAGTCATATGGACACAGTAGGTATTGGTAATACACAACTGTAAAAGTGGATGAAGAGTGGAACTAAGCAATGCTCTGATGTATTCCTGCTGCTGAGTCTATAAAGTGGGATTAAAAGCATGTTTTATAGACCAGATTTTTTGCATTTGTTTATTTGTGGTTAGGACTTGTGATAAGGAAGTGCTGTCTTCAAATAATATTTGACAGAAGCAGTGGGGGTGATTCTTGAGCTGAGCTGAACCACCCTTATGATGTCATCTGGAGTTTTTCCTTAATTTGCTGTTGTTCCAGCAGGGAATTCCAGTTCTCACAGATGCTTTACATCAGGTGTTTCAGGTGTGCAAGTCCTTTGATGCAATTCCACTGAACAGCAGTTTGAACTGCAGTTAACAAAAGGCTTGGCACATCTGCAAAGCTCAAATTATTCCAGCTCTGCAGAACCACAAATGCTTTATATGTCTTTACAGGACTCAGTTTTCTTGTCCTTGCAATTCTTGGGGTTTTAAGAACACTCCTTTCTCCCTCTCTTTCTACAAGCCCGTGACTTCTTTCCTTTGGGTGATAGTCAGTGGAAAAGTGAATGTTATGGATAAGTTTTAGGCTTTGGATGGGATAATATCACTGAACTCAGCTGGAATTTTGCTTCTGGCAACTGTACAGCCAGGAGCCTGAAGCTTTAACATAGTTTGCCCCACAGCAACAAAAATAATATTCTTAGCATTGCAGGAACTCAATTGAATTTAACAGAGTTCATCCCAAGGGGCAAGAATCCCTTGCATAAATGCTGAAATTCCAAAATAAGGTGCCTTGAAAAGCTTCTCCATATCTGAATGCTTGCACTGTGTAAGTGCTGACATAGACATGCAAATTGCAAGATGAGGTTTTGAAAGCTTGGTCATAAAAAAGATCTACCCTGCTGATTACTGAGAATAGAAAATACGTGGTTTTGAATTTTTAAAAGTTTCAAAGAGAAATGAGACTAAAATACAACGACATACAGAAATAATAATAACAAAAAAAAATATAGAGGATGAATCATAGTTGCCTAGTCCTAGTTTGGATTTGTTTGAAGACAAAAGGCTTTCTGGGACTGCCAGATGAAGAACATAAAGCAAAAACTCAGGGTAAGTCTCCTAATTTAGAAAAAAATTCAAAGCCAATTGACTAAAAGTAAAGAAGCTGTACATGGCACCGAATGAACTGGTGCTACCACTTGGAAAGAGCACAGTCATTAGTTTCAGGAGCTGACATTAATTAGCTCTGTTATTTCTATTGGTACCAGTTAAGCTCTGGGCAAACGTGCCTTTCATGCTAGATACGGCATGTGTTTCCAGAAGAAAAGTTAATTTAATGCTCTCTCTAGTTAAATACTATGCTAATCATTATTAATGCTGCGCAATTTTGTAGCTTAAAACAATACAAAACAATCTGAGACTTTAGTCTGAAAAATACCTGTTGTGCGCCCAGTTTGATAATTATAATTTAGGATTGTTTGGTGTGTAAGGAGCAGATTTTCCCCAGGCATATCATCCCCTTCCCCCAGCTGTGCCAGCTCCCTGCCAATAACAAAGCAGGGCAAATAAGGGCAAGGTATTTACAGGCTGGGAGGAGAGAAGACACTGAGAACTTGATGTGAATCTTTCATCCTGCTGTCCTAATCTATAACAGCCTCTTTTGTCTGTCTCTGCAGCATCTCTGGGAGTTACATCAGGATGTCTGGGTCCTGCTCTCAAAGTATGACTGTGACTGCACAACCAAAGCGCCACCATTGCAATGTGCCTACCTGCAGAAGATGCAACAGGAGGTTTAGCCTCCCTTTTTGTAAAATAAAAAAATGTTCTGTTTGGATTTTTTGCAGGGGTGGTGGTGGTAGAAATAAAAAAAAAAAAAAAATCAGTGAGTTGCAGAAGAGTTTTGTTGCATTTAACAAAACCTTTGTGACTCTGGTTAATGAATATTTTACATGAGGCCAGAAGTCATCCAAATTGGGACTTGAAACAAAAATCTAGGATGTTGGGAAAAGTGGGCAGAAGAAAAAATGTAAATTCTGCAACTTTGTCATTAGCTGCAGACTCTGAGCCTTCATTTCATTATCTTTAAGTGCCTAGCTGTTTGTGCTGCGGAGAGAATCTGCAATAAAAACAGAAGCACAGATGTTTTGCTATACCAGCCTAGGCAAAACATCCCTTGAGCAGTAGTTCTGGGCATTATATTTAAAGGAGGAAAAAAAAAGAAGAGAAATATTAGAGAAAATGAAAATTTCAGAAATTGAAATTCACCAGAGATCTATATATGAAGAAGGGTAGGAGCTTTACCCACAAACAGTCAAGACAAAAGATGTTTGAAAGAAACATAAGAGAAAAAATGAAGGGGAAAAGAAAATTTTAAAAGATATTTTCAGGATGGTGTAGGGGAAACTTGGGAAGAGACAACTTAAGAGTTCTCCCAACATCAATGACCTGAGTTTGATGTGATCCAAGAGAGGAAGGGCAGCATTTCACATCCATAAAATACACAAGGCAAATTTTAGGATCCCACACCACTAGAATAAATATGGCTCACTTCAACCCAAAGAAAACTAGCATAATATAGTTGAGAAAATATTTTACCAGTGTAATGAAAAAAGAACAATTAACACACATAGAGCATGTAGAATCTTAAGGTGAATTTTCCCCCATGAAATAGCAGATCTAAACCCAACTGCAGCTACTCAGATCAGAATAAAAACTGGCATTTTCTTTGGAGTAGCTGCATATTCTATAGGCATGGTAATGAGAACTTGGATTTTATTGTGCCTAATAAAAGAGTCTCAGAACAATATCTTAAGAAGTAATTTAACTCATTTACACACTGGATAAGCAACCATTGTAGCTATAATATCATTATTTTTAAAATTAAAGTATGAACTATCAAGGTCCAAAGAATCATAGAAGGAAGAAGAGCATGGCTGTAAAACTCTGCCAGTGTGCAAAATAAACACCAATTTAGACATATAGCTTTGGCATCCAATTCAGAATGTAGTTCCACAGCTTCAAGTTGTTCTATAAATGTGCATCTTAGCATTCTGATTGAATGAATAAAAGCACAATTTTACGTCACTGGAACCAGGCATCAGTTATACAGCCCAAGAAGTGAATTTCTATTTTGGTCTGTGTATGGAACCAGGGGGGAGAGAAAGTTTGTGTGAACCACTGCTTTCTCCTCCATCCTTCCTAGTGTTTCTTGTGCCACTGCAATTAGCACCTATTCATATAACCTCTGTCAGTTGTTGATTATAAAAGTTACACCAGTGAGCAAAGATTTTTTTTTGGACTCTGTCAATCTTGTATTATGCTATACACTAGAAGTTGAACAATAAAAACTCTTCACTGTTTAGGCTCTGTTTATGAGATAGATTCTGACTCAATCATTGAGAAATCATGAGCCATGCACCACAATTAGAAGACTGGATTAAAAATATAGTTGTGTATTTGCAGTTTTCTGGACAGCAGGGCACATGTTTCCAAATTTGCTTCCAACACAGGGATACACAGATGCCCGCCCTTAAACAGCAGCTGAGATTCTCATCAAGGCATGCATCTAGAGGAACTAGGGCTTAGTAGAAGCAGCAGTTTCCAAGATCCATGTCAAGATGGAGTTAGCATCAGAAAAGAGCAAATGCTTCCAACATTGACCTCTTGCAGAAATAAGAAAAGGTGCATTGAGCACATGTTCAGGCTACTCAGAACAAAACAACATGAAACTTAGTTTGTCTTCTATGTCTTGCTACATTAAATTCCCCTTTTGTGCAGAAGAGGAAACTGAAATCTAAGCATCTCTGAACATGACATAAAATAACTTAAATACCATTATGATTTTTCAAATGAAAAAGAGCAAATGCTCTTTGCAGAAAGAATTTGACTATGAGCAAATATAATAAACCCTATCAAACGTTAAAATAAAGTGCTCATTAAAAAAATTGCAGTATTCTTTAGTAATTTAAGTAAAATAAATAAAGAATAAAGGCAATGGGAGAAATACAGAAGACCTAAACAATCAGATGGTCAAAGTTCAGTGCTTCCAACTGCAAAACTGAAGGCAGTAAGAAGCATAGGTGCTCAGATTCCTTGGAAATTCAAACACCAAAAAGTATGAATCACTTATTTCAGTAATAGAACAGTGAACAAAAGCACATATCAAACATTTAAATAACTCTTCTCTGTCCTAACTCAGCACATAAAGAAGAAAAATTCAAAGAGAATGAGAGGGGGATGGTCCAATACTTTCCAGGAACAGCTGCTTCAAACTCTAATTTTTCTATCGTGCATGCGTCTTTCCAAAAGCTATCAGGTAGTTACTAAAAAGCATGACATCAGGGCACTCCACAGCATGACCTCATGGTTCAAGATACTGAACTGGTCAACTCCTCCTCCTCACAACCATCTGGTTTGAAGAGCCATGTGCTTTCCTCATCAACAACAACCAACATCCAGAAAATCATTCCCAAGGTTACGACTGATGCCTGTGAAATACCAAGCAGGTAAAGGAAATAATCTGCTCTAGGATCCCAGAGTTTGCTGAAGGTTTCTAGGTAGCTGACCCTGGGGAGGAATGGGAGCTGCGATTCTCCAGAGACACAAGAGAGATGCACACTGCAGGAGGAGGAAACAAAAACCACAACCACAACAACTAAAAGTAACCACAGCCCAGCAACAACACCTGAATCAAATGGAAGAAAATTATTCCTGAGGGCTAGCTACAGAGGTAGTTGGGAGAAAGATTCCAAAACATCTCTGTTGGAGAGTTTGATAATGTTGGCATGCAAAATTTAACAGGATATACCAGGAATTAATGATCTGTCCTTGAAAAGACAAGCTTGCTCTGTCGAAGCAGGAGTACTTGAGACAATGTTCTGTTGTCTCAGAATGAGAAATATATTGTGAGAAAAGAAAAGGGAAAAAGGGAAAACAAAGCCTAAAACTAGCTCTATAAATTATGGGTCTAAATTTCTCAAGAGTGAGATGAAAGAGCATGTATCCTGTGTGGTTCCCCTAGGAACACCGTAGCTTGCTGGGAAAATGCCATTTTTCCCCAGCAGGATTCCAGGGTCACTTGGATGTTTTTGAAAAGCAAGTGGAAGCATAAAAGTACAATCTTTCAAAGGCAGTTAGTGATATCTGATACCAAAGATCAAGACAGAAGAGAATCTTTGAAATACTGGAAGTGACTGACCAGATGATTTATATTTATTTTTATTTTTGGATATTTCAGTGTGACTTATGTATTGAAAATATGGCATAAAAGCTGAAGTTGGAAAGACTAGAGGTACAAAATCAAAATACGATAGCCTGGGTAGATAGATTTGGGTATTACAAGCAAGTACTCCAAAGCATTTGCTCCAAATATGTCATGGTAGGCAGATTTTTTTCCATGCTGCTAAATATCTATCAATATTTCTGTCTTCAGAACAGATTCATGCAAACATCTATTTCCCTGGGGTCCTATCATGATCAACACCAGCAACAATCCAACACATATGCATCACCCTTAAAAGCACAAGGTGGAGAGCAGCCCTTAGCAATGCTCCTTCCAGCCTGTCATTCCAAAGGGGGCAGGAATGCAGTCTGAACCCTGCCATGGAGAAGGTAAAATCCCAGACCTGGAAAAATGCTGGAGCAAAACTGAAGGAACTATGACACTGTGTCTCAGAGTTAACTCATGGTTTTCTGTTTCCTCTGAATCTGAAATTCCTATGGGTCAGTGCACCTTTCTCCTAACCCAGGAAGTGTTTGCTTAGATAATAGGTTTACAGCTACAAAATTAGCAAGGGCCTATGAAACTCCAGACTTGATTAACCCATTAACAGCTACATCACCTCCCTGACCCACAACACCACAGTAAGCAAATGGCAAACAGCCAGACCAGTAGAGTAAAAAAGGAACAAGGTCATTTTTCTCAAAATCTATTTCTTAATAAAACATTTATTTGGCAAGACCAGATACAGAAACAAGCAAGACTCCGGCCACTGGTTTAATATTTATTATCTTTTATGAGTGAATCACAATAAGAAACATTCTGCCCACTAGTCTTGCACAAGCCTAATGCTTATGTCACAGAAAAGGCTGCAAAATCCAAATGGACATTTGCACATTTGAAGTTTTCTAATCCTGTCTATCTTTTACAGTCTACAATATTGCTGTTACTCCTTTAAATACTAAAGGTCACAATGTCTTTAAATCCCCCTGGTTATTCTCCACCTACTACCTTTAAGCCATTCATAGAGACTTCCTTAAGGAATTTATGCACACAGTGATCATGGTAAGCATTTACATGGATTTTACAGTAGATTTTAGTCCAGTGCTACTTCACTGCAGCAAAAGTATGCACATAAATATGAAAACGAACATGAGTGCATGTTTTGTATATTTATACCTTCATGGTCTGTGATCTAACACCATCCTGCATCATGAAGAATATTGCAGAGAGCCTGACTATGGGGACAGTCCCATGGGAATTTTCTCCTTGATAACGAGGCACAAGCTGCATTTTAATACTGGTGTCCCAGTAATACTTTGAAAGGAAGTTGTTTATTTGTTCCCCTGAATTTCCATCAGTCATTTATCTAAACATTAAACACGACGTAGTGACATTTAGTACCATTCACATATAATGATCACGTTAAGGCAGCATCCTCATGCCAGCAAAAGAAATCAAATATTGGAAAACTGTGGTTTTCTCATCTGCAGAATTTATTTGATGGCTCTTTGCTAACACCCTGGGGAAGCTGAAGTCCTCAGCCAGTAAAAATATTCTGATATCTCAAGGACAGCAAAACTGTGGGAAATTTAGACATCTTGTAAAGTTGTGGCGATTTTCTCTTTGGCTGGGAGGTTGATTGAATCTTGCAAATTCTATTCTGTACAATTTTGCTATTACTACCCCAATTTTTGTAGAAAAGAGACTCGAAAACATCATCCTAAATTACCCCTATCTTTCTTCTTTCATTTTGGAAAATTAGCAAAAGGACTGAAACTAATTATCTTCTACCTACCCATTTATCAAATAGATGAGCAACATTTGATGGTACAGTTGTCAAACAGATTTCATGATTACCTTAGCTTAATTAAGAAGAGGGAAAGCAATGAATCTTAGCCTAATTAAACAGACATCCTCGGCTTCAAAGCCTTTTGCCTTTGGTGCTTGTCTCCAATTGCCCAACTCGAGAACAGAACTAGTATAGAGATTTGATTAGGACAGGGCTGTGTTTCTAGGCCCAGGGTGGACCAGTGCAATGCAGAGCAGCTACCAGATAACTTGCACGTACCAAATCAAATCCTTGCAAGACATTATTTTTTTTTACCAGCCCCAATTGATAATTCACAGCTAGATACACAGGTTTTTCTTACCAGAGAATTAGAACCTCATATATTTTTTTTTCTCTCACTTTCAGATACTATTTCCAGAACCTTTAACAAGACGGGGCTAGCAATTATTTAAATGTAAATATTTCAGTTATTTAAATAGTTAGCATAGGAACCTATTCTGAGTATAAGACTAAATTTTAAGAATTAATAAAAAAAAGGAAATCTGGCTTTCAAAAAGTTAGAGGGCAACAATCGGTCAAGCTTAAGTTCATGGCCAAAGTTAAACAAAGCCGCTCTCTTGTATATGCAAATATTTCTTGATTAAATTCTCATTCCAGTTCTGAAAACTGTATTTTCATGTCTGAAAATATTTAGACATGGTTTAATTCAAATAGTTTCCCATTTTGAAAGCACACTTTTATTTATTACCATGAAAACATGAATATACCAGATGGGAAAGGAATACTGTGCTAGTCTTATGAAGCTTCTTGTACACAACCATGCCAATGTTCAAAATCACAGCCTAAAATAGCTCCCCTCTGTTCATCACACAGCCTACAGTAGGCAAAGCCTGTCATTCAGTGACAGTTTGAAGAGGCTTCATTCCTTACCTTACTGGAAACATACCACTGACTCGGCAAACAGCAACTTTTCCAGGAAACCTTATGCACATACCGCTGACAGATCAGCTTCGCATAAATAAACCTTATGAAACCTCTCTTATGTCATCTTTCCCAGAACTGGGTACTTAAAGAACATAGGAAAGGCAACTTAAAGAAAAATATTGACTCTGTGTGAGAATTCTGCAGCATAAAAGAAAGAAAGCTGCTCTCAATTACATCTTGTGCAATATGCAGAAACTGTAGCATTGTCTTTAGAAGATAATGTGAAAGAAGTATTGCATTGCAGTTGTTATGAGTATGCAATTGTGCATGAAGAACTAATAGACAACAATCAGCAGGGACGAGCAGCTCTGATGAATTTCAAATGGCAACATTTTAAGCATCTAAGGCTTTCACGAGGTTGGTTAAAAGGAGCAAAGCTGAGAAGATATGGCTATAGCAGCCATAAATACCTATAAAATATTCAGCAATGGAAGCTTCTGCTTATTAATCTCATAACTAAAACTACAAGAGAGATCAAAGCAAGACAGAGGAATTACTAGGGCTACTATCAATCCTCTAAAAATCAAAACCATGCCCGGTAATTACAGAATTGATTACAAATGGATATTTCTTAAAGATAGCAGGAATTAAAACAGGACAGACAAAAAGTGTGGGCTAGAAATAATGCTGGGCAAGTGGGGAAGGATGATGTGACACTTGGCACATAGGAAAGCCATTTTCATTAGATCAATATTCATTCTATTAAGTCCTAAGAGTTCTTGTAGATCTGCATGTGGTGAGGATAGGACACTTCACAACCTTCCTGCTCTCCTGTTTTAAAAAACAGCAGATCAAGGGTATTCCTGCTATCTCTTCAGTCAAGAGATCTCCAGAAAAGGACAAAGAGGTAGCAATTATATTCTCCTTTGATCTTTCTCTGAGCAGGGAAACCTTGCTCATGTTTGGGTGACAGAGCCTCTTTGAGCATCTCCAATTGTGCTTCTGCAACTGAGCCAGCCAGAGCATGTCCCAGGAATATTAAAGAAGCATCAATCATTGAAGAACATGCACACAAAGATCCTGAGATATCTAAGATGAGTTTGACCCCATCTTCCCCAAAACAAAAGAATACAAAGGGTCAAATGGGTATAGGTAAATTCTGGTGTAGGGTTTGGCATGGTAAAAATCACTTGTAATGCAAGAGAACAAACAGAAACTGCTCTCCTAGCCTTTCTGAAAGGCTTAGGCTGTGGGGATGAGGTCAACAGATTGGAGCATTTATAATTATCATGTAGCAAGAATCAGATCCCTTTGATAGCAGGAAAAATAACTGCATTTGCCAGTTATAACCAGACTCAAACTCTTTATTATCATTTAGCCGAAAACTGTGCCAGGAAGTCTGGCATGGCACCAAAGGCAAGGGTAATTTATGCATAATTCAATGAAATGATGACAAAATGTCTACTGTTGCATGACTGGATGAGAAGGGTCAGATTTCTTAACCAATTAATGATATTTTGGATATATGTTGTTTAAAGAAGCTGTAGATAATAACATGGACTCAAGTTCACAGCAGACAAACCCCACCAGGATCCCATCCCTGCCTAAGCAGCAGGATGCTAGCACTTCCTTTATTTCCCATTTAATTTCATTAATAATGTCTCATCATTTTATTAAAGAAAACACAAGTGACTGTTTGGCATCAAGGTGGTTGGACTGCAGGTCTGGGTCTGTGTCAGCCGAGAGAAGAAACGCCTGGAGGAAAATCAGTTCTTTGTAGACTGGCTATTAAAGGATAAAGGCAGAAATGAAAGGCATCAAGATGATAAAGAGTCGAACAATTTGGATGACTTTATTTATAACAGGACTGTCCAAACTTAGAAGGAAATTACAGCATCATGCCAGAGACACAAATCTACACAACAGCTTGAGAAATTAAATGCCCAGGGCCAGACAGTTTGCTGAGTACCTGAAGACTATAAAGGAAAAGGAGCAGAGCCAAGAAAAAAAGCTGTTAATCATAAGGAGTAAGGCAAGCTATTCTCACATGATCCATCTTCCAAAACAAAAATAAAGTTAATTCTCACTGCAACACCGAGTGGCTCAGGGTTCAAACACCTCCCAAGCCAAGGAGCAGAGCTGTCTTTAGCACCAGAACTGAATACACACCATTACAGTCAAAAAAGATCTTCAAGGCAGCCCCAGACACCAACCTGCCTGATGAGTCCTAAAGCATAAGGTAAAGCTGGAATAACACACGATGAGTACAGACTGAATAAACAGAGAACTGGCTTTGTAAAGGTTTACAGTTTGCAGTCTGTTCTTTCGCAGAGTTCTTAAATGGTAAACAAGTGGGAGCATGTAGCTACATTCAGAATTGATTATTTTAAAATTTATTTTGCATTGGTCAAGACCTTTCATGAAAGATTATTCACAGAAAATGGAGAAAAGGATAATGAGTTCTGAATTAATAACAACCTAAGAGAGAAAAAAGGGATAATTAATGACTGCCTTTTAGAAAGAAGATTACTTACAAGGAAGTAATTTCAGTGATCGATACTGTCAAATACATCTTTTTCAATAATTGAGCTCTAAAATGGACAACAAGATGATGGAATACACCCAACAGCCTAAACTTAAGTACATTAAACTAAAGAGAAATTTATGAGAAATCCAAATTACTTTGGAGCAACGATGTAAGCACAATTAAAGACTATTATGTATGAAGAGAATAATGAGCTTTACAGGCATACTCTGATGTCACAATTTTGGGTAACCTTAATATGGGACCAATCCATCAGTGACCATTTCAGCATGCAATGTGCTGAAAGAGCTGAAAAACAGCAAGAAGAAAAAATCCTAGAGAAAGCTGAGACATTCACAAAAAAAAAAAAAAAATTCCCCCCCAAAAAAACCAAAAAAACCCAAAAAAACCAAAAAAAAAAAAAACCAAAAAAAACCCCAACAAATAGGAAACATGAAATCAAATATTCAGAATAAATAAACAAGACTGTTCCCCCTCTGCATTGAGTTCAGATGACTTCCACCCCCCAGAAGGAGCTGACTTATACCCAGACATACTTGAGACTGGTAACTATTCCAACGTAAAAGCTGTTTCTCCATCCAATCCCAAAATCCTCCCATGAAGTCTAGACCTAAATATCTGGGAAAGCATCATTGAAAGCATGAGAGTGCTCCTGAGAGTGCTTGTTTCTTATTTTGGGAATAGTCAGACTGATAACAGGAGCAAGATGTATAGCACAGCTCACTTGTTTGCATCTCCTGCAAATGCCCATGTCCTCAAAATGCATCACTATGCCCACTTCCGCCATCTAATAGAGTTTCCCAAAGGGAGAAAATATCCTGAAAAAGTAACTGAAATCCTACTTCTCTTTTTAACCTTGTTAATGGGGTCACACATCACAAAAATCCATAATAGATGAGCCTCATCTTCATAACTAATGTCGCTTTTGAACCCTGGCCATCATGCTCACTCTGGCTCTTCTGTTATTCACCTCTAAATGAGAGATTTTCTTTTTCCTTTTATTTTTTTTAGGTCTATTAATGCTAGCTTTTCCTGTGTGGAAGGGTTAATAAGCTAAAATTCCAGAGGAGAAAAAAAAAGGTATTGCAATCTCCAAGCCAAAACTGAAGCCAGTGTTTCTGTGCATGGAAGGAACATCAGGAAGCCTCCTGTTTGCTCTCCCCAAGACCATGCTACAGCTGCTATTCCAAAAGCCTGGCCTGGTGCCATGTAAGTGCATTATTCTGCTGGTGAAACACACATTGATGGAAACTATAGCTGGAATAGCTCATTTTGGAGGTTAATGATTTCTAGCAAGAACCAGAAAAGTAATTCTAAAAGTAGCAAACTTTACCAACAGGACATGACTTCCCTGGAGCAAATATTTCAAAACCAAGTGAGCAACACCTGGTAAGAATCATTTTGTTAAATTCTTCCATCAGATTAGCTCTTCATTTTTCAAAGAGAAATATATTCTGAAGTATAACTAAGTCATATACTTTATTATATCCTTGGTGGTTCAAACACTTATACACATTTGATTTATGGTTACAAACAATCAAAAATTTGAGCTTGCACCTTTTGTAAAATTCAGCTTTTAACCTAAATTTCCTGCAGAAGGTACAAAGCATTGCACTCAAACACTACATTATGCATTCTTTCTGAATAAAACCCTTTTCATTTGTCAGAGGGGAAAAAGAAAGAGACGCATTCTCAGTTGAAATAAATTTTATGTGTATCTACTGTCACTGGTGAAGTTGTGACCATTTATACTAAAAATTGCTCCTCATGTAGTGACTGTGTAATGCCTTCCCCCATCTTCTTGACAAACAGCTGCTTTCACTGCTTAAAATCCTTCAGAATTAGATACTAGGACCAAAAATCTGCAAATACAATGAAGGCAACAACATTTACCCAGGATATTTTACACTTTTATTACTCTTCTGTGCAGTTAATAACATGACTTTCCCCCTTGCAATGGTGGCAGTATCAAGTGCTGGCTTCAGAGCACTGACTGTATCTATTAGTCATGTTTGCATGTGTTGTATGTAATTAGTCAGTGTTTGCATGTATTGTCTTCTAAAGCATTACAGATTAGCTGAGTATTAGCAAGTAGAAAACTGAACATGTCTAGTTTTAATCCTTTTATGTGTAGCACATTTATTGGAGAGGCTGCCCATTACTACTTTGTAACTAACATTCACAGCCACAGTGCAAGGGCTTATGGGCACTACAGAAAATAGCAATCAAAATGAAATGATGTTGAAATAGTTCAATTCAGTCTTGCAAATATGAATATAAAAAGACAACGAACAAAGAATACATCAGTAGTCTCCTTAACTTTTCCATAAACAGTAATCCTCATTTCTCTCTCTCAAAGCCACTGTGTTTAACTCCTATGTGTTGAGCCCAAGAGGAAAAACATCAACAAAAAAAATGCTTCCTCGTGGATTGAGGAGTACATTCAAAATGGAAATAGGATGGTAAGTGAAGAAATTGCAGTGCAATAAAAGTTAATCTGTTTCAGAGAAGACAACTTGCTGTCTAGTAATACTTGCTGCTCAAATCTGAAACCCCGTTCTCTGGTAACACTGACATCATTGCTTGGGTTATTCTTTCCCTCAAGAATTCATCTAAATGTGGCACAGAGCTGCTGTCTCTATCAGAGGATTGCCTTTCTCACCCAGTGCAGAAACACGATAAATAATTAGCTCAATGAGATATTACTAGCAGACCCAGAAATAAATAGAGGGTTTTTGTCAGGCTGAGAGTAAACGCTACTGAGATAGAGACAAGCAAGTGCCATTCAGCATTCATCACTTGTAAGGTAAATGACTTCTGAATTCACTCAGGCAGAAAATGAACAGCTGCCAATGCTGATCAGAGAGAAGTAAAACGTTGCATCTGGGGATGAAGTGTGGTGGGTTTTTTCCTCTTATTTTCTTTCTCTTTAGTTAAAATAATTTCTTTCCTCCATGGAAGGGGAAATTTTGGATTAGAGGTCCAAAAAAAAAAAAAAGTTTCTCATCACAGCTTTGTTGTTCATGTGGCACGGTCAAACTGTACAAGCTATTAGCAAAGCAGTACCCCTTTTATCCCATTAAGCCCCCTACATACACCAGAATGGAGGGGGGGTAAACCCACCCTCTCAGTACTTACAAACTTTCTGACATTTCTGACACCTGATGAGTCCAACCAGGACCTCCCAGTCACTTCAGGAAAGTCTGTGTCTGCAGGAGAAGAGCTCCTCGTTAGAGAGGGTGGAAAACAGACAATGCCTCCTCCCAAGCATTTTTGTATCCAGTTTTACAGGGATAAGTTAATTTTAATGTGATACCAATCTGGGAGGATTTGCTGTCTTCACAGTATGACTTCTGGTACAGACAGAGTCCTTACTGTTTTTTATTTGGGGGCAATACAGCAAAGAAAATTGTGTAAAGAACAAAAGCAGTGAACATTGCACGTCTAATTTTTAACATAAGTAGTAAGCCCTGCTTTAGTCATAAAAATATGGGGGTCTTCTCACTCTTTTTGTGGCCTGTATTTTTTCTATTATTCCTAAACAATTAGCACTACGTCACCTCACAGAAAAAGAATTAATTATTGATCCCCTCATGAAACATTTAAAATTCTTACAAAGTTCCTTTCCATACCACTGTAATTATTAATTAACATCTTGCTGCCTTTCAGACTTCCAGCAAGTTCAGTGGGGTTATAGTAACAATGGCTACAGTCAAAAGAGTAAGTCTTTACCAGTCAATTACTTGCTCTGTCAGGAAAATTCTCACCAAAATGCAAATGTTTTGAACATGAACATCTTGAATACTGATTCTATAACACATATTCAAGATAACAAGAGTCATGTATTCAGGTCAGAACTGGTAGTGATTTCTGAACCTCTACTTTCCTGGAATTCTAGATGCTTTAAACATCATGTATATCTTACTGATGACATTTCTATCCAATATGCACTGAATCAGGTTTATTGAAAGAATTCAGCAAGTTACTTGTAGGAAGAAGATCTCCTACAGGGGGAATCTGATCAAGGTACTTGCACCACTCGGTTTGGGATACACGAACAGGAGCAATTTTACTACACTATGGAAAGTCTTCTTACGAGAATTTTCTTCTAAGATAAAATTATCTTAATTGAAAAATAAAGTGCATTTTTTTTCTTGTTTTAAGGAGTAATGAGAATCTAATCACATTCTTTCATAACAGAACTATTAGCAGAGAGGAAAGGATCAAATTTTAAAAAATTCTTTAGCAGAATTCATAAAAATAAACCCTTCATACTAATCAAAAAAGAAACCTTTTTTTCTTAGTTAAAACAAAATAATTAATTTTACATCAAAGGATATTTCAGGAGAGATCAAATGGAAGAGCAACCTGTTTTTTGCATGTCCAGTCTTAAAAACCCTCAGAGCTAATACCTGAATCAGGAAATAAAAAAATTTGAGTAAGTTACCAAAACTGTTCTTCACACAAAAACAGCAGACTTCAGTGAAGAAGTTATAGCAGAACCAATCTAGGCTAAATATGAAAAATAATCATCCCCTTCTGGTTCCCACTCCTAACTGGTTTACAAGGACGTAAAGTTGTTGGTGATTTTCTGTGCTGCTTTTTTGTGTCAACGCTGCCAGAATCACCTGATCAGAGAAAAGCTGAGCAGAACTAGCCCAGGCCTCATTTAACCTGAACAGTGCCTTGGGGCATTTGTAACAAAAAGTTTGTAAACCCAAGGGTATTTTCTGCAGGATGCACGCGAATGCCCAAAGTCAGGAAAATGCGAGCAGGAGTGAATGTATTTCAGGGTATAATTTTTCGAGACTCAGGAAATCAAACCTATAGCCACTGGTATTCAGCAGCTGAAATGATATGAATATCCCCTTATCAGAAAACATATATAATCTTGTAGACTCTTACCATCAGGAGAAACAAAACTCATCACACTTTATCAGGGACATGTACTTAGGAGAGGTCAAGCAAAAGTATCCCTTCATATATGTAAAAATGACAAGAAAACCAGTAGGAGGAATTTATCAATCACTAGTCAAGATTAATGTGGTGTTCCTTTTTTATAGCATGATAAATTGTTTCTCTCATGCTCTGATAAAGTTATTTTTACTTCTATTATCCAGAGGTTAAGAGAGACAGAACCAAGTTACCATGCCTGCACTTTGGTTGGGTTAGAAAATGGCTTGCTCTTTATTTTCAAGTAACCAGACAGAATATGTTCAAGCTTAACTTGTTTTCTTAGTGAAAATTCATCTCACAGCCTCTATGACTACTTGCTTTGGTATAACACAAGGGAAGCTAAAAATATAACAAAAAAAAAAAAAAAATCTTTTGAACAAGAAACTGATGCTGGAATAGCAAACCATAACAAGGACTCCAGAGATCTGGATTCCTTTCTGTTGGCATGAAGGCACATGGAAGAAGCTCAGGCTCTGAGTCAGAGCTATCTTTCCCACTGAATTTGGTGGGGTAAGAACTCCTTCCCAACTTCTGGCAAATAATTTTTTTATACATTTTCTGTATGATAACAACAGTGTTTCTTCACCTCTGGGGCTGAAGCCTTTTTCCTTTGCAGTCGCACAAAAGATGTGACGAAGAGAGATGACATTAAAATATAGGTGGGCTGTGCTTTTAAAAGTCATCTGATTGCTGGATGAGCAGAGACTAGAATATGACCCCTTGAGCTGCAACCTTTTAAAAAGAGGCACAATGAACAACTTCAATGTTGAGCCAATTGATTTTGTGCGCCTTCCAGGTAGGTCTTGTATATTATGGTTTGGATCTGCAGTCAATTATCCACTGTAATAGCATTAAATTTCAGTGTAATTAAATTATTTTATTAGAAAATGTTCATGATAGCATTAAAATTCAGTCTATTTAAGTCAATATGGCACCACATAATCTATAAATTAGTCATAAGCGCTATCCACAAGTGCAAAAATGATGCAAATTAATGCAGACTAATGCAATACAAAGTATATGGATATTAACAACAATGCAGGCTGTTTGCAACAGAATGACAATAAACAATTACTTACATGAAAATGATTTCACTTGGCTACCATTGGCTGGAAATTACAGCAATGTCTTGGGCAAATGTTCACTCAATTGTTATACCAGTTTTGATCTCATCAAGAAGATCTGTACAGTTCTCCAAATATTTCTATCAAACTAGACAAATAAGAGGAGCTATTTCCCATTAATAAACTACAGATCAGTTCTGTTCTTTTTTAGTAGGAGTTAATAGGAGATTATCCATTTAATTCAATGTGAGAATGTATTTCTAAAAAAAGTAATTGAAGTCCTTGCATAAATTTCTTGTTCTTTCATTGCACCACAGTGAAACAGGAGAAACTACCTGTCTATTAATATTTTTGTTTTGCCTTGGAATGTTGTACATATTATTATTATCACCTAAATAATGACCCACTAGCTTTAAACATATGCCTTTGAGCCTGTAATGGGCATTTGAGACATCTGCCCGTGTCTGGCAGATTTGACATTGGATCCAGGGACATCTGCAACCTTCTGGAGCTGCAGCTGGAGCCCAGGCAGGACAGTCCAGGACGGAGTGCACTTGGTATTAGATCCCTATATTTATGTGCTGAATCTGCCCATGTCTGACAGCCCTTTTCCCAGAATAAGGCATAGCAAACAGCAAATTGCAGTTTCCTAAATCAGTTGAGATATCAATTTGGTGAGCTTCAAATTAATGAAAAAGCAGTCTGTCACCCAGATCTGTTATTAGAACTCAAACTGTGACAGGGGAGGTTTATGATATGCTGTGATTTTATAAATAAGCAAGCAATGGAATAATTTTTCTTGCAATGTCAGTGGGAACTTGGTGTTACCAACTAACTGCTGATCAGTGCCATCGCAGCAGGCAGCAGGTACAGGCTGAGGCTCCAGCTCAGCTCCAGGCTCGATCACCTGGAATCATCTCCCACTTATCATAAGAAGGTCTAAATTTGTTGGGCACCCAGACCTTGCCCAACACCAAATTCCATGGCAACATCTATCACAGTTATCAGGGCTATTTTGATGAAGTGTGAGGAAGTAGCTGCTCAAGAAAGAACACCTGTCATCACAAACAGTGCTCTCTTCAGGAGCACCAAATCACACCATTGAACCAAGTCCTGGCTGCAGAAAGTGAGGTCATAGAGACCTGAAAAGGCCACCACACCAATAATTCATTCTGCCCCATCTACACTGAGGTTAAGCCAGATATGTGATTATTTATTAAGAATTTAAGTTCTTACACTGTGCACAATCTGTTCTCAAAGAATTTATGCAGATTCCTGTTTTGTTCAAGAGGGTGCACAACATATCACTGGAATGCTCCACACTCTGTATTCCACCAAGGAACTCAATCAATCCCTATCACATTTTCTAACCTTCAGCATCTTTCTTTACTGACAAATAAAGTTACCAAGCTGCTCAGAAGACAACAAATTTCCCTTTCTTCCCCTGCAGATATTTCATATAACAAAATCAGCTTGTTTTCCTCATTGTTTTATAAGGATTTGAAACAGATGATGTCAGCCCTGAAAATTTCCTGATGTTTCTATACAGTTTGACATTTGCCTGTCAATATGAAGAAAGATTATACACAAGTAAGAGTTATTTGTTCTAAACAGTTCTTCACAATACACACTTACTGACTCTCATACCAATCTGTCTGCTGCATGTAACCCTAGCATTTCCCAACATGCTCACAAAATCTGCATTGTGAGCCCTCATTAATTCAAGGAGAAAGAAATTATGATTGTGATTCTTCCCGCTATGCATAGAAATTAAAGCTCCGACTTGAGAAAGCACATAAGCAGTTACCAAGTGTTGAACAAGTGCTGTGGTTCCTGTGGAAGGTAACAGGTAGAATTCATCTCCTGGAAAAGACAAATAACACTTCAGCAGCAGCTGCCTCTTGATCGCTTTTCCCTGGGGTTTTGATTTATTGATTTGTAGCAAAAGCATCCCTACCAGAAACGTCCACCAAGAGCTCTGCATCCTAATTGCCAGAGGTCATTCCCCTGTCCATGGTGGCACAGAGAGGAAAAGGTCATTAATCAGCTCCTAGCAGCTCACTCCTAACTGCGAGTGAGCTGCCTAACCTAGTCCTGCACTTAATTCCACAGCTGATGAACTTCTTCAACACTTGCAGAATGGGCGAGTCCAAATCCATTCCTCCATCCCATCCCACTTATGGAAGATCGCAACTATTTCTTTTCAGTTCCTTCTGTGAAGGTACAACCAACTTTGTGCCACAGGGAGGTTACTCAGCCAGGATAGATATCTTCCTCATCTCTACCAGCAGATGCAGGATCCCTTTTCCCCTACAACCCTCCCAAAATAGTCCCCAGATGGCACCTCATGATTTTTTGCAATGCAAATCAAAAGGCATTTCCCTGGATTATCACATACAGATCAAAGCCCCATATCTTTTTTTTTTTAGAGGATACAGTAGTAATTATATTTTTTACAGTATTTTCAAAGAAATATCTTCAACTGAAGTCTTTTTTTGTCCTTTCCAATGCTTTCCAGTTTTAGATCCTGGACTATGTCTATATTTTTTTAATGACAAAAGGCTCATCTTTTGCATGACCTCACAAGCAGGAATTTTAAGAAATACTCCAAATAAGAAGCTCCTCAAAAAATTACAGCTGTTAACTGAAACAGAGTTGATCCTGAAAACAATTTCTTTCCTAAGAAAGATAAGGACTTTACTAAAGTCCAGAGCAGCACATGCAATTCACTTCTTCAAGCCAACAGGTTCCATGAGATCAAATTAATGAGGTTTCTTCCTGTACTTTGTTACTATTTACAATTTTTCCCTCTACCAAGTGAATCATGACACCCTCATGACTTACCTGTATTTAAATTTTCCTTTTCTTCTAAAAAATATCAATTAAAATATAAATATGATTTTTTTGTTACAATTCTTGTTTCAGCTTTCCACTCTCCTTCCACATTTTTCCACAGCACACAGAACTTCACCCAAATTTTCTATTTGATCTGAACAAATAAGGCTTTTTTTTTTAAGCAAACACAGCACAGTCCTTTTCAACCTCTTACATTGTAGCCTTAATGTGTCGAAAACTTTCTGCTAGCTTTTCTTTTTTATTTATTTTTTTAAATCAAGGGTAAGATATGCACATATTTTGTTCATGCTCTTCATTATAAATATGATAGTGTGGAAATTAATTAGAAACATATGAGTAACCATATTTTTTTCCCCTCCTCACTCAGACTTCCCTTTTATGAATCTGTCACAAGGTAACTCTAGACCTCATCCCTTAACAAAGAAGTACTGAGATAGTGCCTTAGGCTCATAAAGAAATGTTTACATAAGAAACAGAAAATTAAGTTCTTCTGAAAAAAGAAAAGCTGTAAAATTCTGATAAGGGGCTGAAAATGCAACTTTTTCCAGTTTGTTCAGCACATTTATTAATGATATTTTCAGTTCTTGTGATCCTGTCAGCGGCAAAACCTGGATATCACAATGTAGGCTCACAGGTATTTTTGTCTCGGACCAACCTTAAATATCTGTTTTATATGAATTCTCAGCTTCATCTTGGAAAGGATTGCAGTTCAGAGGAATAAAAGTCAAGTTGACAAACATCAAATATAAGAAAGCAGACAATTTTTTTCAATTAACTGTGTTCTACAGCAGTAAGAAGTCAGCTCAGTGTATTACCCCTGTTGCTGCTGCACGATTGCATATGTGGCCAGATCCTGAACTTGTGAGCATTTCCTGATCAAAACAAGTGACTGCCAGTCCTGCAGTTCCCTCTGAAGAAGTGGGCAACTGCTCAGGTTCTTGGGGATGTAGCTATGGGATTATGATTCTGCAGAGCATGAAGATAATGTAGAGTACAACCCTGACCACTTCAGAGCAGGACTGACAGCTGTACTCTGCAACATCTCAGAGAAGGGAGTGTGTGTGCACACAGACCAGCTGCTTCATTATTGTAATTATTAAATGACAAGGGCTTAAATGGATTATCCACCATCTCCTGCTGACTTCTTCACTTCACAGCTCCTCATTAGAGTGTAAGTCAACTTTCATCAAGTACTTGAGACACCTCTGCTGTCTAGAAATACTGGAAGGTCAAGGCTATGTCTCATAGGATATCAGATATTATTTTAGTCTATTAATTACCCCTTTATGGGGATAAGTACAATCTTGTAGTCAGTGAAAAAGAAATATTTATACCAAATAGTACACAGGGGACTGAACTCTCTATTATGTATATAAGCCTGTGGGCTTGATGAGGTTCATCCCAGAGTCCTGAGGTGACTGGTTGATGTAGTTGGAACTATATGATCTTTCAAGGGCCTTTCCAAACCAAACCATTCTGTGACTCTGTTGCTCTGCACTTGCTATAGTCATATACATAGGGCAGTGCTAAGCCAACAGCTCAGCTCTGGTACTTTTTTAAACTATTAGATATCATTCTTTGCTAGTGAATATGACAACATAAAACACAATCTGCAAAACCCAGTGCTGCCAGTGAATCCAGAATTAATTCCGTGGACAATAGAGACCTGGACATAAAACCTAGAAAATACCTGGCCCAATTTTCCTTGCACTAAGGATGTTTCCTGTTCCTTCCCATCTCCTCTGGCATTTACATCTGTGTTTAGGGCACACTATATGGAAGAAGACTGTCATCTAAGATCTGGTGGAATGATGTGATGATAAAGATTGGATGAGATGTGAGTGTGACATGCACAAGGGGTAAGTCCTGGAAGAGTCACACAGAGCCAGCTGCCATATCTTCCAGCTGCTCACCTGGCTGACAACTCCCAACTGCATCCAGCTACCAGAGACCATGAAAACAAGGAAAAGTGCAGACAACAGCAACACTGTATCGGACCCCCAAGCAAGGACAAATGTAACCATGGTTTTGACCATTTTCTATAAAGGTTTATATATGGATAAAAAAACAAATTAGCACCCAAATGTCAATGTCTTCAGTGTAAAAGGAAAACCACTGCATAATACCTTGTCTACCAGATAATGCTGTATGGTCTCTCTACAAAAAGACCCACATTGATTTCTATCAGAGATTTCGTATACCATTCACCAACCATTAGGATACATCAACACAGCAAGTTTATGGGATGAAAACAACCATAGCAAGTCCTTGTACAAGACAGACGAAGTACATATTTTCTACAGATAAATGGAGGCTCTAAAGATCATTTTCAGGGCTATGCATAGCTCTGAAGTGGCATAAAGGGCACAACTCCAAGGCCATAGGGAAAGAAGGCACTGCAGTCATATGGCAACCTCTGCTGAGTCCAGCAGCCATGTGCTGCTCATTCATTGGAGTGAATCCAGCTGCACACCTGATAATGTATACATGCTGATAAACTGACAGAAGGAATTTGATATGTTTTACAACGCTGCATAACTTAGAGCTGTATCCAAAAGCACCTTCCAAAGCAATGACTTTAGACAGGCATCCCACACGGCTGTACCAGAGCCAGGAGCAGCTTGGATTAACAGCAGTGCAGCCTGTTCAGTCTGCTCCTCCCGACACCAGCTCCTGGAGCAGAGAGATCCCGCTCCATATCCCAGCCTTTGGAGGGGCTGGAGCTCTCAAAGGCGTTGTAGGGTTTAGATGGAGCCAACATGTGTGTGCCCACACATGATTTCATGGCACACACTCAGAGCAGACAATAGGGCTAATAATCCTACCTCGCTCCAGTGATGGAAACGTAACTGCAGAGCACTTGGAAAGTGTCCAAGTCAGGCAGAGAAAGGATTTCAGGAAAGATTTAGTCCAATATTATTCATCAGCTGCCGCAGGACAGATTAGTGGACATTCACACAAGCCTGTTTCTTAAGTGGGACAAAGCTGCTTTTCCAGGAAAAGAAAACCAACAAAACACACTCCTCATACTGCTGAAAACAGCATTAGTACCTAATGAGATGTGAGGCAGAATGGATTGCTCCCACTCTCCCATGCTCTGTTTCATCTCCATAAACACAGCCAAAGTTAGTAACCCATGAAGGTAAATACCACCAGCACCAAGGTGTCTGTGAAGAGCCATGATACCCAAACACAGAGCTCTGTGTGAAACACATCTATCCGACTAAGCATGAAATTCTGGCACTGCTGAAGGCAGTGGGAATTTTGCCAATAATTTTGAACAAGGAAGAATTTTATCCTCATCTTCTAATTATAAAGAAGTCTTCCCTGAAATACAAAAGAAGGTAAAGTTGTTACCTTGTTTATATAATGCCTTATTACTAAATATCATAAAGTTTGCTCTAAATTAAACTATGCAAAATTTTAGAAGCTACAATTTCTAGCTGAAAATTGATCCCTTAAAGAGATATCTTCATGGATAAAAATTTAAAATGGTGATCAGAACTCCTATTACTTTTACCATTAGAATTATTGCTACAGATTTGGATATTAAGAGGATCTACTTCTCATATGACAACAAAGAGTTGACAACAGAAGCATAGATGTTAATTGCAAACATTTATTATACTACCAGGGTTTCTGTTTAGCAGCTGTCAACATTACTGACAACTGTAACAGAAATCAGAAAAAACGGAATTTTTGCTTGCCAGAAGGGCAGCTGATCCTTGATTTTCCTGCTACTGATGTTCCTTGTTTTCTTGCTTTCAAAGTGTGTTAAAAACAACTCTTTCACCAAGATTTATTTATGAAGATTCTTTACCTAGGAAAGAGGAACTTATTAGCAGCAACTACTCAAAAATAAATATTTTAAGGAATGTGCTTAAAACTCTGATGCAATCCATTGCTTTTCAGATTTGGTGAAGCTAGATTGCAGAGATATCAAAATTTAATGGGCTATCTTTTTTGCAGTGTTCAAAACTATCTTTGAAAAAAGAAAAAAAAAAAAAAAGAAAGAAATCCAGAGCTCAATAGTTTCTTAACCTAAATATCATCAGGAAAAACAAGCTCAAATGCTTCAACCTAAAAATATGGTAACAAAGGGATGCTGCCATAGTAGTGTCAGCATTTTCTTTTAAAAATCATACTTACATGGACTTATAAGTTGAGATATGGCTAAACTAATAAGCTTTACGCTGAACAGAGCTGCAGCAGTTGTCAAGACTTCTTCCTAAATTTGCATCTCAACAAAGTGAAAGGTATGGACCAATCCTGAGGAGCAATACTATTTCAGTGGATTAAAGATGTTCTCCATGTACCTATCTGATTCAGCAGTGTGCCTACAAGAGGAGTGGCAGATACCAAGGCCACATCCAAATTAAAGGTCAGGGCCACTAAAAAATCTTCCAGGCTGCAGTGTCTGGCTTGCTGGCAGATGTTTAGCCTAGAAAAGTCTGATACAGAAGGGTAATCTGTGAATCACTTCAAGTTACAGGTTCCAGGATCTACTATAGGAGTTGAGAGCTACTGATTTACTGTAATATAGTGAAGATGTCTCACTCTCTGCTAACTGAAGAAAGACAAGCAAACAACACCAGCCAAGCAAATAAAAATATTTGCTCTACGTCAGTGATGGGTTTTCCCAGGATGAAGGCAGGAGATGTCCTCTCCTGGGCATATTTGACTGCTTCACATGTCAGAGGAATGGCTGAGCGTGGGAACACATTTACACAACGCATCTCAAAAAGATGTTCCAGTCTTCCTTTTTCTTTTGACCTCTTTTTTTTTCTTCATATTATAAACTTACTATTATTTAAAACTTTGCAAACATAATCCTTTATGAAGCAAAATGAGTCTTACAGCATCTTTTAAGACTTAGTATCCTAATCCTTAAATCATAGTCTTTAATATTGTGATTATGCACTTGCTAAATACATAGAGCCTGAAGAGATTTTCTACTTCTTTACATATCTTTTCCCATATGTGCAATTTGTCTTAAACATTTCTTCTTCCTTTTTCTTGTGCAATACATTTTTACTACACTTCCAGTATTTCTCCACAGTTTTCTTGCATGACATATCAATGAACCGAAGAATAATATAGAGTTGATATGCATTACAAAATGATAATGTGCCTGCATTATGGTGGGCCAGAAGGACTTGTCATCCCAAATTGCAATTGTTTCCTATTGGCAGGAAGGTGTCCTGAATGTTAGGACTGCAGAAGCCCAAACTTTCTTGCCATCATTTGTCTGCAGTTGAATCTGATGGGTGCACATGCTGTTCTCCCAGAGCATGCTAGGCAATAGCACATGGTGTCTTAAACATGGCTCATTTTGTTCCTTGTGAATGAACAATTTAGTTTTGACTTTATAATAAGACCTTTATGTAGTTTCCAGAAATTATGCTGTGTGGAAGGACAATAATTAGAAAAAGAGAGTGGAACTTGTGATTGCTTTTCTCACACTTATTATTTGCCAGATTCCTGAAGGCCAAGAAGCTAATTCAATATTTTTCATTTGGAAACCTGCCAGTGTTACTCATGTTTAATCTTGGACATTTACTAGCCTTGACAGACACATTTGGAGGAAGAAACAGTTTAAAGGAACTCAAATTTCCTAAGTGCGCCTTTTGTCTTCAAGCTTCATTACAGCAAATGAATTAAGATTTCCAAAAGCACCCAGACCCTCATGCATAGGAGCAAAAATAAGCTGCCACCTGAAAACCCTCTCACACATCACACCTTTGTTGCAAAGAAATCTACTCAATGGAAACAGTTTGATTCCCTGGATAGTTTCTTGAGGCAAAATTAAATACTACTGAAATTGCTAAAGGACAACAAGACAGGGAAGAATCTTGGGTTCAACTAAATTTTGGACCAAGTTTTTAGAATATATGGAAATTATGTTTCTTCAATGCTTTTTTACTTCAGTAAGCAAGGGACTAAAAGGCTGAAGCATATAGGTCCATGGGAGTAATCTGAGTTACTGAAAGACTTGATTTTTCCACAGATTCCCCTCTCTGACATTTTCACTTCCTACAATCTTGGAAGTTAATCAGCTGATATTTGGACTGTGCTTTTTAACTAACAGCTCTTTAGGTAATTTGTAATCTGTCATAATCATCTTTATAGACATCAGAAACTGAGCAGGTTAGCATGCAAATGGAAATTCACTATCTCCACCCTGTGCAAAATCCTGTCAAAAGCCCTTGCTCCGCATTGGATCTGCACTTGAAGGTAGAAAACAATAAAAACAAACCTAGTAGCAGAAGGAAAACTCCCAACTGTTCAGTTCACAGAAGGTTTTTAACTGTTTGATATTAATCAGTAACTTCCTAAGATGTTGATGCACTTCATAGTACATTTGAAATATTTGTGTCAACAAAACATAGAAAATGCAAGCCTGACCCAAGAATTTACGGAATTTCTTTCTAGCCTGGCAAAATACCTTGCAGCTTAAAAGTTCTTTTAAACTTTATAGCAAAAGGAACACTGCATTCAGCACTTCAGTTGCACATAATAGCACATTACTTATTAAACTATAACTATATTATTACAACTATTAGTTATAAAAGAGAAATTTCTCGCATGGAAAGACTGAAATTACTCCCTTGTTAGCAACTAAAGCATCAAAGTTCATAAAATATGAAACATTACCAAAAATACTGAATGTGGCACTTTCAATGTAACTATTAAAATGCTTCCATTGACATATAATTTCATTTTTAGTTCACCATCTTAAAAGTACTCAAATTGCACAGGAATTGGCAGATATATTCAGAGTGCACTGCACAGTAATGAGGACAGGATTTCTTGCCTGCTCTGAGGTACTGTCAAATGATAATTCAGTTTGCAAGCAGTGTCAGATCACTTTACATTCCATTATTTTGCTGTGATTCATGAAAAAATATGACAAAAGTAGTTCGATTTATTTTTCCTGCCTCAAATGTGAGCTAAGTTGTGATTCTACCACATATCTGCTCAGAGCTCCCAAAAAATACAGAAAAACAGACTAAATCTCTCCCCAGAAAGACAGTGATACAATTCACTAATCAAGCAAATTACATGGAATAGGAAAAAAGTGGATGCTCAGTTACTGATGGCAGACTGAGGCCATAAAAAATACAATAAAACATCTCTGTTTATTACCTTTTTATGGGAGTGTTTTGACTTTGGATTTCAGTACCCAACAGAAAAACAGATCCATTATAGAGCTACAATTAGCATGTGTGCCTTTTGCCTAAATCCTCCCTGTTCCTCAAGAAGCTCTGTAGACATTTCCCAGCGTGTCTCTGCTTTAATCAAAGCATGTCAGCCAAGATGCAGAGGCCAAGCAGGAGCTAAACACCCTGGGAATCCCAAGAGTTTCTCTGTGTGAGCTCCCTGCTCAGAAGGTCACAGATGGAACTGGATGAGGGACACTCATCACAATTTGACTTTTGTTGAAAGATGGTTTTTTTCTGCACTGCTGTCCTGAATAACCTGCTTCAGTCCTTCCCAAGAGCCAGGCTTCCTCCAGACTTTGTCTTCCTGATTCCTGGGAGCAGTACCACAGAGCACTCACTCCACTACATTTCCTGACTTTTTGACATATTTCCTTCTAAAAATAAAGCAGCTCCTCCTGTTGCAGTGAAGCAGAAGGATGACCACAGAAGGACACATCATGCCAATATTTTGAAGCTTTTATGAACTACATCATTAAATGATGACAGTAATTTGCTCAGCACAGCTCCCTTCCACTGCACATCTTGGATGCACTTTTGTCTGTAGCTAAAGTAGGTTGTGTTTGTTGACTCACTGTGGATTCAGCTTTTCCCCACATGCTGTACATCTGCTGCACATGCCTGCAGAGCCCCCACCCTTCAACACCCACAGCACACTGACATACTGAGTAACAACATGTGAAAGATTTCTACTGAATTTGGGCATTAAAAAAAAAAAATCCCAACCTGATTATTAGTTTTCATCTCCAAAACAAATCAGCAAGATTTGTTATTTACTGCAAGTAATTTTTTTAAATTTCAAATTGGTTTTTGCTACTGTACTTCTAAGAAATTCAGATCAGATGACACTCTTTCAAGTAAATTTTCAGTTTTCTTCCCTATTTTTTTTTCTTTATTGAATGCTTTTAATGCACCCTGGACCTAATCCTACAATTCACTTAACTTCCCAGCTGCTCTATGTGCAACCAAAGCCTGTCAGTAATTGGCACGTAGCACTTCATTCACATGAAGAAAATCTGTCAAAAAATTTTGTTATAATGTAACATGAAAGCAAAAATAAGAGTCTCTGAAGTTCCATAGACTGACGTGTCTCTCTGTGTTGGGAAACTCAGCATTTTCTGAGAAATATTCCAAAAGAAGAAGCAGATAGAAGGAATAATTTCTACCCTTTAGAGGACACCATGAGTGAAACAATCGTGAACATAAGCTCAGGTGGGGCATAACTTCTCTCATTATTTTTGAATTTTGTCTTCTTTTTGAAGACACTCGACAGGGCGTGATTTTAGAGAGGTAAACAGGTGAGCTGATTTCTGTATATTGTTATGTAGGTTTTGTGCAGTACCAAGCAAGATCTGATTATCCACATGAAATTAAGAATGGTGATCCTTCCCTTTGTCTCACATTTATTGTCCCATAGCTGTTTAGTCTGCAAACTGCTGTAGGCTTCTCTCTTGACATTACAACAAAAGGAATAGTAACATAGTCATGAGTATTAAAATTAATGAGAATCTTAAAATCAAAACAAAAAAAATATTACAAACAGATTAATATAAACCTATATATCCACATATATCCACAGCAGAAAACAAAACTTAATTCTTGAATTACTGCATAAGCATACTACCTGTCAGAGTTCCAGGTAGATTTTACAATGAAGTATCTTGCTCAGGACTGCATATATTTCCTTCCCCATACATAATTAAAGTTATTCCTATTTTACATCCCATAAATATTCACTGATGCAAGAGGGAAAATAGAACACTCTCTTCCCAAGATGCTGACAGAACCAAGCAGAACCTCATAAGGGATCCCTTCAAAGATCATCTTCTCTTGGCCTGAGAAACAAATTTAAAAGATCTTATGTGAGCCTACTGTTAGCAATTGCACTCCTGAATTATGCATGACTCTTGACTGCTCATAATAGGAACAAACTACAGTTTCATTAGTATATTTCAATTACTGTAGCCATTCTTACTCCTTGTTTGTTACAGTTAATTTTCATTTTTAGAACATCCTTGCACATTTGCTATCAGCAATGATGTCATGCTCAGAAAAAGGCTTATTAGACTCCTAATGCATTCTCTCTGTGCTGTCCCAAAGTATACAAATATATCAATAAATTCTAGAAAATTCTGCAACTTTATTTCACATACCACTGGTCTTCTGGTGCCTGTAGGAATAATTTTTGCCTAAACAAGAGTTTGAATTTAATCCAGTATCTGAAACTAGTGAAGCATTAATGTCACTTGATCTTTGTAGGAGTTAGACACACACACATTAGCACAGTACCTGCAAAATATAGCAAGACATATGTTAACTATAGCCTCATTTTGACCACCTGTCAAAAATCTTAACACAAAATACACCAGAAACTAAGTTGTCACTGGTCAAAAAGAAATAAATAATTATGCAACAGCATTTGCCTCATGCTGATACAAGTATTTTGGAGTATTTTTGGAGTATTTTGGTTAAAGTGATGTTAGTCTAGGGAATAGAGCTGAATTCTTTGGTGGAGTCAATACAGTTGTGCTAATAAGGGAACATTTCTTTCTTCACCCATCTTCCAGAAAAGGACCAGGAAAGGACTTGATCCTCTCTTCTTTGGGTTAGTCATTGTCAAAGTTCATTTCTGCCCTAGAAAATTATAGGACACCATTTCTGAAAAGCAGGTGTCCTGCCTGTCCAGGTGGCTGACAGCTAAACAGCCATAAGGACCCATGGAGCCTCTGGAGGGCTTGGGTACAGCTGCTTACCCCACATCAGGCCTCCTCTTCTGAAGCAAATCTCCCTTGTGTTCCCACTCTGGCTGAGATGGGAGCCAAAGCACAATGTCCAAGCATTCCTGAACTAGATGTCCTTGGGACAAAGCCACGCTGAGCTTCAGGACTGCTCTTGTCACCAGTGGACATTCAGTAGCTCCCTGAAGCAGACTAATGGCAACCTGAAGAAAAATCTGCTGAAATATGTTCAGTGTTGGTTCAGGTCCCCTGCAACACCCATTCCTCTCTACAGACCTGCCTTTCCTGAGCTGCAATTCATGTTAATTCAGGTGTAGACTCCACATAAATGGGGGCTTTGCACTAAGATTGAGAACAGCTCCACTCCAGTCAAATTCCCACTGGTTTGCACTTGATGAGGAGTGCAAATCTGTAGTCTAAATCAAAACTGCCTCTACCACACAAATTTGGACAAGACCATGTGTCTGGGAGTCAGGGATTTCCCACTAAGTTTGCCAGAGCAGGTGACCTTGAAGAGACAGGGCTGACTCAGATGCTGCTGGGTCTCACCACTGCATACATCACATAACACACTACCTCCTGCAACCCGACACCAGCTTCATCTGAGCTCATTTTCTATTCCACACCATTTCCTCCTGAGGTTTCTCATCAATAAATAAAGAGACATGCTGCTACCACAGCTGCTCTGCACCTACCTAACCCCTTACTAGCTTACAGGCACACACAACCTCCCACCCTCAAAACCCACACCTCTGGCACAGTGACACTGATAGAATGGAGATACCATCAGTGTCCAGGAGTTGTCTGTTTGCATGTTAATGGTTAGAATTCTCTTAGTACCACCATTGTAAATCTCCATTTCAAACGCTGATCCATACAAATTTAGAACTTCAATAAAACATTTAACTTCCTAGATTATAAAAATAGCTCAGGTTTTAAAGCTGTCAGAGAAGTAAGAACTAAAGCATGAATTAATGGGTGCAGAGAACGTCGGAGAAGAAATATCCATGTTCAGTGAAGACACTTTCAGATCCTGATCAACATAAAGGTTGAGTAATTAGATAAAGCAGTAAAAATTCTGAAAGCAGCCTGAAATGCCATTAATTTGACAATGAGAATGTGCACAAGGAATATTGGAGAATTTGGATTATCTGTCTGGGTAAGATGTGAGGAAAGCTTGAGCCTGTCTGCTCTGTGTTGGGGTGACTGCCTGAGTCCTTTCACTATCCAACAGGACAAACATCTGCTCCCTCTCCAGCACTGACCAAACACAGCACCCTCTGAACAAGAAAAAAATGCAGGTGTTGATAAAACCTGGGAATTCCCAAGATAAATTTTGAGTTCAGCAAGCCAGCACAGAAACCCAATGAAGTAAATTCTAGAACAACTCATATTTCAGTTCCCTTCCTTCTGCTTGGCTTATCAAAAAGCATTAGAAACATCACATCTGAAAAAGCATCTGCATTTTAATAAGGGAAGGAGAGCCATGTCAAGTTGTGTGCCAAGCCAAGCTATTTTAGACCAGTTTGCTGGCCATTTATGCTTTCATTTCAGCTTTAGGCCAAGTGAAAACGCATCTAGAATGAAAATAAATGCAATCTCATATACATAGGTTCCAGACCTTAAAATATTAGCTTGAAGTTTCCTAGTGCCTCATTCAGGTAAGTTTGAAGAACACTAGTGTTTCAATTCAGCTTCAAATCACCAGGAACACTAAAGTGTTCAAATCCATAATTAAAATATCTCACTTTCACTGAAAATAAGGTGTGACCCAAACAGAGATGGACAAAAAGCAGTTGTATTAATTACTCAACCATTAAGGCATACACTTGTAGAGGTCCTCAAATTCTGGCCAGATCATTAGCTGCTTCTGCCTTCACTTCATCATCAAAGGACAATTTATCTCCTTCTTTGCCTTCTACTCTCTCCCAATAGCCTTTTCACTGTACTCCATAAGAAAACCAAGCATGAGATTTCTTCATTTTTCTAAAAACCACCTCCAAATTGTTCACTGACCATGTATCTTTCCAAAATATTTAACGTGATCTTCAACTCTTTATTCACAAAACACTTCTTCTGAAATGCCCACAAAAGTCAGCAAACCTGGCTTGATCCTGCAACAGTCTCCAATATCTGATACTTCATTTAACCATAGACTTAAAAAGCTGTACACTTCTATTAGCTTACATACATTATGCTCTCTCATTTTTGTTAATACACTAAGTTCTTTATTACTCATTATATGCAAGTATATGCTATTGCTTCAAATCATGTAATTCAAATTATAACTATTGAAATAGTGAAGTTATTCAGAAAGACTGACAGGAGCTGTCATGGTCATAAATCTCTTCAATATCAACAGCCTCAAAAATAATAAAAGCAAGATTGTCAAGGACCAATATATAAACAAATAAAATGGACTAATTCAAGTCAGTATATGTTTGACAGCTCAGTAGCCTCTGCATCCCTGAAAATCTCTACAGGTAACTTTGGAAAAAAGAGCATGACCTCCTCAGTCACTAAAGAGGCTTTCTGGAAAATACATTCTTTACCTCTATGTTTATTTTCACCTTGTACTTTTATTACATTTTCATAAAGCATGATTGCATCCTTTGTCCCTTTACAATAAATTTTAATTAGAATTACTGATGAATTAATTAGAATTACTGCTCTACATGAAAGCAGTTTTAGTTTGCAGTTGCTATATGTTGGATTATGTTTGCTTATATATTTTATCTTTGGCCTTGCTGCTGATTTCTACAGATCCTTACAGAAACAGATTTCAAACTCAATAATGGAGACAGTAATAAAATAAGAGTGAGAGTGATGTGCCATGCACTTCTGTTTGACCAAGTGCACCCATTTCATCAAGAGTTAACTCAAAATGCTTACTAATGTAAATAATCCACTCACAGCATGAGCTGACTTCAGCAAGTGCTCATATGTAATGTTTAATGTTTAGTTATGTGTACAGATAGCAAGAATTTGATTCTACAAAACGAACAATTACAAGTATCAGTTTCTCTTCAATATATGCCCATCACTGTTTTGTGTTACAGTCAAAATTACAGACTAAATTCTGGATGTCACTGTCAGAATTGAGATCATAATTACTAGGGCAGTTTAAAAAGAAGCCCTCTTATAATTTCCTGGTTTGTTTGGGGTTTTTTTAATTATTATTTTTTTGCCTGGACAGACTCTTCGAGTGAATCCAATAAAATGCAATACTATAATTCACAGCTGCAGTGCTAATGGCTAGAGAAGGAGGAAACCATTAAGAGACAGCCTCTCTACTGCTGAAAGCTGCTAATAATCCCACTATTCCTCATTTTTATGACTGCATATTTTATGAATGATAATCTGCTCATTACATATTGCCATAAACACTCTGGTTTAGCAATGAAAATAGGCATCAATAAAGTACACACCCTAGAAGCTTCTCTGCTAATATTTCAGTGTCTCCTAATGTATATCATGGTGATATTTTCCCCTGGCCCCCACACTGGGTAACTATGTGAACTATTATTTTTAGCTGGAAGAAGTTCATGTATAACTTATACACTATCTGCAGCCATAAACCAGTTTTGTCAGATGCCTAAAATCATACTGAATCTGCCTCATTAATTTTCCCCTGCTGTAAAATATACCCACCCAATATATTAATATTCCTCCAGCTTCCATAGTCTTGACCCAACAAAGCAATAAGAATACTGTAAATTCTGCATCTGAGCACTATTCATAGTAGTGTGAACCTTTACCTTCACTCAAGCTATTACAGTCATTGGTGGATGTAATTCAAGGTACTTAAGAATTGAGGACAAGCTATAAAACCCACTGAATTTTAAAAGCTATTTTAACCTATTTGGAAATATTTTCTTTTCAGCTTCATGTATCTCAGGTCTCTTTGTTAGCTTGAAAATTCAAGAAGTACTAGAAGCTTTTAATCACCTCTGTGATGACTTGAGATTAATACCATTCCTTCCTCATGATAAAATAAACTTTTATTAACCATTCTTTTGAATGACAACTCCTAGTATCAATTTTAATACCATAAGTTTTGGCAACTTGCTTTTTAATTTCATCAAGGTTTATTTTTTTGGTTGGTTCGGTTTATTTAATTTATTTATCACATATTACAGCTACAGCTCTCTTATTCCATTTGTGAACCAATTACACCAATTTTCAAAATTACCTGGTACAAGCCAGGCTAGGTGTGTTCCCCAGAGGAAACTAGGAAAATGCAGCATAACTGCTGGGTTAGAACTAGTTTTTGCAGCTGAATTGGGGTAATAAACTGGCATACAATTGTTGCTAAGTGCCAAAAAATCAACATAAAATAGTACTTAAATGTGAAAAGCGCTGTGGGATTTCTGCTCTAATTAGTGTGCTGCTTTATCAGAAGAGTATTTGGTAACCAAAAATGAAGATTTTGCCACATTAAAAAGACAAAAGCAAGGAGAGTGGCTCTTGGCTTTCTATTTCATAGCATCTTCACAAGACTGTTCTGTAAGCACAATTAACTCAGATGTTTTGTTATTCATTAGAATCTGATGCTTCCCAGTACCTTCCACACCAACACTCCCCTCTCAAGACCCCCACAGCCTCTCAAAGGATTCACTTTTCTTGTTTCTCCTATTATATTCTTCTTTCTTGTTTCTCCAAATATATTCTGTCTTTTCCTGTCAATAAAATACAGTAAATGTCTTGGAGTTACACACAAACTGGCCAGAATGTTCTGCTGCTGATTGATCATTCAGCTGCTGCCAAAAAGAACAGATCACATCTGAGTTTTCCTCACCTTTCTCCCAGCAGGAGACTAACAGGTCTCCCTCCGTTATTGAACTTCTGATTTTCACCAAAAGAAAAAATAAATAGGGAAAAACCCAAACAAACAAACAAAAAACCAAAACAGAAAAGCAGGGGGAAAAAGGCAAGAATTTAGTACTTTTGATACCTTAGGCTTCTAGTAAAGTTTTCTATAACAAGATTCAAATGTTTTTGGAGACAATAATAGGAGAGACTGGTGGACATCATGATTACAGAACCACGTTTTCTTCAGAAATCAAGCTCCTTTCCTGGAAAATCCAAAACATCCATCAGCCATAATGGACTTTTCAAACTACCATGATTATGCAAGGCCATTTCTGGACAAGGCATCAACCCCCTCAAACTAGAAAATACAGGAAAAATATTTAAACTTTACTGCTAGAAGTATAAGCAAATGTTACACTGTTTTGTCTTTTTCATTTACTCTCCAGCAAGAGCAGCCATATTTTATCTTGGCCAAGAGAAAACTGTCATGGTTATCAAGATGCATTATGCTGGTCATCTTCTGCCCAGCCCTACATCTTGCCCAAGGCTCAGAACTGAGAGGCAAACACAAAAACATGGGCTTAATTCCAAAAATTAATTTAAAGTAATAAAAAAAAGGTTACTTCCCTCGGGACATTTAAATGAATAATAAAACTGTTACATTACTGACTTTATCTGGAGAGGTCAGCATTTCTATTTGGGGTCTATGCTATAAATCAAGATACAAATCAAGCCAAACAATAACCTGTCATACTTTGCATTAATGTCTGATGGACAAAATAGTCCTCCTCTGCATTAATTTCTTACATATGAGAGTAGCAGCCTAGAAAGATACACAAGTCCATGTAACAGGGAAAGGTTCTGCAGATAAACACACACCTGCACAGGCATAAATGGGAGCTACAGTAGTTGAAGCCTAAATATGGGACGATGAGGTAAATCAGAAAACAACAGAAAACAACAAACCAAAAACTTAAATCAAACAATCCCCAAAAACATCCCAATACATCATTTTATTTACACATTGCCCAAGTGACTGCTGAAAACCAGGAAAACAAAACTCATCACTTGCAATGCAAGAACAAACCACAGTTTAGGGCTGATCATTGAGGGAAATCATATGTGTAAAAGTTTCCTATTTATGAACCAGCACTTGCTCTAAAATCATGCAACAGCAGTAATGGACAAAAATCCCTCAACAGCAATAACCACATAATTTTTTTTCCCTATCAATACTAATATTTTGGTTTAATATTCTACAAGGTTTATTAAAAGTACCTTTTAAAAAGTATGTCTAAAGATTATCAGCATTTCCAGTGAATCCAAAATGCAAGCTTGAAATACTTGACCATTAAAATGCTGCTAAAAGTTGCATGGAACAATTAAAAAAATCTGAGAAAACTTGGCAAGTAAAACTATTTTTTTTTTTTTTAACTGGGGACAAAAAGGGTCCTTGAGTCCTCCAGGTAGCTCACACACAGAAGAGAATTTGACCTTGTCAATTTGTTGTTGTTGTTGTTGTAGTCGTTTCTACGGGGCTGTTTGACATACAAGTTTTTTTTGGTAGCATCTTGGCTGAATTAAAAACAGACAACATCACTTTAAGCTGTTAATGCTGATGGGGGCAATAAACTGCATATTGAGTAAGAAAAGCACACCAGTGTTTTCAATTTAGGAATTGCCAGAAAGAAACACCCATTAAAAATTTAAGTTGCCAGTTCATGCTTTGGTTTGGGGCAAATATCAGATGTTGAATGTTTTTCCAAGAAAACATGCTAGAGAATTCAAGGCCAGAGTGTTGAAGACTCCATATCAGGGCATGTATTCCACACTTATTCCACACTCCTTTTTCCTATTATTGATGTGGCAGAGAGCCTCCAAACAGTGCAAGAGTCTGTCCCCTATCTGCTAATATTACCAAGAGCCAAGTGTAACATTAAATTTTTACTTCTTGAAAGCCTTACCCTGTGCCCACGGCTATTTGAAATAACCAGCAGATGTCAAGACTAGATAAAGTAGTTCTGGGGGAGGGATCTGGAGGGAAGCTAATTCAGTGCTGTGACTTTGGAGGTATAGGACAAATGACTGGTTTGACTTTTTTAAAATTTATTTTTAATTTCTGAGTGACATCTTACTCCCTTATTCTAAATAGTCTTCAAAAGATGACATTATTTTCTTCCTCTTCAAAGCATCCTTAAAAATTATGATAGATCCTATCAGTAGAAATTTTGGTGATCTCACCAAAATACCAGGTGTTTAGTCTTCATTAAAGTCTTGGGAAAAAAAAAAAGAAAACCTAAAACCAACAAACAAAGCCAACAAAAATAAACAAAACAACCAAAAATCAAAACAAACAAACAACAAACAAATACAAACAGACAAACAAAAAATCCCCCTAAAAACCACACACACACAAAAACCAACAAAAAAACAAACAAAAAAAACCTCCAAACAAAAACCACCAAAATCAACCTTTCTGAAAAAGGGCTTAGTAGAGGTTTGATGGCAAGCATAGCAGAGATACAATCATGAGTGATGTAATACCTAAAGAATTAAATCAGAGGCACTGAACTTTGACATAAATAATCAAATAACCCTGAATATTTCTACAGAGATGCAGCAGAAAGGAACCATTGGCAACTACATCTTAAAAAGATGATTTCTCAGTATGTGCAATTTAAGGGGGGGAAAAACCCAATGACAATGTACACAACCTTCAATTATGACAGGACATACAATAAAGAGATTTTCTTCTCTTACACTACATTATGTGTTCTAGAAAACAGCATAACTCACATTTAGCATCCTCCCTACAGACTTGAAGGAAATCATACTTTTTATGGGGACATTTCATACCTCTCTGTATTTTTTTCAGTCCACAGCCTGCCTGATGTTCACAGCAACACTGCACACTGTTCCCACTTCATCATATATAAGGCTAGGCCATGGTGGGATGAGCCATCCCTTCCAGAACGTGGAACATCAGAGTCCGTGGCACGTTTCACACTGGTGAACATACACAACACTGTTTCCCAAAAGAGATGGAGAAGAGCCTCTACTACCTTTGCTCAGCTCACAAGAACTGAGTTCTCAAAGGAGCAGCTTTTGGGATGCACCACTTCTCAGTCACTTAAACCTCTCCAAGTTCCACAAAACCTTGATGGAGCAGAGCTCCAGCTCCAGACTGTTACTGCAAGAGCCCCAAACCTCCCTTCACACCATACTCACAGTAGGCCCTACCAATTCCTTCTGACTTCAGAACACCCATGAGGAATCAAGAAACTTCATCTTTTCTTACACAAATACAAGAGAAAAAAACTGACCTATCCTTTGAACAGGCTGTCAATTATTTTTCTGTTTGTTCTGAGCCAGAAATCCTTCCAGTTTAGGGAAAGGACAGCTTCGTAACTACCCCTCCTCCCCAGTAGTATCTGTCCAATCATTTTGATAATGGGATTTATAGATATAACTGGCTGAATAGTCTAAAGTTTCTGGTAAATATCCAAGGAAATATCAAAAAGTCACAATTACTTCAACAAAAGAAATTCAAAATTGGATGCTCCCTTTATAAACTCCTTGCAGGGGGTAGAAATGGTAGAGCATTAAACAAATCTGGTCTGGCAGTGCAATAAGCCTGAGTAAGAAACAGTGTTAATTAAACCTGTTAAAGATCAGAATAAAAGTTGGAATCTCTCCAGTTCCACCCCAAAGCTGTTCTAACAGGTTATCTACTGTCTTTGCTGTGCCCTTGCCTTCATCAAATCATCTTTTAGCTTTTTTACTGAATGAAGAGAAGAGGTTTAACTCTCTGAACAAAGAAAGTGTAAGAGATACCTCTAAGCTGCAGATGATCTTGGAGAGCTAGCCTGTGACACAGAGCTCATTCCATCGTGTTGCTCTGAAGTTCTGAGGATTCAAAAAGGATTTTTCACCATTGGAAGCAAGTTAATAGAGTCAGAGATAAGTTTCAGGGATGTGATAAAGTTAATTCCTCACCTGTCCACTCCTTGTCATATATCCCCAGACTTACCAGGAGCTGGGGCAGGGGGGCACAGGGCATTGTGCAGCAGTGATCAGGAGTGGAGGAGCCACAGTGAGTGATTTGACACCAATCACTGATCAACAGGACACACATCTGTCTATTCTGACATACTGGGGACAATGGTGGTTGTTTTTATCCTGACCACAAGCAGAAAGTAAAAAATAAACTAAACTAAAATTAAAAGACTAAACCAAGCAGGTTCAAAGGCTTATATGAACCCTGCTAAGGTGGCTTTTTGAAAGTTCATGCAGTGTTTCATGCTTACATCTACTGGTTTTCTCTTCTAAACTGAAAAGGAGGAAGGAAATATGTTGACTAAATGCTGTCATCCCATGTTAATATAAAAAATCACCAATCAGTTAGATCCTCCTGACAAGCACATATCTGATTTTTCTTTTAAATCTTATCTCTAGAACATCCATTTACTTGTGTCACTACTTCAATTTATGTAGAGAGTGCTGAAAAGAGTGTAAAATTTGCATGGAAGACACCACTAAGTATTACATGCACTTAATGGAAATCCCTTCCCCATTGAGAACTTTATAACTAGGGTAATGAAAATTTTATCAGGTCGTAACTTAGAAGATTAGAAGACTGGTAGCACATTACTCTAAAAATCAAATCTGATTAATGTTTAATTGTAGCAATGTGCAGAGGTATTAATTAGGTGTACTTTCTATGACTCATAAATAGCTATTAGAGCAAAAACAAGAATAATTTGAAGATTAGCATGAAGAGAATGGTATACTTGAGTGGTAAATTATAATTAAATTGAATGGACTTTGTGTAAAATAATAGAAATTGTCATCCAATATAATAATTTTGATGCATAATGCAGTTATAACAAATTTTCCAGCAATCAAGTCTGACACCTTTTCCTCAGGATATTTTTTTGTGCAGAAGACACAGGTGTGAATAAAAATTCATTTGTGCTTTCCAGTGAGAACTACAGGGCAAATCTTAAAACCCATTTCCCTCCTTTGGCTGTTACTGCACCCCTGAAGCATCCATGCAAGCTTTGTTTACAAGGGAGGCACAGGTAAGGCTCTGGGTTTGTATATTCAAGTAAGTGTTACAACTGAACTTGAAATTCTGAGACCTTTCATTTTGGTTTTTTTGGGTTTTTTAAATAAGTGATCCTCAAAGTCACTCAGGAGTTATAAATCTTGTTTCAGAACTGCATTTCTCCTGAGAGACACTTTTCTGGTGCATTTGTTATCAAGATGGAGCCCAGGAATATTCTCACTGCTCATTCTGCTTCCTACAGTCTTGCAGAACCATTTTTCTGTGTCTGTAAGATATAGCTTACACTGCATTCCTTAAAATACCACTTCTACTAATAATAAATAAGCACCTACTGTTCATGATCTTGCAGAAAATGCTGAAAATGTCACCAAGAGGCACCAACATCCAAAATATATCAAATGAATCCAAGATTTCTGGTTTTTATACCAACATAACAAACTTTAGGTATCTGCTTTTGGCATGAGCCACATTTTCTAAACGCATTTTAACTAAAACAATTGTAATTGGAATTAGCTTCTATGATACAGGTCTGGAACAGTACCAGAATGTAGAACAAATACATAATCTTGTACCTAACGAAGAAAAATAGGCTACAAGGCATGAAGAAACTCATGTCTCTTATTTGTTATTATTATATATTGCAATTACATTTCTGTCATGATTTTAAAACCCTAAGTTCATAACCAAAGAGAAGGTAATTAAATGGTTAAGATTCAAATTTTTCATTAAAAAAAAAAGCAAACAGGGCAGTGATAGAACACCAAAGAAACTTCTTTGTATTTTTATTTTCATTTAATACCAAGATTAGTAACTCTATTCAAGGAGCTGAATGTTGGCCAGGTGAACCTCTGGATTACCTATCTTTAATGCTAATACCATTTTTTTTCTGTTGCCATGTGGCAAAAAAGTCTTTATGTGGCAGGTCTGCAATGTGAAATTGAAAAGTTTACATTTCTTGAAGGCTCAAAATACACAAGCTCTGCATGACAGGTTTCTATTATGCACTGAGTATCTGCTGTTCTGGAAATATCTCGGAAATGAGAATAGAATGAAACAAATTATTTGGCACAGTCTTTGTGAAAAGCATATTTTGAATTTTCAAGAAAATTCATTAATACTGGCAACCACACTTACCTATTTCCTATTATTCAGAGAATGTGAGGTGAGGAAAAAGTGACCAAAATGTTTTGCCTCAAGAGTGATGTGAATTTTCTCCACTTACACTTATGTCAAATACCCTCTTAATTGCACAATAACGAACAGAAACCCGACCCAACAACTTAGCTCTCTATCTAACTTTACAGCCTTGAAATACTTAAAGCAGGAATTTGTTTTGAGCAGGAAACAAACTGGGGAGTTGCAGCTGGCTTGTAAAAGGCTACTTGTTTTTAAACCATTAAATTATCTTTTAAAAATATCTCTCATTCTAATGTATTAATTTTTGGTTACAATTACTGGGGGTTTTTTGAGTTTTATAACAAGTGATTGATACAGAAAATTATTATGTTGCCTATGTTAATAAATCAAGAAACTAGGAGAGAGAATTCAGATTTGAAGCATCTCAGGTAGCTAGAATTGGTAATAAAATTTTTGTAAACTCCTTTTATAGCTAGAAAAATACCCACTACAACATGTAAGAGAGTGTGTCACCTAATTGCTCTTTTTCATCACTATAGTGCTTAATCATAATGTCCCTGGTCCGCATCTCCAGACATATTCAATTGTGCTAAGAGGTGATAAATTCAGCAGTACTAACAGATTTAGAAAAGGTTTTGACCTTTGCAAATGTACGTTGAGTTCTAGGAATTGTGGATGTGCCATGTTTCACGTTAAGAGCAGATGCACCATGACATTTTTCCTTTAATGTGTCTCTAATGCTGGGCAACTCTTGCAATGCTCTACAAGTTTCTTGCCTCCTGCACATCTAAGCAATTGTAGAAACAACAGTTAGGAATCTTTTTTGTTTATTTTACAAAATATGAAGTAAACCTTCATCCTGAATTTTGATTAAAAATCTTTCAGGAAGTTGTTGCTATATGGATCCTGATTTTAGAAAAAGCAAGCAACAGCAGTCATGACTGTAATGACCATAAAAAAGACCATTTTGTCATCAATATATAAAAGATGTGCTTTCACTAAAATTGGTTAAAAATTTTCTTTCATATACTGAATAAAAAAGAAAATTTTCAAAATCCTCTCCATTCTGATGCACAGCAACAAAAATAAACCTTCTAACTTTTTAAAACCAAGAGATAAAACAAAGATTCAGTCACCAAGGTGAGTCAAAAGTTGAGTTGTGAAGCCATAGTGTGGGAGTCTGGATCAGGTCCCAGTCTGAACTAGGTGGTGAAAGATTTTGAATCCAAGTTTCTTCCAGTCCCACTGAAGCCAGCACTAGATGGTTATTGGTGCCAAGCAAAGATTCCCTTTGCATTCTGCCTGGTACATTCTATCACAATCTTGAAATTTTTCCACATTCTGGCTTCCATTGAGAAATGAGACTGGGAAAAAAACCTCATTTTTCTAGTTTACAGAACACTAGTACCTAGACCAGACCACTGGTCTTCCTCTTGCTGCAGCCAGTTCCTGGCAAAGAACAGGTGTTCACTGACAGTAAATGGGTAACCCTTGATTTACCTCTGCAAGGTTTAGGTTTGGTGGTTTTAACCTATCTGAGATGAAAATGACAAGTTTGAAATCCCATAAAGATTTTCCTGAGTGTGGTGTATGTGCTTAAGATAGGGGGAAAAAACAACGAAAAGAAAGAAAGAAAGATGAGCATCCCAACCAGGACATTTATAAAAAATGCCAGCTGAACAGCAGCAGAAAAGCCTGCTAACTGCCTAAAAATCAGCCCTGAGAGTCAAAGCCCTGCTATTACCTCCCTAATAGGATCAAGAGGAGAAGCACTAGTTTTTCTCTTGATATCATAATTTAGCATCCCTCTGAACCTGTTAGGCCCACAAGGAAGCACAGCAGAGTGGGGTGTAGGGAAGGTGCACCCTTCTCCACCTCCTCAAGAGATTTCATGATTATACTCTGCCTTCTCCACGTCCTCCAACCTACCACAGGTTAGTAATGAGCCTCTGACTAGAAACTCTCTTGCAATTTGACTCTTAAAAAACAATTACAAAATACTCCAAACCAGTAAGCTTTCTAAAGCTTTTCTGATGTAGAAATCAACCCTGGCTATAATTTAGAAAAAAACACTAACAATGTTAGGAATGGTTGTGATAATCCTATCAGTAGTACATGTGTGGGAGAATGTGATTCATGCAAAACCATTTCCCTGTCTTGATTTTTCATGTTACTGAACATTACAGGGAAAAGGCAGCACAAAACCATCAAATATTTTCAGTGAGAAAAGGAAGGGCTGTAGGAACCAATTAGGTTTGCCAGTAAACCAGAAGTGCCTGTGACTGGTGCCTCTGAGGGTCAAAAGCAGCAAATGCCACGCACCAGTATCCTGATTTTACCCCTGTATCAGGGGATAGTGAAGATTAATATCATATTTAGAAATGCTGAACAATACCCCCGTTGCAAGACAGACAAAGTGGCAATCCTGACACAGTTGCAGCAACAAATTTATTCATTGTTTTTCTTCCAACCCAATGAAAGGACATACATTATCAGTCTGGACAACTTCTAATACTTTGGGGCAATGAAGCAAATCCACGACCTACCTTTGCGACTGCAGAAGTGCAAAGTAAGCTGGTGAAGCTGCATGACACAACTTGGGGGTGAAGGAGGTTAGGCAGGGTGATTAAAGGAGGGTGCTCCAGAGGAAACCCCAGAACACAGTCCTCTGACAACAGCATGCACAGAAAATCAAGATTTAGTCCCGGTGAAAAATGCCAAAGAGAGAAAACCTCTCTCCATGCTTAAAGTGTTACTGAGCTTTTATAGCACGAGCCTGAAGTTGTGACAACTCTTAATAGCCAAAGGATTTTTTAAATCAACATTCATTACTAAAATATTGGAAAGCTGCATCACAAATAGTGAGCAATGTTAAGAAACCAGAAAGTTTACATCAGCAATGAAACAGGAAAGCTTATCTTCCATGACTTGTGAGCGATTTTCATGTTTTAGATAAACTTCATGCACTACTTTGACAAGAAACCTTAAAAAGCACTTCACAAAGCTGCAAAGCTAAGTGTTCAGCCAGTGAACTGGCCAAATAGCTCAAAAAGCTGAAAAATAAATTCACCTCAATTGCATGTTATTTTTGCAATATAACCAAATGTGTTTTGCTCAGCAATCTTTTTAGCCCATTGGGGTTATTTTGGATTTCCACCAGGATGGTTCAAATTACCTCACCACTCCCACACATCAACCAAAGCAAACACTTGCTAACATTTGAGAGGTGGGCGAGGAGGCAAACTTAGTTACATCACCACCACCTTTCCCAGAAGCTGACGAGGAGGCACATGCCAACAGTCAGTGAAGAACACACCAACAGGCCTTTGCTGGGCTGGAGAGCAGTTCCCAGCCTTACAGATCCAAGTTTTTTTCCCTCATTTAGTGGCAAAGCAGTTCTCTAGTGTTAAACAAGAGGGGATGTTGGTATGGCAGAGGGAGAGAAGGTTCTGCCTGGTGCTGCTGTAGAATCTTGGACTTTGCTGCTGACACTAAGACCAATGGATATTAAAAGAAAATGCTCAGCAGCATCTCACTCTCTCCCTTTTGTGGATCTTTAGGAACAACAACAGAGAACCTCACTGCAGTTACATCCAAGCATTCCTCTTAGATCATTCCTGGATGCAAGCCTTTCAGTTAAAAACTGCAGCATAAATGGGAGCATGCAACCTAAGAAGAACCTGCTCTACCCACCCCTTGCTGGCAACAGTGAGCACATCCAGGCTAACTTTAGCAAAAACACACACCAGAAGTCTCCATGGCATTCCCAATACTGGTAGGAATGGAGCCCAATCTCGAAAGCATAAATTAGAGCTGGCCTGCCTACAGAACCAGATCCACTGCTTACCATCAAGCAGAGAGATTTTTCCAATACCCAAGAGCATTGTTGCAATTAAACCAGCTATTTTTTACCTTATCCTGACAGACAGACAGACAGGCAGCACAAATTTGCCATAGTCATGATTGCTAATGACCTATAAGTACTAAAACATGGATTTCATGACCAGGTGCTCTCAATCTTCTCTTTTATATACAAAACAGAGCCCCTTTCTTGACTTCTTGGGAATTTTATAAAACTACAGCATTCAATAAACTAGAGTATATTGCTGCTGCTTTTAGTAGCTGCCTTCTCTCCCTACCTTCTTTTGAAAAGCCAAGTACTCAAAACTGGACATCCTTCTTCAGCTAAGATCCCAGCAGAACTGTGCAAACATCAAACTTTTCCTCCTCTGCCACCCCCTCTGTTGTCAATGCATCCCAGATTGATGCCTGTCTGTGTCTGCAGCAAATTGCAATCAGCTGTAACTTCCCAATCTTTTCTGTAGAACTACTTCTAGGCCACAATTATTCCTCATTTTATAGCTGTGCATTTGATTTTTCCATCTTAAGGTACAGGAATCGGCGCTTTCCTTTGTAGAAATTCATCTTCCTGATTTCAGATTATTTCTCCACTTTATCAAGCTCATTTTGAATTTTAATCAGTTCTCTACAGTGCTTGCAACCCCTGTCTCCCCTCCTCCCACACTAGCACAGCTTGGTGTCATCATGTACCACACTACAGCTGTGACAAGGAGACGTGCTGGTGGTTTTTTTGAGTTTGAATATGCAGTGAAAAGCAAGTGGAAAGAAAAGAAAATCAATGCCTTAAGAATGCCAGTTTAAATAGCCAGCAAAATATTAAAAAACTAGATTAGGAATAAAACCCCAGAAATCTGATATATCTTGCAAAGGAGAATCTCAGCAGAGCACTAAGTTGCAACAAGTTTTTAGCTCTGGAGAAGACATTGCCCCTTAATTTAAGCCCTTGGCAGCGCCTATCTTTAAGTATATAACCACATTGATAAGGAAATATAACCAGGGGACTTCTGTGTTTATTTATGGACCAGGCAATTTGTGGTGGATAACATGAGTTTGCAGCACTTTAAGCCTTGCTCCCATCTTAATTATATTATTTTTATAGGTTTCCTGGAAAGAAATACCCAAATCATATAGCCACAGTTCCATTATCTCCTCTGTATTATCCAGCGATTTTTTTAAAATGTATTAATATCACAGCCATCTTTTAGCCTCAGAGTACATATGCAGGTGTTTTTTTAGACAAGCAATTAGAAGACTGGAAAGTCTTACAAAATGTTCCTCTGTATTGTTCCATGGAGAGCAAATCTGGAAGAACCAAACAAGCGCAGCATCCCATGGCACTACTACAGCCACGAGTTACTGCTCACTGTGCAAAGTGACTTGCAGATGTATGTACAAAAATCTTGCAATTAAAAGAAAATAAAAATCCTTAAATGGGAAGTCACCTCCAAAAATTAGCATAGTTGCTGTCTTACAAACAGTCCATGCATATGGATATGTGCTTCCTACTAAAACCCAACTTTTTTTCATGTCAAGGGCGGGCAATTTGACATTAAAACATTCCTTATTTGAACTTTATTAGGAATTTCATAGCACATTAACTAAAACATCAGAACCCCACTTGCTTTGGAAACAAGCAGTAGAGAATTCCCAGCATTCCCTTGTCTTTTCCTGTTTGCTGAGTAGCAAATCAAAACAGTACAGAAACCTGGGATATCAGGGAAGGCTCTCTGGGAAAGAAATAAACCAAAACCAACTTGTCAAATGGGACTCCCTGCTGCTGCCTACCATGTGGTGCTCTAGTGAGCTGCATCTGTTCAGCTATTAAACATCATGGTGAGTATGATACTGACAGCAGTGGCATTATGAAATATGCTGAGTGGTTATTAAGGCTCCCTAGAATAATCTTTCTGCTTTTTATTTTGGTTGGTAGAAGTTACTGTAAAGTAGCTTCATGTATGATAACGCCCTAAATGAGATGATACTGCTGCATAATCCACTGACAGCCCTAAAAATTCCATCTGCTGTGCAAGGGAAACGCTGAGTACCTCTGCTCCAGGAACTCTCCACTGTTCCCTGGAATTCGTTGAGTCAGGAAAAAAAGCCCCATTTTGGAAACAAGGACATTAATGGAGTTTCACAGGAGACAGGAAGAATGCAGTCTGTTGCATTTGGTTTGTAGGCAGGCAGTAAGTTGCAAGTCCATCAAGGGGGAGGAATGAACTAAGAGATTAGGGACCCAAAGTGGAGCATGATGATATCTGCTGAAGCTGTAATGCTTCATCCTCATCCTTCAATCCAGAGGCCAGGAATGAAGAGGTGTACCTGACCCAAGAGTGGAATAACAGAGAGAAGAATTCCCAGTCCTCTACGGGCAGCTTTCCGAGCCCACAAAAATGTGTAATGCTGCAGCAGAAAGTGTGATTTACATCTCCCTGAGGGAACATCTGGACTTACACTTCGTCCTTGACTGAGCATATATCATCACCTACAAATTCCAGCAAAAGTTAAAGCCACGTTAGTAGCTTCATGCTGCTGCACTGAAGGCTTTGGGATAATTTCATGGAGAACTGGCAAAACTGAAGAGCTGTGTCTTTTCTTTGTTCCTCAGCATCCCTTATTCAACGTAAGCTAGGTAATTATCGAAAGCCAGGAAATGCATGAGTCAGTTCCTTCAGCTAATCCACCCTCTGAAGCATTAGCATGTTTCAGTGTAAATGGGCTTTCACAAATAGTGAGCTATTTAAGCCTCTCCAAACACTTAACAGGGAAACTCACCTGTTGTTAGTGGGATTGTTACATTAAACATAAGCCACCAGAACACAGAACACTGACAGTATCAGTTCATTAAATCTTTATCCTGTCTGGTATTGTTGCAGCAATTCCTCTGAGTGGTATGATCTAAGCAAAAAGAAAAAAAGACTTAACAGCAGCAGCAGCCCACTGTCAAGTAGGAAGAATCACTGCTAGATTCAAAGGGAAGGCAAATAATGGCCACCTATGGTTGTTGCTGGGAGAGAAAGCAATAGGCTACTCAGTGATCCACCAGCTGTGGACATGCACTGATGTCAAGGGTGTCAAGCTCAGGTAAGAGAGACAGTGATTAAAGAGCATAGACAAGTAAATGAAAGGAAGATGAAGATCTAACTGGCAGCCAGGGTTTCAGAAAACACAAATGGATTCCCTGCTCTGGCTCTGTTTCCTGCATAACCCTGGTGCAACGAGCTAGTGCCAAAGACTGCAAAAGTTAAGTAAGTTAATTGTATGAAGGCAGGAGCCAAGGCCTGTGTTCAGTTCCATCCTCCCCTACACCCATCCAGTGATTTTACTCCAGTTCTTCCTCGCTGATATGGTGGTGTAAGGAAACAAGGAGGAAGGCTCAAGACCATGAAACAGTCTAGAAGGAAAAAAACAAGCTAACATTAAATATGAAAAGAAGTTTTCAGTTTGGTGATGGCACTGAGGCTTCACAGAGCAAAATCTGAATTAAGTGGTCTAATTAACTAATTGTGAGTTACAATTAAGGTAGTATCTCACAAAACCAGAACAGTGTCAAGATGAGCTTTCATTATTAGCACAAAGTGATTAACTATATTAGCAATATTTACTTAACAAATGACTGAAGGAAAGCAGCAGGCTCTGTAAAATTGCTTCTGCACCTCACCTTCCAGCAGTAGTTTCCTGGCTTGATATAGATCCTGCTCATACTTACTCATATTTCTGCAATATTTTCAAACAAATCGATAGTGGAAGTGGTGGGATGAGAATTACTTGGAGCGAGGATCAGAATCTGCTCAGGCCACCAGCAGCACTTTTGCCCTCGTCTTGTTCTGCATCAATAGGCTAATCACTCTCACTGGTATTAAAAATAATATTGTTCATACTGCATGTCCACTGAAAAAACACTACACTAGGGCTTTGTGCAGCCGTGCACACTTCATCCTTATCCTCACTTAGACCTCATAAATTTAAAAGACAGAAAGTTAATGGGCCAGATCTTGGATTCTGGCTTTTATTTGTAGGAAACAAACCTTGATCTGTTCTGTGCAAACCTCCCCCTTCTTCAGTGGGTCAGCAGAAGTCTGAGAGTCACTGCCCCTTATTCAAGCTGCCATTAGGAGCTAAAAGCATAGTCTAGGATATGCTGAATGTGATGCCATTGCTTCAGTCTGTCTTTTATTTATTTTTTTTCCCCAAACCACACATTGTCAGCCCAAAGTGCCCGAAACCTGTCTCCAGCCTGCACTGTCACAGCTTCTGACACACTGGGTACATATGCCTTCCACTTGGTGTTGAGCCAGGCATGCCCAGCAGGGAGGAGGGAGTGCAAATCTCATTGTGCTTCTCTAAAATTAGAAAAGAACCAGGTAAAATAAGCTAGGAAACATTATCAGGGCTGGCTCTGTTATATTACTAGGTGTATATATATATATATATATATATATGCTAATAATATAGGCATATAATATAAAGATAATATTTTATCCATGTCTAAATATAATAAGCAGAATATTACCCCCATAGGACAAGTGGACAAAAGTTGCCTTGGATTTCACTCTCAGTCATCCAGAGCTCCCATTCTCCAAATTATGACAATAATTTCCTGTAATTAAGTTCCTTCTTCATTTGGACAATCAGCCAGGTTACAGTGAACACCTCAATGCCTCTGCTACTGCAAATAGTCAAGTATCCTTTTAATCTTAATAAAGTTGCTAAAATGCCTGCTAAATTTTTCATCGGCGCTTTTTATACACAGCAATGTTCTGGGAGAGTTGGTGCCAAGTTATTAAAATATCTGTAACCTTCATATGCAAGGATGTTGGCTAGCAGCTAGTGCCAGGAATTTTGAATTACAAGTATATGATTAGATCATGATGGATCTAAAACATCAATGAGAGGATATAACATGAAGTCAGAAAGGTGGGAGGCAAGATGGGCTATTTATTTATCTGTACATCACAAACTAATTCTTGTGTCCCCCTTACTGAAGCCAGAAATTTGTTATTTATATGTGAAAAGCCTTGACACCAAAGGAGATACCTCCTAATTCTGGCCACATGCGTATTTGCTTTGTTGTTGCTGCTTTCATTTTTTAATTAAGCAGAACTTGTCAGTGGTTCTCACCAAGAAGTTCTTCCATATGAGTACACCATACAGTCACCACCTGAGGTGACTCCCCTGTTCCTTCCTATGCCTAATTTCATGGGAAAGAAAAGGTATGTAATCCCTGAGATCCCTGGATGTTTGGCACCTCTTTTCACTGGGGTTCACTGGGGTTCACTGGGACTGCTGAATTTGCACAACACACAAAGTTTTGTTTGACAGCATGGCAGAAGAACAATTTGGGAACAAGGGAAAGGGAAGATAAAGAAAAAATCCTTGAAAATATGACTGGATGTAATCCATAGAGTACTTCAGAGTTTTAAAAGTGACAATGTAAAAAATTAGAGAAGCTTTATGAAGAGGTCATGAGCCTCTTCAAGTTTGTGCTAAATAAATATGCTTGGTCTTGTGCTTGCTTTTCCAAATTGGTCCACTTGAGTTCTTAAAAATGCGCAGTTTTTGTTATTAATATAACATGACCCAGGCCAAACCCCTTCTATTCCTAATCTTGATGCTTTTTTAAGCTCATTAAGAAAATTGAGTTCCATGCTTACGTTCTCTCCTCGTGCCAGAACAAAGGTTCCATTTGTGCAGAGTTTGCAACACTAAAGTTATAGGAAGACTTGCCATCAAATTCAGTACCAAAGTTTTGGATCTTTAGTTCTGCCAAGAGATGGATTCAGTTTCCAGTGTTATTTTGCGATATGTGGGATCAGAAGGGAATTCAGAACCCATGACCCGATCTGTACGATAACTTCATACACCACCATGCTCACATGCAATTCTTTCCATGTTGTTTCCAGATGATTCTGATACATGTGGACCCACCAGAAGTTTTTTAAAGATCTATTCATTCTCAGCCAGGCTTTACACCTTTGCTAGAAGGAAGCACTTGAGGAGGTTCATCATTGTTGAGGGCTGGAGCATTGTGCCACTGACACAGTATTTTAGCTGGGAAGTTGGGTCCTACTGGCTGTGCAATTTTCTCTGGTCAAGGGGTTGGCAGGTGGTGACCCCATTACACAGCATGCTTTTTTGGGAAGGAAGCTTGTATTCTCCCAAAAACACAAAAGGAACGGGATGCATAAAGAAGTTATTTGCTGGATAGAGGGAAGTGAGAGAGGGAAGTGAGAATTTCTATTTTATCCCAAGACAGAGGAAAAAAATGAAAGGAGCTGCACCCCTCAAGCACATTTCTAGGCTGAGGAACCAGGCAATCAGCTGGGAAATCAGATCTACCACATTGGTATACTGAACCATCAGGATTTCTCCTTGCAGTGCTCCATGATGGCACACACAGTCAAACTTCTTAATTACATCAACTGTACAAATTCCATTCATAGTTTTCATGCAGTAAGGTGTCAGTCTGTTCTGTGCCAGAATTAGCACATTTCCATAACCTTCCCTCAGCAATTTGGCCTGTTTATGACAAGAACAGACCACTGTTGCTCAATGTGTGAAAACGGGTTGTGCAGAATATTCAAGATGAGATACTAACAAATAGCTTATATAATAAAAGCTCTTTTCAGAGCTTTTTTAATCTTTGTCTCTGCTAATACAAAAGAATAACTTAACTGAATGGTTTCAAGGCATGACTTGACCATCTCAGTGATTTATTTTCTTTCCTGCAAAGTTAGATCTTTTACCTGATCAGTGAGGTAAATGATTGCTGCATTTAGCACAAATTCATTAATTCATTGCTCACATTCTAATTAATGTAATGTTTGTGTGCACTGAATTGCATTCTCAGCTGCCTGTCTGGTCCCATAAATGATTCTTCTTTGATTGCATTGCATTTTTAAATTCATACCCATAAGCAAATCTGGAAATCCTTCTTCCACAGTAGGAATTCCACAAAATTCCACAGTAATTTTCTTGCAGTTTAAAGTTTAACACATAGTCTGGTTGCTGAGTTTTTTGTTCCTCAAAGAAGCCAATCCCTGTCCATAATAGTTAAACTTCCTATAGCATTTTTAATTCACATATATAAATGAAAAAAGAAATCACAAATATCCTGTCTATAAGCATAATAAGGAAATATCAAATACTAACGGAATTCTGGACTAGATAACATCAGCCTCATGAAATTTTCTTGTGCCTTAAGGTAGCAGAATATTCAACATCACAACTCTGATAAACATAATGGTCCAAAGTCTTTCCAGGGCTCCAGAGTGATCCCTGACACCCACTTAGCTGACGTGATGATGTAGTCAGAGGTGCTGACTACATTCAGCTTCCGTTGACTTTAGCCACTGTTGTGCATGTTCAGCACTTCTAGAATACCAGATTTCTGAAAACTAGGTCTGTTTTTTAAATCACTTCCTGGATGTGAATAATTCTATTTCAAACTCACTACTGTTTCATGAATATAAAAGCCACCATTGGCTTTCCCAAATCTTTGCTTTCCATAGGTATGTATATAATAACATGGAATTCTAGATTTGAATGATGATTATTGGAATACTATTCTAGAAATATTATTTTTAAAATATTATTAAACTCTTCCTGGGAAAATTAATTAGCTCCAACACAAACCACTAAAATCAAAGGTATTTTTATCATCAGTCTCACTGAAAGTACATCCAGCTCTCTAGGAATTGATCCAAATACAACCAAGTCAATAAAAATCAATTAACTTTCCATTAGACATTAAGCCCAAGACATGTGAAGTATTCAAAAGAGAATAACAAATGCATTTATCTTAAGACATTGCAGCTCTTTCCCAGGTACACTCAAACACAGAACTCTGGTCCTCACTTGAATTTTTCTCCTTCTGTTAACTTGAGGGAAGTTCATTATACTTGCATAAGTTAAAACTATCCATATTTTATGGATATGTACAGTAAAGTCTAACAGAGTCAGCTGTTAAAAGCATGGTGTAGCAGAATATTGCATATGTATAACTAAGAGACAGAGGGATGGGGAGTATGAAATAATAATCATTTTAAGTTTGCTGAAAGTTTAAACAAATTCAAATAAAAATGCCACTTCTACAGTATATATTTTAATACATGTAGTATGTAAATATTTGGGACAAAGAGCACGAACTGAGTTTAATCATGGTCCAAAACTCTATTTTCTATAAGCCATACAATCTTTCCACTCCCGTGACTGTTCACCTCAGTTATTACTTGTAACTCTGAAGGCTTCACAAACACATCTTGGAAATCTAAGGATGATATTGATTAATCCATCATGCAAGTAATGCTACATTGTCACAGTATTTCAGGTTAATTGTGTTGTGCCTTGCATATATTGAAACTATCTGTTTTAACCAAACCATACTTTTTCAGGTAATGTATTAGCACATCTTTTAAGTAGTTTTCCATACTTTATCATCACAGTATTAAACTTATTGGTTAACGTTTCCCCTAAAATATTGTTTCCTCGTGGCATGAAATAGAATGAAACAAAAACTATCTACTACAATCTACCCTGAGATTTATTTCTTTTAATTTTGATATGTTTTCTGTATCCTAGGTATAGATACACTGTCACTGTTCTCTCACAGGTCATTTCCCCCTACTTTCCCCCAGAAGAGAGTTAGGACAACATTCAAAGCATTGCCACATCTGCCTTATTCCTTATTTTACACCTTTGAATGTTTCCCATCAGAATGATCATCACTACTTCACCTAATTCAGCAGGTCCATACCTGTAAATGAGATTAAATAGTATATTCACACCCTACTTAAGAGAAGTGACCAGTTCAGCTTAAGTAGCTGGTGTGCCCTAGACTAGGTGTATTCTTTGGAATACCAAAGCTCTATACTTTGAAATGCTCTGCTGACCTTATCCTCCATACAAACTTCTTGTTCTCAACTTCAAAATCAGCCATCACCATAAAAACAGCTGCTTTGTGTTCTGCAAATACTTTGATTTTCAAACAAATGACACGGACAAAGAAGACACAGAAACTGCTGATTCTTTCCATTAGGCACAAAAAATGTTACATTTTGTTATAAAGTCTTTCATTTTAACAATGAAAGATGAAAACATAGCATAATTTCTACATTTTTTATAATGGCTGAAGTCAGTTGATGGAAATATATCCTTCTTCTCAAGCCAGGAAATATCCCTTGTGCCACAAAGGAGAATGCTAATTTCCTATGCTACCAGCATTGACAGAGAGAACAATTTAACAGGACTTCTTAGCCCTTTGAGGTGATATCTTTGTCTAACTTCACTTTGTTCATCACCATAGGAAAGCTAAAAATTCAAGGTAGCAACAGCACAGTGTCTGTGGAAGACAGTGACATTCGTATATTTGTACACTTTTCTTTCTAATGACTTGGGATAACAGGGTGGGAGGAGGAGTTGAAGTAGGAATGGGAATCTCTGACAGAATTACCTAAGGGCACTAGAAGTCAGACAAAAAGTTAAGGAAAGGAATGCACATAGTGATTAATTGAATACTGCACAAAAAGCTGCTGCCTTTTTCCATGTGATATGGAGATGGATGTAGACCATGTCAAGAACAGCAGAAACAAAGGAAGCTTGCATTAATTATCAGAGCTTTCTGTCCTTCATTTACCCACCAACAAGAGCGGAAGTGGCAGTAGACTTTTAGGTATGATGTAAATTTTCTCTTGAACTAGATCTCCCAGCAGAGACTGCACAGGAGACCACTTCCATAAGAGAAGTCAAGTGATTGAAATGAAAGCTAATTGCTGCATGTCTGGATGACTAAAACATTTTAAAATCCCTTTCCTGAAGTACTGTGGTGCATACATATCATACATATAAACCATCCTTTATATTTATGCTGTTACAGTACAGGTGGAGTTTTATAATAATCTATCTTGGAATTTCAAATATTTGCACTAGAACTGTTAAGTGTCTGGTACCAATGCAGAGTACACATTTTTTAAAATGTTTCTCATAACAATGGTTATTTGGAGAGGTTTAATGATTACTTTAAATAAATATGTTCCTAACCGAACACCAAAGCTGTGATTCAGATGATAAGTAGCAATTTTTAAAATCAGAATTTGTTATGAGCTTGATTTCCTTATTAGGTTTACATTGTCTTTATGTAAACAGAATAAAGAGGGCAAGCTCTACACACTGAAGTACCATAATCTAACTTGTAATTTCCTCTTCCATTTCTAGAATGAAGAGGGTTAAGAGCAAGCTACCTCAAACCTCTCAAGGACCCTCCCCAACATGCTAGTGAAGGCTATAATCTAAATTTTTTAAAAACAATAGTTCCAGTGCAACTTTTTTTGCCACCACACACAGGTGAGTTATCCATGCACAGTGCATCTCAAGGTCCACAGACATTTATTGCTCATGCATATTCATGGCACAAACAGGTGAGTGGGTACATGCAAAAGAACATGCACATTTAAACACTTCCCTTCTTCTAGTTTTATCTCCTTCCACTATCCAGAGCATTTCTGGTTGTTTAGTAGATAAGACACTCCTAGTGGCATCTCAACATTGGTGAAAGAAGAAAGTTTTGAATGACAAACCCTTCCTACTTTTTTTATTACAGCTGGTTTAACACAGTATCTCCCAATAAGGAAGCACTTGGAACCAGTTAACTGTTTTTCAAATATAACACACACATAGACCTTCCTGTTTCTGTGTTCTCTTCATTTTTATAACTGTGATATCTCACAATAACCTTCTGAGCTAAACTAGATCTCAGGTAAAATTCTCAGAAGTATCTGCAGTTCAGACCTTAATGATATATATGGTCTTTGGTGTCACAAGTGCTTTTGAAAATATGGTTTCAACTTCCCTTTGAATACTATCCTTATTTGAATTAGATTCTGGGAAATTCTATCCCAGTTGTTTTCCAAGCTTTATAACTGACAACCCTTATAAAAATCCTTGCCAAATGTCTTAGGATTTCAGGTCAATCCCTCAGTGCCTCCACTCTAGGGACAGACTACACTGAAGCTGCTCTCAGAAGGTCAAACCTCATTGCAGTGAAATTTCACACAGTTACCATTTTGCTCTGAAGTGGAGCAGGCTTCAGGGAGGTTCCCAAAGTCCCTTGCAAAGGCAGCAGGGGGAGGTCAATATCACCTCACAGAGCAGGATGATAAAAGGCTTTGCTGCTTCACAGAAATTTCAAAAGAACCAGTAAAGTATAATTTAACATTTTCCCCATCCCTATTTAGCTGGTAGTGTTTCTGACCATAGAAAACTCCCAATTATTCTTTTGTTTTACCATCTGTTGCTACAGCATGGGTATAAGAAAGTTATTTGAAAAAAAAAATATCTAAAACCACAAACATTTATGAGCAGGCAATAATTTTTGATCTCAAATTCATCATTAATGAACATAATGTTTGCCTTAAAATAGAAAAACCACAGCTAGATGGAAAAGCAAACAAATATTATAGTTTTTATAGACTTCAGGTATAGTAAAGTTACAAGGAAAACATTCCTTTGTATGCTAATAAACAAGAAAAAACTATAAGAAGAAAGTAACTCAGTCAACCACAGAGGGTGGGTTTGCTCTGAGATTGCAAATCAAGAGGAAAATTATACCAAGGCACCTGGTGTTTGCAAAGCAAATATTTAAATTCTATCTAGCAACACAATACTTGCCTTGAAATATGTACGCTCTCAGTTTTTCTGCCACCTGGGAGAAGTTGCTTTGTTCACATTTTTAAACTGAGATTGCACAGTACCAGCCAACTATTTTGTCTGTGCGATTCAATGTAAGATAAGGGTGTAGACAACCTCTGAATTTTATTTTTCTTTCTTTGTTTATTTACTCAAGCCAGTAAATAAATAAAAAAATCACTTTCATCCACAATATGAGTGCCTTTGCAGAAAAAAGGAGTCTGGGAAGACTGAGTACCATAATCCCATGTAATTTTGAAAATGATCACTGCTGAATGTTTTCTGAGGGTAAAAGTGTAATTGGTTATAGATCAATAAGTAATTTCATTCAAAAGGAACTCAACTGTTCCTGAAAGTAGAGACATTCTCAAATAAAAATCAAACTAACACATTAACAAAGTTCAGACTAATCTAAACAACAAAATTTTATACTGCCCTAGTTATGTTTTTCTCAATTGATCATTTATTTATGACGCCATAAAACTCCATATGCTTTCAATTTTGATTGCTAGTTCTTTGCTTTAAGGCAGCTGAAATTACTTTTTTAGACTTCCTAGCCTGACAGTCTTCCTTTCTGCTTAGATTTACCATCACAAAAGAATGGTGAAATCAGAGGACAAATTCTAACATTAACAATTAGCACAGTCAGCTGTGATACACTGCAATTCCACCATTAGATTTCAGATTAAATGCCCCAGGATAAACATACCCTCCTCTGACACTGCTAAATTCTGTTCAATGTAATTACACTGCAGTAAACTGCTCTACATATACAGGTATCCCAGTATGATTTTTAATTGAAAAGCCACGAAAAGTAACACTGTAACAAATAAAACACATTTTGAGCATGCCTCAGACCCTGTACAGGATCATATGCTATAAACCAGTATCATTTAGTTCACTATTGACCCCAAAAGGTTCATTAACTGCTACAATTACATTCAGACAAAATAAATTTAAGCCCTACAGACATAAGAACAATCAAGACAAGAAGAAATCTCACACCTTTGGTGCAGATACTTACGATATGCAGCTCTAAATAATCTCCAAGGCCAGTAGAACTGTCCACTCGCACCAGCACAGCCTCTTTTTGCACAGTGCTAAACCCTATTGCCAGTCTGTCCGCTCGAGTGCTCGGCCGGTCGTTGGGAGGCCACGTGTAAGTGATTTGTCCACCACCTTTGCTAAAGATATACGTTGTCCCAGCTGTGGAAAAAAAAGAGAAATATATATATATATAATCAGCCCACTTGCACCGGTGCAAACCCACGTGGAAATCATGTGCTCCACGAAAATCAGGTTGTTACGTAGTAAATGGATTCGTAGACTGTATTTGAACGTGAAGAGGTCTTTATCTCTAAAAATTATGCAGCTAGTGAAATATTAGTGGGTTTTATATTAATCAAGCAGCAGTGAATATAACTTAATTGCAAATGAAACAACTTGAAATGTCATAGCTCTGATTCAGAAATGCATATCTGTTTGGAAGAGTTCTTAAGTTTATGCTTGATGAACATATTTCTGTGATGTGTAAAAAGGGGATGAGTTAAACCAAATGCTTTCCTCAGCTGGACCTATGTGGAGAAATCAAATCATTCCAGTTGCCTCATGGCTGACAAAAAATTGCAGCTATTTATTTACATCATGAAAATGATACATGATGGTGGCCAGCAGAGCAAGATGTTAACAAATACATTCAGATAAGACTTTTACAGATCTGAGGTTTATCATCTTATGACAGATGGGGATAACAAGTGGAAACACACTTTACTTGTCATGTCAGGACAAAGAGATTAGTCTACCATCTGAGTAAGCAATGGCTTATTTGCATAATGCTCAATGTACACCTTTTAAAAGTGGAAATCTTTGCACGCTATATCCAGGGAGCACTTCCAAAATCTATAATCTGTTTGAAACAAGTGTTGTAATCCAAAACCACTTAGCACTCAGGTGCTTAACTTCATCACCAGCATATTTCCTCAGAACTAAAATAGCAGCATATCCAGTCATTTTCCATTTAAAACTTGTATCTTAACAACAGCAACAGCACAGAGCAGGCAAATTGTGCATGCATTTGATTTCTCATTGGAAAAGTCACTACAAGCTGTCTACTCCTTTTCCATGAGGATAGATCAAAGCTTAGGGAGATAGGTTAATGCATTGTAAATACAGATGTTTAGTTTTACTATCTGTCCTAAACTGTCTCAAAGTGTGGCTACTCTCAATTTTATTGCACTTAACTATTTTTATTATATTTTATCTATTTGATTAAATAGGTAATGATAAGACAAGTGGAATATTTTTAAACTAAAAGAGAAAATGTTTATATTAGATACCAAGAAGAAATTCTTTACTCAGAGGGTAGTGTGGCACTGGAACAAGCTGTCAAGAGAAGTTGTGGAGACTCCCCCCACCCCTGCAATGCCAGGTTGGGTGGGCCTTTGAACAACCTGATCTAGTGGATAACATTCCTGCCCATGGCAGGGGGGTGGAACTAGGAAGTCTTTAAGGCCCCTTCCAAGCTAAACCATGCCATGATTGCATGAAAAGTAATTCAGTTTTTTCCACCTGATGCTCTCACTCCATACATCCCATGTCCATGTAAGGAGACAGTGCATATCAACATAATTGTAATTTTCTTTCTTTCTTTCAAGGTTGACCAAAAATACTGTTAGCATATAAAACAATCTAAAAACCCTCAAATGTGTGGACTATTAAAGCCAAAGCCAAGACTGACTGTATATTTTCACCACTTGTTCAACTCCCAGATGTCTCAAAATCTTACTCTACTGCTGAGCAAGACTGCTTTGTGCCAGTAATAATGCAAAGAGAACACTTGGTCTTTTTGAAAAGTTCCCATATATTTATTTCTAATAGCACTTTTCCTTTATGGAATTACATTCCTATTAATTAGGGTTTTTTTGCAGTTCCATCAATCTGTAATAATTTATACACTGTGCATGCACTAAAACAAATGTAAATATCATTTTATATTAATACACTTGCGGGATAGCTTCACTGTGCTTCAAATAGATCTACTGGTTTTTCTCTTGATGCCAAAATACCAACCAGTATGGGTTTCAGGAGAGTTTGTCAACTTCTTCAGCAAAGACAAACACAATAGCAGGTCTGTTATTTAAGGTTTCACTTGCACTCCAAGTGAAATCAGGTTTTATCTTTATTATAAGAGTTTTGCAAGAGTAGTGAAGACTGGGGCTATGCCAGTAATGGTAATGGACATGGTAATGTCATTCACTGGTAATGGACATGGGCGAAAGGTGTCTGGTTTAGGACTGTGTGACAAAACCCTCCTCTCCTGTTCCCCAACCCTTGCTTTTCTTCTAGGCAGGGGTCTGAAATATCCAATAATCTGCTGTGTGTCATTAATCTCCAGTTACAGTACATCCCGAAACAAAGTCACGTTAGACAGGTAATATCACTGCTGATGGTCCCCAAGTTCTCCTCTTTGCTGTTACTGTTGACTTCAAAGCTTCACCTGACAAGTTGGGACCTTCATGGAGTTTATGTCACTGCAGTGTCGGGAGTGAGAGGATTTGTTCTGTGTTGATGAAAAACTGAGGGCTTGATCCAAAGCTCATTAAAAACAGTGACAGCCTTTCTGTTGACTTCATAAAATATTGTGTCAGGTCATGAATGAGGTTCTTATAAGTAACAAAACTGAGAAGGCCAAGAAAAAACAACTCCTTACACCTCAATGTCACAGATGAAGCTGTTAGAATATTCCATAAGATTTAAGTGGCAGTGCATAATTCTCCTTTTCTTGGTTGTAACAGATGTGTTTACCCAATTTAGAAGACAAAGAAAAAGCCTGCCAATCGTGGTGGAGTCATACTGAATACAATGACCCAGAAGTAAGTCTTCAGATCTGAACAATGAAAGGCTCTGCTGTTCTTATTCAGAGTGAATCTTTGCTGCATTTTTTTGTTAAATACTGCCCTTCAAATCAACCGGTGAAGAGCAATTCATTCCACACTGCTGCCACATTGAAGGCAAGGTCAATGTCAGTGGAGCTGGATAAATCTAACAGTAAATCTTAAACTACATAGAATAAACATCAAAGTTAAAAAAAGTATCTTTCCTCCACGAGAACATGTGGCTTATGGGTTTTTATGAGAAAGCTTTCCCTCCTTTATAACTGCCCATTTTGTAGCTCTTCGAACTAACTGAGTGTCTGGTAAAAGACTAATTAATCCATGCTGATGAATATAGATCTGCCTCTGTCTGAGCTGTACGGGGAGTCACGTTCTTCAAATTTCCTGTATTAATTATGAAAAAAATGGGTCGGAAGCCATTTGAGAATAGATCCTCTGGTGTTTATATTTCAAGAAAGACAAATATAATAATGTAAAATTTATTATTCTGGGATTGATCTCAGCTTATAGCCCGACCTCCCATTAACTATTAAAAGCTAGAAACTGAGCAGTTGTTGGAAACAACCCTCCTTACTATCAGTTTTGGATATGTTAAGAAACAACAGAGAAAGCCTAATTCATTTGCTTCATAAAAGCTTTTATGCTCTCTGACAAACCTTATAATGTCTCTGCTGCTCTTTCAGAACATTGTCACGAAACCCCAGCCATCTCCCTTCTCTCTCTTAGCTTGTGGCACTGTGTTGTTTGGGGTTTATCATCTCCAGAGAATTGAAAGCAGCAGAATTATAATGTCAAGAATAGCAATGCCATCAGCACAGTACTTGTAAGCAGGCAACTTTGCAACATGCCAGTTATATCTCTCAGCCACAGAATTTACTGCATAATTCTTTATGCTTCCATGCATCCACACAATGTTTAGGAAAAATGTCCACACAGCTCTTTGAAATTCTTACCCATGAAAGCATGGTTCCCATTGTAACAAAACGCCAGTGGTCAAGATACAGTAATGTTTTTTAATGGCCTGGGTCTCTGAAGTCCTACTTGTTTGCAAAATTCATCTTTATGAAATAGTGCATTCATTTCAGCACAGTCTGGCAGCAACTCAAGGACATCTGCTTACCTCTACAGTATTAAGCAGATAAATATTTTGTTTAGTACCCATTTACTGTATTTATTATTGTTTATGACTGCAAAGCTTTTCAATATTTATTGCTCTGAAGTCACATTTGATGTAGCTTAATAGTTTGCTCAAATCAACAACAAATCAACAGCTTTCTGCCTGCCTCATGTTCATTCCAATTTTGAGTTTAAGGTATATTGCACTGAAGGGTAATGTACATAATTCCATTTTTCCCATATAATGCAAGTAGCATAATGTTTATTTTCAGCATTCACATCAGGTTTCAGGTGCTGATGAAGTGAATGCAATGGTTTGATTGAGCTCTGAACCCTAATAAACTATGATTCCATCACACTCTGTGACTGAAAAACTGAAGGCTGAAGCCTGCAAAGTTCAGTAATGAAAACTATTAGCTGCACTCTCATTAATAGAAAAGCAATTTTTAACTATTATAAAAAATATGAAGGGTAAGGACTGCTAGTAACAAGAAATTACCCAATAATGTAATTTTCTTCTTTCAGTATTTTATCAGTACTTCATTCTGGGCTACAATGTGGACCCTCTTATTCCCATTGGTAAGTAATTACTTGCATTGATAAACCTGCTGAATCTAGTGAGATTATTAGTGCAGAATACTATTAATTACCAAGAATGAAGAATTTGCAATATGAAAACATATATATGTATACACACATGATTGTCCAAATGTCTCTATGAAGGCATTAATTACATTTACTATGTTGAGAGGAGCATATAAATCTCCATTAATACTCATTTTTACATATTCATCTATGCATTTTCAGTCCACACAAGCTGAAGTACAGAAAAATCCACAAAATTTCTGGACATATATTTGTACAGATTTTCTAAGGCAAGTAAAGGAAGGAATGCTTCCATTCCAGCCAGAAATATGATATATGTCAGGGGGAGAAAGAGAAAGGAGGAGGTTTCAAAATAATCCATTTGATGAATTAAAATACAGCCCTTTTGTATTGCTTCTTCCAAGACTTTGACGTGTTATTAATTATTTACACAGAAGAGAGAATATATGCCCCAGTGTTGAGGTGAGGTGGGTATTAGGGTTAACCACGGGAAGTAAATGGAAAGAGATGCTGGAAGAAGTACTTCAAACTAAAGACCAAATTCAACTGAATGCTTCCTGAAGGCATTCTGGTACACTCTCTCCCACAAATCTGGGCAGAAGCCTGAATATGGATTGTAACTGCTCTCCTGCAAGAGCAAGATCAGGCTGTTTAATAGCAGAAGAGGTGTATTGCATGGGGAAAGAGAAAATGTTCAAATGGATTATTGCCTTTAGCTCTCCAAAGTGCTTAAGCCACAAGGGTAGGAATGGATGTCTTATTTTCTGACCAGATTCTCTTAGATTTGTGGATAATAGGGACTAGGAGTATATTTATGATGTTCCTGTGACCAAGCTGGGCACACCTTGATAGAGGTTCAAAGTTTTCCTGGAAACTGGTTCCTACTCCAAACAATTTCTAGTTAGGTCCTTGTACCCATCTAACTGCATGCCTGTACAAGGACTATTACAAACAATCTTAACATTTGTCACCTGTAAGGTCACAAACTGCACAGCATAATTCCTTAGTAATTCCATTATTTTGTTCATTGATCTTCTCTTCTTCCAGACTAACTGTAAGAAAATTCACTGACCAAAACAGCATTGACAAAGACGACTTGTTATTAATATTGTCATTAATTATATCATCTTCTCTCTTCAGGTAAAGATGCTGAGGAAAATAAAGCAGATAGAAAATGTCTGTCTGCCTCCTGTCAGCCTTTTACGGGACCCACATATCATTGTGCTACAGCTGTGCTCTAAAATTCAATGTTTCTGTAAGAGAGGCTAAAGCCATATCATTCCAACACCTCAACCAACTCAATCAGCTGGACCAATTAATTTAAATGAACCAACAAAGCAGTATCTACTACTACTAATTCAAACAGAACTTTACATTGCATTTTAGAACTCCTCTTCCCAAAGCTTCCTCTTCATTAAGAACTTCCTCTTCACTAAAGTGACCCTGATTTACTTTATCAAAACTTACAGGACATTTCATCTCACCGCATCCAGTTTTTCAGAGAGATCTATAAACCACTGCTGTGTGATTTATTATATTCAGCTATCCCTAAGAGCTGTTTCCAGGTAAAGGTCTAGGTGATAATAGAACCAGCACAATCTCAAGTCAAGCTGAGCATCTTGCCCTTTGTAGTGGCATTTTTTGAAGATTCAGGGTACTAACACAGAAGCAGATTTTTCCCTCAGATCACAAAAAAATCCCAAGAAAGCCATTCCTTTCTCTACTTTTCTTTTCTTCCAGTCTATAGCATTGGTATTTGGACCATTGTTTATGTTTTACCTTCCGTGCAATAATAAAATGGGTGAAAAAATACTCCATTACAATTCCAAAAGTTTTTGTTATTTAAATTCCCCAGTTGTTATCAAGCTCAACTGATAAATAGGTTCACTAAGTGACATACAACTAAAATTTGTGAGTAAAAATGTCTCAGCAAACATGTATATCTGTAAAGAACAGCTCTTACACAGTTTAGCATCAGTATTCCAAGTCAGCATCATTCTTAGCACCATAAATGACATAGTTAAAATAAAAGTTTCAAAGAACTTAAGGAATTTTCCAACTAGAGGGATTTTAATATTTTAAATCAAGTAGCATCTTACATCTCAAATCACTCCATTGATTTAGATTAGATCACTTATCTGGAGTAAAGTGCTGCTCAGTCTGAGTAGGGACATTGAACTAAGAACCTCCAATTGTTTTTAAAATGAACATAATTTTGAGAAGGACCTTAGCTAAGCAAGAGCTAGCTGAAAGGACTCCTAAGAGAATAGAAATTAAGAATATCTGTTCACGTGACTTATTAACAGAACATGAGTTGATTAACTTGATAGTATTAAGGTACTGATTCTGTAAAATTACTTTTATTAGCTTTGAAAAGCTAATAAAAGGAAAAAAGTTCAGTGATTTGCTGATTTCATAAATTTGTTAACTTATACAAAAAAATCACTATTTATTTTATGAAAGGATACAGTCCAACACAAATCTGACACAGAGCGATAGAAGAAAATTATTGTTCTTCTCCAGATTCTCTCAGTTTAAAAATTTTATGGGCTGCCTATTACCTATCACTTTTCCAGTATGAATGCTGTTCAAAATGAATTTGAAACATTTCTGTATGAAATACAAGGCAAGTAATTCCCCATTAGGACCTTGAACCTTTATGCAATGTAGATGGTTAGAAAATGATATATTTTGGAAATTAAAGCCTGCTTTAAACATCAAATTGCACTCAACATGAAACATTTTAATCCATTATAACTCTGTTAAAGGTAACAAGGATACATGATGGCTGATTCTTAAAGCTTGCCAAAAAGATGGAAATTAAAAGCCAAGCATCTATAAATAAGGGAAGGTTTTATTCCTCCTACAACCTTGTCAACATATAGTTAAAGATAAATTTCTTGAACACTGCCCAGAGAAGTGTAAATTGCGTGGTTGAGAAACACATATGAGAAGGCAATTGATTGAAAAGTATTTCTGAACAGATAAAATGTAAAGGCATTGTTAAGGAAACCTCTGTGTCTGACCATCCAGGAGCCACTCTGGAGTTACCCTCACATCACCTGAGCTGGGACCAGAGGCCCTTCCCAGCTTCACCCCCACATTCACACAGCCACACCAAGCCTCTTTATCAGCTCCACCCTGGGCTTCCCATAGCAGACTACCAGACATCCAGAGCTTTAAAATAGTTTAGCCATGGTGCAATAACTTAAAAACAGAATAAAAGAATAACAGAATAAAATAATATCTTAAGCTGGTGCCTTCAAGGAGGTATCCTGTGCAAAGGACCCCCTGGGCTTTTATTAACTTCACAGTCCAAGCATACCAAAGCTTGTATGGTCAGCTCCTGCTGTCCCTGAGTGTCCAGTCCCCTGGCTGGGCCACAGGACCCCATGTGGGCTCAGGGTCGGGTTCCTGGCCCTCAGAGCCCAGCCTGCAGCTCACACTGCAGCTGCAACCTGAGCTACCTGCACTAAATGTACTCCTCAACACCACTGACAGATTGAAATCAGTAAACTCAAGTACTCTCAAAAACAGCGGACTATTTCAGTCTCCACACTCCCGACATCAGGAAATGCCTAAACTCCAATTTAACTGCAGCTGCAATCAGTTCCATTAAAATAAATTAACTGCACATGCACTGATTTGCTTCTTATGGCTTATTAGTTGTGCCAAAACCAAAATGAACACAGTGAAGGGGTTGGTTAGTTGAAGGGATTTGTAACAGGATGCAGGAACTAGGACATTAGCTCAAATACTATGCAGGTTGATAGAGACCAAATGTTGTCACCATCTGTTGGTGCCCTATGTGAAATCATTCAGTGGTTACAATCCAGGGACTTTACAAACTCAACAGATACCTGGCAAAAGTTAAAAATTCCCTAAGCCAAGTAACTTGAGTTGTTAAGAGTTTCCAAGCTTGCTGACTCAGCTGGGGAGCCAGTAAGTCGAAGATAGAAATCAGGACCTGAGCATCTCCCAGGAAAGTAGCTCTGCACACATGTGCATATAGGCCAAAAACCAGTAAAAGAAAAAGCTAAAATATATTTTCTCTGTATAGGTTCATCAAAAGGCAATGTTCTTTTCAGAGAAATAATAATTATTTGTAAGCCATTATGTCATGCAAAAACGTTAGTGCCTGAAGTTATGTTTTTATTCAAGCACCTATGGCAGTATCCTGATTCTCAGAAGTGTTGTTGCATTTCTGGCAACATTTAAAAATAACCCCCTTGATCTTTAAATGGGGATAAAACATTTGTAATAGCTGGCCTTAAGTAATTTAATAGTGTTAGAATGGACAGGAGTTTGTCTGCAAGTACCTAGCAAGCTTCTAGGCTAAAGTCTTTATTTCTTATTGGCTTTCTTACTAATACTATATTCCAGCTATCCAGTCTTGCATTAACTTCGTTATTTTTAAGTGACATTTATATTATGTTCCTTGCTAAATTGTGCATCTCATAATTTAATCCTGAAAAATTCTTAGAGAGCTTTCAAAGGTAGCCAAAACTTGTCTTGGAAGAAAGGTATAGCATGCTGAAAATGAAAGCACTGCTAACTGCAAGCCTACTAAAGTCACTGAAAAATTATCCACACCCAAGGATGTCAGATGCTGGACTAAGATAAGATGTTGCTGTTGCTTGCAGCAGAAAGATGGTACTGGCAACATCACAAATTAAGGGATTTGCTGAGAGGGAGCCTCTGCAGAGAATAGATAATTGTATTATGGGCAATGTGCAGTGAAGTTTAATTTTGCTTGTTTGCAAAGGAAGTGAAGAGTAGTAAGAAGTTCTGTGGCATACATGTTCTCCTACTAATCACTCAACTACTAATATTTAGCAGACAAAATATTCTTGTGGCAGCATTCCTGAATGTTTTTGAATAGACAGCATGGGCTATAGCTGAAGAAAAAAATAGAAAGAACACAGTTTCTTAGAGATGTTACGTTCTCAAATGCAAAAATAGCAACCATTCTTCTTGTAAGAAAAATGAAATCAAATTAAATGCAGGAGATGAAATCTTTGGAAAAACACCAATCCTCCCTGAAGCACATGAATCCACCCCTGAAGCAGCTGTTCAGAAGCATCTCAGAAGGAGACCTGGCACAGGGAAGGACTGATGAGCAAGTTGCATACTGACTGCAGTCTTGTGGCATTGTACCATCTCCCTAATTCCAAGCACGAACAAAACTTCAGGATATTTCATTTGATTTACAAATCAAGTTTTAAAGCCAAAGCTAGTGTTCACCAGTATTATATGTAATCAAATCTCCAAAAAGTATCAGGCAAAAGAGGAACATAGTATAAGAGTGTCTGCTTGGTTGTCTCAAAGAAGCCTGAAAATAAGAACTAGCAAGCAGCTACAAATGATACTTCATTTGGAGAGTTTTCATAGTCATTATCCCAAGGATTGACTTTGGAACATCAATGTTTACTTACATTATCAAATCTGTGCATGAAACAAACAGTGTTTAATAGGGGTACACAGACCCAGCTGTATTTGTACTTGAATCTTTAAGGTTATTAGACCATTATAATACGAGCTAACAGGGGCCAGCCAGGTTGGGCCAATTCACTTCCTTCCCACTTCTTTCTGTTCCACTACATAATAGATTTTCAATTGCGGCCTGGCACAGAAACACTACATGCTTTGTCATTATGATAATTGCTGTCATTCTTCTTTGCAAAGTCCTTATGCTGTTGTTTGTAAGCAACAATTCCCCGCCAGCTTCAGAGGATAAAGAGCTGCAGTGAAAATTATGCATCTTAATACTTTTCACTGGGTTACATAGTCAAGTAATCAGAGAGCACGCCTGAACAGCTGGATTCCACAACAATGTTTGGAGAGAACCTGGCAAAAGAGTTTTGGGCTCCAAACTATTCAACTGCCTCACCAGGGACTAACTCAAGTGTTGGCTGTGACACTCCATATGCCAGTGCTTTCAGCTTTAACTTAATTCACTTGTGTATGCAAGAAAAGTGACCAGTTAATCACCTCTGAAGATTAACCCAGCCTAATTAGTGCAGTGATTTTGTGTAGGCCACTCACTTCCAAGGGTGTGGCCAGAGGAAATTATGATGGCTTTTAATATCCTGACATGAAGATCAGCATTCAATAGTTTGGAAAGCCTCACTTTAATACAGTACTTGATAATAACATACGTAAAGATGTCAAGAATCCTTCAAAACTTTAAGTGATACCAATGCATATGGAAAATAATTCTGTGAAGAAATGTGCTCAGGGATAACCCATTTTTAATAAGCATTCTTCTAAGTTTGGTCAAAAAAAAACCCAACCCAAACTAAAGCAGAATATTTCCCAAAGAAAGAAGGAAAAAATAGTAATTCAAATACACTAAACACCAGTCCTGCAGAATGAGCTGCAGCACACCAACTTGGAAGTTTTGAGGACTCCTGGATCACAGCATTTTCTTACAGTATTCTGTAACATGGATCATGTTTCTAGGTATGTTCCTGCATCTCACACACGGATCAATTCCACTGAAGACACTCAAATATTAAGACAGGGATTGCATGCTATTTGACTTGAAAATTGCTGAGTTAAATTTTAAACATCATAAGAAGGCTCTCTGCCCATTCCTGTAACAAACAGCAAACAGAAATTAAGAATTGTTATTTAAATCCTGAAGGTTTTGTTCGTATCCTGTTTAATTCTCAAAGGACACTACCTACTTACATGCTAGAGTCTCAGTGAGAAGGCTATTCAATGAGAGGCTGGCTTTGTGATGATATTTCCAGCATTTGTAATAACAATGCAACCTAAACACTGCAATTAAACAACAGAGTAGTATTTTTGGAATACCCTGCTGTTCTAAAGTGCATTGTGAATATTAACATATTCCAGTAAATTAGTTTGCGCTCATCATCATAAGCAATTACTTACTGTTTAGATGCTGCTGATATTAAATTGGCAAGCAATTTGCAAGAACTAATACATAGCATAAAAAACTTTTCAAAATTCTAACAGTATGAAAAGACAAGTGTTTCTAGTAACACAGTCCCTTGCATACAGATGTCTCTCTCAAAAAATGCTTTGTATCTCTTCCTATCAGTTATCCTTCTTTCAGCAGCAAGTGAAAAACTAACTACCTGAAGCTCTGTGACAAACCCTTTATTAACTTCTTTTTGATTCTGTGGAGTAAATCATAAATATCTCAGGCCAAATGCAACAGTAACATCTCATTCACACCAGAAAAAGAAAGTGTTTTCATGCACATTTTTGAAAATAATAGTTTAGAAAATATATCAATGTGAAGTTCAGTTCTTTGCTCTCAAAGCTGTTACTTTCCCGATATGACACTGTCAGATGGTGAGGGTAAATCAACACCTTTGTCCTCAAGATACAGCCAGGAACAGAACAAGGCATGGAGAACCTATCCTGCTTTTAGCAATAGCGACAACATAAGCCTATTTCTCTTCAGTCCAAGAAAGCAGCAAATCCAAAGGAAATAACCTCAAAAATAAAACCCCAAGTTAGGAAAGAACCAGGACTACTTTTCTGAAGGACACCTAGCGAATGTGACAGACATTCCCAGCCCACTGTTCTGCTTAGCCACATAAAATGGGCAGATCAGGTAGCATGAGCCAAAGATAACCCAAAGAGCTTTGTGAGGAGTCTAAAACAAGGGGAACCATTTGCTTTGTTGCTTAGTTTGCGTCTTGGCCCCAGATTTCAAATGAGAAGCACTGCATGTCTTGTGGCTTATATTACACAACACAACTGGTCAGGTTGTGCAGAGATCATGCCAGAGCACAACCAAGGAAGGGGGCCAAATGAAGTGTGGAATAGCTCTGCTATGGTGCATTTTGTGCCTAAGTCTAGTTGGCAAGGTGGTGATAAGACAAAGGTTGAACTCAATGATCTCAGAGGTGTTTTTCAACCTGAATGATTCTATGAATAGGTTATCCCTTCCTCTGAGTAAGCCTGCACAGCCAAGGAGCAAAGATCCAGCAGCCAACAGTGCTATCGGCCCTCAAGGAGTTCAAAGCTGTCCCTATGGATACAGGATGGGCAGGTTAATCCTGGTGAGCTGAAAGACCTCAGTATGCCCAAGTGGGATTTCAGTCCCATGTTTCAGTAATACACTCAAAAACCCTGACCTGGTAGGATTTAGCACCTATTGAAACCACAACCTCAGTTGAGGGTATGAGACTGGAAACTACTCGTATGAGTATTGTGTTTATGTGCTTATGCAAAATTGCCTTTAATGCAACTGTGAACCTTAATGGGGACCTCGGGAATCCAGCATAACATAAACAAACCACAGTAGTTTAAGTAATTCCCAGAATACCTTTTTAAAAGTATAACTTGTGATCTCAGGTCTCAATCTTTCAAGCTACGTTTCAGCCTGGAACCAATTACTATAACCATCTTATCTTGCAAAATACACAAGACTGTAATAGAAACACTAATGCACCCTTAACTCCAGGAGCTCAATGGTCCCTGTCTGCTGCGCTCAACTTTGTACTCTGCTGTTATAGATTATTGGGTTGAAAATATCTTTGCTAAAAATAGGTATAACTTTTGAAAATAATTTAGTCAGTTCTTAAACATAGTTTATCTTATTCAAAGCTGGAGCGCTTTAAGCACCTTTCTTGACACTACCTTTAAAAAAATACATTACTGAATGATTATTTTTTTAAATCAAATCTTCCAATTAACTTTGTGGAGTAAAACCACAGACTTTTGCAGCTAAAAATGATGCTTGCCTTGGTCTCTGAAACAAAGTAATGAAGTTCTCATCTGATTAGCAAACCCAAGGTTTTGTACTTATTGACCTTGAATAGAAAAAAAAAATTCAGCAATTGCTTGTAATGAGAGTAAGGCTTCAGTCACTTCATATTTCCCCTTTCATCAGTTTCCCATTCCCTCCTTGTTCTAATCCTAGTCTGTAAGGGTTCTGAGGAATTGTTTGGTTTCTAACAATGTGGTATCCATTGTGAGCAGCTCTCAGAGCCACGGGCCACGTCTCCAAACAATTCTCCCTCTTCTGCTTGGGGAAAAGAATACCTTACTGACATTCAATATCAGTGTCCTTAAGCTACTAACTCCTTGTAGGCTAAAAGAGAAGGAATGGAAGCATCAAATTACATTTTGATAAATAAAAGATGATGCATAACAGCATACAAGGAAAAACAAATTTTTCACAAATCCCAAAAGAGCTTTTTCTACATTTTCTGGAGAAATCCCGACTCATCTACATTCAGGATCTTGGCTATGCATGACATTTAGACACAGGATTGTTAAACTAGAGCTATAATAAAAAATGCAGGAATATTTCCCTAAATGGCAATTTCTATTCATTCCAATTAAACCTCCTTAATGATTGTAGACTCAAACATGGCTTTTTCACATCTGTATCACACAGAATCTTAACAGTGAGGAAAAATGTCGTGTTTCATGAACAGGATTTCTTCCTAAAGCCTCATAATCCAATAATATCAAAAACTAAGGGAATCTGAACTTTTACTAAGAAAGAATAGATTGTTAAAATTTACAGCTGAAAATAAGAATTTGCATATTTGACCCCTAAAGCCACCTTAAAAAATAAGGAGGAACTCCAAATTTACAAATTCAAATAACAAGGCATTTTTATTTTCCATAGTAGGGTTTCATCCTGTCTCAAACTTCCATGTGAGCACTTCCCTACACAGACCAGGTGTGAGTTTAAGGGAAAGCCGAGAGTAGACACATGCCACGAATAAAGGAAAGATACAGAAAAAGCTTTGGATTAGCATTAAATAGTGTCCCTCCAACAGTAACATCAACAGAAAATCTGACACATACAAAAGAGTCACAAGAAGGCACAACCAAGGAAGAAAATGATATGAAGTAGTTAAAGTTACCCTGGGAGCCTCTTTATGCTCATGCAAACATGCATCCTAAAAAAGATGTTGGACCTAAAGAAAAAGTCTTGCTCTAACTGTTGTGCTGGTGGCTGGAGAAGTCTGCTGTTGTTAGCTCAATCTGATAAACTTGACATAAATGTAAAGCACAGAAAATCACATGCAAATCTTCTGAATGCAAGTCAAACAAGCCTGGATCCCTCAATCCCCAGACTATGTTATCCCTATATTATCCCTCTTCCCTACATCAGCAGTAGTGTCCAAGAGACTTAGTGGAAGCTGATGCAGCTCAACTGATGCCTCTTCCTCCTCTGGAACAGCCTGCATGTCCCTGTCTGAGTGCTGTGGACTTAAGCTGTCAGTACACTCTCCTCCTAGCACCTGTGTCAGGGAACACTTAAATATTTTGTGGATGTTCCATCTGGTCAAGGGATTAAACTCATTGTATAAGACAAAAATCATAAGAAAAGAATGAAAGTCACAAAACTGCAGATAAACAGAATCCACAAGGTTCTACAGTAATGCAAACATAACTGATAGCCAGCTTCTACAAAACCTACCTAATTAGAGCTGTTATCAAAATGAAGGTCATGTCAAATAGTACTAAGCACAGCCTGTACTTACACTGATATTTATGTTTATGTTCATCAAAGTAATTTCTGTTTTAAAAGGGATGATTATTTAGTACTGTTTTCAGTCTCAGCCTCAATACTATGCTGTCACTAATATGCAGAATCCTCAGCTTCAGAAAAAGATTTATTATCTAAAGTGCTGAGTCAGTATGAGCTCCATATCTCAGACAAAATACGGATTTGGCACAGAAAAAAAAAATTCTGTTTGAGCAAGACACTGTGCCCCTTAGTCTTCCCTACAGTTGATGTGGTGACCTGGATCCTTCATCAATAACTCAGCTTGTTAATTCTGAACTGTATATAGTAAACTGCTTTCTGTAGCAATTTGCACTGATGGAGAGCTATTGAGGAACTTTTCCCTCCTTTAAAGAAGACACTTTAGCTGTCACATCCTGTATAACAATCGATGTTTCCCCTTGCTCCTTTCAGTTGCTTTCCAAGTTGGCAGTCTTAAGAAAGCATTTTCAAAAGAAATCAAACTGGTATGTTTCCCTTGTGCTCTTCTATGCAAGGTTTTATATGGGGATAAAGTGCTATTTCATCTGAAAAGATACTCTGAACTATTAAATGTTGGGATTTTTTGCCTCAATGTGTTTCATTTATTTACTTGCACTCAAGACAGATAGTAAAAGAACAAGCAGCCTGACCTTTGGACAACTGTCAAAAAGCCCAGCTCTGCAACTACATCAACCAGTGTGACCTTCTTCTCTACCTTCAGCAGCCAACAATCACACACAAGGAAGGAGTAAAAACCAGCCTGGCCTGCATAGAAAACTGGACTAGGTCAGGTAACACAGCCTGTTCTCAAAGCACTTGTAGATAGGCACTACATGAACCCTCTCAGAGCACCTGGGACCTACCAGCTGAATTCCAGAACTGTTCCCTGTGATGCCCTGCCAGCAGCAGCTGCCAGTTTTGCCACGTTTCTGTAGCTCTGTCTCTGTCACCTCAGACTGGATGTTGTGCATCATCTGTTTTTCTGAGCGCACCGTAAACACCTTATTATCTACTCCTCCATTATCCATATCCAATTTTCACAGCTGCATGTGTACAGAGCTGGCAGGAAGGATTTTGAGGGTATGGCTCCATGCACAGAGACCTGAGAGTCTCCAGTCTTTACCCAACACACTGCTAGAAACCAGGGTAACTCCTTCCCAGCCAAACACTTACTGCAGCAAATGGACTGCATTATAGGCCAAAGTTTGCTTCCAATAGATTTTCAAGGTCAAGATCACCAAAAGCATATATTGCAGCAGTACTGGGAAGTAAAACACAAAGTGGACATAAACGAAGAGGAAGTCTATCATGAACACTGTAAATTCTCTAATAGTTCTACACTCCAAGCAAAATACAAGCAACATCTCTCAGTCATGCTCTTAGAAACAAAACAGCCACTGTATTTTCTGGTTCCTTTCTATACTGCATCAAAAGTGGCTTGGTTTTATTAGGAGAAATATACAGTGCAATATCCTATGCCATGCAATATGCTCCATGACTCAGAGGGCATGATTTTATTGATTCAGTTTTCACACTACTGTAACCCCATTATTGCCAGCAGAGCAATTGGAAACTGCAAGCAGATTCTAGATTGATAGACTCTGATATTTCTAATTTTCTAAAGTACACAGTTAGCTTTATTCCTTTTCCTTTCCTTTTTTTTTAAAAAATTTTGGATTTTCCTTTCTAATAAACCCTCTGCTGTGGGACACCTACTCAATGGTACTCTAGTAAAAAAAGTGACAGAATTCATTCCATTAGAGGCATTTATTGGTATTATTAGGATTTTACAACATGATAGCATAATCTATCCTTTGCCTGAAGTAAACACTCTTAAAGGAAAGTCCACAGGGAGAGTAAAACTGAAGCATTTTTTCAAGTGGTGAATACTAATCAGATAGATAGCTGGAGGAAAAAATAATGTCATAGCAGGAAGATACAGCAAGCAGACCACGCGACAAGCATGAAACCAAGGAATCAAAATATGACTGTAGCATATACTTTGGAGCAATAAAAGGGGGAAAAGAAAACAAGGACAAACTAGCAAGAGAAAAATATGACTGACATTATTAGGAGCTGGAGAAGGAAATCAGGACAGAAGGGTGAAGATTTGAATGCTTGCACTGAAATCAGCACAGTGGGAAAGATGAGCCAAAGATTTCCCAGCTTCCATCCCCAGGCTCTGTTACAGCTCAGAAAGAGACTAGCACGGTTTAAAGCTACCTCTTGCTTTGTAATGACTCGAGGATACCTGGATTCTTATGGATCTTGTTGGGGATTCTTATGGATATGTTACAGGACACCTAGACTCTTAATCACCACACCTCTGCTATTCAAACAGGCCCAACCTTTCCTGTAATCTTCAAGCTCTCTATTCTGTGTTTTTCCTATGTTTGTACTAGTCTTGATGCTATCAGATTCTTGTCCACAGAAATGTTAACTACACTTGGGGCTTCTATAAAAATACTTGGTAATAATGCAGCCAGTCATTTACTGAGTTCAAAAGCAGAACTGTAGCATAAAGTGCACAATAACACTGCCTATTTAGATTATGTGAGATAATAGTCTCATAAATTGTGTCTATGGTTGAAGTGATCAACACTGACTCTTTCTTAATAGGCTTATTACAAGGTCAGCAACAGAGGATTAGGAAAAAAAGAGTGTCTATAGCCTCTACTCGTTTACAAGTCAGGTTTCCCATTTACTACTAAATGAACAAAAGAGAAAAAAAGCCATACTGTACACATACAACAGTTTCTGAAGTATTAGCAAATACCATTTAAGAAATCTTTTAATTTCTGCCTTTTTTCATTTTATTAAGTTAATATGACAAAAATAAATGCATCCAAAGCAAAAGTATTGATCCCATAGACTGTTTCTTTTCTCACAAACACCAAAGTAAATTAGGAATGCCTCACCAGAAGATAACTGAAGAGAACCAAGCACACTGAAATAAGAAGAGATTGTCTCTGGAGCTCTACAACTGGAAGTACCACTTGGAAGAGGTGGACTATCCTGTGCTACCTCCCCGGGGTAGACACAGACACGACAGAATGAAGCTGAGATGAAGGTGCCCTCTTGGAGGAAAGGTGTGGAAACTCATCTCCAGGAGTTGTGTCTCCCTTTGTTGCATTAGCTCTTTCCTAAAGAGCTAACTGGCAATGGAAAGAATTCCTCCCTGGGTTGCCGGACTGCCTGTGGCTCGCTTAAACATAATGCCTAAAAGTTTCAATGCTTGGCCAGATGAGACGATTCACACTTCCTCAATAAATCTCAGAGCTATTTAGGCTGGTTAAAAGCAGGCAAGAACACTGCCAACAAGTTCAGCTGCATGGGGAGGGCTGATTTTCCCTGCTAACATAGGTGGGAGAGGAGGCGCAGCTCAGAGAACAATAGGCAGCAAAGCAGAAATTACCAAACTGTTGATAAAAAAATTATACCAATAACAACTTGTGATAAATAATTATTTAGGATTTGTTAACTGATCCTCAGATACAGCCAGGCACTAAGAACAGAGAAGCTGTGAAAGGACACACACAAAAGGTTTGCTTTACACCAGCCCCAAGTTTGTACAGTGTGAAGCTTACCATTAACTTTGTAACTTCGAAACCTTAACCAAGAATTTGTTCTTCCAAAGTAGTTTGTAAAATTCTGTAGCTCTGATTGATTTGCAAGAATTTTTCCTTTCAGTCCATACAAAGGTAATAGCACAGGGAGCATACTGCTAATCAATCTCATCCTAAAACCACATCAATCTTAGATTTATATCAACCCAATTTTACCTAAGCTAAATCACTGTTTCAACAAAAAAAAACCAGAAGATGAATATTTGATGAGGAGTAAGGTGGAACACAATACTTCCTCCAAGACCTGGGGGAAGTCCAGAACAAATGCCCAGTAGGACAGAATAACAGACAGAAAAAAACCTTGCTGGTAAACAAGTAAACTAAAAACAACACAACAAAAAAGTCTTTTGGTAGTAAAAGTGAATTATCATATTTTCCCAACTTCAAAGAAGGTAGAATGTCTCTAGAGACACATTTGCATTGAGCACAGCCCTATTAAAATTGATGACAATTACTATTTAAGGAGAATCAACCTCTGTATTTCCTAAAGGGGAGAATGCCACATGATGTAATGTGCATAAGAAAACAGAATACAGCAGCTAACTCCAGGCATCAAAGTCAAGTGATCTGTGTAGGATCATAGACAGTCCAAAGAACAAATTTCACTTTCCCCATAAGATTATTCAGAGCATCTGTAATTTGGAGTATGTCCATAAAATATATAAGAAGACTCCAAAGCCCTGAATTACACTTGTAAATCAGAGCTCCAAATTAAGATTGTAAGTATTGGTATGATATTCATAGGCCCAGTCCATGTTCCTAGAAGGAAAGGTGTAATTTTAATGGAAAAACACAGGTGCTCTACTTTCATGATGTAGCTTATCCCTACCATATCAGGAGATTATAAATTTCACATAGTGCACTAGGAATTAAATGCCCACCTGCATGCTAAGAAGGAGTAATAAAGACATAATTATATTTTTGGTTAATGAATAAGGACGAAACATTTTCACCAGCAGCAGTTAACATCCAATTTAAGTACATCACTGAACTGTTTTGCTCTTAGCAGTTGAAAAAGAGATCCAACAGTGGTGATGAATGACTGCAGATGAGTAGGTACATTAAGACTACATACACAGTGCATCCTGAGCTGCTGCTGCAGTTTGGATCTACTATAAACAGAAAAAATAATCAAGAGAAGAGAGTCTGGGAGAAACAAAAAATGGGGAAACTGCAGCGTGAGAGAATGTGTATTACACTGCAAACAGAATCAAAGAAAAATCCAGCACAACCTGAGAACCTGAGTGCAGGAAGAGGGGACCTGAAGGCATCCCTTTTTCACAGTATGTGAAGCAAAGTTAATTACTGTGAGTTTCAATAGTAGAAGGAAAGAGTATTTCAAAGCCCAACAAGATACGTTGGACACTACCTATGGGGTATTACATGATTCATGTATTGATCAGAACATCAAGAGTGAGGATTCTGAATTGTGAAACAAAAAAACAAACAAACAAACAAAAAAAGAGAAAATTTTAACACTTGATTTAATTAAGCAAGTGGAATAGGTGGTAGGAAATAGCTAGAAAGCATGGAAAGTAAAGGGGGAAATAAGAACAAAAGTTATTAGCTAGCAAGATGAACGACAGATCTATAGACAGAGGGATAGACAGAAGTAAAAAAAATAAAACATCATAGAAACTGTATCTATGGCAACACTGAAATAGAAATTAGTAGACATTTTTCTGCATTTGAAGTCTGAAGGTTGGAAGAAAATCAAGCCATGTTGCCAGCTATTTTTCTGTGGTCTGCATTATAGAAAACATGTCAGGAGACAGAAAAGAGAATATCAATCAGGTCAGAAGAAGGGAAATAGAACATCCTTCTTGCTTCCCTAATAAGCTTCACTTTCTAGTCCTTATTTCTAAACCAGGGATGTGTACATTTTTTCAATAAAATTCTTTTTTTTTTTCTAAGAGATAATGGCTGGATTTGGGGGATTCAATCTGATAAGAATGTAGGTTTTATATCAATTGTATCAATCATGCTAAAAAAAGTATTTAATTAATCTAAAGAATATAAATGGCTGGTTTCCTTGATTGCCTTTTCTCTAAAAATGCACATCAGAACCAAACATTTTTATTTGCACACTGTCAAATTGGGTGCCTATATATACTTTCAAAATTTGTTAGGTAAATGTATGTAATTACTGACAAAGTTTGTAATCTCTTATAAAATGCCACAATATTTTCCATTAGAATTTTGTTCATCCAATGTATTGTGCAGCTCATATTTCGGGTTTTCTCTAACCTGTTATCATTCCTACTTAAAAGGTAAAGCTTGACTTTTCATTGCTTTGTTCTTTGTTCAGTCATTTATACATGAGCAAGTGGGTGTTAAGTGCAGGCAGATATGTCAGGTTGTGTTGCACTGCTTCTAACAACTACAGCAGGAGAAAGGCACTGAATACTTAACCTCACCGCTTCTGTTTCAACAATTAGACACTAATATTCAAGACTCATTTATTAGGCTGTTTAACCAGTCATAGACTTGGGAGCTGACTGTCAGGAGTATATATTAATAAAGGCCGCTGTAATGGGATTTTTAATCTACCTATTGAAAAGAGAAAAAGGTGCAAAATGTTGGTGAACTGAGAATGGGGAAAAATATAATTCCAGACGAAAAAATAAATTCATGCCCTAAGCTTCAAAAGCTCTGAATTGTATCTTAAGCATCAGTATTATTGCAATATGTTTCTAAAATAAGTGTATTTCATAAAATGTTCAAATTCTAAAATGAAGTAATTCTTCACTTGGACAACATTATTCAAAGGAACAATCTGACAGTAGCAACTCAAAACTCCCCTGCATGATGAAGTACATCTCATGCACATACTCCATGCATAAATTACATTCCTGGGTCCCTCAGAGGATCCCCTATTGGATAAATCTGCTCTCCATTGTACAAAGTGCTCTTCTCCACTTTAGCTCACAGACATGCCTCCAATGCAATATTGCCTCAGACTGTGCTGACAGTCATGCTGATTTAAGAGCTCAGCACTCACAGTATTTCCAGTACATATTTTTTAAAGCTACAGATAGTACCCCTAAAAAGTGTCAAAAGATGTTATATCCATACAGAAAAAGTACTAAGCCTGTACTCTGAGAAACTGTTACAGCAACACTAATGCTGTAACTCCAAATATTAATGTTTCAAATTTCTCTGTTATTTTAACAGAAGAACCTCTTTAAAAATCATCTATAAATTGTAAGTTCTGTGATAGAGCAGTCTCTAGAAATTTTTGAGTATAAACTAAAAGCCAGTGGAAACAGAGAACATGGGAAATCAAACTGTGGATACAAGGACAGTGAAGATAAAATCCATAACTCTTAGAAAGAAGGTAATGGAATAAGAAATCAAGATTTTAAAGACAATAATCTGTATGAAATTCTGAGCATGTGGAGCATATGTCCATGTAGGACACTGGAAATAGTTTCTTCTTATTGTAGAATTTAATGTGCCTCTTGAGAGTTTTGCTAGGCTCCAGAAAAAGAGGAACTAAGAAATTACTACGCTCACTGATGCTGAGAAATTATTCAGTGGGAGAAATTATAATCCTATGATAATACTCATGCCTGTACATCATGTCAGCCTGGACATTATTTGAATCCCCAATGCAGAGACTGAAAAGAGCTTACAACTGTGAATATTTTAAAAGATGCTGTTAAAGAGAAGCACCATGCATCCCTTCCTGGGAGAAATTGCCATGTGTCTAGGTCTTATCCTCATCCACACCACTACGAGCTCTTAGCCACACTCAGTCATCAGTTTATGTGCACTGAACATGCTGAACTGGATGTTAATGATCGATCATTCATAAAACTGCAGAGCTGGCTTCAGTGGCACAACATTCCAGGCTAGATTAAATGATACCTCTAAACCCCTGGAAAGTATTTTATATGGAGACTACCCTGCACTTGCTATGTAACACAGTGAGACTGAGCCATCATTGTGACTACAGTTGTACTGTGAGCAGTGTACTCAAATGCTCTAGTTAAACAGAGCTTAAAAAAGCTTAGAAAAAAAAAAAAAAAAGATCTTTCAAACCAATACTGCACATCATTTTCCCATAACCAGTTGAGCAGCTGTTTCCAGAGTGCTGCATCCAGCGCTGGGGCCCCCAGGAAGCACAGGAAGGATATGAACTTTGAAGTCCAGAGTGGCAAGTCCAGCGGAGGGCTGTGAAGATGACCAGAGAGCTGGACCCCTCTTCTATGAAAGCAGGCTGAGATAGCTGGGTTTTTTCAGCCTGGAGAAGAGAAGGCTCTGGGAAGATCTTTCAGAATGTTCCAGTACCTAAAGAGGCCTACAAAAAAGCTAGAGGGGACATTTTGAAAAGGGCATGTAGTGATAGGACAAGGGGTAATGAAGGGCCTTAAACTGAAAGAGGATAGCTTAATCAGATATTAGGAAGCAATTCTTTACTGTGAGGGTGGTGAGATACTGGAACAGGTTGCTGTGGATGGCCCAACCCTGGAAGTGTTCAAGGCCAGGTTGGATGAGGCCCTGAGCAACTTGGTCTAGTGAAAGGTGTCCCTGCCCATGGCAGAGGATGTGGACCCCGATAATCTTTAAGATCACTTCCAATCCAATCAATACTGTGACTCCATAATACATTCTGTGATTTGAGCAATTCTTATTTGTATCACACACACAAAGGAGGATGCATAAATCACCAAAGAGAAACTCCTTCTCACATTGTACCCTTACACGCATTTATGTCAAACGAAGTGTATGCAACAATTGCTGCAAAGATACACAGTGCAACGAATGGCTTAAAGCTTCTGCTTCTCTTCTGAATAATTTATCAAATGCTTAGTTGTACTTTAGAGATCTCTTTTCATAAGCTCAGATTACAGCACTAAGGGCCATAGTGTGACTTCCTCATGCTCATACTGATGAACCATTATTCATACAACTAACCCTACTGTGACAAAACTGAAGTGCAGCTCTAAATACAGGGCATTAAGCTGAAATCTGAATTTCTGATGTTCTTCTAGGCACCTATCATTCTGCAACAAATATGAATGAACCAATTTATTTGGTTATTTTCACACAAGGGAGCTCTTCCTCACATCACTTAGGGAGTTTAAAAAGCTGCATTTTGACAGACTTTGACTCACATATATTGAACAATCTCCCTTTTAAAACCAATATTCTACAAGTAGGTTAGCTCAAAAGATAACTTCTATTTTCTCAATAAATGCTTTTGCTACGCAGAAGAGGCAACCATCAGGATGTAGTCTCAGAGAGGAACTACTTTCTAATGTGCAATACCTCCAAGTAGCAGGAAAACAGATCTGCTTCAGCCTAGTTGATATTTAGGTGGTAACTTTGGAATGTGCGTTATTTTGTAGCTTTTCTTAAATAAAGGTACATCAGTTAGTTTGCAGAAAGAATCCAGAGACTGGAAAAAACTGGAAGCACTATTTCTCTACTGCTTTTGTAAGGATAAACCCAGGATACTAACAGAAGTATTCAACCTGACTGCAGAGCACCAACACTGGAATCGGGACCCAGGACTGTAATGGTTTCTAAGGAGCTGTTACAGCCTAACGACCCAGTGATCCCTGAATTAAGTAGGATTTGCATGACCAGTTTAACAGCTCTGAAAATGTGGTTATAGACCACCAGATCACAGTTCAGAGCATCAGAGCCTCAGAGACAGAACTGGCTCCTGTGAAGTACCTCCTGTTACTGGAGAATATAATTGCTATTTTCAAATCAGTGTACAACATACTAATTAATCAGTGAACTATAAAGGTAAATATTATGTCTGCCTGAATCCCCATGGATTAAATTCTCTAGCATAACATGTGGCTGTATTGCTTTTCCAATAGGAGACAGATCACAGAATCATTGAAGGGCTTGGACTGAAAGGGGCCTTAAAGATCATCTGGTTCCAACATCTGTGTCATAGGCAGGGACACCTCCCACTAGACCACGTTGTTCAGAGCTCCATCCAACTTGGCCTTGAACACTTCCAGGGACGGGACCACCCCAACTTCTCTGGGCAACCTGTGGCAGTGCCTCACCAACCTCACAGAGAAGAATTTCTTCCTAGTATCTAACCTGAACCTACTGACTTCCACTTGAAGCCATTCCCCCTTGTTCTGTCACTATATGCCCCTGTAAAAAGTTTCTTTACATCTCTCTTGTAGGTTCCTTTCATATATTGGAAAACTGAAATTAGGTCACCCCAAAGCTTTATCAGATTCTCTCAGCCTTTACTTGTAGGAGAATTGCCCTATCCCTGTAATCATCTTGGGGTTCCTCCTCTTGACTCAGTCTAACAGATCAATGTCCTTCCTGTGCTGGGAACTCCAGAGCTAGATTCAGTATGTGATTTTTCAAAAAAGTAAGACAGAAAATGCTTGTCAAGGCACTGAGCCCTACACAGGCAATTTTAACACACACTTTTTACGAAATCACTGCAAAGAGGAATTTCAGTGATTGAACTTTCATCTTCACTTTGGTAGATGGAAGAATTCAACTCTTTTAACATACAGTCTGCACTTCTTCAGTTACAAAGGATTTTTGACCTTAGAAAAAGTGTGCTCGGTTCTTGCTACAGCAGCACAATACCACAACATTAGTAATATTTACACTAATTTCAGTGGCAAAAGTGTTTGTTCCCCATGGAAATAAATTAATCAGTGTGCTTAGGACTGAAGTGAGGTTTAAACCTTTCTCTGTTCATTCAAAGCTTTTTAGAGAAATACCAGTTTACTCTGTTTTCTTGTTCAGACTAAGTTCACCACAAATTTAATTTGTAAGTGGACATGCCAGATAAAATGCTCTATTTCTTGCTCACACGTGTGAAAATATAGAGGAGGGCATGGCAGGTGGAAGACAAGACACTTCCACTGCCACCTGCCTGTCTTTTCTCACATGGTTTGCAGAGAGAAGTCTGTTGAGAAGCCAGTTAAATCAGACCAGCATCCTATTATTCACTGAGACAATACATTGTCATTTGTGTCACAACAGCAACAGGGAACAGAAAAGCATCACTACATTTAATACTGCCAAGTACCATCGCCCAAAAGACTGACAACAATTCCAGATAACTGACAAGCAGTGTAATTTTCCTATTTCAACCATCTTACAAACAGACCTTCAGCTTCAAAAATGCTCATCTTGATAGTATTTTGAACAAGTTGTTGCAAAGATCATTTGTCCTGGACTTGTCCACATGGTACTTTTCTCTCTTCTCAGTGTTGACAATTATTTGTGCAACATAAAAATCTCCCCTTTTTTAACTTCTTTGGCAATTTCAAATTGCTAGTGCAAAATGTAATTCCTAAATCGGTTTAAGGAAATCAACTTGTTTAAGTTAACCTGTTTTCTTGGTCTTATAGACAACTTATCGTAGTGCAACTTCATGCCAGGAGAGTGTATTAATGTACATTATAATATATACTTTTATTAATCTTATTGGAATTAAATCTACATTGTGGAAGGGACTGAAATCCTCTAACATTTCTTTCCTTTGAGTGATCATATTTTTTTCTGATGTCTCAATAATCTAGCACAGAAAAATGTAGTTTTCCATATTGTGCACTGCTAATTTTCCTATCTGTAAATGAACTGGTACTAATCATAATGAAGTTGGATATTATAGAGAAAGGTGCCTGTATAAAGCAAAACAGGACAAAAGATGAAATCAGGTTCAGGAGGAACAATTTTCTCTCAAATGACCCTAAAAGTCTGTAATGTGGGTTTTGTATAAGCGGAGGGGGAAAAATAGCAATACAGAGGGAAGCTTGTCAGCTGTCTTCACACACGTGAAATAATCTATAAATTCTCTTCTAGACTCAACCCTCCTTCTTCCAAGATTCTCTATTCTCTATCTCTATTTCTGCAAAGAAGAAATTATTGAATATTTTGTTATAACAACAGTCCCTGAAACCTTTTTTGTCCAATTAGTTCACTCCCAGACATCACACATGGATTTTTTTTGTCTCTCAAAGGCTCAACAATTCCCAAAGAGATTTTGGCCAGTTTTCATTTGAAGAGTCAAGCTTAGTTAGTTTTAAATGGGTTGAGACTAATGAAAAAATATGAGAAAGTGCAAAAAGGTCAAAGCAAAGTGAAGAAGTATTTCTCCTGACAACATTATCAGAAGTGTGGCCATTTCAGGACACAATAAAGAGGGAACTGAGAGAAAGGGAATGATTTGCCCAAAGGCTAATGGAAAACACAATACCTGCAGCAGAATATTGTCTTTCTCCTCTCAGGCTGGACTTACTTGGGAAAAAAACTATGATCATGGGTCAACATACGTAATGGGAAAATAAAACAGACATCACCCAAAAACGTGGTATAACAAATCTATGGAAAGCTTGATGGTTGTGAAAAACCCTGACTTTCTCTATGGAAAAGGTCACTTGCTATAAGAATTTCTAATGTAATTTCAAATTTTGAAAACACTTACAAAATCTCCTTACAAGTGTATATTTTGCTTTTTTTAATAAAACATTTTTTCCCAATATTTTCTTCATTCCTTGCCCAACATATATATAATATGACAAATGCAGCTAGGTCTGGCTAAATTAATGATTTAAGCAAAATGGGAAAGAATTCAAAGCCCTAAACCAACATAGACAATAAAAATATCAGAAAAGTAATAATAATTGGGATTTTGTTCAATTTACTTCCACAAATATCCATTTTATATATATATATATATATATATATAGTAACTTCTGGGAATAGGGGTTGGTCTAGATGATCTTCAGAGGTCCCACAGGGATCAAGATGACAAAGAGCAAATGAAAACAATAATGTTCCATAATTATAGGATGAAAAGAACGAAAAATAAATTCTGGGAAAGTAACAGAGGACAACAGGATCCTGCTCGGAAGGACCCAGTAATATTTCCTGTAATATTTCTTTCATATCTCCAGAAATGCATGTTGCCCTGAAACAACGAAATCATCAGCATGAGTTGCAGCATTTTATTCTTCTTTGGCTAATTGAAGCAGACTAAAAACATCTCAGATGATACATAATTTTGTGTTTTGCAGCTACATGGCAATTGCAAAATTAACACTGGGCCATATATAATTGAACCAGATAAGTCGAAGGGGGAAGTTAGAAAAATTGGAGAAAGGACTGATTTCAGTTTGCATTTTTTTTTAAATTTTATTTCTTATGGCACCTAACATGATTTCCTTTTGCTGGATAAGGGAAAAGAGACAGCTCTTAGCTCAGTTTATATGACTGAGGGAAAATGCACATTTACCTTTTGCAAATACCCCTACTTGAACTATATTCTCTAGGAGGGGATGTTATAGGAATGAAGATAAAACTGAACTCAGGATTTGAAGTCAAACATTTTCAACTACACATTTTCAAGTATTTTTATTCAAATTCAGCCTTTTTTAAAGTTATGCTTAGAACCTTCCAGTGTGCATAACTGCAGCTTCATTCTGCTCCACCATTTGAAGATCTGTCCCATTGTTTTGCCTGCCTGTATTTACCGTAAAGGAAGGGGCCAGAAAGTCATCTTACATCTTTTAAAGATGCCTATGCTGCTTTCCTCCTGGTTTTTAAGTCTTAAAGTACAGACAGGGAAAGATCAATAGGATGTGATGACACCTTAAGAAAAGCAGAATATAAGCAAAGACAACTCCATGGCAGTGGTGACCTTGAAACTATATGATGATTTAAATTAATTATGGGTGTTCGCTAGTAAGGCAAATAGCAAACTCATAGCTTACAAAAACTTTTCACAGGCTCTAAGGGAATTTCCCCACTGGCAGAATGGCAAAACAATAAAAGACTTACTGTACCTTTTAATACAATATTTGAAAACTAAAACTCTACAGAGAAGAGTTGAAATGACAGCAGTCACTATACTATATTCTTCCACCATGCTGCTGTCAGCAATGGTGCTCTAAAGCCTGAAAAACATTTCCTCCTACAGAGGTGCCCAGATTGCATTTTTACAGTATGTTTTACAGTTACATTTTTGCCAGTAAAGGCAGAAACAAGATTAAAAATTACAATTCACCTTGGAATTGTTTTTAGGTTTTCACATAGGTACCCTGAAAGTATGGTTTACTTTTTTTGGTATCAGTATAAAGAAACCCTGAGATAATGTTGCTGCACTATTTTTAAATTAGATCTAAATCAACAGACTTTTCTTTTTTTACTTTTTCATCATGACAGTGTGGAATACAGAATTGTAAAAATTGCCTGTATATTATCTAACCTCATCTTTTCCTGTAAGATTAAATTCAGCATGGAGGGCAAGAATGGAAGTTGCAGTTCTTTCACTTAATATTTATGTCTTAGTATGAGATTTTAGAATATTGTGTATATTAGATAACATGATATCTTCATGCTTTCAGTGTTTCTGCCACTTGGGTTTCATAAAAAGGATGATTCCAAAATAAGCAAAGAATCATATCTGAACAACTCCTAATCAAGCTTCTCAGTGTGAAACAGGATATAGCACACACCCAAGGTGTGACAACAGGAACAAGGGTGACACTTGAATAAAAGCAGCCAAAGGGGGAAATAGCCAGGGTTTCTTTAGCCTTTTCAGTTATCAATTACAACTGAAGTCTGCACGTATTTCCTTGCTGAGAAGAAAAGGTAATCTGTGAATCATTCCCTTTGCCTGGCATTTCAGGAGTGATCCAGTAGGGAAGTGAAGGGAGATTACAAATTAGCATCTTTGAAAAAATCCCGCTGGTTTGTTGGGCAGAAGACTTACAGGAAGGTCATTCCAGCATTTGGGGTTTTTGTAAGCTTTCCATTACGTCAGTGACACTTTTCATTTTTATCAGGAAGGTGATTTGTTACCGGGACATGACTCAGGCAGCCCTGGATCATGTGAGGTGGAGGATTCCCTGTGCAGTTCACTGCTCAACCAGAGCATGCATTCCATGCCAGCTGGCCTTCCTTGTCCTCCAGCTTTTCCTGCAGTGACATCCAGACACTTCCCTCATTGTCACCATAGGTCACCACAATTTACACCTGCAACAAAACCACACTGTCCTACAAACACCAGGGGATGATGCAAAGTCTCCTTTCACTGTGTTTCTGTTCAATTTTTCTCCCAAAGGATTTGGGCTCCATAACTCCAGCCATCATTTATGCAAGTCCAGAGAAGTTAGAGTACTGTCCCTTCAATAAATTGATTTGTGTCCCGATGATTACAGGAAATAAAAATTTTGAGCCTATGATACAAACAGGAAACAAGAGAGCTACTTGAGAAGCCCTAACTATAATTTCAGTCTTGTCCAGATAGTTTTGCTGATATCACATAGTCTAAGCCAGACCTCCTTTAAAAAATAAAAGGACTTTTAAAATTGTTTTTTTAAGTTGACATCGAAAATAAAAATTGTATCCCAGAATATATAAGGCCTGCAGCATGGGTAAATCTTCTTGACATTGTTATGCATATCATTATGGTTGTATTACCTTTTTTCCCCCCGATCTGCCTAAATATACAACAGCCATGTCTCAAACCCAGGTTAACTACCAATTCAAGTTCAAAAATGTAACATTTCCTGTTTGACATGTGGGTCAAATTAGCACAAAGCCAACTTTGCCAGTTATGTTTGCACAAAAAGAAGCACTTACTGCCTAAGCATTGTGCAAGGAAATGAAGAATTTTTTCATGATTAACAGCACTTGGCAAGGATTCTGTTTTAATCTGCTACAGCTTGAATGTTCAGTTTTTGTTCCAATCTAGACTTCAGGGAAATAATTAATTTTGTTTGTACTCCACTTCTCTATCTCTACGTCTTCAAGGAATCCAGTATTACGTCCAAATTCTAGTTAAAATATCACACCATCAAAACCCGGCAGTGAGGTGTGCTGGGAATATTTTGAACATATTGCAAATTCACATTAAATGCAAGAAAATTTTCAGAGTCGAGGCTGCACAGTTCATAATTTTTTGTCAATTCAGTGAATAGTATCAGTTAGGAAAAAAAGATGATTGATTATTTTACTGGGTTGAAAGAGCTGGGAAAGGTAAGGTAAAAAGGTCAAACTGAATATGAAACACTTTATGTTGATATGAAAAAAGTTTACATTGACTCTAAACGTATTTGGTGAGGTTTTTTGCCTAATTGGTCATTACAAGAATTTCTGTTCCATTTAATGTAAATCATGCCCCTTCTTTCCTTGAGCTCCTTCTGCTTGTTCAAGAACTCTTGTTCCATTCTATCATTCTAGTAAGAATTTTCATACCAGCATAAGGAACCCATAGAATCATCTAGGGAAAATACTCAGCGCAAATCGAAACTATTCAGAGACTAAATGTAAGAATGAGGAGAAGCTGAAAGAAAAGAAATCAAAACAATGACTGCATGACAAAACATGATGCAGACAGACATAGCAAAGATACTGCTGCACATAAAAAGCTGACACATTTATGTCAGGAAAAGAATGCATTTCTTTACAAGTATATACATACATGCAAGAGAAGCAAATTACAGGTATAGATATGCAGGTTCACCATGAATATTGATTTCCAATAGTATCAAGTCACTTGAAATGAGCAGACGGGAAGGAAATAAGTCCCTGCTTTTCACAATCAGTTAATCCTTAGTAAATTCATTAATTTTTAAAAAGGAAAAGAATTTCATGCAGAATTATGAATCTCAAATGGCAGTGGTGTTTCCTGAACAAACAGTTACTGTTAGTGCTCACTATGGTAAGAGACCATTAGACATAATTTTTGAATTAAAAACTAGAAGGCAGCTTTGCAAGATGATTGAACAAATTAATTTCTAACAAGGATAGACTGTTTCCTGTATTTGTTCCAATATAATAACAGCTTTTCTCTAGGCTGTTTCAGATTTATAAAGAGCAGGATGATTTTTTTCTGCATACATATAAAGTACAGGCATTTTGATGAGGTAATGGGAAATTTAAATTTACCCAATATACTGCAATACAGTCTGAATATTCCATCCTCCACCTTTTTTTTCTCAATTAAAAATTCATGTTGCACTTAATTGCTCCATTTTCCCAAAGTGTGATAAACAATTGGAGAAGCCATTGAGTAGCACATAACAAATGCATTACTTAGCATGATATGACAAGAAATTACTGGCCCAATTAGTGACACAGATTCTTTGGTGCAAGGTAAGAAAAAAAGGGATCCCTAATGAAAACAAGGTGCTCAGCAAAGACAAAACACAATCTGTATATATTGTACACTTTGAAGCCTAGGAGTGTCTCCAGGGAAAACTGAAAATAAGGCACTAAGCAAGTTACTGATTAAAGCCATTTACTTCCATGACATTTTGTGGCTGTGTATTGCCAGGGTGTATTAGGAAGATACAGGATTATCTGCTGTCCAGGGAAAGAGTTGTTTGAAAAATTTAGAAAAGATTGCAGGGATTATAATGTAAACTAGAGTTTTCCCCATAAAATGTTGTTCCTAGTGTGAGTAATCTCTTGGTTTACATGCATCATGATTGCTGTTCCTTATCCACTCTGCAGAATCAAAGGGAGCTTGGAGGGACACTCTCCTGTGATGTGCCAAGTGTATCCAGCATCTAGAAAAGTCTCTCGGAGTTAAAAGCATTTGACTTTTCCCAGAAGACACCCAGTACCTCACAGAATCAGACTCAAAGGGAAAATGTTAGAGATCCAGTAAAAAATAAGAAAACAAGAGGAAAGCTTACTTGAGAGTGTGGCTGGAAGGACCAAGAGCTATAAATCAGAGCAATTAAATTCAGTGGCAGTGCTTCTCTCACTTAAAAGGAAATTGCAAGAACTACAGTGCCTTGAATGGCAGTTTTGCTGCTGTGGTGTAAAATTTGAAATGTGTTTCACAGTCAGCTTTTTAAAGATACTGCTATGTGCACTAAAATCCACAAAATATGGAACTTCAGTTTTCCCCAGCATCTGAGTATATATAAGGTTTTGCTTTATGGTAACTCTCCTCTGGCCTGAGAAAGAGGAATAGTAAATCTTCTATTTCAGATTATCTCCAGTCTTTTATTAAGCCACTTGAGGGATATTTCTATGGTTGGGAATTCAGCCACTAATAAGGACAAAGTAAATGAGGACAGTACCAAATATTAGTACATCCTCAGACTGTCACCTTCACACTGCAGAAAAGCCCTTTAATGCAGGAAGCTGTCAGTGTGGAATTTCTTGGTAACTGGATTTAAGAAGAATTATTCTTCTGATGAGCAAAACCCAGTCCTGTGTGCTACTGTGGATGGATCTCCATTTATGACAGATCCACAAGATACAAGAGCCAAAGAACCTGTAGCAAAAAGCACCAAGGGTGCTTTTGCAATCAACCAAACACATAAACAAAATTAGAAGTTTGCTTCCCAAGTCTTATCTTCACTCTAGTTCCCTTTTCAAGCTTTCCCTGCAGAAAGAGGTAGAAGAAGAAAACAAGAAAAGCTTTGGGAAGCCACTTTTGTTGCAGTTAACTACCACTGCACTTTACTACTCTTGCCCAGATTATGAGCCTGCTAATTTTGAAACTTTTTAAAAGTACAGTGCTTAGCAGACAGGTTGGAAAAAATAAGCCTGCTTATGAGCACACCTGCATTTATTTTACACCAGCATAATTTTGTCAACTAGACAGGTATGACACAAGATTCATTTGAGAAGAAAATCTCTTTCCAGTTCTTGTTTGATTTTCTGAAGGCTTGACTCTCTATAATTGTATATAGTACTTAATTTTAGGGAATTCATCATAAATGCCTCTGTTACTTACAGGCAATTAAATTCATATATCAATTGACTCTGACTACATTAGAAAAGGAACACTCCCCATCCCACTGCCTAACTCAGCAGTAGCAGAAAAGCACAGTAACACCTTGAGCTGGAATGCAAAACTAAAAACACACCTGTAAATTATCCTATTAACACAGACCATCCTTATTGTAACTCAGGCAAAGAGCACACAAAGCAACTATGTAGTGAGTACAAACATATAACATATGCTTAATAACAATGAGATTTCACTGGCACTAATTAGGCTTTGTAGAGGAAACACAAATCCACATGGAAATTTTCCTTGGAAAAAAGTGGCCAGCTATGGCTAAAGGCATTCATCTTCCCCACAGGCCATCTTTTTCTCCTGTCATTAATCAGTAGGAGAATAAAAAAAAGTGGGAAAAGGGGGGGGGGGGGGGTGTGGGGTGTGGACAGAGGGAGAAAACCTTCACATCATCACACAAATGAATAGAAAACCATACTTAATTTTACATGGTTATGCAGCTACACAGAAAGAATTGGGAAGTCAGTGTGTGCTACACTGAATTTTTAGGGAATACTTTCTTCCACATTTTAAAGTAGGTTAACTAGAATAAGATGAAAGAATAAATTAATGTGTGTTATTCTAGATTCCTTTTCAATATATACGTACATGCTTCATGTATATGTGCTCTCTTCAAACAGATGCACAGTGGGCAGAGTTTTCACTTGTCTTGGTGGCTATGTCTTCCTAATACTTTATTGCAAACTAAGGACCAGTTCAGATTTGCTAGAAACTTCCTTTTTACTTTCCTATAATATATATTGTGGTTTTATAGATATTGGGTTTCTTGTTATGCTGCTAGAACACCTGTAATGTTATTTTAATAAACATCTTCAGATGTTTTCATGACTTGTCTGACTTTTTCATGCACAGAAATTCTTTCCCCACTTTGGAAAGCTGGACCAATATTTTAACCTGAGAGACCTACATTTAAGCAGATTCACCATCTCAGAGAACAGTGCTCCTAAAACTTACTCTTAAGATGTTTCAGCCTTTATAGTTTACTCGTCAATTGAAACATAGAAATAATATATTGTATCTTAACCAGGAAACATAGCTCAGATTTAGTGATAACTACTATACTACTACTACTAATAGTCACTGCTACAGAAAAGAGAATGAGTAGTTGTTGTTCTCTCCTATTTTGTATGCAGTTCAACTTCATCAGGATAGAAAATGGTTTGATTATATTTAATCACAAATCCACTATACAAATAAAGTCGTATATTCTAAATATTAACCTTGTTAAACAGGAGAAAAATAATAAGCAAAACCACTAAAAAAAAAGCCCAGAAGAGACAAAAATAATAAAATAATGCCATTAAAAAACCCAAGCTACTGTATATTGGGGAAAATTAATTTATGTGGAGATGGATTATACATTTTTGAACAGCACCTGTTCAAAATGCAAAGGCAAAAGAGTACTCTATGTTTATCAAATGACTTCATGCAATATCACTGTATAATACTTTTAATTAGCAAACTCTGTGCAACAAATTTAATGATATACAGGGACTCCACACTCACATCCAGTTTTACTCATGATTTAAGGGTCTACCAAACAAACCAGCCAAAATTTCAAGGTTTTTTGGGATTTTTTGTTGTTGTGGTTTTTGTCTTGTTGATATTGTTGGGTTTTTTTGTTTGGTTGGTTTTGGTTTTTTTTGTTTGGTTGTTTTTTTGTGGTTTTGTTGGTGGTGGTGGTGTTTATTTGGGGTTTTTTGGGGGGTTTCTTTACCTTAATTAAAGAGAAATTAACTGTTCTGCCTTCTAGAAAAAGACAACACACCAATACTACAAAACCAGGGGCTTTTGGTGTGACTGGTTAAGATAAAATTCATACAAAAATCACAACAACATACTCCCTTCCTATTTATGGCAAACTTCCATTTGCATCCTTTTATTCTTGGTGGGGTAGAAAGGGGACAATAGCAGAACTGAAGAGGATGTCACAGATCATGAGTGATGCTACATGAAGAATGTTGCTGAAATATTTAAAACTATTTTAAAGCTGAAAGGTTCTTCTTCTTTCTAACTGTAAAAGATTGCAGTCTGCTTTTACCCACAATCTATTGCATTAAATCCTTCTAGGGAGGTTTTCATTCAAGATAAAAGGGAGTTGGTTAGATCCAAGGCCATGGTGAAGACTGAAATGAAGAACATATCAGATTTATGATGTCTGCTGCTCAAACTCTATTTCTATAGAACACACAGAAAATTCAGGGATGAATGAGACCCCTCAATAACAGGTAATCTTAATACTGCAGTGAAATAACAGGGTCAGTAGATTTCTGTAGAGACGCCCAATCCTTGCACTTGGAAAGAATATAGGTGCTTACAGTTTCCTAGGCATGTCCTTCATGCTCCTGCTCCTCTAGAAACCCTCTGTGTCCTTCAGCTGATTTCAGTTAAAAATGACATATTGCCATTACAGCACAGTCCTTGAAAGTCAATGCACATTCCTCCTGAATGGAGGAAAAAATTGACACCAGATTACCTATTTCAAGTGTTGTGAGGTTTTAAAAAATATTGAAGGGATTTTCTCCTTTTTTTAAAAAAAAGAACTTAACAACACTTTCTGTTGTTGGGTAGCTTTCAGAGTAATCACTTCACAAAATCCTGCCTCCTGTTCCCCTGCCTCCCTCCCCAGTCATCTCATACAAACTCATGCACATCATCTCATTAAAGTATGGATCTACATTAGAATTTGATAGCTAATTAATATTGCCTAACTTCACAATTAATAATGATTAACAACCAAATTAGTCTATTTCCTTTGAAAAAGTCTATTTACACTTTTAGACAAAATTCTGAAAGGACATCAAAAGCCATCAACAGAAGTGATTTAGGATCTTGGCTATACGTATTCCTACATTATACATAGGGTGTCTCTACAGAGTTTTTCACCAGCAGTGAAAAACGCACACATCTTTTGGCATCCAGAAACCCTGCCTAGCACAGGGTGAGGCCACTGAGTTGTGCTGCTAGGCCATATGGTTTTTGGCCCCTTCAGAAAGTGGGCACAGTTCATCTGGGTAGATGTAGACACATCTTCTGACTCTTCAGAGGACTTCAGTGCTTTGGAAAACTCTGTCCTGTGCCAGAACAGGTCAATGCAATGAACCAATAAAGCAGCAAATTAAATGGGGCATCTGAAGTATCCTTTTAAAACTGAGTGAATGAGCCTTGGCACCTCTTTGCTTCTAGGGTGGACTCAGCTCTAAAGAGAGACTCCCTACTGATCTTGTTGGGCATCTGAAGGCAGAGCTAAAATGGAGGTTTATACATTCAAAAAAGGTAAGAAAGGGTATTCCTAAAGATAAGAACTGAAAACATGAGATGGAGTAACAAAGTGAAGCAAAGAGAGGGAGGAAAATAAGTTAGGGCTGGTCAGTTGCAAACAAAAATGCAATAAGCATGAGAAAAAAAAATTAGGCATTGGAAAAGGAAACAGAGAAGCTGGGAGATGAAAACAGAAAAGAAAAAAAATAAGCAAGCAGTCTAGTTTTAAGAGCTACTCTATTGGGATTTCTGCAGACTATACAATAACTCCACAGAGCTGTCCTTTAGGACCTTGATCCAAACATCATTACTTTGACTCCAATAGGCTTTGGATTAGGGCAGAGCCCCAGAGTATAAATTTATTTATATCTTCATATATAATTCAGCTCTGTCCACCAACTGCAACATATATTGTGTACAAAATTTAAATAGTTCATTTTTTTGAACCTGGACACTTGTAAAAAAAATGGTATTTGACATAGTTAGGTTTATGGTTGGACTCCATGATCTTAAAGATCTTCTCCAGCCTAAACAATTCTAAAAGTCTACTAAATTCTCACCCCATTTTATTCATCCCTATGCACCATTGGATCAGACAGGCATCTCTCTTAGCTTGCATTTTGATTAACTCACTCACTTTAAAAAGCTCTGATCAGGAGTTACATCCAGCTGGTGAAACAGCCTCCTGTTTCCCTAAGACACCACAAATACGTGAAGCAAATCAGCCTGTTCTGCAGCTGAATACATCCACAAAAGTAATGAGTGAAACACAATAGCTGAAAAAAATTACTGATAGTACAATCCTTAGCAAACATGTAGGGTATAAAAACGCTTTAATGTTCTATTTATAAGCTACGCCTCTGTTCTTACAGAATACATTAAATAGGCTGGCATTTAAATTGAGTGCCTTGGGGGAGACACATCTCCTGAAGCATTTAGTCACCTACATTAAGAAACAAGACTTCTCCCCAGTTTAGCAACAGGTTTTATAAATGTGTGAAAATTCTTTATGGATGTATTTGTTAAAAACACGAGATCTTTTTCACACCTGTAAAAGGCATTTAATAATCCTTAGGGAGAGCTTTTCTCATTTCAACAAGTAAGACATTATATTTACTTTAAGTGGAATGGTAAGCAATTCCACTTGATCATCTTGATTTTCTCAAAAAAAAAAAAAAGAAAAAAGAAAGAAAAGAAAGAAAAAAGATGCTCTTAATTAAGCCTACAGTTATTATAAATCAATGGGGCGGCATGAAAAAATACTACTTACTAATTAAGAAAAACCTAATTGGACACAGAATGTGGGCAGACTGATACAGCATATATGCAACCAATCTCTAGGGAAAAAATGTCCAGGGTAAACACTTTAAAATTAAAGCTTTTCTGTTGACTGAATGTTTATTCCTCATAAATAAGCTGTCCTTGTTGATAGCTTCAATTTTTCTTAAATATAACAATTCTATTTTTTTTGAGCACTGCAACTGTCAAAATATTATTGCACAACTCAGAGAAAATTAATGTATACTCTTTGATTGTGACCAAGATTGATTTGACCCTGATGCTGCTACTTTTGGAAACCAATTTTCTTAATCACATACTCCTCTTTATGAAACAGCTCATTTATGGATTCTTCTCCTTTTGTAAATGGAGGCAAGTTCAGCTGCTCCTTAGCACAATATATCCCACTATGTCCATGCCTAAGACAGGAGGACTGAAAGAAAATTCTCTCTACAGAAAACACATTATACACCCCATTTCAATAGTGCATTATACATCAGTGTTTCAATATATTAAATAGTCTACATGATATAGTGGTCCATATTATGTGTCATGTATTCATTCTCCTGCAGCAGTTTCAGATTCTGTTCCACAGAATAATGTAATGCCACTCTTGGTTCTTGTCCTGTATTACTTTATTTCAGCTCATATTACTTCATTCTACATATGGTTCTTTCTCTATTATGGCAGAGTTGCAATATGTGAATCACCATAACTGTGATATCTTCTCAATATCTATCGAGTGAGAGGTCCCTTTCCTTGTGTAAAAGTACAAAATGAGCAAGACAAAATGTTACAGAGTTAGTGAGTGCACCTTCAACACACATTTCCATAGCTGGGTTTTCACCTTACTTGCTCACCCTCAGAGCATGCATTCATAAAGCAAACAAGATGTAAACTGTTGCATGTGAAGCAAATATTTTAAGAGGAACTGATTTCTACAAGTATTCTTCAAAAGTAAGTATCAGAGCCCAGAGTTGCCATATGTTAAGTAGAGAATAATCTATGAATAACTATTGTATGAATAACCAGGACCTCATTAGAATTATGAGTCATGGAATATGAATTAAGTGAATGAATCCTTTGCTAGTAATACACCCTGGGGTCTTGTATAAAAGACTACCCTTCCTCAGACAAGAATAATTTCTTGAGCCACAGCTTCTTCTGGAGCCACTGGTGCTTAGCAATATGGTGCTGAAAAATACAATCCCTGGGAAGGACTGAAGAAAGGAGAAAGAGGACAAAACATGGTAAACTGAAATAAAATGGATCAAGAGTCATAGAATCATAGAATGGTTTGGACTGGAAGGGACTTCAAAGGTCATTAAGCTCCAAATTCCCTGCCATGGGCAGGGACACCTTCCACTAGACCAGGTTGCTCAGGGTCTCATTCAGCCTGATCTTGAACATTTCCAGGGATGAGGCATCCACAGCTTCTCTGGGCAGCCTGTGCCAGTGCCTCACCACTGTCACGGTAAAGAATTTCTTCTGTATATCTAGCCTAAAATTCCCTCCTTCAGTTTGAACCCATTACTCCTGGTCCTATGGCTGCAGTTCCTGATGAAGGGTCCATCTGCAGTTTCCTTGCAGAACCCCTTCAGAAACTGGAAGGCTGTTATTGGGTCTCCATGCAATTAGACTTTTATTCGTCCACCTAATTATGATAAACAGTTTTTGACTCAAAGTCTCCCCCGTTCAAGTGGGGGAATATTTAATGACTTAGCACAGTAATTTTTTGTGTAGATTTGCAGATGGAATAAAAAAGGAAATCTAAGCATTTTTGTATTCCTTTCCTAATCTTTATTTCCCAGCTCCTGCCTGGTGAAAACAGTTTCTAAAAATGCTTGAGAAAGAGAAGGCTGATGTAGCCCCTTCTAAACCCAAACTGCTCTGTAAATATAGACAGGATTTCAGCATAAAATAAAGCTTTGCAACTCTCAGTCTTCCAAGTCTATACATTTTGCTCTTGGCAAGAGTAGAGATTAATTAATCTAGCTAGAGTCTTCCATTTTGGCAAACTTTTGGAGAAAAAAAATTGTTATTAGCTTTAGATACTTTTAATTACAAGTTTAAGAGATGATCAAAGACAAAGGGCATTTCTCAGATCCTTCAGGTTTTTTTAAATAACTAAGCCTTTGATTAACACGCATTTAAAGGAAAATTATTAATCACATTTAAAGCAAAATGATTCATCACTGTCAAGACATTGTCAATCTTAGGCTAATTCCCATTTTTACTAACACTTATACATGACAAAACCTACTGTACCAAAAAGCTAAGTCTGACTGGACTAGCAATTAAATATCTGCCCCAACTTTGCTAAGGTGGTTCATGCATTTCACATCCCAGTTCCTTCAAAAAATTATCTAATCAAGCTTGCAGATGAGAATTGTCTACTAAAAACACAGACTAACAATAATTGTACAGTGTGTCAACAGAGAGTATTTATATGGGAAAACAATAAAAGAACAGACATAATTTATATTTGTTTAGTTGGTGTATTTTGAACTAACAAGACTGTCTATTTCACACCAAAAAATGAGTTTGTCTTCCTATGTTTTGTAAAGCCGTTTGGTAAAACTGTTCTCCAATGAACTGATGGAGATACCCAAAACAAGTATCAAATACTTTTAGTAGAAATTACCACAGAAGTTTTCTTTTCTTCCTGACGCAAGGAGCCTCTAAGACTGAAGTTGGCTTTCTGAAAGCTCTCCTCACTATTTAGGCATGGCCAAGACTAAATGGCATTGTCATGACATTGAGATGGGATATGCAGGAGTACAAAAGAAATTAATAGAATTTAAAATTCTATCGTTTTATGTTCTGTGCAGTGTCCCTATTTTTTCCCTTACTGCCATCACGATGAGTGCTAAAAGGTACTAAACTATTTCACTATAAAATACAAATTCAAATATTCTCATATTTTCATAGCACACAATCATATACTCCTCTATTTTCTTTTACAGAATAGCTAGCCTGGTTTTTACAATGCTAAATGGCCATAGACTTGAGGATATTACCTCTATCACCTACCATTTAGTCTAAAAAAGGAGGTGGAAAATGTTGGTGGAGAAAAAGGGACAAAGAAAAGAGACCATCCAAGTTACTTTTGAAGTAAGAAAGGCAAAGGTTTGAAGGATGAAACCTGCAGTTTCAGCAGGTTTGGGACCTGATATTTGGGACCGAATGAGGTACCTGAGAGGAAAAAGCAGGAACTTCTCTCTGAAGAGGTCAGGTTTCCTGTTGGAGCTGAAATTTCTGCTCTCCAGACTGAGCACAGAAGCAAAAATGGATCACATGCAATTAATCCCCTTTGTCACTCTGTCACATGAAATCTGCAACCCTGAGTATTAGAGAATCATTAAAACACAGAGATCTGGTATCTTCCAAAAGTAATAAACCACTTACTATAGGCAAATTTATTTTAAAACTTGTACATACTGTACTCTGGTAGTCACAGCTCCAGCTCTTGTTACATGAGTGTAGACTTAGATGGCAACAATCAGGTACCAATTCCAGTTAGATTTATATTCCAAAAATTAATTTCACCTAAAAAGTACCACATTTATGATTTTTGATGTCACAGTTATACCTTAAGACAATCTTGCCCCTGCAAAGAAAAGACGAGATTGCAACTGCAGTGAAAAAAAAAATGCAGAGAAATTCAGAGAAAGGACAGGAGGAATGTCACACATTTTTATAAGATCCTGGGGACAATTTCCACCTGTCTGGGTGAAGCAGAGGCAGCAGAGGATCTGCCATGCTCCCAACAGAGTACACCTCGTACACTCAGGGGAGCTTCTTACCCCTGCAGTTATCTCACCTCTGATTCATATGGCCTGAAACCTCCGTGGACTGAAGCATGTAGCAGCTTTTGATGAAACTATCAAAGGTCTGAGACTGAGGCAGAAGCAGGGTACTTAGCAGTTTTTCAGGCAGCAACCATGAGTGGATGGTGCAGTCTTAACCACATTTATTCATGTCCCTTTCAGGATTTACTACATGTGGATCTAGGTAATATTACCTCACTGAATATCACCTACACCTTAGCATAAGCTCAGTAAGAAAGAATCCTTTCTAAAGCCTTAATATGTGCAGAAAACACCTGTGTTTATGAAAAACAATGGTTCTCACCAGAGTGCAGCAGTATCTGCTGCCATAAGGAAATCCATCAAAAATTATTATCTAGTTTAGGACAAAGCAGCCTTTTATAGACCGTAAGTGTATCTGGAACACACATAACTTATTCCAATTAGCTGGAAGTCCTGACATAGCAGGTGGCAGCAGTGCATCCATTACTATAATGTGGAAAATATATGGTGCATGGCAACAGGCAGTTGTATTTGTCTTGATTATGGAACCTGGAAACAGCACTTTCTATCCTATCTGCTGTGGAAAAATCATTTTTTCTGACCCTTGAATAGAAATGAGCCTTTAACAACATACACAGGTGACACTCTCATATTTTGTCTGTTAAATGAATATCAGGGCTGTGAGTCTTCTATGGACACTTAAACACCCATTACAAGAGAATTTGATAGTGAACATAGACTAGAAAAAAGACAAAAAGAATTTTAGGTTATACAGTCACTTAGAAATCTCCCAAGCTAGAGGAGGGAAAAGATCCTTCTCACCACAGTGCACAAGGCAACAGTAGTGCATGCACTAATAGCACATGTGAAATTATAAACCTTTGTCTCCGTCCTGGAAACAGTAATTATTTGTCATTATTGCTCTGAACCCATGTTGCAATTACAGGTTTCCCTCTAGTCAATTCAGCCATAGCAGATCTGGATCTAAACTCAGCCTGTCTTCTCAAGCATGCCTATGTATCAGTGGGAATTATAAGAACACAGTAGCTACTTCATCATTCCCACCACAGATGCCTAAAATATGAGAGCTCAAACACAACTAACCAGATTAATGTTTTACTATATTCTAGTTTAGAGGGGAAAAAAAGCTTGTTGCAACTGGAAATAAGATTTCTGCACAGTCAAACAAGACATTAAAATCCCTGAAGAAAAAATATCTTGATGCTGTTGCCGACTCTTTGGCTTAACCATATTTTAAAGCAATGGATGACACTGTTGCAAATGCCTGACCTAAGAACGATACATGCCTTTTTAAATAAGAATTACAGAATATTATTCCTTAACCATTCATTCATGAAATATTTTACTCAAGATTGTTACCAGCCCTACAGGAGGCAGAGAGGAATTTTTAATTTACCAATGGGGAGCCTGAGAACAATTGGCAATAAAACTAACTCCCCATTCCTGCCCTGGTCAAATTCTCCATGTGAATACAGTTGTGCAATTACTTGGGACACACTGAAAGCTGAAATCACACCTCTGTATACTAAGACAGATTTTGAGATAAGACACCGTTAAGGATACAGGAGTTCAGAACCTGGCTCATTAAACATTTCAATGGAATTTCTACCTTAGATATCTTAATAAGGTCTTACTGTCAGTGCTTGCAATGTGTATTGGTTTTTGGCTGGGATGGAGTTCAATTTCTTTCTAGTACTTACTATAGGGCTGTGTTTAGGATTTGTGCTGGCAACAACGTTGGTAATTCAGAGGAGTTTTAGATATTGCTGAGCAGGGCTTACATAGAGTTGAGGCCTCTTCTGCTTCTCACCCTGCCCCACCAGCGATCAGTGGGGTGCACAATGAGCTGGGAGGGGACACAGCTGGGACAGCTGACCCCAAATAACCAAAGGGACATTCTGTACCCTGTGGCATCACACTCAGCATATAAAGCTGGGGGAAGAAGACAGAAGATGGGGAGATTTGGAGTGATGGTGTTCATCTTCCCAAGTCACTGTTATGGGGCTGGCTGGACACCTAACTGCCCATGGGAAGGGGTGGACAAAGTCCATAGTTTGAAGGCATGACTTTTGCTTTACTTATTAAACCATCTTTATCTCAAACAATGAGTTTTGTCATTTAACTCTCCTGACTCTCTCCCCCACCCCACTGGTGGTGGTGAGTGAGTGAGTAAGTGAATGAGTGAGTGAGCCTTGCTTGGTGCCTGGGGTTGAATCATGACACAATTCTTATTAAAAGGAAAATGTACACACACAAAAAAACATCTATGTACACACATGGACATGGCTGAAGACTAGTCTGCTTCAAAAACCCCATAATTTTGAATCCAGCACAGGTTGCCAAGATGACAGGTGAAGACAGGTTCATAACACAACCAAGGAACTGTCTTAACAAGGGACTGGTATCACTGGTGGTGAAACTGGGGTATCTGGTACATCCACACAATCCCATGGATAGTCTGCCTCTTCTGCAGACTCTGCTCTCCCTCAAGGCTCATCACTTATGATATTTACCATGCCTGAAAATGACTGATTTGGCCCTCATGTAGGTGTATTTTCAGAAAAACATATTTATGTAGGAGGCAAAGCATAACTTTTTTCTCTCAATAAAGAATTATTGGTAAAAGTAAACAAAAAAAATATAAATGTTTTTCATTTAAAGTCATCTTCTCTGATAGGGACTGGATAAAAGACCAAAAATTCTAAGTACAATCATTTTATTTCACATGCATGAATTAGTATATGGGACAGCTAAATGCCAACTGGTATCATCATCATGCCTACCACGTTAAAGCACAGTGTTTTGTTAGTCTTACTAACCATTTGTGTGGGAAATTTTAATTCTGAAAGCAAAATTGGCCTGTCAAAAATACTCTGTTATAAGAAATTTTAAAAGAAGAGACAGGAAATGTTTGTCCATATTGTTCATTTAAAGAAAAAAAGAAAGACAATGCTGCAGAAGATAACACAAATTTTGCATAAGTAGAGGTCCATGCTAACTTTCAGCAAGGCTTTAGCCTGTTGTTTTCATTTATATTTTAGACACAAAGACATTTTAATTAAATTAGCATTTATATAGAGAGTTCTTAAATTAATGGAACATTTAAGAAATAGCCAGCATATAAAATGGCATCCTTTAAATTGCTAAAATACCTGGATAATATTTCAGCATGCATAGCTTTCACTTCAGGGATAATTCATTTGGCTGTCAGGGCAACAGCTTTTACCCTATACAATTTTTATCCACTAAAGACTCTATTGCTACATAAGATTCCCAGGAACACAAAACATGCAGCAGTGAAGGCCCTTTGTCTCCTTCCTTAAACAGGACCATCCATATCTTGTGAGGCGTTAGCTGGGGATGCTGGACAGGCTGGAAGGAGAGCTGTAGCTCACTGACAGATCAGTAATATTCTCCTGGTTCTGGAATTTGTAGCAATAAAGAGGAAGCTTTATCCCCGAGTCCAGTCACACCTTTGTTTAGATAACTCTCACTGACATTTGAAGAATCCTGCATCTTCAACAGATCTGCCAGCACAAATGCTTTAAAAAGCGATGCAGATACCAAACCTAACTGGCAACCTTCCTGGAAGGTGTGGTCATGAAACCCTGCAAAATGCAGCTTCCAACTATCTCTGTTATCTCTGTAGGAAAGGATCTGACCTAGGTGTTTCTGACCACGGTCAGTAGCATCCCTCTGTGTCTCCTGATACAGACACACCTCAGAGCCAGCCCTAGTGAAAAGACCTGAAAGCCATGGCTTGGCAGCACCTTGAGCTGGTGAGGACATGGCTCATTCACTCACTATGAACACAGGATGCAGAAACTTCATACAACGTTAAAGTTTTCCCATATTTCATTCTCTTTAGTTTCGGAGTATCTGAATAATGATGCCAGAGAGAGTTTGTTGTGCATAATTTCACTGCATTCGTGATATAGTGATCACTACACAGTCTGTTTATATTGAAATTAGACCTAAAACAAGTTTACTGGCGAAAATACAACAGTTTGAATCAGCAACACTGAGTGCCAGTGGTGACACTGCCTAAAGACCCAAATCTGAAATACCAAGGACAAGCAGGGAACTGGAGAATCCTCTCAAATCTCTTACAATCTTGGGTTCCACTTCCTAGCAAACTACTAGTAAGATATTAACTTACTGAGAAATTGTAATTGTTTTTACCCCTACCACAATTTAATACACTTTATCAGATAATTAAAATTACAAAGCTGCAAGGTAAATGTTCTGCAAGGCCTTTGGCTGACTGACTGACTGCAAAAGAAAACATGGAGGCAGTGATCTAGAATTAAGATAGAATGGCTGAACATGGCAATACATCCTGACTTCTTTAAAAGGGTTATCTATAAATATTAGATATACACCAATACATTTTAACTACTGTACCTTCATTGTGCATATTTAACTCCTTGACAATTATACAATATAGCTCAGAACATTTGGATTGATGTCTCTGCTGAAATCCAAACCAAAAAAAACCCTTTATATATTGCAAAGTACTGTCCAAGAATATTTAATGGGCTCCAGTGAAGATGTAACTAGGGTATAGCTAAGGTAATGGAATAAACTGTCCTCTAGCTCTGTTTATTAGGAAATACATCATTATTAAATCTTAATCCATTCCATAAGGAAATAAGCAAAGGAGGAATAACTGTAGCAAGACAGATAGCCTTATTAGAAGAAGATCTAAGAATACCTTTATTTCAAAATTGCATTAGAGGTATGACAGACTGTGCCACATAGCAAAAAAAGGTCTGTGCCATTTATCAAGGAATCTAAAATTTGATAAACTGCATGTGTGTGCAGAAGGATCGTTTCATAAACACATTTAAGTGAATATGATACAATAAATTGAGCCTATGGACATGTGCTGAATAATTATTTATGATAGCAGTAAACTGTGATGGTGGCATTTATTATTTCAGGGTTTTCTCCACGACAGGTAATGTTTTTCTTTCCTTTCTAATTATGATTCAGTGCTACGTCTTTATTTTTAGTTTTTCTACTGCATATATGCACCGAACCTATACTGTTTGAAAAAATGACATTTTAAAAATGCCTCAACAAAATTAAAAACTTAATACCACACTGCAAATCTAGAGTCTGAGAAAACATCTTTCTACATCAGAGCATACAAATTGACCTAGTACCTCCAAGATCTCCTAAAATATCTCATTAACATTACATTACTATTAGATAAGAGTAATGCTCCCTGGTTTCTCATCTCTTCCTGCTATGAGTGAAGAAAGTTATAAAGTTGCCAAAGAAACAAAAGGACACTGATTCGAATTTTATGCCCAATAAACCTTGCTCTGAGGGACTAAACAGACTTCATCAATGCAGAGATTTTGTAGTGGGTAAGTTCTATCCAGAACACTTTGATGCATATTGTCAGTGTGCACTCAGTAAAATCTGCACTTTTAGAGACAATCTTCAGCCCCATCCTCTTGCAAATCTTATTTGCAGACCCTCCTGTCTACAGAGGTCCCTGATGCCAGTGTAATATGAAAGAGGATTTCAGTACATGGGGAACAGCTTATTAATTTTACACAGCTCTTGAGCTATTTTGAAACCTACCCTGGAGAGTACTGTCAGCAGTAAAGAGTGATTATTTCCTCAGCTTTCTTGTCTTTTTTTATTCAATCCATCTGCTTAGCACAATGGGCTCATAACCTCTGACTGAAATTTCGAGATGCCACCATAATATAAATATTAAAAACTGTATCATTCACTAAAATAAGAAATAAAAGACATGCTACGTGACATATTATTAAAAAGAAAAGAAAAAAATTATGGAAGAAAGCTAATGCTGACCTTCCCTCTGTGACTGCTGGCTCTTCATATCTGTGGGTATTGCACATGGTTAATCAGACAGACTCACTGCAATCTAGAAAGCCTTGCCCCGGTCATTGTCACAAAAAATGGCCTCTGAAATCACTCTGATTAACTGCTAATTATGCTAAGTCCTACAGTAGTGAAAGCAACTAATCCTTTTCAACAAAGCTGTCTTCATTGAATGAAATCCTCACCTCATTCACATTCATTCACTCATGGAATCAAGAGAAAATACTTTCCTTACTGATGCCAACATTCAAACATCCAGAGCAATTACATGGAGAGGGAACATTATCTGTAAAACAAAATGACAAGAGGTGAAGCCACCAGTTCAAATCTCGACTCAATGTGTTATGACTGCCCTTCTCACTTAATAGACATCAGATACCGCGAGCAACTGGAATTACAAGACACGAAGAGAACAATATCTAAGGCAACTGCCCCTCTCATGGACGCAAAAATGTAAGCAATGATGGGGAGTTTGGAAAGATTTCACTAATACCAAAAGACAGGCAAAGCTCATCTGTGGAGGCATGACAGCTCAAAGTTTGGTGTACTGGCACACACAAAGATCAGTATTTTAGCCCTTTTCTACATCTAAAATAATTACAATAGCTCTATAAAAATCAAATCAGATAACTGTGGAGTTACTCCCTGAGGAGGAGGTGAGGGAAATAGGAATTTTCACAGGGAGAAAATATGTCTGCATTTCTCAAAAAAGGTGTGCTGTCTGCTCAACTCATTTTCCTTTTCTTCTTCCCTTCTCCCATGTCTTTGCTCACCCCTTTTTCTGCTTTGTTTTTATTCCCACACATCAGTTCTGTGAATCCCACAGTGTGACCTACACAGTGAAAGAAGGAAGCGTGGCATTTGTTCTGTAACTAGCACATTGTTTTAATGCTCCTGGATCTTAACACTGGCACAACGCAATGGAATGAAACAGCAACACAGAACTCGAGTCTTTCATTCCTTTTCCCATTCCAGGCTGCTGTGTGACTTACGGAGAGATGCTTCCACATTTAGGTAGGCAAAGCTGTGTGTATTCCTGGGGAAAAACGGATGGCTGTTCATTAACAAGTACAAGCAAAGGCAGAGCAGAATAATCCTTAACCTGTGCTGTGCTGGTTTGGGCTTGACACGAAGCGGTGGGAAGGAAGAGCCCTGACCAAGGAATTGCTCACAGAGGGATGACTGAAGCCTGGCATATGCTGAGCCAGCATGGGATCTGATCTAAGCTGTGCCAGTGGAGAACAGGGTGTTACACACTCTGGCCATACCCCAGATACAGCTCTTACATCACGGGCAAGTGCACAAGAGACACAGAGGGAAATTTCAGGTGGCCAGTCTGGCCAGTGTGTGATTTCTTTGAGTCATTCAAGAGGAGAGGAATGCAAAGTCGATCCACTGTGTCTCAGCTCCTCTCTGTGAATCAGGAATAACCATTCCAGACAAGCCTGTGCCAAGACAGGCAGCAGCACTGGAGAAACACCAGTGCATATGCAGAACAGGGTTAATGCATGTGCCACTTTTCCACAGACAGAAACAGAGGTTTTTAGCAATGTTAAACTCATTTGCACTAAGTCATTTAGCAATAATGACTGCTCATTTTCTCACTCTGATCTTCCTTTTCTACCAAACTATACTTTGTCAATTAATTGACCCCTACAGAAGACAAAAGTACCCCCAATGCACTGTACGCTCATGTAAGTTTATTCCTAGGTTAAATATATATATTTTTTTTTTAATTTTTCTTCCATTTCAAGTAATTACATTTGGAAAAAGGAAATAAGGAAGAGAGTGATTATCAAATAGCCAGCTGAGCCCAATGACTTGAAACAAATAAAAAAATTTTGCAAAATCCTGACATTTATTTACTCACACCACAGTTGCTATGACCAGCCTAGGATAAAGTCTTTCTCAAATATCCAGCACTGACTTTGTACTGAAACACTGACTTTCATCCCTATCCCAAATGCCAGCAAAACCAATACAGGATACACTGATTTCACTGAAACCACCTTCCCAAAGTCTGTAAGTTCACTGGCATTCAAATTCTATCCTACAAGAACAATGAACAGATAGAATTTCAGGAGTCTTCAGGTAAGTCACTTGTGATTTATATCAGCACCAATAGCTGCCTCTATTGATATGTAGAAGATATATCACATGTTTTTCTCAATTTAATTATTTACCTTTGCTGACCTCAGGCTCTTTGAAGCTAAGCTTCTGCACACTTATGTGAGAGCTGCATTTCCATTTAAATAATCATACAACTGGCAAAACCACTGCCAGCTACTACTGAAATTTAAGTGTCTGGGTTAGGCATTTATGGGCCACTGTTCTTAGCAGACCAATAACCCCTCTTATCTGCATGCTTTATTGCAGTTTTGCAATGTTTTGCACAGTAAGAAAGTCAAACATCTCAAAATGAGATGTTTGTTTTTGCTGTTGTTGCTGCAAACTAATGTTGCTACTATTCTTTCTTCACCAAGTTCGCCCTCTAAATGTGGATTTTACTACACTCATGTCAGACAACAGCTAAAGCTGTCAGATTGTGCTGAGTGGTGAAAAGAAGCTTCATAAGCTAATGTGAGAAGATTCTACAAAAGTTAAAAACCATCATTACAAAGATTATCCTGGCTTCAATCTTAATGAATGACTGGGTTTCTGTTAGAAATGAGCATAGGCAAAATGATCATTTGGCCTATGTACCCACATACATAACACCTGCTGGCCAACAGTGTCTAACAACACCATATTACAAGTTTCTTAGACATAAGACTCAAAAAATAAAGTCTTCTAGATGATGAGGTATAATGGGAGCAGATATACTCCCACAAATTCAGTAGAATTTCCAAGAAATAAAAAGTTGCTTGGAAAAACTTTCGAGCAATAAAATACCTGTGGTCTTTACCCTCACCTTCACCTGCCCATGTAATGTTCTCTTCAGCCTCACTTGAGATAACACATTATTTAGGAAGAGGACATTCACAGCACTTCTAATTTTTTTAGAATAATCAACAGCAGTATTGGAGAGCTGCCCTGAATGCCAGGGTTGGGGTGCATGCCCCAGGCAGATTTAAAATCCACAGCAAGGCAAACTGCAAACACAAACCAGCCTGGGAAGAGGATGAGTGGAAAGATGGGGCTTGGATGGGTGCCACGGAATGTTCTGACCAACTGGGACACCAGGATTCTAGGACGCATCCATTTAGACACAGCCAAAGGGGCTAATCTCACATCTGTTGTTTTGTCACAACTTCTAAACTCCTCTCTGTGGGCACTGACTACCCAAACCCAAAATAATGGTATGATTCAATTCATGCTCATATGTTTTCCATAAATATGGCAATTCATTATATTCGCTGAAAGCTCCCTCATAATTCTTGTCATGTGAAGTAAAGTGAGCACATCAACTGACTCCATCCAACATTTCAAAAATACATGTGTTTGCATTGTTATTTGCAATATTTTGTTCACAGTTTAGGCAGCATTGTTTTAGGGAGGGGAACCAGAGCAGAGGCATTGTGTGCTTGAGACACATTGTGTCTGACAGAGGCAAAACCAATCAGGTCATGCAGTGAAAATTTTGGGTTTGACCTCAATAAAATCAAATCAAGCCTGGGTCAATGATTAGAAACAGTGCCTTTTGTAGCATTCAGTTCCTTCACATCACTTCATCTCCACTGGTCAGTCAGGAGGAGCCACGCCTGTGGCAATTTGTCCCCGTCTCCTCTCCACCTACTTCCCAGGGCTCTAGAGCTGTCATCACTGAGAAACACAACCAACTCCAGTGATTCAGCAATGCAAACATGGATTAAGACTATATCTGATTCTTCTTCAAGGTAGAGAAACTTTCTCATGTTTTTTGAAATTTCTCCAAGTCTAGTCATCCTCTCTTCTTCTTTATTTTACAAATGCAGATGAGTTGAATTAATTAAGTAAATTAGAAAAGCCCTAACTCAGTTGCAGATATGCAGGGATAAAAGAACACATTTAGAAAGCAGTCAACTTGCTTTAGAAGCTTGTTGGCATTTCTTTGCATGTACAGCTGCAGTAAAAGGGAGCTAAAGAAAGAGTTAACACTTCTAACCTATTGCAGTAGTTGCCCAAGGGCATCCCCTGCTAAGGGCCCTGAACACCAGAAGGATCTGAGCAAATCTTCTGTTGCCAAACCTCTGTCTCTCCATGTTTGAGCAGCAAGCTCTTCAGGACATAGCTAGGTATGGATTTTAAAGGAAGACTTGTCCCTGTGCCACTTACAGTTCAAATATGTGGGAAAAAAAAAAAAAAAAAAAAAAAAAAAAAAAGAAAAGAAGACCGTATAAAGTCCTCACCCCTTCACATAAACCCTACCTCAGTTCCAACCTTGTCTTGCCTTCTGGGATTCAGGATCCCAGATACCATGTACTTATTTTATATGCACACTTTGTTAACCAAGCCCCAGAAAAAAAACCTTCTTCACTCTTAGGCCAACTACAGTGGATGAGCCAGTCATACTCTTAATCTGGGCTATTTTGGAGGATTTGACCATTTCACTGCTTTCAGAAATCCAGAATTACTTTTCTGCAGTGATTCAATAATCATAGGTCAGAGATGGTGACTGCTTGTAAGCATGGCACCCTCCCTACCACCTTATCCCAGTTCTATGGAGTGACATCCAGCAGCACTATTTCTTCCCTCCTCCTTTCCCACTTTATTTCATTGTGTCATTTTTTTCAGTCAATTAAGGGGGAAAGAAATAATTAATTCTGTTGTTCTGACCAGTTGCTTCTGTGGTTGATGACTATTGTCACTGAGTAGTTTTTTAACATTTTTAACTCTTAGAGAAACGCTCCGTTTTTCAACTCACTACTATGGACCATTCCCCCATTTTCAGGGAGCAAGTGTGATATGTAAGAGTAGGCACGTGCTTGTGCACAGATGTATATAAAGTCATGTGAAAGAGGCCCTTCCAGACATCTGTGTAGCTATTCAGAAGGAAAATTATATCTAAATGATAGTAAGTACATGGTCCCTCTATATTTATTGCTTTTAATTGTTTTTATTTATAATAAACTCTCTTTCATCAAATTAGGCTATTTCATTCTCCTCATAATCACAGCTACATTCACAAGTCAGCTTATTATCACAGCAAGATCTATCAGCTCTGCCTACACTGACTGTATTTACAAACTAGAAAGGAAGTTGTTAGGTTAGAAAAATGCATTACAGATACTGTGATAGACATGGGGACATCAAACTTAATCACAGAGAGATAAATTAACTGAGTCTGGGGAAAGACAAGAAAGAGGTCAGCAGTGTCATCTTGATTACTCAGAAAGGTTAAGAACTACTGCAAGCTTTGACCAAGGAAAGACAAAAGACAAACTTCAGTGAACTACACTATGTGATCCATTGAAAACACAATAATCAAGCTTATAATTCCCTGGATTCACCATTGTAATGACCATCTGTGTGAGAAAGGGGAGAAAATAGAACTGCAGAATTGGTTGTGCTTAAATCACACTGGGCATAGTAGTTTTGTCTACAGAGTTCTTCTTTGGAGTAAAATGAAGAGACAGAAGGAAATTTCCCTTAAAGCCAAGTCCACTTTTCACTATCAGAAAAAAATCCATCTTTGAAAATGAGAAACAGCTGGAAGTACACTGCATTGAATGCTAAATTAATTTCTTCTGATAACTTATTCCAAACAGTATTTGATTAAAAGACAATAGAACATTATTAGAAATCTAAAAAACATGGTTACCACAGGCTGAGGCAAAAGTGGTGTTGCTGATAAGTGACAACAGCATTGTTATTTATTTAGCTCTTGTAAAGGCACCCCAGTCAATCAATAGCTATGCATGTACCAAAGCAGTGGGACTTGTATAAAGATGCTTATCAGAAATCCATGGGCAGCATTCCACTTTTGATTACAGTGCTGCAGATTGTCCCCAATCCTGCTGAAGACTGTGTGCCTCCTTGACAAGCCATACTGACAGAAATAATAATATAGAAACCCCACTTCCTAATATGCATATCCAACTGCACAGCCAATTAACCACTATGCTGACTGAAATTGCTTTGTTATTCATTCCATTCCAACTGATGTTAATACTTTGGCAGCTGATGGGGATAATAATTGATGGAGCATATTGGAAATTTTGAAAGGGGATATAAAATTTATATAATTTAAAGACATTCTGAAAGCTGCTATGCTTTACAGTCTTAAAACATGAAAATGTCTCAGTTGTGTGCAAGAAGTACTCAGAGCAGGAGAACCAGTATATATTGGAAAATCTGTGAATGAAAAGAAGGCATTTAAAAAGATTGTGATATACAAACAAGTTTGAAAAAAAACATTAAAAAAGGCAATTATAAGATGAAAATGAGACTTTTTCACCTCTACCTCTAACATCACACTGAGTAACAATGCTTGAACATCTGGAAACATTTACATTTGATGTTTTAATTAAAATACAACTCTTTTCTGCAATATAAGCACATTGTAACCAAAAAATGCCTTTTCATTTACCTTAATCCCTAAAACTATTTGCTTTATTATTTTAATATGCCAAAATAGCAATTTCAGTATATTTCAAAAAAATATTAAAAGGCCAAAACATTATTTTTACCAACTAATAAGTTGGGGTTTTTTACAAAAATAAAATGTTTTCTATACATCATAGGGACATCTTTCAAAGTTGTTTGGGTCATATATTTCACAATGGTGGTATAAATTATTTCACTGCAGTGTTACAATTCTAGTCCTGCAGTTCTTATTTGGTGAAAACTCCTGTGGAGTCCAACAGGCACCTTCCCTGCATAAGGGCTGCCTGACCAGGCTGTTGTTGGGTACTGCAGTAACTGTGAGCTGCTGTCTCTCCTGCAGAAGTCTCTCCAAATGGACATCATTTGGGTGAATCCAGTGCATGTGGGCTCTGCCAACAGTGCTGAAGCAGAGCCTGGAAGAAGCTGGCCTAGCTCAGGAGTGGGAGATGAACATGCGTGTCCCTGTTGCCACATCATGCTCTGGATGGAAAACACTGGAGGAGTGGGTGTGCTGTGGCAACACACCACCCTCAGCTCGCAGCTCCAAAACGTGCCAACTTTCATTCCTCAAAACTCTCATTTTCCACAGACCCTTCTTCCTGCTCAGGAACTTTGCTGATGAAGCTCAGCTTCCTAAATCCCTCTACTGTCCCATCACAAAGGTCCCTAACACCAACCCAAAAAAACACTTTCTTAAGATTTCCTGCTCCAGGAACCTCATTCTGACTACTTCAGCCTGTCTCTGCTCCTCCTAAACCACTGGCTCACATGTTGGTTCCAAGCCTCATCAAGTCAAATCTCTTCTGGCACTGAGTTAACTCAGGTCCTTTAGTGCACAAGTCCTACTACACACAGAACTCAGCTCTTTCTGCTCTGCCCACGAGCATGTGAGTACTATCCCCTCCCCATTTTTGCCTTTTCCTTCCAAGCACATGCACATACCAACACGCAGATTTCATTATTCAACTCCTGGCTCCTATTCCCACAAATTAAAAAAAAACAAAACAGAATGAGTTTGTATTTAGGCTCAACAAGATGCTGAGAGCACAGAAAGAAGAAGCAATCAGAAGTGGACACACTGTACTTGTCATTTGGTAACTGAATTGTTGGGAATTGTGGAGCCATAAAAGAGTAGACAGTAAAGAAGTGTTTGCTGGAAGGCAGGAGTGAATGAGGATGATGACAGCCATCCATATGGCTACACTTTTAATATATTCAACATGCAATTTTCCCTTCTCATGTGGTCCATCACATCCCTGCATTCTTAAAGAAACAGCCTTTCTTTATTTAAAGTTTCTGAGGAAGTTGCAATCTTTCCTTTTATATGGGTTTTGCCATGGACCATCCCTACTTTTGTAATCTAGAGTATGAACTATTCTATCTTCTCAAGAAAACCCCAAAAAACCCAGACTTCATGGTAGATACAGCTATAACAAAAGCAATAGCCACCTTCTTAAACGGATCAAATAGGTATGGACATAAATCATCAAATAATCCACATGCTACAAGGGACCACTGTTGAGGACTGAGCAGTATATGATTTATATTTGTGAACATTAATATCTCTTTTACTTCTCAGTACTTCTCTTTACATTGTTGATGTCATGATCCACAGAATTATTTTCTTATTCCTTCCTGTGGTTAAACTTTCAAATCTTTCACCCTTCTTTCACCTGAGTTTAATGAGACTAGAAAGCAAAATTTAAAATCATTTGGTCAGGTTTGAAAGATGTTTAATTTTGAGTTTTAGTGTATTAAAAGACCATGCTGAACTACTTTTTGTCTAATATGCTGAGCTAATTGCTTGGTTGGGATTCTGTTTATGTCTCTGTGAGGCACAATACTGTCCACTAAAACACCATGAGATCACACTACTAAGCAAAATCCCAGCAAAATTACCTGATGAGAATGTTAGCAGCAAGATTGTAGTTTGGTTTTTTAAAAGAAATGGAAGAAATCCAACCATGCTGGGCTTTTGGCTTTGCTTATACTACTAGCTGAAATTGGGTTGGCTCAAGGAAAACTGAAAGATTAAGAAAATTAAATCCAGGAGGGTGGGGGTGTCAGGGCTAGCCAGTGCCAGGGGAAAAGGGGAAGGATGTGGATGTCTGACGACTGTGGTGATTTTTATTGAGTGCCTGAACAAAGTGTTCATTTCTCTTTCCTTTCACACTTCTAATTCACAATATTTGAGAGCCATGTTTCCATTTGGGATCAGCTAATTGACCCACCCTAAAAGCTCTTTTACACTTTTAGCAGGTATGATGCTACAAAAAGCTGACAAAGTAACAAAAAAAGCTGCTATGAGGTCACCACAAAAACTGCAATTGTTTATGTACAATCGTATTAGACTAGAACAAAATAACTGCAAATCTGAATGGAGCTTATGCTGAAGGATACAAGCTTGAGGAATTCTCACCTGGCTAAGTCAGCAGGGGCTGGGGAAACTGGAGAAGAGCAGGTAAGGAACAAGCATACACACACTCCCTTCTCCCTCACCCAGTTCCTTCTGACTGATGCTTAGAGACGCAGTGTTGGGCTCCACAGGAACTGTGTCCAACACTGCTCAGCCTGAGACAGAAATGCTTCTGTCAGGCTTACAGAAGCAAATGGGAACACCTCTCTGAAGAATTAATAATGAAAGGAATTAAATGTTTTAAAATGCTGTCAGATAGCAGAATTTTTCACAAACACAGGAAAGCAAAGGCACTTAGAGTTATCAAGTAAACATTCTGAAATGCTGCCTTTATGACAGAGAACATCCCTCTTTTCATAAAATCAGCTACTTAACTTCTGGAGAGGCTCCTGGGCTTCCCTATGAAGTCCTTAAGTGGCAGCTGTACCTCTTCATATTTCATTTTCTTTAACAAGACTAATATCTTCTGAGAAACCTGCCTTTTTACACATCACCCCTTGACTGGGTCCAAGATAATGTTTTCAAAAACTGGCAAAAGGTGTGATTTTAAAATGCTTTCTAAGGAATCGTAGCTGGTACCTCTACAATCATGGTTCTTTTCCCCTCATCCTTTTAGCCTTCCCTCAAATGGATAGCAAGCCCCTATATGATATCCCCATATGGGCAGAAACTGAGAGAATAATAAGCATATACATATATGTGCACACACATACAGCTTTAATTTTCCCCAGTAGCACATACATTACAGAACATGCAGCATTCTCAATCTTGCACTGCCTCAAGTGCACTACAGAGAAGAGTGGTGGCCTGGATTTCTCAATTGTTTTGTTTTTAATTGGACCAGTCATATAACTTTTCAAAAAATAACAAAATGCTTTAGAAGAGGCATTTCTGTGCACTTCATATTTTCTAGCAGTTATGTATCAAAGGGTGTGTAGCACACAGTGGGAAATTTCAGGTAAACAATGCTACCGTTTCCACCAATACCAGCACTGTTAATCACTGAAAAAAATCCAATAATTCCTAACTATTTCGTGCCTGCAACTAGGTCATCTTGCACAGAGAAGCAAAGGTTAAGCACAAGATCTGGTTTTTACTTTGCAAAGCCTGTAAATGACATTGCATGGTCGTGCAAATGAAGCAAGGCAAGACGAGAAAATGAAGAAGAATGAAGCTGTATAATCTAATCAGAAACCAACAAGGGGTTTCTTTATCTTCTCTTCCTCCGTTGGAGACAAAGGGAGGCTTTAAATCCTTAAAACACAGTCTGGTGTTTCGCTTTCTTTGACAGTTTTTGGTACTATCGAACATATGTACGCACACCTATTCTTCATGTATTGATGTGAAGGTTCTCGCAAGTCTGCGTGAAAAAAGAAAGAGAACTGCACGGGGCTCTCCAAAAGGCATTGAAGCAGCTTTCTGTCACTTCAGAAACTAACTACCGGAGCACTGTCGTTCTTAAGCAAAATGAATTTGCACCTGGAAAGAATTTCATCTCCGTCCCTTTGCTGCCCGCTACACTGGGCATCGCTTCCCTCCCTCAGTGTCTCAGAGCTTACCGCTCCCCCGATCCCCAGCATAATGAGCTGACCTTTGCTTTAGTTCATCGACTTTCGACCAAGGTAATGAACTGGAAGCAGCACGATCATCACCAGCGCTTTAAGCAGCGCACCGGCTCCCTCCCCGCCCCTCGCTCCGCGCCGGGGTCCCCGGGCGCCCTGCCCTGTCCTGCCTCCGCCGTGGGGGCGGCTTGCCCTGAGCGTGCATCCCCGCACTGGGGCAGGGAGGAGAGCGGTGGGGGGAAACGAGGCGGGGCGCTCCCCGCCGGAGGCCGCAGCCCCGGGCGTCTCCGGGCTGGGCTTTCCAGGCGGCTCCCTCTGCGGCGGGGCAGGGAGCGCCGGGGTGCGGGAGAGCCTCCGCTCCAGCGCCTGCCCCGCGTCCGCGGACCCCGCAGCGACCCCGCGGGGCGCACGGCGCAGGCACGCTGCCGGCCCCAGGGGATGCTCGGCGGTCGCGGCAGCATCCCCCGCCCAGCCGGGGGCCGGCCGAGCCCCCCGCCCCGCCGGAAGCGACGGGACGGGTCCGCACCCCGCCCGACGGGGCTCCGGGCTGTCCCTGCCCCGTAGCCCAGCCCTTCTCCGCCGTGCTCCTCGTCCTCCCCCCGAGCGCCGCCGCAGCCCCGGCCCGCGGGGTCCCGCAGCCCGCGCCTGACCTCTGCGGGGCGGCGCGCCCCCGACCGCGCAGGGACCGAGCGGCACCCGAACCCACCGTGTCCGCCTCGCAAGGAAGCCGGTGACCTGTAGATAGCGATAGGCACTGAATGATGTTTGCTGCTGCCGTGGAAATGGTGAATGTGGTGAGCGCCCAAACTGGAAGCTCCCCACGCCACCCCAAGGAGGCCGCTGAGAGTGAGCGGGACTATCCAGAGCAGGGCCAAGCGGCCGCCGGCGCTGCTGCTGCCGCTGCTGGCGGGTCCCGGCTCCGGGCTGCCCCTAAGGAGCCCCCCCATCCTCCGGTGCGCGGCGAGCCGGCCCGCGGCGTCCTCGGGAGGAGCAGCAGCCACAGCAACGGAGGCAAACTTTGGGCAGAGGCGCTCGCACACTCGCACACGGCGCTGGCTGCAGCTCACGGCACCAGGCGAGCCATCTCTTCCCTTTGGGAAAGCCTATGAGGATCCTTTTCTCCAGGTCGTCTTCTACCCAAAACAATCCGAGACATAGTCAGAGAATCCAGGCAGTTCAGAGCCTTCGCAAAGAGGTGGAAGTGGGGAAAAGCCCCTCGCCCAAACAATCGTTAGTTTCAGCTTTCCCGGGGCTGGTGCTCATTAACAATACTCCACAGTTGCAAGGGCTACGAGAATGCCAAGCATTCCCCCATCCTCAGTAATCCACAGTGTAGCCAATCATGCCACATTTCTGCTAAGAAAGAGAAAAGGGGATGCCACTCCATCAACCAGCGCTGGGAAAGCAGGGAAAAATCAAACTGCTGCTCTTCCCTCCATTCATCTCCAAACTGGTGAGCCGTCACCGAGCGAGCTCTCTCCCGGCGCGCACACACACTCACACTCGCGAACACACACTCACTCACACACTCGCACACGCCGCCAGACAATAATCAGGCTGCTCCTGCAATCTCAGCGGTCTGGCTATTGACAGTAATACCCGAGGATGTTTTCAGGGAGAATAGTGCACCCTTATGAAAGAAGCTGGGAAAAAAAATAAAAATAAAAATAAGCATGCTTGCGAGGAGCAGGGCTATGCAAATCTGCAGTCTCCGAACAGCAAATCGCTGAGGCTTGGATGCAATGCAGAGGACGAGCCTATGTTAAAGAGGGAGGCTGAGTTCAGCTCCCACACAGTCGCGCTGCCTCTCCTCAGCCTTTCGGGAGCCGCGCACTGCCAGAACGCGGCTCGGGCGGTGTGGAGGGGACACACACACACACAGAGACACACACACAGAGACACACACACACACACTCTCTCTCTCACACGCCTCTCCTCCCCACCCGCGCCGCGGAGTCAGCAGCACGGCAGGAGCACTTCCCCTCCGGTAGTTCAGAGGTACCAGTGTCTTGAAAACCCACTTTCATCTTAAAAAGAACGATTTCGGGGTCTTTTAATTGGCCTAAACTTCGCCCATCAGATGGTTCCCTCCGTCTGTTCGGGCACCGGTTGTGATTATCCGGCAATTACACACACGGCACCGAACAAAGAGTTACCGGGATTTTCTCCGGCACTACTCAACTACCGCACCTCGGCCGCCCACCGCAGCTGCGGCCGCAAACTGGGATGAAAAAAATCCTTTCTGGGCTGAGCCCCCCCCGTTCCCCCGCAGCTGCAGGGCGGCGCCGGCAGCTCCCGCATCGCCACCCGGGTGCGGGGCCCCGCCGCGGCGCTCGCCCCACGCCTACCCCAAAACAGGGGGTAGGGCTACCCTACAGCACCCCTTCGCGCACACACACACACGCAGAGCCGAGGGTGCCGTGGGAGCCGATGTCACGTTTAAAAGCCAAGGGTCGGTATTTTAAGGGCCAACCTATGACCCCGCGGCGGGTCCTGCGCCCCCCGGAGCCGGGCGCGGAGGCGCAGCCCCTGCAGTACCGCACCTGGGCACAGCAGGGTGTGCGAGCCGCACACTCCCGGCCCTCCTCTCCTGCCTCCCTCCCCCGCTCCCAGCCTGCCGTAGATCTTGTGCCATGCCTTCAGCAGCATGAGATCATGGGTGCGGGGTGCGGATGCGTGAAAGCGAGAGGGCGAGCGGTGGGCGTGAGAACGGGGTCTTTTTTACACATTTCGCGTTAATTTAAACGCAAACCGCTGCAATTTGCCGAGGCGCTAATTCCCGCGGGTGCGAAGGGAAGTCACAACCTTTGCTCGGCTGCGTAGGCTGTGGAACGAGAAAGGCGTTTCGCCCCGGCTCCGCTCAGCCCAGGGCGGATCGCTCCCCCCGACGAGAGAAACGCCCTTCGCCGCGGGGTCGTGCCGGGGGCCGCACGCAGCGACCAAAGGACCCCGAACCCCCGGAGCAGCGGCGAGCAAGCGGCAACTCCTGCCCTGCCCCGGGGGCGGTGCTGGTCACACCCCTGCCCACCTGGACGCATCGCATCGCATCGCAGCCTCGCCATGCGCACAAAGTTTTGCCGAGACGCCGAGGTAAATTATAACAAAGCCTTAACGCAGTGAGGAAAGCGGCACTGCCCGAGCCCTTTGTGCCTCCGTGGACGGGCAGACACGCGCCCCGAAGGAAGCCCGCACCCGCCTTGGCCCGGGGGAGCGCCCCTGCGAGGCGGGGCCACCCTACAACACCCCCGGCTCGCCAGAGGGAAATGCAGCCTAGGAGGAAGTCAGTGACTTTTCCAACCTGTCTCCAAAAGCCTCCGTGTGAAAGAAGAAACACCAATTTTCCAAACTATCAGCTTTCAACTGTCATGCACTGTCACCTAAAAATATAAAAGACAATAAATTCTCTAAGTTTCGGAGTTAGGGGAAGAAGGAAAAAAAGGAAATGAAATCTTAAAGAAACGTCAGCCTGGATTCGACAGCTCTCATAAAATTAAACTTCATGATATATGTTTCCTATCCATGCAAGTAATGTGTGTTAGAAATTTCATCCATAAATACCACTAGGTTTTCTATCAATCTGACTCAGGAAACAAAATATTTCAGTCACTGGAAGCAGTTTTTCATTAAACTGTTCACATGTTGCTGCCGTTTTAGAAACAGGCAGTAGTTAACTTGACTGTTCTTAATGATTCTAGACATCCTACAGACGAGGAACTTAAAATTGTTATCACTCCTCTGAAACAGGAAGCCGGCATTGCCAACCGTGTAACGATACAGTTGGCAACGCAGTTGTTCAGATAAAATTTCAGTTGGCAAGTCCTGTCTAGACTAACTTTGCCCGGCTGTGCTGTTTTAAGGCCGCCATCGAGAGCTGCATTGTGCTACCTTACAGGGGAGTTTCCCTGCCGGCGCCCAGGAAAGCACAGCTCCATCCCCACTGGGGGATTCCCCATGAGGTGTCACCCTGCGGAGAGAGGCTCTCCTCAGATCTCTTCCAGCCCGAGCAGTTTGTTCAGCTTTGGCTGAAGATAGACTTTGGTGTAGATTCAGAAGGACTTTGTGTTAGCGCTCTGCATTGTTGGGTATCTTCATAGTTTGAGTACCTTAAGCTAAATTCTTGCTCCATCTGCCATCTACTGTGCCAGGGAGGCCTAAAATGCTTGGAAAACAAGGACAAATGAATAAAATGTTTAGGTACTTCCAAGGTACTTAATTTAATATCTTAGTGAAGATAAAAGGGGTTTTGAAGCGCTCTACTTCATTAAATATGTTCTATTTATGCAGTGCCCATGCAAAACTGCCACTAAAGTTCCTAGTTTTAATCTGTGTCTGGAGACTACTTAGGGAAGTTTTTTTTTTTTCATCAGATAGATTATAATGGGTCATTTCTAGGTGCTTTGTTATGATATTAAACACTACTTAGGGACTGTTAAATTAATGGATTGTTTTGCTGCTGTGCATCCATACCAAGAGTTGAGTACGCAAAGGCCAAATCTTCACAAAACTATTTAGGCATCTAACTCTTACTTAAGTGCCCTATTAAAGTGTGAATGGGGTGACTGCCCTCTAAGTAGGCATCCCTTTCCCGTTCTGGTAATGTGATCAGCACCTTGGGTGTAGCAGCTCTAATTTTAACAACATTTAACATTTTTCTGGCTCTGCACTCTGAACAACAAAAAAGAGAGGACTATTCAAGTTTCATGGGGGAGAAAGGTGATCTAATGCAGTGCAAGAGTGAGAAATGGGAGAGAATTAATTTGCAGAAAATCTTAAAAGATTGAAAATTAAAAGAATACCAGGAAGGTGAAGACGGAAGTGTGGATGAAAGCAAGATGTAGACAGGAAGGCAAAAGAGGGACATTACAGTAAAATCCTCTCTTGCTCAATTTTTTTTTGTATTTTCAGCAAGCAACACATCTTTCTCATTTGAAGCAAATCCTGGTAGTCAGGTTCATATACTTTTTGCATGTTTTGATTTAAAGGAGGTTGCAAGTGACAGTTGGTCTCTTTCCTCAAGTAACTAGTGATAGAACAAGAAGAAATGGCCTCAAGTCATACCAGGGAAAGTTTAAATTGGATATTTGGAAAAATTTCTACAAGTGTTGTCAAGCATTGGAACAGGCTGCCCAGGGGGAACAGGCTGCCCAGTGGTGAATTAATCATTCCTGGAAGTATTTAAAATACTTGTGGAGATTTAGATTAGATATTGGGAAGAAATTCTTTACTTTGGGGGTGGTGAAGCACTTGCACAGGTTGCCCAGAGAAGCTGTGGATGCCCCAACCTGGAAGTGTTCAAGGCCAGGTTAGATGGGGCTCTGAGAAACCTGGCCTAGTGGAAGGTGTCCCTGCCCAGGGATTGGGGTTGCAATGAGATCATCTTTAAGCTCCCTTTCAACCCAAACCATTCCAGGATTCAATGTGGCACTTAGGGACATGATTCAGTGGCTGACTTGACAGTACTAGGTTAATGGTGATCTTAAAGGTCTCTTCCAACCTAAATGGTCCCATGATTCTGTGATTCTATTTAAAAAGTTTAATTGGGTGTTTTGGCAGTTGGAGTTAGGCTTTTCAATGACAAATAAGTTAAAAGCTTCTGCAAGTTAACACTATGAAAACTGAAGGTAAGCAGCATTTCTTTTTTAAAATGCTTGCCTATTTTTTTCCCCTTGCTGACATAAGAGTATGAATTTTAGTTAGCTGAGGGCTAACTGAAGTTGAAAAAACGTGGTTTTAATCCCCAAGGACATAGAATCATACTCCCAACACGACCAACATACTGGTATAAGTCTGTGAAGGTTCACTCAAAGAAGGAAGAAGTGGTACAAAAGAAGGCAATAAACAAGAGTTGGTGTAAATAAATAAATGGTCCACTGCAGACATAGAAAATAAACCATGAAAATGAGCTGTAGTGTTCACAAGGTAGTTTTTAGTATCTCAAGAATTTAGCTCAGTGAAGTTGGTCCCATTGACCACTTATCCTGTGCAGGTCACATTGACAATAAATGTGACTTTAAATCAAAATATTGCCTCCAAATAAACTCTATTAATACCAGTAGGATCCCAACTTTTTGAGGAATATCCTTAATTGTAAGAACACATATTTCCCTGATTTCTTCTAGTGTCATTAGGCTATAAACACCAAATGCTCCTGAAGAAAATTTCTACAAACCAAAAAAGTACTCCCATGAGTATAGCTTGCATTACTTCCTCAAATAAAATCAGATATTTCTTGCTGGCATGACTATGTCTCTCTGCAACAGTACAGATAGATCATCTAAGATGGACAACTTCAGCAACACCAGCAAAACTGAAGTGCAGACCATGCCTTAGGCCAGCAGAAGTTGTCAGTTAAATTCAGGGCTCCTTTTGGTTAAGTGCCATCTTATGCAACCACGCTCCTCTGGCCACCTTTAGTTATTCCTGCACTTAGTGTAGCAACGTCCACTCTTAAACTCCTGAAGCTCAAGTGCTGTTCAGCAAAATATAAAAAAACTAAACCAAACCAAATCAAACCAAACCAACCAACCAACCAAAAAAACCAATACCAAAAACACACAAAAAAACCCCCCAAAACAAACAAACAAACAAACAAACAACCAAAATCAAAACCCCAACCGAAACACCTCCACAAATCTGTATCTGTATTCCAGGCACACCATGTAATTAACTATGGAGAGCTTTAACACACCACCTTTCTTTTACCTTACATGTTTTCCCCACTACTAGGCTTGGACTCTCCTTTAATTTGAAAACACATGAACATTTTCTGATTACAATTAAACAGACCAGAATTTATGTTTATCCGGCCCACAGCAGAGGCTTAGAGAAGAAAACAGTCAAACTAATGTTTCCTCTTTCTGCTATAAACACTGCTGAATTTAATGACCTATACACGATATCTCCCAGTATTTTTACTGATGTCTGATAACAGTGGATGTGGTAACTTTCCTGTTTTAAACAGCAGAGAATGTTGCTTTCAAAAGCCAGTTAATTGCAAGACACTGAACCAAGGCCTGTCATCCATGTCCAGTTTGTGTCCTAACCCTACGTAACCTAGGGCAGAAACTGTTTACTTTATGCCAATAAACTTTATCATATGAACTACTTGAAGACTTGTAAGGTAAAAAATATGATTCTAGGGGAATGGATGGAGTATTAGTGCAGCCATAAAATGCACAGAACTTCAAACATTTGGTAATCATGTAAGAAAGGGTAGTTTACAAAGGAAATACTTAGGCTGCTTTCTCTGTAGTATAGCTATTCTCTATGCATAGTTCAAAACAAATCCTGGTAAAGTTTATAGTCTTTCTGTCCATCTAGATAGGCTTAAATCTTCATAATAAATGTGTCTTGACTTTGTGTGTATGAATTAATCTCTTTCTATTTCTTGCTGTCAAAATCAAGCTGATTTTCATTTTGTTTCATTTCATTGAAGACATGCACATAAGCCAGATCTTTTCAATTTAGAACAGAAGGGGCTTGTGGGAAACATTTTCCATTGCAGAATTTTGACTTTGTAGAGAAGGTCCCTCTTGGTCTGAAATAGCCCTGGCTGGTCCATAAGTTATCGGGGCACTTGGCCAAGTTTGTCCATCCTTACTTGAGTTAGCCCTGGTTTGAGTTGGCTTGAGGAGGATGGCTCAGAATCCACCGGGGGCTGCTTTTGCTGGCTCCCGGTGCTGTGATGCCATTTAATTTCATATTTCTGGGGTTTTTTTGGTCTAACTTGGCACAAAGATTTCTAATACTTTGTGTAGCTTCCCCCTTTGGCTCCAATCTAAAGCCACAGGAATTAAGGCCAAGTCCTCCTGCATGTACATAGAGGCATTTATGAGATTTGTAGTGCTGTAGCAAACAGTCTGTAGACATGTTCTCTCTGGGCTACCACAGGAGTGGGTAATTTTATGGGCAATTAGGCTGCTGCTGCAGAACCTGCAAAAGTCTCCCTGACTTCTCCCAGTGCTGCTGCAGGAGTTGGCACTGCATTGCCATGGAAAAGAGAGATCCTTGATACAGCCCCAATGTTACTGACTTGAACTCCCCAGCAAACACAAAAAACAAGCCACCACAAAAATAGGTTGTAAATTAGTCATCAATAAGTTTGAAGACAAATGCCAATAACAAAACACAGTATTGTGCTCTTTTGTATCCAGTACAAGCATACGAAGCATATGCAAAACCTATCTGTTGATAAAGGCCTCCAGAAACAGAAAAAGTATGTGTATTGCAGAGTTGTTTGCAGCCCTTGATATAGTTTACCATGCACAATAACTGAGATATTAAATGCCATGTCAAGGAAAACTCACAACAGACTCAGTGCAACAGCCACAAAATGGGGAAATTGAGTTTAAAGGCCTTGCAAGGTAAAGTGACAAAGTTGATTGCCTTTTTTTTTTCTTTTTTTTTTCCTTGGGTGGGAAGCCCACTGGAAGCCAAGAGAGCCTTAAATGGTCTGTGGAGAACCTAAAGTCAGGAGTGCATTTTTAGGCAGGATTTCCTGACAGGATTTCTAAGACATCACTTGCTATGACTCATGAACATCACACAACACCCCTCACTTTTCTGGCCTGGTTTGAGAAGAGGATGTACAGTGAAGTTCCACCTCCTGCCTTCCTTGAACACGTTAGTCCTGCTTCAGTCTTGGCAAAGAAAGGAATAAGGTGCAGCTGCCTGCTCTTTGTCCAGTGCAATACATTGCTTTAGACTCCACACAGCAGTAGTGTTAGAAGTCAGCTGTAGAAAGAACTGAATTTAAAAAGCAGAGTTGCAAGAAGACGACATTAACTTTTGGCAGTCCTAAGTTGAAAATGTCCAAATACTTATTTAGCTCTAAGTTTCTTTCTTTCTTTCTTTCTTTCTTTCTTTTTTTTTCCCTTTCCCCCAGAAAAAGTGTCACCATTGTGCAGAACACATTTGTAATGCCAAGCAAATTTCCTATAGCTGAGTTATGAACCTCTGAACATACAGGTTTAAAATGAAAATGCTGACATAATCTTAAATGTAGTGCCACAAATACTGCCACTACAATAATCCTTGTAATCTAATATATTAGCCCTGGGGGGATGGAGACTGAATTGCTGGTCTCAGATAGCCTTTCTGAGGCTCAATTCAAATTGCATAATTATTCTACATCCTTCAAGTTCTTTAAAATACATTTCAGATGCAGTATTGTACATTCCAAAATATTTGTTCTTCAGAGATTGATTTGACTTTTTTTCTACTTTAAAGAGATATATGACCTCGGAGGCATGTGAAAAATCATTAATCAGGTTTAGACTGTGTAACACTCTTTTGTGTGTGTAAGACTTTTTTTCTAGATTCCCTCAGTTATGTTGCCAAGGTGATTCCCCCAGAGAGCCATGTGTTTATCTTGACAGGTGTTAGTGAGATCTGGGGAATCTCAGTGGAATTGTTACTGGTTGCTTTGAGGTACAGTAGAAAACATTAAGGCTGCAAACTAATGAACTTACCTTATTACATTCTAAATAAAATAAACCGCAGAGTAAGTTGGATTAATCTACTAATGCCTTTCTAATGAAGCTTTTATTGGGCATATGGTGTGGTCTTGCTACTTTCCTCATATAGCTAGCACAAGCTAAAACTCAAAATGAAATGTACAAGTACCTCTTCTGTGGCATGCCAGTCTCAACTTGCCATCACAATCATATTCAGACTGCTATTTTACTGTCATAACCTCTGATTATGGTTTGCAAGACTAAATGGATTAAAAAACCAAGAAAGCAACCAGATTAGAAAACAAAACAAGAGACACCACTGATAGGAAAAGAGAAAATACAAATTCAACTGCTGTTCCTAGGGGAAAATTTAAAACCACTGCTGGCAACTTACAGTTACTCTAAAATCCATTCTGTGACCTGTCCAACAATGTCAGGGAATCATTAATTAAATACTGTAACTTCCAAAGCTAAATAATCATTCCTTAGTTACAGTCCATTTGTGTTTTCCAGCACTGAGTTATAACACACTATATTTCTATAGTGCATATTAGAAGCAATAAAACAATAGGTGTTATTAACAAAAGAGAATGGGTCTTAAGCAAGGTGAAACAAAATACCATAATTTTCAGCCAGCTATGCCTTTTGCTTCTAATTGCCATTTTCTTTCTCTCTGTATATGTACAAGACCAGAACACAAGAAAAAAACATTCCTTAGCAACATTCATCTTCTGGGAACATGCTGCTGAATTTAGGTATAAAACCAAAACGGCATCTCAAAGAATAGCAATAGCTCATATACTTCAGCTTTGATATACTACTTCAAATCCTTAATCTCCTCTTTTCAGATTTCCACATAAAGTTTTGCTCTGCTTCCACATTTGTGAATGCCCATTCAAGACATAAACATCTTTTCATACTCAGGCTCTCCCCTCCCTGTATTTACTTCAACCACAAATTAGCAGCCAAATTTTTCTCTTTTTTTTTTTTTTTTTTTTTTTTCTAGAGAATAGGAAAATAGATATGGTGAAAACAGAGTGAGAACACAGTTTTTCTTCCCTTCAGCACCAGCAGCCAGAAACAGTATGAAAGCAATGGATCATGAAGAAAAGCAATTTCCTACTTCAGGGATTAAGCAATACTCTCTTTTGTGATGTTAAATGAAAGTTTTAGTTGTTTTTTTTTCCAAGTAATACAGATTTTTTTCCCCCCCAATGTAAATAAATATGCACTGGACAAGCTCCAATAGTCGCAAACACATCACTTTCTAGCCAATCAATAACACAGATAAAACCCTTTGTGTTGTGCTTCTTTTAGCAGGCCTATTGATAGGGCAAGAAAAATTAAGCTGCTACAGAAGCCAAAGGTAATTAACTTAACAAGAGAGAAAATCTGATGAAATATATATATTTCATTCTTTTCTTGAGGACAAATATAGGGGATTCATATATAGGAAACAGACTTTTGGGGAAGCATTCAAGCAGGGACAGCTATTTGCGTTTTACTGGGACATCTCTCATCCAGTGACATTGTAATATGAATTACCTGTTGTGATGATTGATGGGTAGACTATCAGGTGAGGTACCACACCTTCCCCTAAAACATGATCTTACAATTCTCTTCGGTAATATGGATAATACAGAAATTCTACACCAGCTTCTGCCACAGCTTTTCAAAATGCAGCCTTGGACAAATCCCTACAAAGCATTTGCCATTTATGGCTAATTGGCAAGCTGGGTCAATATTACCTGTCCCAAAGATAAAGGGTATTTGCAAGAGTAAGGCTTGGTAGAATTACACCCTTAACACCAATGCTGAAAGGTTCCAAGGCTTTAATCTTCCAGCACTATTAAGCAGAATATTGCAGGATTAAGTCTTCTCCACCTACAAGTTTGTGTCTATAAAGCTCTAACAAGAATATTCAGTGCAACTTTAAAGTCAATGCTCTTTTTAAAGCACTTTGAGATCGCTTCCTGATGAATGCCAGTGTTTGTCATAATTGTGGAAGCGTGGGCCTCCCTCAATTTTTATACATAGATAGATGGGAATCCTGTAAATATTTGATCAACTTTGCTTAAAGGGACAATTTATGGGAAAACATTACCACTCTAAAGAAACTTTGTTGGCCAAGCTTGTTCTCTTTAGCATATATGCAAATAATAGTTGCAAATATCAAGAGATTGGAAACAGAAAATAATTTTATTCATACCTGTGTTTTAGTTTTAATGAATTACATAAAAAAAAATTCCTAGCAAAAACAAAGTGCCTGCTATATAATTAAAATGAAGAGTCACAACCAGCTTATCTTCAAATGCAGGTTGACACAGGAAAGAAAATCCAGGACTTCTCAGCTGCAATTTTATGGCTCTATCAAAACGTGCCTAATTTTACCTATTTATTTCAGTGCATAATAAAAGATGTACTCAGAGAAAAAATGTGCAATGCATACATATTTTTAAAGGCTTAGAAAGCAAGCAGCTTTCTTTTAACACCCTTGGATCTAATTTTGTTTCTAACAAGTAAAATGAGAAGAATGGGGACCTAAAAAGGATTATGGTCTGAAACCTGCTCTTTGAGTCTTTGCACATGCTAAAGCTATCATAAATTTGAATAGAAAAGATGGGTGGTCTGCTGACCATCTTTGGTCACAGAGTTGAGCATTACTGCCCAGAAAAAGCTTATGGGTTTTGTCAGGAAGGTTTCAGAAACCACTGTATTGAACCACCAGCCTATAATAGCTCTTCCACATTTCACAGGATGTCAGTTCCTGGAGCTGTTTTTCCTTTGATGCACACAAAGTACTGCCAGTAATTTCAATCAGAATTATGCCATGCACTGGAGGAAGACAATCACATAATATGAATTATCACATTTTTTCCATATCCCTGCCTCTCACAGAGCTGCTGGTTTGTTAGAGGAGTTGGTACAGTATATGCTACTGATCTGTGGCTGCTTTGTTTAAAAAAAAACTTAGTACTGGTGAAGTCCTTCTCATCCAGATATATCAAAGCACTTTATAAAGCAGCAAAAGAAGTGGAACCAAGAAGAGGCTTACAGTGAAATCCTTTATTTTTTTCATTTGGTAACATGAAATGCTCTCAAATTATTTCTAGTGAAAAATAAAGGGAACATTATGAAAATTCAAGAATCACGTTGTAAAAAATTACTTCATTTTGCAAACTATGTTCCCTTTACTGATTTTTGTGGTCTTAGTTTAAAAAAGTTTAATGCCTTTTCTTTGCCACTATTTTTCAGTTGGGATTGAACAAATCTTTCAAATACTTTCTTTTCAGAGGGGCCTCTAAACCAAAGATTAGTCCTTGTAACTCAAATCAGGACACTTCCCTCAATAAAACTCCCATCCTTGATGCACTTGCATTGCATGGGACAATGAGCAACACTCATGTGGCTAAGAGTGAACCTCTACACCAAAATTACAGTCACACAAATTTATGAATTACAGCACATGCAAGAGCAATGCTCATGCTGACACACGCTTTTGAGCTCCAAACTGCACATGGTGGTCAAAACCCACAAAGTGAGGCTTGAAGGACAGGCTGTTTCAGCAAACATCCCACTGACCTGAATGGAATTTACCCAAGTCAAAGGCCTGGGCTCTGCCTTATTGTTGAAACATTCCAGCAAAATCAATATGAGGTATAAATTATTACAAGCCGTTTTTAATTCTCACCTGCTTTGCACTAATGATCAATTTATCATTAATGCAGAAAGAGATTTAAAGCAATGTCTATGCCATTAAAATAAATATCCATTAGCTATAGAGGATATCCCACAAGTGCATTTGCTTCTTGTGGAATTCTTCCAGAACACTGGATCTATATACAGTATAATATTATGATATTTAACTGGTAATGAGCTATTGAATTGCAGAGGAGGAAATAGCTTACAACCTTAAAAACTTCTAAAGTAACTTCTGTAGTCAAGATGGGCTTCAATTATACAACTCAGTATATGAAAAAGTTTTTTTGTCTATAAAATGCATCTCTCTTAGTTTGCATTTCTTTCATTTTTTTCTTCAAAGGAGATTTATAATGTGCAAGCAATACAGTAAAGTCTTCCTTTTACTAAAGATGCTCAGAAATAAGCAGATTCAAAAGATTAGTTTTCCAGAAGGAAAATTCTAATTATGCATTAGGAGAAGTTTGCTTATTCCCTTCCAGTACAGTTTGCAATGTAAATGTTGTAAATATGACTAGCAGCAGGGAATTCCTGTGTCATTATTTAGTACAGATCCAGGTGGTAAACAACAGTTAAGTTTTTGTTAATTTATTTAGACTCTCTAGTTTAATGTCTTTGTATGAAAAGGACAAACTACTGTACCACTGAGGCTTTTGGTCACAGTGCTGAAATCAGCAGGTTATTTCATCAGTTTTTAACCACAGATACATAAACCTCATTAGGAAGTTTCCTGACCTGGGAGACAATAAACACAAGGAGTGAGAAAACCTAGAGCATTAACACAAACCCAGCCATTAATCTGCAAAGCATATTTCTCTCCTGACAAAAAGATTATCAAATTTCCAGTTGTTGGTGAAGGGAATAACTCAAGCACTCTGAAATCAGTAAATGCTGATCACTGATCTCTCATGGAACTTTTTCTTCCATGTATCTTTTCAGCTGATTAATCTCCAATAAAACTTTATCGTATTTGTCTAATAGATATGTGGCAGGGTGAAATGTTTGGTACTTTCTTTCCCTTTAGTTGCCTGGTTTTAGTGTGAGTCTCCTCGCTTGAATGTGGTTCAGGGTGACACCGTGAGTCGACATCTGCTCACAGCATATTGGACTGCACAAACACAAGCAGAGCCTGCAAAAATGTGAAGCAATTCTCCCCTTCAGCTCAGCATTAATAAAGCCTCAGCAGGAATACAGGTACAAATTTTACACCCCAGGAAGACATGAGCCTATTGAGAAAAATATGAGGAGACTAACATGACCAGAGTCTAGGGAACAGGGGCTTCAATGAAGCTTGAAAGAATTAGGCTAGAAAGGAGACAACTGAGACTGAACATGATAATAGTTTTCAAATACATGAAAGGCTGTTTCTAAAGAATAAGGAAATCATCTGTTCTCAATCACAGTGATGGACAGGACAGAAAGAAATGTGCTAAATTGCAGCAATTAAGATTCAGGGTAGATACTGCAAAAACCTTCTCAACAGTGAGGAATGTGAGGTACTATAAAAGATCACCTAGAAGATGGTGGAGTCTTCACTATTAGAATTACTTCTGAACAGCATAGTCTTCTTGGAAGTACTTAAATATAATTTATTACCTTTTCAGGACTGGGGCAATGTCCTGCACTCCCTTTCATCTGTAAATTCCTACAAATAGCACTCCTGCGTGCAATAGTTTTTGCTGGAAATTGTTAAACTGCAGAAATAAAAACATTCTCCACTAGGCCTCCCCTTGCCCATGTTGGTACAGAAATAAGTAGGAGGAAATTTCTTATACAGACCCTTTTTTTGCCCCATATGATGTTACTAGAGATGACAGGTCTATTTGCCTGTTTGATGCAGAAGACAGCAATGAGAATAACCAACCTCATCTAGGCCAATAATGAACAAATGAATAAGAAAACAAATCTCACCGCACCACAAATTCCTCTACTAGATCGCAAAACAAGACCAAATGAATTCAAGAAAGAGGAAAATGCATCAAGCACAATGATTTTAGATGAGTAGAAAAGAAAAGAAGTTGCTCCATCCACTGGGGTTTTGGAAGAACAGCCTGTGATCGGTCGATCAATCAATCAATCTATCTGTATCTCCATGTGTGTTTCCCACCTTTCAACACTGTCCTGATTAGACCTTATTTCGTAAAGTTGGACCATGCCATTAACTATTACATAACATGCATGAAATTCAGACATGAATATAGACCCAGTGGGCTCTACAGTATCCATTAAATAGTCTGTTCTCATGGGATTCAATTTCCAATCATCCTATTTATCTTTGAAATGTCCAGTTTCAAATAATTTTAATTCTTTATTGAATTACAATGTTTTAGTGGACAATATTCTCCACATCATCCTTTAAATGGTTTTACATCTCTGAGTGGTTCAGAGAGTTGGATACTGTGATGTCCTATTTGAAATTTCATGGAGCCATTTACATGTACCAAATGACGAAGCATCCAGTGCTTGTCCAGATTTAGACAATTTTGCATGAATCTTTCAACAGTGAACTAAAACATGATTGAAAGATCTCACTTTAAAATATCAATTTAAAGGTTGAGTAAAATTTGCTTTCAATAGCTGTGAGGGAGAAAACTGTAGTGTCAACACAGCAGAGGATTAGGGTTATGACCTATTGCTACTGAGGATAGGAAGGAATAGAAACTGCCTGTCCCTTCCCAAAGTCTCTGTAAATTTCCATGTTACATCCTTGGCAAGTCTCCTAGTATTTGTAATTTTTTCTTTTTCTCCCTGGTATTTTGCACTGATGTGAAGAGTGAGAGAAATCTCTAGAGCAAGTTCCTCTAGTTACAGCTCCCTTCGGAGAAAGAACTTTGCCTTTTTGCTGGTATGTAAAGTATCTCAAGATTTGTCCCTCATTTATTAAATTCATTAGAGATCATCATGGCTATTGAATTTCTTTTCAGCAAGATACTCTCTTGTCAGTAATTCCCCGTCCACTGTTCTTCAAAGAAACAGTTTTCTTTGATCCATATTGTAACTGAATCTCCATAACTTGAAAATAAACCTGTTGTAGCTCACTCCTCCACTGCTGATGGCTGTATTTCCAGTCAAGACCGTTCTCTTAGAATATACTTCTCAAGGATTTGAGTATTTTCTCACACTTTTTGCATTACCTTCCTGCTTCATAGCATTTTTCAGAAATAATCCAAATACAGATTTTAAAACAATTAATCTATGCTTCTATTCCAGACACTTCAGCAGGACAATACATCTAGAAAATATAAAGCATCTAAATAATGCAAGAATTGTTATTAAAAATGAGAAAAGTTGGGTAAAAATAAACCTCATTATTATCTAACCAACTTCACAGCTGCAATGTCATATCCATCAAATTCAAGAACCGGCATCACTAGAGGAATGTGAAAAACCTATCCAATAGGAGGTCATCACAAGATCCAGGGAATATGGAAGGAGTACTGAAGAGATGTGCAGAATGTAGAACAAGAGAAAGAAAAGTAGCAGAAGACACCGAAACAGAAATCCATAATATATTAGAAAATTGAAGCTAGGAACATTTTACTTTCCAAACTCTGATTCTAGCAAAGGATCCAAGCAACTGCAAAATACACAACAGCAAAATCTGGTGATTCACAATTATTTCTTCCCCTATATACTTATGAAATAGATGTTTAAATTTAGTGCTGCTCTTCTTGAAAAGGAAAGTAAAGCTTTTTCCATCACATTTCAGAAAAGCTTCAGGACTGAAATGGAATTCATTTCAAATGGAAAGATCAAAGTTACTGTGTTTCATCCCAGAACACACAAAGTTAAAGAAATTAATTATTTTCTTTCTAGAAGTGTTCTGATCCTGATTTCTTATACATAGGGAGCTTGAATTTTTGCCAAGTTGCATGAAAACCTATGCAGTTTCATTGATTCATAACTGTCCAATTATATACAATCTTTGCTTACTGCTCCTGAACAAGGACAATTTTCATGTCATTATTTTCCTCCTGGTTTTCAGCAGGCCAAGCATCACTTGTTTCAACAGAACATCATTACTGGTTGCTTTTCCCTCCAAATACAGTTTCCAGTGGATCATGTAAAAAAAAAAAACAAAAACAAAAAAACACACAAAACCAAACTGAAAGCAAACAAACTCTTTAAAAATGACAACAAAACCACTGCCACAGCAGTACAGCTGGGATGCAAGCTTCTCTGCCTCTCGGAGAATTCATCCAGCCTGCATGGGGAATATTGACTGCTGGGCAGATTACCATAGCTATAAAAGAGAGCATGGGGAAATGAAATGAGAAGGACAGAGTGGGAGTGGGGTGTGTGTGTACACTTGTTCGCCTGCATGTGTGAGAGAGAACAAAGAAAAAGCTCTATATTTGGGTTTATATATCCTTTGCAACATTTCAGATGTTAGCAACAGTCCCCAAGAAAGCTTCTGCTCATATCCTTTCCTGATTAAGGCAATAAATATTGAAGTAATCTCATATTCATGAGTAATTTACTAAATAAAAAAGCAGACATTTTTAGAAGGACTTTAACTAAACAATCATGGACTACTTAGGCCAGGTCCCCTTTACTAAATACATGTTTAGTTGAAGCTTTCTGAAATATTTGTAATACACTTCAAGCATCCAGACCCACTATCGATAATTAACAGTATGAAATCATGTTTTCAGAACAGTCCATTAGGTATGATTTTTTTTTTTTTACTTTTTTTTTATCTTTAGAGTGGTTTACGAGTAACAATATTGCTAGCAGATTAAAACTGTTTATAGGATCTATAATTTTGTCCATGTTTCCCCTCTCCATCCTCTCCTTTTCAAGGTTTTGTAAACGTTGATTTCAGGAACCTCTCACTTATTCATTTACAGCAATCTGAAGAAGTATAAGCCACATAATTATTGCATAAACTGATGCAATCCCGTAATCCTTCATGGAAAATGACAAAGACTCTGAATGACATCTAGAGCTCTGAAAATGTTGTAGGGTGAAATGCAGATGGAACAGACATGAATCCTCTGGTCACAGTTCAAACAACAGGAAAGCATCCTGCTTTTCACTTGGAAAGTTAAAACCAACACAAGTTGCTTCAAAAGTTTAGAAATCACAGCAAACCACTTGGGGATTATAGACTTAAATTTAAGTTTGAATATATAGCCCCTCCACAAGTCTGAGGCTTACAAATTGTGCTAAGAAACTTTCTAATAAATGCATGTGGTGTTTTATTGTCATGGAACAACCAGACTATAAATGGCTGCAGACTGTTAAGGAGTTGGAGTCCAATGATAAATGTGGTCACAATCAGAGATTAACTAACTGTTGTTTTTAGTTCTGCAAGGCTCCTGTTCCTGAATTCATCAGTGTTATTCCATTAGCAAAGCAGTGCTCTCCTCTACTGTCACATGAAATACAAAGGATTGTGAGTAAGCTCTGAAGGATCACACGGAGAACAACATAACTCTCCAGTTCTGTTTTCCATCACCACCACAGGATAGCAGACCGTGCATGCAAGAGACCTGAGCCACGCCAGCCAGTAAAGAGGGAGGGAAAAGAAACTCTGCAGCACTTCTCAGCTGGGTTTTGGTGGAAGAGATATTGGTGAACTTTCCCATCTGATGCCTTCCAGTGCTTTGCACAGCTTTTGGGCAGAGGAGATTCAGGCTAGATTCACCATTTTAAGCCAAGTAGGTCTTATCAATCCTTTAAGAATATCTGTACTCAAAAATTACATTCCTGGTTCATTCCAGTAGACTATTTTCACCAAAGCTTTCTTGTGATGTTTCTGAAAAATTAGGAGCTTTCATTTGTCAAGTAAGATGGGCTTATTTGCCATGCAGTCCTTCTGCCTTTCTTGTATCCGCTCTCATTCTAATTCTCATACAGAGACAGTGACACCAGTGCTGATGGTAATGACACTGGCAAACATGCATACAGAATTAAGCTAGAATGTGCTAGAATTACTACCAGCATCTTGGTTATTCCTCCCCAAAGGAAGGAGAGAAAAAGATTTCCCTCCCCTCTCCTCAATTAGCTTTCTTTTTTCTACTGTAAGTAGAAGCAGAATACATATATAATAAAAGCAAAAGTGAAAGTGAGGTATACCTGCAATTCAATTAGTGATACTGAATGCTAAAATAATATAAACAGAAAGAATAGCTCTCTTAAAGGGCATATATTATTTCTAATGACATTTTTCAAAGCAGTCCTGTTAATTTTCATGGTGTTTGAAAATCTTCAAATAGTTGCAAACCAGTCAAAAACATTATGCATTCCAAAGAAGTTCTGAATTAAGGAATCAATTAGTTTGTATTATAAAATATTTTACCAAATATGAAGTATGAACTATAAATATCAAATAAACCAACAATAAATATCAAACCTTGGTGCTGAGACTTGTAATGCATATAGACAAAGAGGAAGACTAAGCAGTTAATAATTTCTTATATCTGTGCCTGTTTTAAAAGGTAATATGAAAGTATTTCTCTTGGGTTCCATTCTCTCCAAGTCAGACACAAACACACACAAATTTTAAGGAGCCACTTCAGGGAGCTGATACTGAATAACTCTGAAAAACTTGACAGACAATAGATACAAAGGCAAGTGCTTAAAAAACCAAAACAATGGGTCAAGTCTAATCTGTGCCTGTGTGAATTAGGGTTTCAAGATTGAGTGTGATTTGATTTAGAGCAACAATGGAAGCTCTATCACTGGTGTTGAAAAGAAGATATCCAGGAGAATACTTTTATCTGCCCACGGTACCAGATAACCGGAACAGGAGCAGCGAAGTTTGACTCAGTCTGCGTCACAGAGGTGAAATGCAAGGCATCCTTTTGTCAGCCAACCAACTTGTAATAACCTTGGGAGGAATTAGTTGGGAAAAGATGAGGGCTGCTGTAGCCACCTCCTTGTACACTTTCTCCACACACTGGTGCAGGTGTCATTAAATCCTGGTTGGATTGTGTAAATTACCCCTAATCAGGCCAACCCTGAGTATCCTAACTACCTGTTGGAAAGACTATCATGAAATATCTCTAAGCAGGAGCACCCACCTTTGAAGCAGCATTTCCCTCTGCAGTCATATGGAATTTAGGCCTATTCTCTGTTGCTGCAAATAGAACTGAACAAATAATTGACTTGCTGGCTCTTTTCCAAAGCCAAAAGAAATAGTTGTGGTTTCTCTAAACCCCCTTTTCCTAGCCAAATGAAAACACTTAGTATTTTATGATTTTAGATTTTGTTGTACTTTAAATGTATCAAGAGCACCGCTTTAGAAAGAAGCTTTTAAAAAGCTGTGATTTAAAAATTGAATATTGCATTATTTTAGCGGATGTGATTAAAACACATCTACACAAACCAATGAATTGTCTCAGTTGGGAGGAACTCTAACTTTAACTCTAGCTCTAACTCTGACAGACTTTCCAGAGTTTGCAAGCACTAGGTGTATATTCTGGAATTCACATGGCTAACTGGAGTGCTGCAGAGTAGGTTGGACCTTTGTTGGTTCAGATTTATTTGTGAACATTTGTTCCTTTGTTGTCTTTGATGATATAACCAACCACACTAATTTTGGATATAATTGTAGGTAAGCATGGTGTTTGACCATCTGTTGCCATGTCTATAAAAAGATTTGTACTTGTACAATACAATTTAAATTCCAATAAATAAAGTTGAAGAAATAAGAACATGCCTGGAAAGGATTTTTTATGAGTTCAAAACTTTTCTTATATAAACAGACCCACTATTTTGAAAGAGGTTTGTATGTGACACACTGCACATTTTGTGAGTGTTGCACAGTATGTGTGATATTCCAGTGTATGTAATATTGCTCTCCTCCTCTCCCCCTGCTTTATATGGTCACATCTAATTTTGTGACCCTTTTCTCTTTTGGTTTAGATATATCCTGAAAATGTTGTTGAATATATCAAAGTGCAAAACAATGGTGACCGAAATTTCAGAATAAAGAATTGCATAACTAGGTTGTGCTGTAAAACTTTGAAACAAACAAACCCCAATCCCATTTTTACTGCTTTCTATTTTACTTCTGTAAGTAAATCCAGAAAACCACTAAGAGAGAGAAAATATCAGGGTAAGGAGTTAATTGTATTGTATCATTCTTTTGCATGGAAAAATACTACTAGTCAAAATATACTGTGAGTAAATCCTCCCACAATTAAGCACTAAAATGCTACAGGAAGCAGAGTTATCAAGAATCATATCACTAAAACCTGAGAAACCATGAGTATTTTTGCCATTGCATGTCATTATTTCACATTAACTGTGATGAAGTTTCCTTTCATTCATGAGGGATAGGAGAAGACAGTTGTTTCAAACCCTTTTTTAAAAGTAGTTTTAAAAACTCCATTAAATTTACATGAAATGTTATGTTACAATACTTGAATTGATTCCATTCATACAGAGATACATGCTAGTCCTGATCTATTTTTATGAGATAGATAGATAGATAGACAGAGATAGATGGATATATGGATAGATAGATAGATAGATAGATAGATAGATAAACAGATATTAGATAGTTCTTTGGTTGGTTGGTTTTGTTTGTTTGTGTTTTTTTTTTTAATTGGGATTCCTTAATAGTAACATACAAAGCTGAAAGAACAAGTGTTTAAATAGCCTGGTATGTGACCTGGTACTGTTCCTTTTCTGTTTTTCATCAGAAACAGCTTTCAGTAGAAACTTGGAAGAAGAAAATAACATTAAGTTTGAAAAGCTTATGAAAGCAGCAGATAAGACAGCATATACGAGTAAACACAACAAAACCTGGGACATTCCAGAGGACATAAGAGGGTCTTAAGGACAGGGGAAATCTAGAGAATTAGAAGTGATTAATGCAGAGTGTACTGAGGGGGTCTAAAACTGTGTCTACTCAGATAGTTTAACCTGCTCTTGAATTCTAAAATATTCCTTGACATACCTTAAGTTTGCTCATGGAAGTATCTTGTGTAATTAAGGCCTGGGTTCTGGAGCCTGAGCTTTGGTTTCCTGGGGATACTGGTAAATGCCTAAGACCAGAGGCTTAGTGCTCCCCACAGAGCTTTTTATAAATGACAGTGATTCAAGCTCTAAGCAGAAGTATCCACTAATCATAATCTACCAGCTTGAAACTCTATTCCAGAAATCAAACTTATGTTAAAATAAGCAAAACAAAACACAACTCCACCCCCCACCAACTACTAATTACTCATTCCCATAGCAGCTCTGATCCACCTGTTACTATTTATTAAGACTAGATGCATTTCCAGACTATAACAATTCTCCTGATTCTTTATTTTGATGATGTTTTCTCCTTATCTACCTCTTCAAACTTAAAAACATGAAGACTTTGTTTCCTCTAAAAAATAGAAAAAACACTGAAAGGTGACATTTGGGAACTTCCCCCCGTGATGAATCTCTCAGTAATAGGAAAATAATATTAGAGGATAAGTTACTTGGGAGCTGGATAATTAAGATTAGAAGATAATCTCAAGAGTATTAACAAGGATGATTTCGTTTGCATGACATCACAGTATTTTAAAAGGTCCAGAACAACTCAGTCCAAAAAGCATCAAAATGCATGTCAGAGCTAAGTTGCAACTACTAATGATACCATGTTTTCTGTGTGGTTGCCAGTGCTTATTTAAGTTACCTCTGATCTTAATGCTCCCAAGAAATAACCCTAGTTACCCTTGGAACTTTGAGAGTTTGGCAATGAGAGATTGAAAAACGGGAAAGCTAAATCTGCTAAGTTAAAAAACAAGAAAAATGTTTTCATTTAACGTTTGTCACTCAGCAGGAACTTAGATATTGATGGTTAGTTGTATTATAAGCCACTGAATCTTGATTTTGACTGCCAAGCTTCCAAAAGAATCTTTATAGGAATCCAGGAGACCCCTGAACTCAGAAAGAAGTAACAATAATTGGCAGTAATTTGGAAAATGGCACATTTTCTCTACTGTTTGATTTATCTCATTGTACTAATCACTACCCTTCTGTGCTACTGGGAGATAGCCACAGAACTGCTTCATTTGCAAATAGATTTGTTACAATTAAAAAAAAAAAAAAAACACTGAGCAATTGACTTGCTCTTTTTACATGTAAACATCTCTGCAGATTAATTTCTGTTTCTACTTAATGAAGCAGGTTATTAAACTTGCTTATCAGTTTTTAAACACTTGTCATCTTTGATAATCTTAGAGGTGTTTCTCTTTCAAGCTATAATCTGTATGTCATTGATAAACCAATTACAGATTTCAGAAGCCAAATGATCATGAAAAATGGATAATGAGTGGTAATAATTTAAAAATGCATACTTTTTAAATTGCACTAGAGATCAGGATAGACCTATATATATTTCAAAATAAAAATGCTAATTGTACATGTCACTTTACAGCCATAATCTTTCTGTATAGGTTTAGATTAGATGCTAGAAAAAAAATCTTTACTCTGAGGGTGGTGAGGCACTGGCACAGGTTGCCCAGGGAAGCTGTGGATGTCCCATCTTTGGGAGTGTTCAAGGCTGGATTGGATGGGGTTCTGAGCAATCTGGTCTAGTGAAAGTTGCCCCTGCCCATGGGGCAGTTCCTAGAGGTGAACAAGATGATCTTCAAAATCCCTTCCAACACAAAGCGTTCTATGACTCTATGACAAAGGAACAGCCAGGGTGGCACCAAGGCACTGAAGACTGTAAAAACAAAACACGAACCAAATTAGCTCACCCTAGAAGTTTTTCATGGACAATGAGTGCAACAGAGATTTGTAATCTGACTTAGTAGTATTTGCTGGCAGAAGGTCTGTCTCTATGCAGGTGAACACCATCTATGCAAAAGGATCAAAAAGAACTTGTGTGTAAAGCTGGATGAGGGAGAAAGAATACTAACTGGGATTATTGGTAAGGGTTTCCTACAAAAGCCAATCACTGAAAAGCAGCTGTGTTTTGGGAGGGTTGATCACAGCAAGAGCAGAAGGGATTCAGCCAGAGAAAAGAAGGCATGTATCAAACAAGTAAGGATGGTATTAAGCACTAGAACAACAAACTCATTACCTTCTGACCTAAATGCTCATGATTTATTTAATTTCCCTATCTCTACATTAATTTTTTCCTTTTCAAATGGTTTCCACATTCAGCTATCTGACCAGTCATCTTCCAGATATGTTATAGATACTTGGGGATTTTTTACTGTAAACTGGCCAGAATACTCTGGAATTGGCATTATTTCAAATATCTATCTATCTATCTATCTATCTGGCTCTGTCTGTACATCTCTAACTCTGTGTTTCAATGCCAGTGTCATGTTTTCTCCACTGAGGTAAACAGCACTTTGAACAAGGCCATTTAAAAGTAATGGCTGCTTAAATCATTTAAGTGACATAATTTTGCCACAGCTTAAGACCTTTGAAATTCTGAGATCATCACATCTTAATTAAGCATTGAGAGTAGACTTCAATCTAGTGTATTACATGAAAAACACATCTTCTCTACCACAAAACAAAAAGGTGTTATTTACAGATAAATAGCTAATAGGAGGCTGGAGTTTCCTGGTGAAAATTGGTGAAGTAAAAGATAAAACTGTCCCTTCCCTTGTCATGTAAAAGGCTTTCCACTAAGGTATCTTCAGCCAGCAGTCTCCATGTTAAAGATGTATGGATTTCTAATAACGAAGGCACAATGTAAAGCTGCATTTGCAGAAAGACTACCCTACATTTGATAAAACATATGGTAGCATATGGCAAACTGACATATGGTATAGGATGACTGTGTACATGAAAGCTGCAGTTTTCACTCACATTATCTGCCCATGGTAGAAAAGAAAAAAAGCCTCCTTCTCCCCAGCATCTTAGATATTTCTATAAAATCTTCTTGCAGCAACTATAACATTCTTTTTCTTTAATCAGTTTTTTCTCATTTGTAAATAAAGATCAAAGTTTGCTTCTGAAAAAAACAAAAAAAAAGCAGCTTGGCAGATCAAGCCACATGGGGTTTAGCTAAGGGTATCCAACATCAGATATGGAATTTAGGCTTTACTGAAGCATATGAGAGTGAGAATAGGTGGGAAAATATGAGGGGAGAGAAAACCATGACCAGACATCCCTAGGCAAGCTAACTGAAACGGGCAGACTTGGTTAGATATAACTGGAGATGAGAATTTGGCTCAAAGTATCTTTGATATTTATTTTAAAATAAAGAACATCTGTGAAAACTGAGAGAAGGAAAACATTTTCGACATTTTATATTTAAACATTTTGAGTAATAAAGTCCCACTCTAAGAACACAAGAAATGTCAAATGTGCCCTAAAAATACACATATCTCAAAAGCAAGAAGTGATGCAACTATAGCTATTATTTCCCTATTTTCTTTTCAATGTATGTTATCTGTATCACTGTAAGACAGCAGAGAACTGACATTTCCAATTTCCTCAAAAAGGCAGTTGAAAAGTTTGCAGTGCATTTACTCTTAAAAGCTTCAGACTGCAATCTAATCTCAAAATTGCACCATATACAATTATTTTTGCATGGGATTAAATGTCTTATTTCCTCATTATGCATGCTATTCATAACCAGCATTTTATCTCTTCACTGTGGACTACAAAGGAAAATAAACTGACTAAATTGATGACAATAATTGGCAACCATCCCACATGGACTGTGGTATGCAAAGGACTGCATACAACCAACTCTCATACTTTCTATTTTTCTAGGTGGAGCTGCAGTTAATATCCAGTCAACCACTGTTATTGCACAGGGTGTTTCTAATGTTCTTCAGACCCAGGGGTTTTTATTTTGCTGCATCTGAATAGGACTCTAGCATTGGCTAAGGTTTACCTCATTACCTCCAACTGACATAAAACTCTTCATGAGCCTTACATTACTTGGGGTCTCCTTTTAAATGCAGCCTTTATCACTTATTTAGACAGCATGAGATATTTTAATTTCTGCCTACACTAGAGCTCACTGGCCATTGTGCTTGGGATATTATTATCCCAGCACTGAGCAAGCATGACATTCTCACTGCTTTCCACCGCGATTGCACATCCAGTAATGACAGTTAACTACACACTGTGTTACAGGTTTTAACATGAAGCCACTCAAGTATTCCATCTTTCAGTGGGAGCAAAAAATAATTATTGTCCTCTCTCATGTTGTCAGTACACACATTTTATTTAGAGGATGGTTTTATTAATAAGAGAGGAAATGTTGCCTGGCGTCTATTCACTCGACTGCACCTGAAAGTGGAGTGATTAGGTGAGAGACCTCTTTCACATCCCTGTAATAGCTGGTCTGCTCTGAGATCCCCAACCAAATTTTTCCACATCCCAAAGGAATGCCTTATATACCAATGTGTGAAGTGTTTTGTAGTGGAACTGCTGAAGCTGTTTCCCTACATGCAGATCATTCAATATTCATAAGAGAAGGGACAAAGGACTTGAATTTGGATGTCCTGTATGAATGAATGCCTTAATTACCAAGCTTTAATAATTCTTCTTTTATTTCTCGTTGTGTGTATGGAATTACTTGAACAACGTGGTGTAATTTTCACAGGGAGTTTTACCAAGACTATCCACTTCTGGCACATGGGGGACCATCATTATGTCCTGCTTCAAACAATTCTGGGTCTAATGGATTCAATACTGTGAGGTATAGCTGCTTTCCCACACAAACTTCTAACTCCCAGCATCTTTCTTCAGGTCCTGCGCATGAGAAAAGCAGGGAACATTCAGTTTGGGAATTTGGCCAGGGCATAAGCCTCACTTCTTAAAAACTCTGCAGTGAAGAAAGAGTTACACAGCAATCACTGTTTCAACAGACACAAGCTCACTGCCAAATCCAACAGATACTTTCCACATATGGCTGGGGGAAAGAATAACTTAAAGGAACAGATGGAAATTGTACCTGAAGAGGATACCAAAACATAGGCAAGCCAAAAGAGCCAAATACAGTCTTTTGTCCTGAACTTATGAAGGCTCACACAACTTGAGAGTGCAGAAAGTAAGAATAATCTCCAAATTCTGAGTCTGTGGATGCCTCTGCAAGATAAAGGTGCATGGCTATGTTTCCACAGAGGAATACTAGTTTTAACCTAAAGACCAGATACTCCATGAACTGTTAAGTTATAGTATAGCTCACAAGGACCCTCGTCACTGATTTTCCATATTAAAAATAACAGTAGTTCAACATTTGAAATCTAGAAATTCTAATAGTCAAATTTTATTTGCTGCATATATGTTAGAAGAGTACATTTAAAAGTGTTCTTTATTTTACCCAGGAATCCTAGAAACCTTCAAAATCTGCAGAGGCTTATGGATGTCTTGAGAAAGTCACATCTGTCCGAGGCAAGGAGCATGATGGATGCTCAGAGGTCTGAGGTGGGAACTGCTTTCTAAGCAAAAACCACAAGACAGAAACAGCACCCTTTTCTTCTGGTACAATTTGGAAAATTAATATACTAGATTTGGTGTAGTTAAGACTTCTTTAACTCCTTTCATCTGTTCTCTTTCATGACAATGGAATTAGGTCTACACAATAGAATAAAGAAATGAAGTTATCCCAGGAGGAAGCTACTGAATGACAGTAGTTAATTGAGCTAAAATCTTTTTTTTGCACTCACTTTTCCAATTTCCCAGCTGTTAAGCCTTTTTTTTTATCAAAGGAAAAATTACTTTTTACCCTATGGGATTTACTTTTATGGTGATAAAAAAAAGTTGGATGCACATGTTTCTACTTTGTTTGAATGGAGAAGTTTTGTATGAGAAGCTGGAAAGCAGAAAAACACTAGACATCAAACCTGAACCTTGGATCAGCATCATGCCCAATACTGCACACAGCATAACCTCCTGTGCATTTAGAGATGCTTACCCACACTCAGGACTAAGGCTGGACCTTGTCTTGAACTCTGCAAATTTCTCTCCCCACGTTTTCAACCAAATTCTTGAAGTCTTTCGAGATGGACAACACATCATTAAACAATGGAGGATCTAGAGCAGCAAGGCTAAGATGCTAAAGCCACAGGAAGGTATCAGAGAGCAGCAGTCTCCACAGGAGCTACAACATCAGAAAGCCTCAAAGTAGTGTCAGATTTTAGCTCTTCAGAAAAAGCTTGTATAGTTTGCCTTTTCTTCCTCCCCCACTATTTAAAAAAGAAAATACCAAAGGGAAAAGAAGACATATGGAACAGTCCCTCATATTCTGTGAAGCTTTAGTTATCTACTGTGCCCTGATTTTACTATAATTTAATGTAATAATGATGAAAAGAAGTCAATAACCTCACTTGAGACCAGAAACTATTGGTGCTTTCACCAATTTATTGGTGAATACAGTAGTGTATTCACATTACTGTTTTATCCAACTTCTACACTGGTACCAAATAATAAATAAGTATTTATATGTGTGTGTACATATAAGAGTCAATATATCTAACATTTTGCCTTTTATATTGTAGAAACTAAATGCTATAAACCTTTTGTTTAATAAGGAGTAGTTTTTTTTTTTTTCCAAATCTCAGGAAAAAACCATCACCAACACTAAACCTTTGAAGAGAAGTTTTAAATCCTTCTACAAAATATTAAACCAAAACAGTGGTATGAGAAGCTGGAAATCTGGTGACCTTCAGTATCTCCTTTTGACTAATTAAAACTTTAAATGCAGTCAGAGTCAGCAACATACCACTGCTAGAAAGATGGGGACATTAGATGATAAAAATGTACTCTCTATTATCCAGAACTAAGGAAGAAAAATGCTAGCGCTACAGTAGAAGTTTAATATTTTTGTATTTCTGTGCAAATTTAAATTAATATTATTGGAATTACACATATAATAAAATAGAGTCAGACAGGTGTTCAAAGTTGCAAAGTTCATCAGAACATTCTGATAAATCTTACAGATACTGAAATTAAATACTTCTATTTATCAAGATGGAACAGTGCAGCAAGATTTAGACCCAGTTGCCAGTCTCTCTCATGTTCTCATTAGTGACATATTTAAGACCTACTGTGGTTATATTCACCCTTACTGTTGTGGGAAAACTGGGCTTTAATCCACACTCAGACAAAACTCCCACTGAAATGAAATATTCCAGGTATTACAGGTTTGTGCCAGACAGCTAATCTGCTGTTTTCCTCCTACCCATGGAACACCATTACCAATCTTTGCTAATAGAGTCAACTCCACATTATATTAACTTCCATGCAGACTTTGTGTCAAAAAAACCCAGGAACTCAGCTTTAAGTCCAAAGATTTAGGAAATGATAGGCTGCACACTGATATCTGAAAGACCAACTAAAATAGAATTTGGGAAATATTAAAAATGTTACTGTTAGAGAGGTAAATACATAATTCACATATTCTTACCTAAAAACTAGCTTTGACTTTAGTACACAATCTTCTCCATACAAACAAATGCCTATTTTGTTCTCAATGTCTTTTTCAAAATGCAGGAAGAGAGCAAGCTTCTGCCTGAAATAAATACATAAAAATACTGATTGCTGTCTGCATTGAGTTGTGTTACATTCAAAGTATTGAGGCAACCCTTTGCAGGCTTCCCATCACAGTTTCCCTCCTATGAACAGGCTTCATCCATTTCCAGTGCTGAAAAAGCCCTCAACAAATAGCTTTGGTTGATTATCATAATATCATCTGCCAGTGCTATTATGTTGTATCAGCAGACACATTATAAACTTCTATTTTAGGCGCTAAATTTCCAAACTGTGAAAAAAGGCTCTGAACAGAAAGTTGATATTCAATAATGAGTAATTTTTGCATACATTTAAAAAGAGCAGTGCATTCATATTTTAATACAACAGGGGAAAATGCTATTTAATTTCTATTTCAAGACACATTACTGCATGAAAGCAACTTCATAAGGAATTTCTTTACCTATATTTTTCCTAGCAAAAGAAGAATTGAGGTGATGCAAGCAAGCCTCTGCATAGTGCACTTTGTATGTTGGACCTTTCTCTCACATCCAGAGTGTCTTTTAAAGTAAATCTCTTGACTGCTTGCACAGGAATAGTGCTGTACCTGGTGCCAGTAAAGTTCTTTATTCCAGTGAGCACAATAAAATGACTCGAGAGTTTTGATGAAACAGTGAAGCCCTATAATATAAATCTGGGTGGGGTTTTTTCTGTAATTCTTTAATATTTCTGAGACTTTGAAAATGAAATGGCTGAAATTGTTGTATTTGACTTTTGAACATCTACTTTCCAGTAGGTATTTTTATTTTTCAAATCCTTCAACAATGGGTGAAATCCTGTCTAATTCATGTCAGCTGAGTTTTGCCATGGACTTCAGCATAACCAAGATTTCACTTACAAAGTTTTATATATATATAAAAAAAATCTAAATGTACTAAAGAGCTCTGACTAACTGCAAGTGCAAATCTGTTTGATAGATGACATACCCTATGTACCAATATACACTACAGCTCATAACAGCCCAGCAAGAACTGCCTTAAGCTACTGAGTAAGAAGTGATGCACATGTTTTTAAGAACAGATTAAATGCAAAATATTGACATTTGTGTTGGTCTATCAAATGCATAAGGTACATTTTGGGGAAAAAAATACCAATAAATTGACTAGACCTGTATAATCAAGTTTTAAAGTCTAGGTTTACTAAACTAAAATTTAATAATTCTTAAATGTGCATTAGGAAGATAAATTCTAAATTGAGCTGGCTGAGTGCTTCATGACTGTTCTCTTTATCCACTTAGCCATCATTGAAAATGGAATATATTGGCAAAAATAATTGTCTGTTTTCCTCTTAATCCCATTGTGCACTCTTGTTTCTGCCAAAGCTTTCAGCAAAAAATTTATTTTTAGGTACTGCTAGATATCTTAACAATAGTTTTTTCTACAACAGATATAAGACTACATATCATCAAAATATTTTTCTTTAAAATAATAATGTTTAGAGTTGAAATTAATAACAAATAGGAGTAATTGTCCCTTGTAATGAATTAGACTAACTAGTTTTTAAATGTGCATTTTAAAAGAATACATCCTGCAAACCTTTACAGTGTTTCTTTGACAACAATTTTGCAAGACCAAGGAAATAATGCTACAATGATCCTGTGAACTGTGCAATACTATGGTGAACTGTTGCTAATTATTGTTAGTGATGTGATGGCTTTTATTTATAAATGACAGGATAAATGACCAGAGTAAAAATGGAAATGTGGATGATTCTTGTACCAAAGTGGTTCTACTTTTCTAGGTTAATTTACTTGAATTCAGTACATAGAGATTACAGTAATAGAAAATGTTAAACCTTTACCTTTCAATTAATATCCTTGCTGTAGAAGTAAAATACTCCCTACGTCCAAATACAATACTCTCTGTATTAAATCCTTCATAATTTACAGTGCTGATTTGAGGAAAAACGTGACAAGGCAGTACATATTGAACTGGCCTATCTTTTAACAACAGTGAAGAGTGGGTTTTTTTTCCAATTTATTCCTTAATAGCACTGTGTTTTATGTCTTTACCATTATTACAGAAGATTAGGATTAATCTACTATGCTGACTACTGCTAAATTAATCTAAATAGTCTGGAGTTTCTAAAAAGTCATTAGACATTTTGATTAGATGTGTAATAAGCAGATGGTGATCATTTAGCTGATACAATATACCTAAAATCAAACTAAGACTCATGCAAAAAGATTGATCTAACCCTGTCCAGCCAGGTAAGTCAAGTCCAGGAAGAACCAAAACTACCTATTTAGTAGACAGAAAGGAAGGTTTTGTTTAGGAAACTTCTAAGAGCTCCAGGATTTAAACTTCAGAATGAACCTTTCTCTTTAAATCAACCATGGTTATTAACATTATATAGAAGATTTGTGGTGTGGTTATCTTTTATCAAAACAATCATTTTGCAAAAGATTCCACAACTTTTTAATTCTTGAAACTTTTTCTCTCTCCCTCCGTTTGCTTTCTTGAAACAAAAGTAAATATAACGATACTATTTTTTTTCTCTTTTTATGCATTTAATCCATTTGCAACCTTTGAAATTTTTTGGCTCCTCAAAGCCAGACTGGAATTTATGCATGTATTGAAACTGACCAATTTAGTTTAGAAAATTTCTAGTAAAAAGTTGTCTAGGGATATCTTTCCTGTCCCAAACTCATGTTACCTGGAATTTGATGGCTAAATATATTTTAGCCCAAAATCACGTACCAGTTTTAGTAACTACGGCTTTCATGTTGTAGTAAAACCCTTTCTAGATCAATATATTCACTAAGGAACTGCTCAGCTGTGTGATAAACTCTTCTGAGTGATTTTTAAGCTGCTGGTATAACGGGGTCTACCACGTCCTGAGGAGATACACTCACAGGATCACCACTTAAAGAGGTAAGGTTTGCATCAATTTCTAATATAATGCAACTAAGAAAAACAAGATTACAGAAGTGGTTGCTTGAAATACAGGATCTTATTATTCCTTTGCACCTAAACATAACTGATGAAGAATATAGGAATTTTTTTCTTGGAGATCATAAAAAATGTAAGTGATTGAAGTCTGATGGCTTTGTGGTTGAGCCAACACAATACTCAGGTTGCAAACAAAGCGCTAAAAACCGCTGCTAAAAATACTTTGGAAAACATGGTGAGAAATGGTTTTTCTGCATCTCAAATTAACTTTGTTTCTCTGGTAGATGACTGAGTATTATAAAAGCAGAGAAAGGCTCAATACAACAAAATTTTTCTACCTCTTTCCTGATTTCATTCTTTTTCATGGCAAATTAAAAATTAATCAATTGATAAAACTTTTCATATTAATGCATACCACAACCTGATTCATTGAATGGAATAACTAAAAAGCATAATGAATTGATTGCTCCATGTTGCATATTTTGTCACATGGGTCTTACATAGTAAGTAGGTATAATTACCCAGAACAGGTGAAGTTTCAAAACCAGCCACAAATATTGCAGCAATATTTGAGAATATAAGCATTGTGCAGTAGAATCCCACATCTGAGTTTCAAGCTGATTGTTCCAGATGAAAGCAATACAAAAATACTTGTCTAAAACCATCCCCAGATGGAATGGTGATACTATTATATATCCAGTCAAATATTTGGATTTGGTGATAGCCTTTCCTGGACATAGGGAAAAGCCCAGTAAAGAGCCTTGCAATCGAAACAAAACAAAAAATATACATTAAGTGACTAATCAAAGGAACCCATGGATGTTCTGAAACTCAAGTTTCTGTCCCTGTGTTTCATTTTACAAAACAATACAGACAGAGCTAACCAAGGAACAGGCAGTTCCATGTCTGCTTTCCATCAGATGATTGCAGGGGAATTGCTGTATCCTTTGAAATACAAGTGGCATCTTCCCACCTGCTGAGTTTAATTTCAGAGTCCAGCACTATCATTAATAGAGTGTTTTTTTAAACTGTGTACTATCTTACGTTCATTCTCAACAAAATCAGAAAGCTTTTCTCAACAGGCATATGCCTTTAGCTTCCCCTAGAAAAACCAAATCATCCATCCAAAGGATACATGAATGGTAGGTATAATGTTCAAACTCTTTCTGGAGTGTTTTAAATGCTGCTTCTTTCTTTATGAATGGGGAACATGATCATAGTCAAAATATCAGCATCTGAAGCTACAATCAGAAGTTTCTGAAGTATCCAAGACCTCGTTTAACCTCACAGGCATCCCCTTCTTTAGTGCCACTGCTGATTTTGAGCAAGTCAGATCACTAAGGTAGCTAAAAAGCATGTTCAGGAAACATGTTCCACCAGATCATGTGCATGTGCATTTTTCATATCCATTCCTGCATAAACAGGATTTAGATTCAATTTATTTTTAGATTTACCTAAACATAAGCATGAAAAGGAGAACAGGATTAGAAATGAACCATGTCAGCCTTGTAGTATAGAGAGTACAGATCACCCCCAAAGTTTAGGTCAGTTCATAGGAGAGTAAAAATTACATTATTCAGCTCTTACTAGCAAGTCAGTAGAAATAAAAGCCTTTCCTAATGTCATCTTACTCTTTATTGATCCTTCTCCTCTTGTCCCCTTTTCAGTCCCAGCTCTCCCTTACATAAGCATAATCAAATTACAAGAGCACTATCTGATCAAATTCTACTTTGCCCATTCTTGGCTTCATCCCTATTATTAGAGTCTCCCCAGTGCCTTTAATTTAATGAAAAGCCCTGCAGCTTAAATGTCATTGCTATTCCAGATTCCTATTTTAAATCTTCAGGCCCTGCAAGGCCTCACAGAAAGCACTACATGAGCTGGGTGGAGCATGCACAGCTGAATGCAGGTCTGGAGCACTTAGGAACAGACCCAATACCTGAGCAATAACTCTCTAAAGACAGGAAAACAAAGCACCAGTGTGTTTGTCTCAACAGGGGTGCATGAGGTATGGAAGAAAGGTGAGATGGTTGCAAATGATACCGGGTCTTTCTTAAGCAAAACCAAAAAGATTAAATCTCTTGTGTATTTTTTTATTATTGAGTTTTAAATAGCTTTATGAAAGTGTGGGATTTTTTTCTAACCTTTGGGGACAAATAATTCTGATGCTATAGATTAGTATTTTTTTCAATTTCCTACCCATAACTCAGAGAGACAGCTGTGAGCAAAATTTACACCTGCAATGAAATGCAGGCTCAGTCAGTATAGTATGGTTCTCAAAATGCCTGGTTTAATTCATATAAATACTCTTACAATTGTAAATGCAGCAAAAAAAACATCTGCTAATGCCATCCTTACCTTTGGTACCTATTTGCACTGGAAAAAGAATTACCATTTAATGAAAGCCTTGTCAGAGATGAGCTAAAAATGTATCCCGCTGCCTTTTCCTCTGGCAATTTGGACATTCATGTCAGAGTTATGTAAGGGCCAGAGATAAGAAAATCCACATATGGTAATTCATACTCCCAGTTTACTACAACATATGGCACAGTATAACATGAACATGTGTTCGCTGCCCTCCCCCATTCCTTCCTTTTTTTTTCTTAATTTGAGAGCCTTATAAGTAATTTCTGAATGTATGGGAAGTTTTACATGTATGGAAAGCACAGTGGCTAGTAAAGAACTTGTTAAACTTGACAAGCAGATTAAATCCACACAGGAATAAGGGAGATTTTTAGCTAGGCTGACTATTCACAGAATGTAGTATGAAAGAAAATGGTATTTTTGGTGAGTTCTATCAGTGACTGGTAGCACCAGTCGTTAGTTCCACTTACTTGGGTGATTAGAATCTCACTGATTCTCCATGAGAATGGAACAACTTTCTGCAAAGCACTTTCTAGAGCAAAAAGCTGTTGAATAGATGGAATTTTAAACTTCTACACCCAAGTATATTATGTGTGCATCATTTTACATACACCTCTATATATATGGCATGTAAGTATCACATATATCACTTACAAATGTACAAAAGATTTGCACATTTTTCCTAATATTTAACGTGCTTCAATGGTATCTAAAAAAGTGGCATCCAAACATAGAAGGGAGCTCATCAGCTGACTTGTTACATGACAGACCCAGAGGCAACTCTAAAGCATCAACACAACAGCCTGAGGAGACTGCCAAGGAGCCAGCTGCTGCTACTGGAAAATCTTCCAAAGCTTTGCATCTGTGTCCTGTTACTGCTATCCAAAAAAAAATCCACCACAGTAAATGAAAACAATAACAATAAGAATAATGATTAACAAAAAAAATATCAAAAATCCATCTCTGTTATTAAAAACTCAGAACATGTTATATAACACACTGTATGCATCAGGGCAAGTTCTATCCTTTTTCACAGATATTCCTGTACTCTAATCATGCATGTGTTGCTCCTGACTTGCCTCTGGTGCCTTCCATGAACTTGCAACATCTGAGCAGTTAAAACATTAAGGAAGCAATTCAGGAACCTGATCATGGATATGTAATGGCTTTTTAGACACCTAGATCCCAGCTGCCTGAAGGACACAGTTGTCCAAAAGGTTGTGCAGATGTTTAAAATCACTTGAGACTGTTAAATACAGTCCCCTCTCAAATAGCTGTCATGTGCTTTAACAACAATAGGAAAGTTGGACTTTAGGCAAGATCATTTTATAGAATTTAGAAGTGAAAATAGCTTTCTGACTTGCCCCTTCTCAGTCTGCTCTTGAGTTTCTGGGTCAGAATCATTGCAAAATGTAATTAGACAGGATAAACACCTAGATGGGACTCACTTGTTCTACCTATTAAGCAATAAAATCCATTCTCTATATAGAGGTGTGGAAATTCAAGCAATTAGGATAAAGTCCTCATAAGGAATGCTTCTGCAAATTACCTCAGGTTGAGTTTGTTATTACTAAGACTGGCAGATGACCCAAAAGCTTTTTCACTACCATCCTTTGGAAATTATTGAAATAATTCAAATGATGAATGATTGCTCAATGAATGCTGCAATGGGATACACTGCACAGGCTCTGGATCCTTCTGGTACCTGCGATCTACAGCTGTGCAAAACCCAGCACTGCAGTATTTAATCTACCTCCCTGTGGAATCCTTAAAAAAAAACCTAAAATACTATCAAACCAAGCAAACATGACCAAAAAATAAAAATCCACATGAACAGAGAATATACTTGTGTGGATTGCTTTATTTTCCACAAGTAAAGTAGGTTGTCTCTTAGTGAAGCATTGTCTCTATACTGTTGGAAAGCCAGACAAGATTAAGGGTCAAACAAAATCTGTGGTGTAAATGAAAGAGAGCTAGCAATAAAAATATGTCCTCACAGAAAGTTCAATAATTTTTTAGAGTTTAAGAAGAGGATTTTTTTCCTGCAGAACACAGAGCTAGAGGAACGCTCCTGAGTTACACGTTGCTCAAAGAGAACATTTGCTTATGCAAAAATTGGTAATTCTGTTTCATGAGGTTTAAAAGCTGAGTCATGGATCTGCAGCCCATGGAGATGAGGGTTCTAGATGGAAATGTCTGGCTTAGTGTGGATCAGAAGTCTACACAGGGCACTTCAATAATGGGAATCAGAGTGATAAGTATTTAAAAAAGCCCACACTTGTAATGTTGATTAGGATGACAGTTTTTATATTAGGTGCTTTAGGAATAATTTAACCAATCCTTTAAAACCTACAGAAAATCTGAAGGATATATTTTCTTGGGATTAAGGTTCCAGTTTATCTCTTTCTCCTTTCATATGGAGACTACAGACAACTTTCATAAATGGCTGAATCTAGAATAATTCCTTAGTTAAGCTTTTTAAAAATTTGGAGGTTTTATGCAAACTGGATTAGTTTTAGGTTCTCAAATACCAGCTCACTGAATGATTTATTCTAAACAAGGATATCCTTTTTTTTCCCCCCAGATGTTTGTAGTATTTGGGAAAGGGTTTTAAATGAGCCTTTTAAAATACTGCATTATGTTTCTTGAAGCTTCACTGTGAAGTCTGATGAGTGGAGGAACAGTGATTAATTGTAGTTTGCTGTCTTGCATTCCAAAACAGTAATTTTCCAATTTAAATCTCTTGTATATTTTTGTAAGAGTGTAATTTATATTCTCCCTCCTGTGACTTCCCAAGTTAAGACACGATTTAGATATAATTCCACAATATTAAAATTGGGGAAAATGAAGCTCTTTTGACTGAATATTCAAGCAAAGAATGTGTTTGGGGCTATGCCATAAATCATGCTTGTCAGATCCTTCAAAGGAATTATTCTGTACAACTACCTTGTCTATTATTTAGAAAGCACAGACACTGAACAAGATAATTCAGCAGTACTGTATCTCATTTACATATGGTTGTCTCCCTTTAATCTCAGGCTTTGAAAGCACTATCTATTTTCAATTTAACTTCAAAATTGTTAAATTTTATTTTGATTGCCTCATAATTGCACTGCATGTGCATATTTAGAACCTTTTGGGCTTCTACTCAAAGATGATCTGGGGGCTTGATGATAACTAATGAACCATGGCAACCAAGTGGTGCTGAACTCTTATATTCAAGACACATAACTCACCATGAAATTACTGACACTTTAGGTTAGGCGGTTCTCTTGTTCTAAACATTTCTCAGGAAATTTCCTAATGGAAATCTATGGAACCAAGAGACTAATTCACAACAGACAATCAAGCATAAGGAAGCAATCTTCCAACTTGTTCCAGAATTTTACATTTCAAGTAAACGTAATTTACATGTACATTAATTCCCAAACCCGTCACTGGACCCTCCATGTCAAAAAGTTACCTATGAACTACTTTCCCACAGAGATACTTTTCAACAGAAATGTTTGCTTTTGAGTCATTTATATTAAGAAACATCACATTTTTATAAGGCAGATGGAAAGCTGAAATCATTATTTTTAAAAATAAACTGTTAAGTGAAATCCAGTCGAAAACCTAAGAATTTAAATATGCAGCTATGGTGTAGATTTCTCTGTTTCTAAGGTTTGGAAGATTATTGTTTTGATTTCTTAAACCGCTATTTATAAACTGAAATATCATTTTGCACAACAAAGAAACAAAAACCCCCACAACAACCCCAAAAAACCCAAACACCAAAACAAAAAAAAACACAACAAAAAAAGGAGAAAAAGATATGAAAAAGTAGGAGCTGTTCTACATAGGAGAAAGCAAATCATTGCAAAAACAGAGACAGATTGAGACAAGACAATTCTTCCTGTAGAACTTTATTAAAGGGGAAAGATGAAACAGTAGTACTAACCAACTGGAAAGCTCAAATTGGGAAAATTCTTTGGAATATGTATAATGCATATATGAACTTCATTAATAATAATTAGGGCAATTGTCCAGGAATTACCACTTAATTATTACTTTCTTTAAGAATTAAAGTCATAAAATTTTGTGTAGCACTGAAAGTTGTGGATGCACTGCCCTCTAAAATTATAATTGTAGCAAGACAGAGACACTGAAGTGAATCTGTTTAATGAAATCAATATATGTGTGGCAAAGTATGCGTCAGACTGGACTGTACAGATTATTTGTGTCCACACATAAATGCAGATTTGACTGAAGAACCTGGACACCTAAAGGGTTTAACAGTAACCTCATCAATTTGTTTAACGCTAGCTGGATTTATTTGTATAAATTGTAGTCACACAACTTTGATTCAGACTCATAAATCCATTTATTAGCATTGCAGTCTCAGGTGATTTAAACACTTAAGCAAAACTCAATGGGATGCAGACAGCTGAGACACATAAAACATGAAAACATTTATTCTGTAAGTCAATTTTGATAGCCAAATAAAATTTTAAAGGTGAATCAAGAAACACAAGTAGGATTTTGCAAATATTTATGTAGTTCTTATCAAACCCATTGGAGTTTGGTTCTTTTAAAAATCTCACTAGGTATCTATAAGCATGTTTAAGTCCATAAGTATACTTATTTTTCTCTCTCCCCCCTCTCTATTCAAAAACATAGGAAGGCCTGAAGTGATTTCCCACTTGGAATGATTCACCTCTGTATGTAATGATTGTTATTTCCTAATAAGCAATAATAAGCCCCAAGAGGACTGTTCCAAGGGTGTGTAAAAATAATACTAAAAGGAAAAGATTTTCATTTGTAAAGTCCAGACTGCACCAAAGAGCAAGTGTTTCAAGTTTCATTCCCAGCTCAGTATTCTAACTCCTGTTCTGTTTAGTCAATGGCCTCAATGTACATCTTCAGGACTACATTTTTACGTCTTTAAAATGCTGCTAAATACTAATTTTTGGTGCTGTGGGTTGGTGGGGATGGGGGAGTTGACTCTTTTTTAAACACTTTTTGGTGTAGCCTCTTTCTTCTGTATAAATGCCAAGCTCTTTTTATTTCACATAGGGAAAGCACAACTCAGTTCTTTCAGTCACTGAATACTCCTCTTTTTGAACACATGCTCCCTTGTGACAGAGGCTGCATCACAAGCTCCCTGTTGAAGCCCTGGCACCCTGTTATTCACCATAAGCTATGGAAATGCCACTAACTACACCATTATCTTCTGTTGTGTAAGTAAAATGTCAATTTTCTGCACCTCCACATGTCTCTGATATGCATCTAAGGGGTGCTAGGAGCCTGTAGCAAAGACATTGTTTGGTTTAGAAAAAAATTAAAAGAGGCAAAGACATCATCTGGAGAGTCTGCCTTGACATTTTCAATTTTCTATGAAGTGGGCATATGTATTTGCATCATGAATACATCTAACTTTGAGCGATCATTAGCCAAACAGGGATATCCCTCCAGCAAAAGCAATTCCTTACTGTTTGCCTAGGTGATATAGCACAATGCAGTGACATCTGAATGTCCCCACCAGTATTGTGGGCAACAGAGGCAAGAATTATGTTTTTTCCTTTCAACTTATTAAAAAAAACCCAAATATATATGCAGAAGAAAAGTTAAATACTCCGACAAATCAAAAAGAATAGAGAAACATATATTTATTGGTTGATGGAAACCTAAAATTAAGCAAAAAATACATGAATTATTTCTTTCTTGAAAGCTGCAGAGTGCACCTCCCACTAGCAGTTTTGGGAATCTTCCCTGTACTGTTATAAAATTGATCAATAATGGAGGTCACTTTGCAAAATAATTTCTTACACTGGAAGTTTCCTGATTGTGTATGTCTTCATACAGTAGTATCCAGTTCAATCCTGTTTGGTGTTTTCAGGTGAAAGCATAATCCAAAAGAAGTGCCACCAATATAAATAGAACAGAAAAGCAAAACTGCAAATAGGCAAGGCATTTGCATCTATCAATTATTGACCAAACCTCAAAGCCAGTATGGGATTTTTTCCTAAAGAACAATCCCTACCTGTATATGCAAATAGATCACCTGTCCACACAGATGGATAGGTGCCTTAACAGATAGCTACAGGAATGGTTATTTTTACTCGTACATACTCCTTTTAATCTACACAAGAGATACATCTATACGCAGGGGCTGTGAGCTCACAGATCAAACAGGTGAATCTCCTCATGCTTTGTGTAACCAGACTGATCCTCCATGGCACTTTAGATCTATATATCAGAATATAATCTTTAGCATCTATCACAGGATGCAAAAGTTTCACGGTAGATACTGAAGGAAAAAGCAATTTTTCCTGTACTTGCTACAGCTTTACATCACTAATGAAAGAACACAAGGGAACAGTCTTGCTATTGTATATCAAAAGAGCTTACTGTCTTCTTGAAGTATTTGGATATTAATAAATTCTGAAGTCATAGGTAACCAGATAAGCACTGTATAGAACTTCAGTCAGTGCCTTCTGATGTCAAGGACTTTCTTGATTGTGATAATTAGCTTTAAAATATTCCTCCGAGATCTTGAGATTCAACACTTAACTGTGATGGCTTCTGTACTGCACATGGCAGTTGTCTGGGGCAACTGGAAGTCTACTCCCTGAACAGCCACAACCTACTTTTTGTTTCAGTTTCATCAACAGAGTGGTTGCCAGCAAAATCTAAGTTACGTATTAGCATAAATATATTGAGATCTGAAAGGGCTGCTGTATAGAGCACATGTAAATTATTAACATCTAGTCAACCCAAGTGACTGCAGACATTGTAAGAAGCACAGCTGCTCCTGGTGCTAGAACCTTGAAGCTGTTTCTTAATATGAATATTCATCATTACACTCTTAGAAGACTGTAGGGGAAAACACAGTCAATAAAAGTATATTCTGTGTTTTGTAATCAGTAAACAATGTAAGCAAAATAGTATGAGGAGGATATAGAGCAGCTGCTCTTTCCAAATGAATGCCTAATTGTGAAATATTTAGACCTCAGCACTACGATTTCCTTAACAATTCTTTTTCTTGTTAGAGTAGATTGGATGTCCTTGTGCTATATTTAGATTTTCTTTTTCCCCCTCCACTCACATGGTACCACAGAGTCTAAAGCAAACAATCATGGGACAAGGGATTCAGATAATGTAACTTCACAATAATGACCTACATTCATACAATGCTTCTTATCCCAGGGCATCCCTAGGTGCCATAGTCACAGCATATGTGGGAATTTCCCGCTGATAAGCAAAATATACTTATGACATAGGTAATCCATTTGCCACTGACACTTTGGTTTGATGGAGAAACCCACAATGTGTGCATCACTGTTTGAGTCCTGGCCCTCAGGCAGAAGAGTGGTTTGAGCACTGAGTGCAGCAAAATGCACTTTGGAACCTCAGCAATGAACTCTAAATTATTATACAAGTTAACAGTCCAGAATTTAGGGCTTGTAGTCCAGAATAAAAAGCACCTACGGAAACAAGATTTCCTTACAGCATAGCGGCTATTCAGTGATTACACAGGTAAATTCCCAAACCTATGTGTAGTCCACGTGTAATCCAGAGTAACTCAACACAGGGATGCCAACAAGCAAAAGACATTTGCTTCCATGGCAGCACCTCACAAAATCTGCTCTATAATGAAAACTTTCTTTCTTAAATCTTACTGTGCCTTTGAACATTACAATGTTGACCTTCATAAATACAATGACCATAGATCTAGCACTTTTTAACAGCTTCATTCTTGTTCATTTCATATTGTTTCTCAGAAAAGTGTTGGTCTGTTGAAATTATGCTCTGTCCTAAGAAATAAATACAAGCACTTTTATCTGTGCAACAGTATAAAAGATAATTTTTACTGTTCCCAATACCTTCTAAAAGCCTCTACAGGGATAAAAAGGTGGTATTTTTTCCAAAAGCAGTTTTTATTTTCAGAAAATACATTATATTTTTATAATTTTATATAAAACAATTTTTATAAACTTGAGTGAGAGTGCCTGAACATCCCAACAACAAATTAGAAACATAATCTTTCAGCAAAAAAAAATTAATCATCTTATCAATCCCCAAAATAGAAATGTACTTCTATAACTTCAGGTATTGCAGTGATAAGGATTTTTTTTTTTATATTTGTAGAATGGAATGTGATTCTTTGACATTCTAAAATACGAAATTCAAAAGGTGTAATATATATGGTGGTAACTGCTGCATCAATCTTCCCAGTTGAACAGGCAAACTCAGTACAGCAAGAAAATGTTGATGCTTACCAGGAGAAAATGGACTGAAATGTTGAACATCTAAAACTCAGCTGATCTCGAAGTACAATCACCTTTTTTTTACTGAATCAGATCACCAGCTTTTATTTATAAGGAATCAACAGCTATTGTCACCAGATAATACATTCTGAAAGACAAAGCTCTTGTATCATGAATATTACTGGGAGCTTCTTTGATAATGACATGGATATTTACTGGGCATCACTTAGTACCACTGATTCACCTCTTGTTATTTTGTTCTCCTAAATCCTATCCACATGTAAAGGTCATGAAAAAAAATCAGTATATTAAAAGTTGTGATTTCTCAGTACCCATTCACAACAAACTGATGTTCTATCAACTTTACTATCTTGTAAACCCAGAGTGTTTGCAAAGAATAACAGTGACACAGATATAAATCAAGACAGAAAGGGGTGGGTGGGAAGCTACAAACAAGTCAACCAATTGTTCTTGACCACATTTTTGTTTTTCTTGCACTTACTAAACGCTTCAGGCCAGCTTCCCTACTGTATGCATTCCAATATGCTTTCCCATTCAATGGATTGTCACCTGGATCTCCAAAAGTCAATCACACAACCCCACTGCTCTTCCCATCAAGCTGGGAGTGACCTTTTCTTCTGGCATTACTCCTTAGGCCCTAGACAATGAGCTTCTGACCTGCACTAAGAATAAAGTCACATTCCCAGTCATCAAGAAACACGATACCAGAATGGCAAGTTCCACGCACAGCAGGCTTTCCATGCTACCGAGGTACACTGCCAGATGTTCTGATAGATATTTAATGACTGTGACATTTCATTTTTATTTATTTAGTCATTGAAGGGAATTATTATTATTATTATTATTATAGATAATTTTCAAATTATTAGAGCACATCAAATGATGTTTTTCGTAGTTTTTTGCTGTTAAATGGTAGCGGCGTAGAACATTTAATACAGCTTTACATCTGCTGTATCTCAAAATGCAACCAAATTAAAAATTAATAAATAATGGGGTTGTCTTGCCTTGACAAAGAAATATAATGTAGTTCTTCTTTTCTTTTGCTTTAATTTTAAAGAGAATGAATGCTGCAAGTCATAGGTATCATAAGGAAACAGCAGGATAAAAACCAGAAAGACGACTCAGTCTGAATCTTCTGTAATGAGTTTTAAAGAAGACCTTTCACATTTTCTGTCCTTACAGTTACTATGTCATTTTGGGGGGGTGAAGGGTGGGAACTAAAATATTTCAAACATATTTTCCTGGGGGAATAAATTGAGAAAAGAAGTATTTCTTTACAATGTCAATCTTTACCCACACAATTCATATCCTTTTGTTTGTTTCTTTTAAACCCTGGTGAAAATGGTTTTAGATTTAGTATTTACTTGAAGAGCTTGGAATGTTTGTATTTGGATAAGCAAAAAACACACTCTTTTTCTACCTACAACCAAATAAAGGCCTAGCTACGTTTGTTTCCTGATGCTTTCCAAAAGAACATTAATGTACGTCTATGCATAACAAATATTGTCAATCACAATGAAGGATGATTTATTGAATGATATGATTTTAACTGTTTTAATTCCCTTTGCTTTACTAACATAAAGTAAATACTTAATTACAACAAGTGGCTAATCTGTTCACACTATTTTGTCTTAAGATTGTGTTCTTTGTTTTAGAATTTTCATTTTCTGAAAAATACTTTTTAGCTACCTGCTCCTTATCTATCCTTCTGTTATCTGCCTTCTCTTTAATCTCTTATGCTTGCTGTTTTTCTCTCCCTTTATTTTCACTTTGCCCATCCCCGCTTCTTCTTCTCCACAGAAGCTTGTTTTCTAATCTGTCCTATAGAAACTTTCTCTGTAGTATTTACAAGCCCTCATTTTCAGACATATGTTCTAAGCATATGCTGAGATATGTGATAAAAGCCTTATGATTAAGGGCTTTACAGATGTTACAGAATTAAAATTCTCTTAGCACTCCTTTGACATAGCTTATTTTAGAGACACAGAGGCCAAGAAGTTCTGACCTCCAAAGTATGAAGAATCTCTACAAAGTCAGAACTGGAATTTAACTAAGCCTTTGCTATTTTGCTTTCACAGTTTAAATAGATAATAAATACAGAAAAGGAAAAAGCTTTCTGATATAACACAACCAATGAGAGACTCTGGGATAAAAGCATATGAAACGAAGAGCAAAATGCACTTGACTATGTCCAAGAAATCACTGGGTCACTGAATTGTCAGGTTTGGAAGGGACCTCTGGAAATCATCCAGTCCAATCCCCCTGCCAAGGCAGGGTCACCTGGAGCAGGTGCCACAGGAGCGTGTCCAGGTGGGGTTTGAATGCCTGCAGAGAGGGAGACTCCACAAGCTCCCTGGGCAGCTCTTCCAGCACTCTGCCACCCTCAGTGTAAAGAAATTCTTCCTGATGCTGGGGTTTTAAAAGTTTAAAAACTTCTTGTGTCTTAGTTTATGGCCTTGTCCTGCAGCTGACCATGACTGAAAAGAGCCTGGCACCTGTCTCTGAGATATTATATATAGTAATGAGATCCCCTGTATCTTCTTTTCTCCAGACTAAAAAGATCCAACTCCTGGGCTGCTCAAAACTAAATTTTCACCAGTTAGAAGAATCTAGAGAAAAAAATACAAAACAACTTTAACTGCTTAAAGTCTACTATGCAATGGAGTAAAAAAAATAAAATAGGACTTTAGGTTTACTGGAGAGTAAAGCATTTTTTTTAAGCTAAATAGATCCTCAAGTGCAATCAAAGTTGAATTTTAAAAATAATAAGGTTTGGAAAAATATTTCTGAACAAAATGTTATTGTGACTCCACTTTTTAATAAAAAATTATATTTTCATAGTCAATTACAGCTGCCAATTTAGCAGAGTCATTCAAGATGCAAATTTTTTCATTAAAATAATAAAGAAAGGAAGACGATGTAAGATTGTTTAAGATACAGGTTGGCTGATTCTCTCTGCAATTAATGAATGAATTAATTAAACTTGACAAAAACCAAAATTCACTAGACAGCTCATCCAAGAAGCAGTCCTAATTTGGCAGATGACTGTAACCCAAAGAGCAGCTGAGGTTACCTGAAAACTAACTGGTCAGAAGAAAACATTTATGCCACTGGGGTTGGGACTTGCACATTTCTGCTTTGATTACAGTTACAAACAAACTCGTTTGATTGAATTAATCACAACTTCAAGTGGAAGAGTTAGGAAGCCAAAGTGCCTTGGAACAGAAACTCATCAAACTTGCAGTGTCTGTTACTTTTTCCTATGCAGATTTTTCTCACACACAAATACAGTACCATAGAAGATACCCACCATGGAATTATTGAGTTCTTGCTGCTAGATTTAGCACATCTAAGATTAGAATGTTTGTACATCAGCTGTGGTCTGAGCTCTAAATTTTCTCCAAGTTTGCTGGCTTTGGGCTTGATGGTTTAGGTTAAGTCTTCCTTTAAACTCCAATTTGGAAAAAAAAAAAAAAAAAGAATGTAGGTGTTAATTTCTCAGCCCAGACAGAAGCTAATTAACAAACTGAATGGAAACATGATAAAACTGTACTACACAGTGAAAGAGAATGCCTCAAGAGTTTCCAGATATAATCCTGTTTGCAGGTCTGTGTTGGTTTTTGGTATGGTTTTTTGATACTGTTTTTCCATGGCAAAATTGTTTCAGAACAAACTTCATTAATTTTGCACTGAGAAATACCTCACAGACATGTTTATCTTTAATTACTGTAACTTTTTGCTCAGACTGATGCTTTCTCTAAATGGCAAATTCTTACTTTGAGTGACAAGTGATTTTGAGTAATTTGAGTGTTTGCAATAGTCTTCTCACATTCCCTATACAGCTTTGTTTTCCCATTTGTCTTATCTCATGCTTGTCTACGGAAGAAAATAGAAAGTAGATTTAGGATTTCAACTTTGACTTTTTTCATTTTCATAAAAATTAGTGTTTATGAATATTGTGGATCTTGGGAGTAACACTTCAGAACTTCACAGAAATGCTTTTAAGAAAGACACCACCACACCCCCCTGTGAGATTTCAGACTACTACATCTATGATAGCAAGGTAAGTAAACAGCATTTCTCCTAACACTTGATAAATGTTACAAAAACCAGGTGTGCACTGAACAGTCAATTGGTGTGCAACACTGACACTCTAATTAAGCCAATTTCAATCAGAGTCAAAATGGCAGTATCATCCAAAAACCAGGAGGTTGATGATGGTAACTGATGACAGGTATTGATGACAGGTATTACCTCACAGAGGGAAAAGATTGTCATGGTTATCAACATTATGTGATTCCCTGCTGCATGTAACAGGACACCCAGGAGAGAATGCTCCACAGGGTGCACCCATCACAATCTTTCCTTCTGGCCACTAGAGAATTTCCCTTTCTCTATCTATCTGTGTTTCCCAAATACATTATGGACATACTTGTAGATCATGAGGTACATGTCCCTGGAATAAAAAAGAGTTTGTACATGTCTGGCTGCCTCAACTTTGTGTTCCCTGACTTCTTGTATCAGTCCCTAAAATACCTTCTTTATTTATTCTTCATCTGCTACTTAGGAGCCATTGTCTGCTTCATGTTTTCTGCAGAATGGTCTGAAAAAAAAAATACTTAGTACTAATTTGTGCTAAGAGGTCACACTCAGATAAATTCACATTTCCTCTTGTTCCAAACCCAAACAGAAATGGCACATGGTCGGAATGAAGTCAGAAGACACAGCAGCAAGAAGTGCTGCCCTAGTGCTTTTGGACTCCACAAAACAAAGCCACTTTAATTTAAAATTTGTATGATCAGAATTATGATATCACATGGAAGCAAGTTTATTGATTTTTATAGAATTTGCCCTCTGTGGAATCTTTTAAAATATGGAATTTGGCTCCTTTTTGTGACAACGACCTTTTGGGGTGAGTGTCTTGGTTGACATTTCCTATGAACCCCAGGAGGTCATCATTGCAATGGGTTGTGGGGTAGTGTTTTTTTTTTTTTCTTCCTTTGGCTTGTTTTTTTTTTTGTTTTGTTTTGGTTTTTTTTTGTTTGTTTGTGTTTTTTGTTTTGTTTTTTGGTTTTTTTTTGTTTGTTTGTTTTTTTGTTTTTTGGGTTTTTTTTTTTTTTCTTTGTTTTCTTTGGTTGTTTGGTTAGTTTTTTTGTTTGTTTGTCTGTTTGGGGTGTTTTTGGTGGGGTTTTTTTTGGTTTTTTTTTTTGTTTTCCCTTAGATAACTCTCAAACTTATCACCTCCAGCTTTAACATTTAGGCCCAAACGATAATGGTAATAAAGACAACAGAGCATGGGGGGTTTGCTCTGCTGTTTGTCTCATTGTTCCTTTTTTAAACTAAGTGGAAGAAGGGAAAGATAAAAGGAAGAAAAATCAGTTATTCTTTCTCTCTTGTGAATGCAGCCATGGGAAACTGTGCTCCACAGGTCATGAGACTTAAATTACAAAGGCTAAAGGCTGATTTCAGTCACCTCACATCAGAGCACACATCTGCACTTTTAAATTTATATTCTCCCCCCAGTTTACAGAAGGCTGCCTGAGATCAACAGCATCCTTTGATCTCCCTGAAAGTCACTTGTCTCTAGGTAGGGCCACCACATTTATAGAGTCATCTCTGTTCCTGTCCCAGCATCCTGCTGTTTTAGTCTTTCATTTGTTTCCAATCCATCTTTTAGAGATACATACAAACATGCACTTCCTAGCCAGCTCAGCAAGCTGTCCTACCTGGAAAGCACAGAATGTGTCTCTGAAATGGCTTTTTAACAAGTTTCACAAGGATGCAAAACTACCTAAAATGATGCTGTAGATGGTCAGATGGAGCTGTCCACAACAGGCACCTGGAACTAACATGCAACTGCCTCAAGCTAGGGAAAGCAAATTTGAGAATAAAGCATCTCTTGGAGAGCAATTGCCCATGTGTGTTCCCACTGTGAGAGATTCACATTTGTGAAAAGCAAAATCTTGGCAGGCAACCCCTTGATGTGCAGAAATTTGCAAACCATTTCAGTCTAAGGAATTTTCCGATCCTTACCAGAGAGCACTAAGGCTGCAATTGTACCCTGATAATCATAGCTACTGAATTCTAAGCAAAATGAAATTTCAGCATAGAGTCAACACCACTAAATTCTAAAATGTTTAAGAGAAATAGAATTTAATTAAAATATCCAGAACTTTCGTAGCTAATGCATCAAACTTCATATACGAGAAAGCTAAACCCAGGATTAATGGAAGTTTTAAACAGGGATTAAACATGAAGGTCTGGCGTTATTCTGGTAAGACTGCAAAACACGGCAGTGCTCCTCCACCCAGCCCCCTACCAAAATGTGAGATTAGAACAAGTGATACTACATACCCTTCTCTTTCATATCTCTCTTTAGATATCTCACTGGTCAAGAAACAAAAGCTTGCCCAGGAACAAATGTATAAAGAGGGTTTAAATGTCAATATTTCCTAAAGGTAAGCTCAGTCATTCAGTACATTTCTAGCATTCACCAGAAACATCTGCTCTCACAAACAGTGAAAAGTGAATGGGTTGGATCATGGGTTTATCACAGCATGGTAAAACCTCTGATCTAATCGTGACACTAAGATCAAAATGAGAAAAAAGAAAAGAACTACAAACCAGGGCAGAATAACATAAAATAGAGCATGTTGTGAGACAACATGCTCTGAAATGGCTTAGTGAGGTAAGAAAATTGCTTATTAATTAGGTAAACTTTTCTTCCCTCTGACAGCACAAGTTACTCTCAGCCTCTTTGTAGGGTTTAGAAATAAGTAGGGTAAGACGAGGGTAGTAGTTACACAAACTGTTACTTTCATTGCACATGATAGCACACCTTCTTGCAGTCTCCAACACCAGACCAAATCCTAAACACTGATATGAATTTGAGCAATCAAGTCACCTGAAAATTCTGTTTGAACAAACTCCTGCATGTGACCAATATAAACTCATCCCTGCACTTGCATAGCCAACTGAGGTGGGAATTTACCTATTTTCAAAATAATCCTAAAATAGCAATAGAAAGTGTGGCTCTCTTGAGTTGTTCACTTTCTCCAGAATGGAAATTAGAGCAGTTTTGGATCAATTTTGTAGTATTTGTAGTATTTGTAGATGAGCAATGCAACCACAAATTTCAAGTATGAAGGAGTCCAATGGAATGGAAACTGCTTACACAAACTCCAAATGAAGCTGCAGCTTTTTGCATGAGATGATCAGGTTCACAGAGGGTCCACAGACTTCTGTATGTCTCCAAAAGGCAAAAAAAAAAAGAATCGCACCAGTATGTTAACATGGTTAAATAGTTCTCTTTTCATCTTGGATTTCTGGGGCCTTGAAACCTTTTATAAGAAATTTTTCTCCTACCCACTCTCTATTTCAAATGGTCTTCCCACAAAGTGCTACCTACCATCTCCTATTCTTTTTTTTTCTTATAATTTCACAGTTTTCCAAATTTTTAGTCAACAGTAACATTATGGAAGATAAGCAACTAATGATCAATTTTTAAAAGATTACAGGGCTTAAGCCTTAGAGACAGTGTACAATAGCATGCAGTATATAATTTTATCTGTGAGACACCCATTTTCTATCATTAAACTACACTATATAAAAGCAAAAAGTACACTGTAAGCAGTTATTTCGTCAAACAAAATACTCAAGGATTTTTAAAGTGCAAAAAAAAAAATTGTGAAATCCTATGCCATAAGGCACTAACCATGCTAGAAAAATAAAACCAAAGTCTTGTAGAATATTGTTTTAGTTAAGGAGAGGTAGTTGTAGGATGTCTGAATGCATACAGGCACCAGCTTCCTAATGATTAGCACAGTTTCACTGACAGGCTCGGCTGCAGAATCACAAAGCAAACATAAATTGCAGCAAATTAGCAGAAGATTTTTTTCCTTTCAAGAGAAAAGTTTAATGGATATTTTGCCTGAGGAGCTGATTTCAATGGCTTCTCAGCAGACAAGGCTGCGCTGCCAGGAACCACAGGAGTGCACAGCAAATTTAATAATGGTCCTGTGCCACAGCATGGTTTATAGAGCTACACAGCAGATCCCCAGTCAGGCACAGGCTCTGCACATTCAGCACAGGAAGCTGAGCATTTCAGAGCCATGAAGGCCTGGGTCTCATTAGGCAGAGATAACACTTGTGGCTGTCTACAAAGATAGCTGCCTCTTAGAAATCCATCTTGCTTCCAATGACTTTAACACAGTTTTATCAATAAATTCCATCACGGCAGAATTTAGCCCCTAAACAAAGTTACTGAAAGATGCCAAAGGGGAAAGGAAATTTGGAGATATTTGAGAAAAGATAAAAATGAAGAAAATGCAATATCAGGAGGACTTTTTACTACATCTGATTGATCACCAAATTAATCTCTCAGAATTTAAACACACAAAAAGAAGCATCAACTGCTTGTTGCAAAGATGTGAATAAAAAAAAAAAAACATCCATGCCAGGAATATTGATATCAGAGCATGCTAGTTGAGTTACAATTGGCAATAATTGCCAGACTCTGTTCTGGAACATTTTAACTTACTCATGGCAAACTGACACTCAGATAGGTAGAAAAATTCAATTCCTACTTTTAAAATCAGTAAAGAAATTGCTTGCAATCTGATCTGTGCAATTGACTAACCCCAGCATAAACACAGGGCAAATATCAGCAATGAAAGGAAAGAGTTTTCGGAGGTGATGTTTAATCATGATAGCCACAATATCATTGCTTGCTTATTTTGCTGTCTGCAAAATTGATACATATGTTCTCATGAATAAATTCATTGATCTCTCTCCCAAACATTAATATGAACAGACATCATGCTACAGAAACATTTCCATTTGGGATGTTCTAAAACCTTCAGGGAAAAAGTGCACATAAAAATAGGCATTGAAGATGAATAAGTATTTTGTTATTATCACCATTTTCAAGTGTATCTATCACTGATGAACTCAGACCGTGAACATCATTATATACTTGATGCTTTTCTCAAAGAAGTATGAATTATTTCTGCTAGTTTGGAGTGGACAACAGTGTTCATTGTCACGTTAATGGTTACATATTCTCTGTGTCTGACATCTTTTCCTAGAAAATATATACTCTTCAATCTGATGGATAGCAGAAATCACTTTCTGTATACACCACTGCAATAGGTGAGATGAACAGTTTATTTATTTGTGTCCCACTCACATCCTACAGGAGTGAGTCCCAAACTCATCCTTCCTATGCAGGCATAGGGTGGTGAGCAGGAGTGTACCTGTGAATCCCAGTGATGACTCAGGTCAATAAAGTCAGAGCCAGAAGAAAACTTTAAATCTCCTTTTTGAGTCCACACTGTCCTCGAAGTATTTTGTTGTCCTGGAGGCCGGGGGCAGAGGGGACGTTTCCAGTTCTGACAGTGCTATTACATTCTATCTTCTTAAGGTAATTACTCTGGTTTTCTTGAGATATACTGGATTTTGACTTAAGGCCTTTTTATGCCACTCCAAGAGGAAAAAATAATAAAGGTTTTAAAGTGCTTGAAAACAGCCTCAAGTCCAGACATAAATAACTAAAGAATTACAACCTAAATGTTTACTAAGCTGAGGGAAGAGATAAATCACATTATATCTAAATGGAATAAATATACTAATAAATAGAAGTTTTGGAGCACAGATGGCAGTAGAAATAAATATAATTTCAAATCTTTTACTTTTAAAAGCTGATTTAAAGGGAACATAAATGATGACACAATCATATTTTAAGGACAAGTGAAGGTAAATAATTTACATCTATTAAAGAGCTAAGCCTTGCAAAAAAAAAAAAAGAAAAAAAAAATAATAATAAAAAAAATGGCAGCCTGGACAGGACTGTCTATTTTTCATGATCATTAGACACTTTTGTTGCTCTCTGCGGCAGAGTCTTGTATGAAGCCTAATTATTTTATGCTACTTTCCTCAAAAGTTAAAACATGCATATATAAAACTTAGGGAATTTTATTACTACAGTGATATTTACATAGGATTTTATACTGAAAGCCCAGGAAATATGCAGTGACTTCTGCAGCCACACTGGAGTGGATTACCATGGCTCTCCTTCGTGCCTTGGCAGCACACAACCAAGATACAATTATGGGATTGATGCCACCCGCCAGCTTGAGGAATCAAAGCACATGCTCCCATGGAATAATAAAGAATGTTAAGATTAAAAAGCAAATGAAGGTTAAATCCTAAAGGTCTTCAGGGACGTCTGGGCTGTGTGTTACTCTTTTTATCAATCTGACTTGCTCACAAAGACAAAGCTTCTTCTCAGTCAAACAAACCCATCTAATGAAATACCTGAATTTTCACACTACTGAACATGTGCAACGTGCAGCTCTTATTAAACCTCACCTTAGGATTTATAGTTTTTTCATCTTGGAGCAGGAAAAAGAAAATAGACAAATTGTTTACACTGTCAAAAACCCCAGAAACTCAGCTGAGAATTTCACATTAAGCAGACATCTTAATGTGAAAAGAGGGTTACTAGTGTAAATATCAGTCAGAGAAAAAAATTCCAAAATTTTGTTGTTGGGCCATGATTAAATTCTCCTCCTCCTTTTTTTTTCTTTCCACCCCCCCCAAAAAAAAAAACAAACCAAAAAAAAACCCAAAAAAAACCCAAACCAAACCAAACCAAACCAAACCAAACCAAAAAAAAAAAAAACCAATTATATTCTAATAGAGTGACGAAAAAAGGATTTCTTCAGAATCACTTAACAGTGATATGAAGGAATAATTTAAATTATCTCTGAGAGTATATTAATCTAGAAGTTTTTGTCTTCACATGAGACCACTTTTATAATTCTGTATGTGTTCCCATTTTTGCTCCCATAAACATACCTATTAGATTTAATTTCGGAATAATCACATGAGAATAATCACACATGAGAATAATCAATTTCAGAATAATCAAATAGTATTTGCCAATGTACAGGTGCTTCTCAATAGTCCACATTTCAGGTTAAATAAACCTAAACATGAACAAGGGCTTATGTAGAGACATCCTATGGAGTTTCTTCCCCACACTTTCTATTATTCTTAAAAATTGGGAGGCTTTATGCCCTTAATACTTAAGATCACTTAGAACTTTGCTTCAAACTACCCAGTATTGTCCAGAGTTGCCTAGAATTGCCCAGAATTTATCACCTAAGGCTGTATAACTGCCAATACCTATATGTAAGGCTATGATTCCTTACAGACTTCCACATTCTTACTCTTTCTTGCTGAAGCTTTCCAGTTTAAAAAGCCATTTAACACACAACCCCACCAATATTTACACACCAATAACTTAGTATGGCACAAACTGAGCAATATTAAACTCTGTTCCCACCATCCCCTCCCCATACTAATTACTTCTGGCATATCAAGCTGAAGATGTAGCTTCCCAAGATCTTGGCTTAGGATGCAGAGCTGGCATAAGAAATTTATAAGCCTGAAATTTGCTCCAAATTGGTCCCCCACAGCCACCACAGTTGTGCTGGTGATGCTGAATTACATGACGTGACTCAAAAATATCTTTACCATCCCACTTCCACCAACACCCCCATTTTGGAAGGTGCATGGCACAAAATGTTTATAGAAACTGAAAAAAAGAAGGAACAGAATTCCTACTCTTAGAGAGCTTCTGTGTAGGGTTACATTATAAGGGCATTAGGGGAATTTAATGTTTCTACTTAAGATAGTGTTCCTGCTCTAAATGTAAAGACCCTTCAATTTTGACTTTCAAAACTGACATTTTCCAAAGTGCTTAAATTCAACAATATTTTTTTACAACACAATTTTAATACTGACTTTATTCTTTCTGGAAAATTGGGCTGAGAAACAAGTTGAAGCAATTCCTTAGACAGCTTATTCATCTTCTGATCTACAAAAATTACAGTGCAGAAATACTCAAATTAAAAGAAATATCTTTTCTACATATCTGAAGTTTTGTTACAGGCTTATGAATCAGCTTTTCCCTGTTGTCTGGCGTACAACATCATACACAGGAAAAGGTTAATCTTCAGAGAAAATATCATCTCTTGGCCCTATGCATTTGTTGGAATCACACAAGCTTTCTTTGAAGTCATCCAAGCAAAGCTGCTTTGAGTAGTTCAGATTAAATATCACTAGTAGTATATGTTGGTAGCAAGTAGAGGCAAGAAAGAGAAAAGCTTTGGGGTAGAATTTCGGGGGAAATAGGATGATGTTTGCTCTGTAACATGTCCCCCAAATCATGATTTTAAAAACTGTTCAGGCCTCAGTCGTACAGAAATTCAAACTCCTCAGTTCTGAAAGAATCTGAATTTGATCTGACATGCCACTATTGGTCCAGAAAATTTGGAACCATTTTTCATTTATTCCTGGTAGTGCTTTCAATTACAGAGATACTATCATTTTGAATATTTCCTCCTATGAAGACTTCCCCCCAGGGTTTACAAAAGGAAGCCTATTAAAATCTGTCCCCATCCTTTTAGGAGGGGAAAAAAAAGACAAGACTGAATAAAACAGGAAAGATTGCAGCTCAACACTAAAGCAAAACTTGGCCAAGGAGCCACACTTGCTACTGGATCAGAGGAAAATTCATGACCACAACAACCTAAGGCCAGGTTGACACATTTTGGTGATTCAGAAGGTGGAACAAAGAGGAAAAAAAAAAAGGAGAGTAGAAAGAAGTTCAAGTAATTTGAAAATTTCTAGATTTAGTTTCAAGACTTAATACTTGGGCTTAATACTTGAAGGAGAGGGAGAATGCCATGACTCTCTCTACATGTTGGATTTCAACATATTAGAATGAAATCATTCAGCTGGTGATTTGAGACTCAACTTGTAATGGAATTTCAGTTTGCTGGTAGAAAGCATCTGTCCTGTCTAAATATTAGACCACTGACCTGATTAGAAGTTTTCTTAAGATTCACACTATTTAAAAGGGAGAGAATTTTAAAACATCAAAACATACTGTAATGATGACTCCCTTATATGGCAAAGCGGACTCCGAGTTTGAGATGATTTGCAAATGGTATCTGTAAATATTAATGCACTTTGACATTGAATATTGCATATCATACATTTTAAGTGTCTTTTAGTATGTGGATCTTTAAGTGAAATGATGTACTTCTGAATATGTCTGTTTTCAATTCAAAATGTGGCTTCATTAAAGGGTGTTATAAAATTTAGCAATGTGCTCATTTCTTAAGAATTAGCAAAAAATTGACATCCATCTTTAACACCACCTTTTATTTGGGTTTGTGGGCACCAGACAGCTTCATGAGCTTTAGGTGTTCTTCACCCTTTTTTCTACAGTTCTAGATTTCCCATGCCCAGCCTGGGTATTGACTGCTTTTAATACAGAGTGGTTTTCCCCAGGCTGGAATTTCATTTTGCAGTTGCCTTCATCAAGCAACCAGACACTAAAACCCCTTAAGATTCCTTCAGTCCAAGGAGCATTGCTTCCATCAGTATTTTTTTCATACTGTTATTACTGACTCTGTTACCTTCTTTCATAATATCCTAGAATACCTAATCAGAAAATGGCTACAAAGAATTCCAAACACAACATCAGTACACAAGATACATAAGTCTCAGTTAAAATGAAATATTGAAGGATCTTAAACATTGCAGGTGACACGGAGAGGATAAGCACCCTTGTAGATGTCTGTGCTAAGAAAAATATGGATATTTCATTTAGATTAACTGCTGGAAAGTGGAGAGGAAGGCCCAAAGTGGCCAAAACAGGTGCAATGTCCATTCTTCAGCCCTGGAATAAAATCATGAAAGCCGCAAAAATGTTTGCATAATGCATCCTTCCCTGTGCCTTTAATTTGGACTCTGAAACATCTCAATTTACCTATATCAGATTCAGCACATTTTCTTTACTCTGCTTTTAATAGAAAGCTTTTCTTTGCCTTAATCTTCTGCAGGATCTGGCAAAAATGAACACACAGGAGACTGTGTCAAGAAATGCACAAAATCTCGTTCTGCAGTGAGCACAGGAGTGCCTCATATGTGTGGAGTTACTTTGAATCTAACCCACCTATGCAGCTGTCAAGCCAGAGCACATGCTGAGGAAGAACAGGTTGCCTTAGCAACTCCAGTCCTGTTGTAGAGACTTCAGAAAAACTGAATAATTTTATCTTTCTGAAGAACCATTGTGCCATTGTACTTAAATACCTTACACATAAAACAGACATACATTACCAAACACTCCATACAGACTTTGAGCTATTTTCATGCTATGGGTTATAGAAGAATCTTCTTGAGAAAGATTTTTTTTCTTCTTTCTTACCATCTGTGACCCTTGCAGCTGTCATTTATTACAAAAGGTAGCACTTACTCATTGCCTTTTTGGGGGGGTTTGTTGAAGATGAATGACTGACACCATTGCAGAATTATAATTTCTCTTCCAGCTGTGCTGTGTATAATGACTAATCTAGCTCAGAAAAAAAAAAAAAAAAACAGGTACCTAAAACTGATTTTAATACATGATATTGTTGGGATGTTCAGAGAAATCTGTAAGAAGGAATAACGACTGCATTCGACCAGTATGCTTATTATTGTGAATAGCTTTTGGCTACACAAATTTCAGGTCTGAACTGTACATAATATGCCATTAAATTGTAATAATTGAAAGTTCTAGAGAAAGGAATCTAATGATACCCAACAGAACAATTTTACTTCCATGAGAATATATTTAATTAACCCTTAATCATTTTCACCTTTATGACACTGGAAACACTTCTAGGATTTGATTTACAAAATTATTATGCCATTAATAAAAGAAAGATATTATTGACATACCAAAATCCAATTTAATTACTCCCTTGATTCCTCCAGAGGCAGAGAGAAGCCTGTAATTTTCTGACACTATGTTCCATTTTTAATATTGTGAAATAAAAAATATCTCTGTGTAGGCCAGAAATGTTGCACAATTGCTCCTGTCTGAGCTACAAGCACAACTACACCAATATATTTTGGCTACCTTGAAAGTTCTTTATTGGCTTTTTCTGTATCAAGTATCCCACTTAATCTTTGCTTGCTATTTTTGCTAGAAATATTCTTGCATGAAAGAGCTTCTACAGCGACTGCCAAGCAACTTGCTATTATTTTCATTTTTGTCAAGGCATAATTTGCAAAATATTTAAGAAAATGGAAATCTCTGAACTATTTTAGGGATGCATAGCTCAACTAACTGACCATTCCAGAATTTGTATGTAAACAAGAAAAAAAATCTTGAACTTGTTTTCAAACCATCAAGAAAACCATGCCTGTTCACTTACATAATTAATAGACTGATATAACTTAGCAAAAAGCTAAACATACTTCCAAATTTACGTACTGCAAGATCCACATAGAAGAGAGGAGAAAAAACATAACATCTCTGGGACAATAAAAGCTTGAAAAAATTTTGTCATGTATGCACCAAGCTCTATAGTTCTTCCTGAAGCACCATGTGCTTCACAGTATCACATATTATGCACTATAATATCACACGGCCCTGACAGTTCCAGGTGGAGTCTATCCTGATTAGGTTTCAAACACAAACAACAAAAAGTAAGTAAGCTTGGTTGATAGCCACAGGCAACACTTCCCTTGCCCTTTTTACAGCTTTTCTAATTCTCCTAAACACCTCAACTTCTCTGCTTTTTCAAGATGCGCGAAAAGACCTACTTCCTTTGAATTTTATACAAATTAGGCCACTGATATTTTTCATCAGAAATTCCAGATATTCACTGTAGAGAGATATCAGAAAAGATAAGCTGAGCAAATTGAGATTTCTTCAATTAGTTCATTCTACCATCTTGCCCTGCATTGTAATTTTGTGCTCAGCTATCTTTATTTCTCATGTGTAAAGTGAGCCTCAGTGGCAAAATAATCATATGAAGTATTTATACTGGTGTGTTATCAGGGACAAATCTTTTTCATTCTTGGCTACTGGAGATGAAAATCAAATGTGTTTTAAAGTACACTTGAGGAATTTCCTATCCCTTTTCTTAATAGCAGGTTACATGTTTATTGGTAGCTAGCAACTACAAAGTCTTAGCCAGGAATATGTAATATTATTTTGGAAAGTACTACTGAGAGTGGGTATAATGGTTAGTTCAGTTTTTGGCCACTGGATTAATTAAGCTTCTTTACTTTGTATATATCCTGCTCACAAAAGTAGCATTAAGACTGATCTTACTTTCCAGGTGTCAAAACGCCCAAAAGATGCACTATCCATAACAGGTAAATCAGTTAATAAATGTGAAGGAAACCTATGCAGCAAAATCATTTAACTCCATCCTTTGTGTCATAGTGGACTAATAATACAAAGTGAGTATCACCCTTGGTTGCAATCCAGGAGAAGGAAGACATCATTGTAAAAGGCAAATGACTACCAAATCCTCAACACCACACAAGAGTTCAGAAAACTAAAATTTCAGCAGCAAATACAAGAGAAAATAATAAATTCTCCTATTTTTATTCACTGCATTGTGATTTTTTTTTCAAATGTGTATGAACACATGCAAAACATTAAACAGAGCAAGCCTCAGGAAATCCACATCTACACTTGCATGCAATATTGGATTACCTGCCTTCTATCTGGGCTATTACATACTCACTAATTACATGTTCCCAAAGTATAAGACTCTTGTCTCATTCAGTGTGAAATGTGCTTGTTTTGATCTGAGCTCTGCAGTGAAGGTTGCTGGTGTTTATAAAACCACTTATTTGATGCTGAATGCCGACCCAATATTTAGAAGTTTTGTGGTTCAAATTGTACCTCAGTATTCTTAATACACTCTCCAAACACTACAGTGAAGAGAGAATTCAGTTCCTTCTCAAATTTTTATCATGTCAAATACTCTAATATCTAAATCTCTGATAAATTTTAACTGATGTATTTTTACAGTGTCTTGTTTCTAATACCCTAAGCAACAGTCGGAGATATCCACTGTTCAAGGTGTTCAATATGAAATAATTAGGATTTGTTTTTCTGGAAACATACATGTTTCAGCCCCCAGTGCAGAAAGGGGATTATGAAAGCCAAGACACACTTGGAGTTTAATCTGGCAAGGACAGGTAAAATCTTAGCTGAAAGGTATATCTGTAATAAAAACAAATATAAAAAAATCAGACGTGTTTTATGTGAAGCCATGTTTGTAATACTGACACAGTCCTCTATTTAAATTAGGGCTTTTGATTTTTCTTAATAAAGAGTAAAATCAAAAGAGGAGAACTTTTTAAAAAGTGTTTTATACTCACAGTGGTTAAGAATGTTGAATTCCTAGCCAGGAGAGACTGCATGGTGAAGCATTAACCCTTCAAAACAGAATTTTAGTGCAAGTGTTGACACACTGCTAGTTATCATGGGTACAACACCAGTACGTTATTCCTCTATGGTAGCAGACAGTGTTGAAGCTCCCCTGTAATTTGGCACAGAACACTTCTACACTAATACAATGTGACAATGTTATTATGGCTTCTATTTTCCATGCCATAATAGCAGTATTTGTTTCCACAAACATGCCATTACATTCACTAATATGGCTTTACTTAAAGACTGCCTGAGTAAAAACCAATGCAAACTTATAGAAAGTAGGTAATCTCTCATAAATTTGTTTTGCTGTGCCAGAGTCATTTTCAACTCTATTCTTATAAAAATAAAAGACTAATTCTCTGGGAGAATAGTTTTCACCACGTAACCTGCTGTTAGATATGGTTACTATGTTCATGATGTATTTTCTTAGAGGAGATGCATCCATTTGTAGGAACAGCCATTAAGTGTCCTTTCAGTACAGTCTCTTTATGATACCATTTGTAGGAACAACCACTACTGGACTGCTTTACACTAATCAGTGTAACACTTTTGTCTATCACATCTAAAGAGCACTGGTGCCCTGAATCTCTAAGTGTCACATCACATCAAAAGAAAAAGATTATAAACTGAATAACATCTTGGGGTCAAAACTTGTCCTGCCATGTTCATCTTCCAGCAGACAGGACAATGCAGCACACTGAAAATTCCCACCTCTGCCACTATGGAGGCTTAGGTCTGCAGGCACTTTATACTCACAAGACTATTGAGATTTGCAACTTTTTGGTTGCTGTCTCTGACAACACTTTTAAAACTATTGCCTTACATTGAGCTGACCCAGTTCTTCTTCCATAGGGGTGCATTTTCTAAATTTCTCCTTCTTCCCTAGCAGACACACAGAGGACACTCCCAGACTAGGAAAGAAAACAATCTGCCTCACATGGTGCTTATTATTAGAGAACTTAAAAAAAAAAATCAGCTTCATTTTCATTTCCACATATTCACCTCCAGTAATACACTGAATGGCACAGGAGTAATAATTAGCTATTATCACAAAAATTAAAGAAATGCCTTGCACAGAGTATTAGTGGAATGTATTATAATGCTTTCCAAGAAACTATTTCTTTCATTATTTCCTCCACATTTTCTGTTTTAGAAATTTAAGACAAGAATGATACACACGAAACATTTGCATTGTAAAGCCCAGGGACAATGCATGGCAGATCTTTGTGCTCTGGGGTTACTATGGGAAACACATTGAAAGTATCAGCTCAAATTCAGCAAGGTAATTCGTGCACATTTATGCAAATTGCAGATGATACCAAGTTGGGAGGAGAGGTTGATCAACTACATGTGTGTGCTGTCATTCAGAGAGATTCTGACAAGCTGGAGAAGTGGACTTACCAGAACCTCCTAAAAAATGCCAAATCCTGCACCTGGAGAGGAATAAACCCTCAAGAACAAGCTGGGACCTTCCCAGCTGGAAAGCAGCTTGGCAGAGAGGGATCTGGGCATCCTGATAGTCAACAAGTTGCACATGGGTCAGCAATGTGCTCTTGTGGCAAAAAAAAAAAAGGACACTGGTTGTTGGCGGTAAAATGTTGCAAAAAGGTTGAGAGATGTGATCCTTCCATGTTACTCAGCACTGTTGGGATGCATATGGAGCAGTGTCCCCATGTGCTGGGCTCCCCTGTGCAAGTACAACATGAGAGCACAGGAATAAGCCCAGCAAAGGGTCACAAAGGCCATCAAGGGCTCTCTTGTATGAAGAGAGGCTGAGAGAGCAGGGGCTGTTCTGCCAGGAGAAAAGACGGCTCAGTGGGGAACCATCAATGGTTTAAAATACCTGATGTATGTGAGGTAAAGAAAATAGATTTTTCTCAGACAGAAGAAGAGAAAATATGCACAAACTGAAATATATGAAATATCATTTAAATTTTAGGAGTATCTTTGTACTGTGAGAGTGAATGAGCACTGTGACAGGTTTCCCAGAGTGGTTATGGAGCCTCATCTTTGGAGAGGATGACCCAGACAACCTGTACAATCTGACTCTGCTCTGAACAGAAGGGTTAGACAGGTCCTCTCTCACCTTGGCACCTTTATGAATTATATTCCTTAAATTTCTTGATTAAATATGTCCCCTAAGAACTGATGAAACAGAGGTGAGCTGTGATGGGTTGAATCGTGGCTGAGGGTGAAACACCCACCTATCTGAGCACCTAGTCCGTCTCCTCTGACTGTTCCCTCTGCTATTTCTCACTTGTTTTGTTCCCTCCTCCTTCATCTGTCCAGCATTTTGGCAAGAATTTTCTAAGAGTGTTTTCATAAAGATAACATCAGCTTGGCTGAGGGACTAAGTACTTCTAACTGTTTCTCTTATTACCACTGACACTTATTTTTAAGTGGTCAATTTTTGGGATTTGAGACTAAAAAATATCTCTCTATAAGATTTTGACATCTTGAGTATTCCATTTTATATAAAACAGTATATTCACGTGTAAAGTGAGCCAAGGGCCTGCTTGAGTAGCAACACTGGGTTAAATTTGAGCTTCTGTCAACCAATGTCACTCCACGCACAATCTGCAATGAAAACATGCTCAGGAAGGTGCCTACATCCTTCCTGAAGGGGATGCATTTTCAGCAACAAGCAGGTGCTGCTTCAGACCTGTCACTGGAATCTTTCCTCACATGAAGGGAATTTGTCTTATTTCAGTGCTGCAAAGTTTAGTCTGTGGTGTACAGCCTGTGCCACTTTTCAAAAGCCGTAGTAACATTTCATCATTTCTCTTCCCATTAAGCTCTTCCCAAACACAGCAGAGAGCAGGTTTGGAGCGTGCAGATGACATTGACAACATCATTTTTCCTCCTTTCCAGCATATTTACAGCTATGAAAATTCTCTCTTGTTAGACGTGCTTTGCAGATTTTTTTGGTATCTGAACTAATCTAAGGAGCCAAGATAAAGCAGAAACCAAATGTATTATATTTTCTAGACTCTGCGTTCTATTACAAAACAACAATATCGAGGATAAATTTCTATTTCATGCTTGTGATAAAAAAAAAAAGTAACAAAGATCTATCTGGGAATAAAGTATTTTTAGCACCCAGCTACCAAAAGGACTCCTTTACCACCATCAGAAATAGCGTACTGTGAAATATTTCAATTGTGTTCAACATAGTCCATGAGGTTACTGTATAAATGAGCAATCACAGACTGGTAAATGTATTTCTTAAGTAAGCTCATCAAATTTATGCATTAGCTGTCACTTGAAGAAATAATTCATAGAATGTTTCAGATCCACACAATAATTACTACTAAAACAGTTATAAACAGAGATTTTACTTTGTTAGATGTTATATCTGCAACTTTCTACTCACAGGTTTTAGTTACTTTTGAAATAACTCAAAAGATAACAAAACAAAAGTAACAACTTGAAAGCAAAACAGAAACATTTTTCTCCTGCAGCAGGTGGGGGGGATGAAACTTTAAAAAATGTATGTTTAGCAATATGACTAATCATGTACATTGCTGGGAAGAGCAAATTCATATACATAAAATAAACCCAGACCTTTGCTTAAAGCATTGGAAGTTTTTTGATTCCACATTTCAGTTCTACCATTACAGCAAGTGAAGAGAAGTAAAATGAGTCCTTTCATCCTTTCCCTAGTTTTCAAACAATGGAACTTTCATGAGAATAAATTATTATCTTTTACATACAGTTAATTTCATAGCCTTGTGATAAATACAATTTGAGCAAAAAGCTTTTCAGATTATAAATATTCTGCTGGTTTTGAGTTTGTACAAGATGGCATGGCTTGCTGTAAAGTGGAGAACCAGAACAAGACAGAAAAATCCAGAATAGTTGACTAGTTGACCGTGCAACACTTTATATCATCAGTCATTTTTTCAGATAAATGTATACAAAGAGAAATAAAAATGCTTAACCTTAAGGAATTTCCATCTTAATATGGGTATAAAAATGTGCAACATTTGGATATTACAAATATGATGAATTAAAACCAAAACTCAGCAGCTCTGTTTAATCATTTACTGTGGAACATTATGGCTATTCCATTATTATTCCACCATCACTCCTGCATAATTCTATTTAGATCAATAAGGTTAGTTTGGAATAAAACTGCATTATAAAGCTGGTGAATCAGGACCCTTTTTTTTGACACATTTAAGCTTTTCCTGAAAGACCAGATGGTTGCTGTGTGTTATTCAGATGAAATCTAAAAGAGCTAAAATACTCAGCGTGCTTTTATTATTGGCATGTTTAGTGTGTCACCTAAAGAAATCCACAAAAGGAGATAATAAGCCTTCTCAACTGTTTCACAGTAATTATAGCCCTTGTGATAGCGCTACATTAAGATAACAAAACGTAAAACGTGTTTTCAATCAGGAAAAATAAAATCCATTTTTAACATTTATGCAGGAAAGGGTCTGCATCAAACAGGTAACCATCAGTACATTAGACTTGGAATCAAGTGCAAAAAAACCAAGTTCTGTCTGTGATACTGCACATTGTCCAAAATTTATAAAGTATATTCTTTGCTCTTACCACAAGCCTTACAGATTTTCACAGGGTTTACAAGTCCAGTTAAATATCTAATATTAAAAAAACCATAAAGCTTTAGGCACTTGCTTCAAATGTTGCCTTGGAGGCCTCAGGTGTTCAGAGGGACATTTTTTCATGTACTTACGGTCATTGCACAATGGTCCACTAAAGGAGGTCATGCTACAGTCACAACTGAATCCATCCCACTGCTGCAAGCACACGCCCTGGTTTGCACAGGAATCCTCTTGGCACGTTGTGCTGGGGCCTGATGAGAACACACAAAAAAGGACTTGCACTTCGTCTTCCAAAGAAAGGCACTTCTCAGTGGGTCACATTGAGTAGTTGCCAACATCTCAAATCAAATGAGCAAAGAGTTACCAAGTCAAATGCACATAAACTCGCTGGTTTTGGAGCAGCATGTAACATTAAAAGGGGAGGGTTGCTTTAGTTGGAAGATTGCTATGTCAAACACATAAGAATGCACAAAACAGAAGCAGAATTAGTCCAGGTACGGTGGGAATGTCAACTTTATTGTCAGTTATTTGTAAATCTCATGTCAGACCATTAACTGGCTAAATGTTGTCTAAAAACTTCATTATTTCTTCCTGTAAATACATTTCAAACAGCAAAGCCAGATGCCGCAGGAATCAAAACCCTGGGATATGAAAGATTGGATAATGACATAGAAAAATGAAACAAGTTTTAAGAAATAATAAAATGAAAGCTATACTATCGCAATTATTTTAATCCCACAAATTATTTTAAATTATTTAGGTCTGAAATTCAGGGCAGTTTGGGATTCTTTGTCAGGAGTGTTGACAAGAACTGATTCACATGCTTTAGGGATCCCATGCAGGTTCCTTTTTAAAGGGGAGATGCAGAAAATCAGACTACTAATGAACTGGCATGCCAAAATGTGACATACACATGAAAAACAAAGCTACTCTATTTCTAGAGTATCATAACTAGACTACTGAAATATAAAGAAATTTCAAAAAGGAATGATCAAAGCACTAAAGCAATCACTATACAAACATATTCAAGACTGAAAGCCTTTATGCAAGCAATGCTGGAAAATGAAGGTTCCTTTAGCCCACTGTTTTAGAGGTGTGAAAGGCAAAATCAGAAACGAAATAACACACTTTAGTTCTGAAATGTACAGAGCATTTATTGCAGAAATCCAACTGTGCATTGGGGGTTTCAGTCTTGTTTAATACACACAGGGCTATCTACCTTGCAAATCAGCTTTCATCAATGCAACTTTGTCAGCAAAATAAAAAAAAGCAAAATATAGTAAATGTTAGTAAGCAATATTGAAATGGCAGCAAACACAGAAAAAAAACATTCAGAATAAAGTGCATGCTGCTGTTAAAGAGAGAAAGAAATGCCATATAATGCAAACAAATTAATGCTAATAGCCATAAATCTTCAGGCAAGCCAAAATAAGAAAGCAGTAATTTGCCAGTATTTTACTAGAAATATAATGGTTAATTGAGCTGATGACATGTAATGGGGGAAAATTAAAAGTGGGTTTTTTTCCTTCCTTGGATAGTTATGAATGCATTAACAGAGTAAATGCATGGCTGAATCCTGACTAGCCCTTTGTCATGTTCAGATACACTGAATTCAAGAATAATTAGCACCATCATCCTCTGTGGTCTGCCTTTTTTCCGGGCCTTTCTCTGTGACTAGTGAATGAAGACTGAAATACAGACTGTGAACCACATTCTACTATGAGCTCACACACATATTTCACACTAACTCTTCACACTAAAAGGAAAAAATTTGTTCTGGGATTATAAAATTGTCCCAAATTGTTTTGGAGGAGGCACATAAATATCCATTGAAACTCCCATTGATGACTCCCTGTCATCAGTCCTTGATGACAGGGCAAAGCTGGTTCAAAGATTATGTAAATAAATTAAAAATCACACCCTAGGGAGAAATCCTTGTAACCCTTGTTTTCCATTAGACCTTCCTCAAATACCTCAGTGTGGGATTTTTTTGTGATTTGCCGGTATTTTAAAAAAATCCATATCAATGTGATTTAAGTCAGCTCAATGGTCTCTTCCTTTAAATGAGGAACAGCTCAATCTCTGAAGCAGGGCCTGAACAGTCCTCAAAATGACTGAGAGGGAGGGCAGGGAACACTACATCCCTGTCTTGGCAAAATTATTAACTCCTCTATTTTCTCCTGTTTGACTAATAATAATAACAATAATAATAATAATAATAGTTACCACCACCACCTATAACTGACTGCAGCAGGCAGACATGAGATAGTGATTTCCTTTTCTTTGGAGTTCTGAGCCCAGAAGTTTAAACATTTGGGCATTACATCACCCCTTCTTGAGGAGAGGATTATAATGACAGAATCCCGTAGCTGACAAGACACATTTTTTCTCACCATATTCTGCTGCTCACAAACTTTACAAAGCTGAAGTGAAAATATCTGTAGGTGTTTAAATGTTATATATTCATGGATTTATTTACACTTTAGTTATGCAATGTTGAATTTCCTCATCTTTGCAAAAGTAGAGCAAAAGTCACAAGGGCTTGAAAGTACATAAACTGCAGGACTGTGTAGGCACAATAGGAAGTGCATGTGAGCACATGCTTAGAAAAAAATACAGATACAATCTTGCTGAAAAAAGTGAGGTATTTCTCTTTGTATTAAATTGATTCTTAGCACTTTTGGCTTATCTATATTAGTCATTATTCTAAAATTGCCATCAAGACTAGCTTGCATTTAAGCATTTCTATTAGCAAAAGTAGGACTTTTTTTTTTTTTTCCCAAAGACTGTTTAATGGTGGCAAATGCTATGATATTTACCATAACAAGTTCATCTTTTCCTATATAAATTTATGTATTGCAGAACTAAGCCATTTAGTAAAAATAACGTAATACGCCCTTCTCTAGCACTTGTTTCATATTCAATTTTTAAATATTCTAATTTATTCTGTTTTCACTGCAGACTTTTTAATTGACTGGGTTTGTGATTTCCTTTACATTTGTCCTATGTGAGGGCTTACATGCAATATATGTCACAAAAAGCATTATAAACTGACACATAAATGTTTTGCAAGATATTATAAAAAAATTTATCTTACTACCAAGAATCTTCATTTATGTTAATACTGTGAAATTTTTCATGTAGTTAATATAATAGACAAATCACATTTTATATGCACATGTACACACAGTGCATTTTTCTTATACCTATATAAAATTATGGTTGTATCATACTTTATTTTAAGTGGGAAAAGGAAGTACAATTGATTTGGCTAGAGGAAAACAGTGTTGACACAACCTGGCTTTGGGGCTTGCCATTAACAAGTCAAGAGCTAGTTAGCATATTTATCTTTCTAGCTGTTAGTTTCTATCTGTTCTAGTCATTGAAAATTTGTCAAGAAGGTGAATTCATCCAAGTGTAAATTATGTTTCGTGTTCAATGATAGAGATCTCTGCCTGCCTGCAGTTGAAGCTTCAAAATGCAAACCTTCCAACTTGCCACAGCAATCCCATGGGTGGGCTTGCCAAAAATGAGAAATGTTTCATGTACTTATGACCATCAAATTATCGAGAAATAAAAATATTTTAAGTACAAAATCTAACAGATAAAATTAATTAAAAGTACATTATGGCTTCAGAGTTTGACAATTTGAGAGAGAAAGAGCTTTTTTTTTCCCCAATATACATCTGAAAGTTGGGGAATTCAATCCCATAAATCTGAAAAACAATAAATCCAAGTGCCTCACTTCTCAGGACAGATTTTCCAGCAACCTGATGTCTAAACACAGGACACATACCAGCTGTCTTTCAGATTGAGAGTGGTGGTGACTAACATTTCTGAAATTACTTCTGCTGCTGTGTCCTGAGCTCTTTGGACCTGACGTCTCAGGGGACTTCCATGGCTTACACATCCTTTGCAAGGTGAGATTGATGCAGATATCTCAGCTCTCTAAGGATGGAGACAGTCCTGGCTGGACACAGCAGCAGAGGCATGCAAGGGTTTTCTAGGAGGCACTTAAATTCACCTAAATCATCTTTGAGGCAGCAGAACACTTTTTTTGTACATCTGATTCATGGTCTGCAAACAAAAAACTGACAGATGGGTCAGACATGAGGACTTGAAGTAAACAAGTGAGATGGAAGAGATAACTTGCAAGGTTAAGCAGAAAGGTTGGAAGGTGATATTTCATTCCATGCTGTTAGAGATTTCCTTCTGCAGGCAGAAGATTTTTGAGGAGGCAATTTTCTGGGAGCCAGGCTGCACATCTGGTTTGACCAGTTTGTTGTGTCAAGTGATTTTGGTGTTGGAAAAACTCACTCTCTACCAGAAAGGACAATAGCTTTATGGCTTTTCTTACTGTTGGCAACTTTATTAAATTCACCAATAGTCGAGTTGTGCCAGTGGTTTAAAAGGTGAACTCACACACGAGGCATGTGGCAATATTTCTTTGAAGTACATAAAATTCATTTAGGAAATTACATAATTTCAAAAGAAGCTATGAAATGCATAATGGAATTAAGGCATACTTTGACTCTCTGAAGGGATGGTGCAGGGATGGAATTGCTAAAACCATTTAGAAAGCAGAATCTAATTTTCTAAACTCAGTGGCAAACTAATTTATACATATTTTTGCACTCCTGAAAGAAATATGTAAAATTCCTAGCTTATATTTTTCTGTAGCGTTAGAGTCTGTTTCTATGTACTAACAGTAGAACTTATGTTGCCAACTAAAAGTAGCAGGTAAAGAACAAAAAAGTTCCACCTGTCCAAATGTACTGTAGACACAACAAAAGAGGAGACAGAATTTATCCACCAGGAATATTTACTTCCTGCAACTTGAGGAACCCCCCAGCTCTCCTTGGATTTTTACAATGTCAATTTGCATTAACAATACTGCAATTTAACAAACTTGATCTCAAAATCGTTCAAAACTCCAACTTGAAATTGATTTTATAATGTCATTTACACATTTTTCTGTCCAGAGAAGAATGGCACTTGAGAGAAGGGAGAACATATAAAATTGAACATAAACACAAAATCCAGAATTATGTGAATAAATTAGATATGCGGGGACAGAAAATGTATTCAAATTATTCCATAAACCATAGTAAAAATAACGTGGGATCAAATGACAGCTGGAAAAATAGCTAGAGATTGACACCCCTGAATTAGAAATACACTTCTTCTAATTCTGTCCTCACTTAAATTTCATGGTATTCCAGATGAGTCAATAAAGACATAAAATTGTGAGATTAAACATATTTGTCTGTTACTGATTTCGGCTAAAAAGGTTCATGTCAATACTAATCTAAGGGGTGAGAAAATTATAGAAGATAGAAGATTGGTATAAAAAATTTTCATAAATTAGCCTTGAATTAACCAACTCAAAATGTCACTTTAAAAATGGAATTACTTAGCTAATGTCTCAGCATTAACTAATGCCTAAATGTTATGAAGATATAAAGAACTTCATTGAAGCTCTTGTTACTCTCTATTTGTTACTGTTGTTATCATTAATTAAAATACATCAGAAGTAAACAAAACACATGCAAAAATATCTTGCCACTGGAGAAATAAAGGACCTACATTTAACATTCTGAAGGTAACTCATGTTCTCAGATGAATCTCTGTGCTTTAGGGCAGGCACATGCTTGTCTCCATAATACTAAAAAACACAGCCTTTATGAAAGAAAGGCTCAAGCAAGATCAATTAGAAGCAGGTTAAATACAGTCTCTTGATGTATGGACCATAAATATCAGCAAAACCTTGCAGGATCTGCACAGTACTTTCACTATTTTATATATATATATGTGTGTATATATATATATATATATATATATATATATATATATATATATATATATATATATATATAGGTATATAAAGTAAAAAACAAAACCAGGATATTTAATACCTTCACATCCTCTTTCTATTTGCCCATTGCAGAACAGAGCATCTGAGATGAGATCAGGGAGCCGTCCGTTCAAGTCAACTGATGCAAGGCAGCCTTGGAATCCCTCCTTTGCGTGCACCAGTTTGGGCAAGGATTTAAACATTTCTTTGGCCACTCCTCCAATATACAAATCACCTGTTGAGGAGAAATAAATATTAGATACAAAAAGGATCAGCAGAACCTTTGACCTGCTCTATCTTCTGGCCTTTTTGTGCTGAATGACAGATATGTCCAAAAAATATTCTTCAAAATAAACGTAGAAGAAAATAAACCCTGATAATGTGCATGATACTATGGCATTGCAGGACTGTATTTTTTCAAATGCAAATGTAGGCTTCGAGTTTGTATGACTGATTACTTAGAAGTACTTGGGCACGTTTTTCATGTGCCAGCTCATGTGTTCAGGAAACGTGCATATTTCAGAGAGGAGGATTAAGTCGCAAAACCCCCATCTAGAAACTCACCTAGCACTAATGCAATTGTTCATATTTTTGTTCAATATTATTGTTCATATAGTCGTTATACAATTTGTTCATACAATTTGTTCATATAATTGCTCAATACTCAGGGAAGCTGACCACAGACCATACCAGTGATAGACACAGGATGTTGAGATAAAAGGCAGTAAGTGGAGCATCAAGATCCACCCAAAGTCTGTGAATCCAGAATCATCCATTCAGAAGTACACCAAGAAATAAAAGATTGAGCGACACATGAAAGGAGAAACTCAGGGATAGTATTGTTAAACAGCAAAATGACCAGCTATCACCACCAAAACTCATGTGGCAGCAAGAGGACTTAGACGCCTTTAAAATGGCAACATGAACATTGAGCAAACGGAATTTTGTCACTGAAAATTATTCAAGTGACAGACACCTATTACAAATAGCTTGGTCTGATGAACCTCAGGCAAGTTGCTCAGGACTGAAAACCAATGCTTTTCTCCCTTCAAGTAATTCTTAGCTCTGAGACAGCCTTACTTTGAAAGGACACAACTACAACTTTCCTCTTTAATGCTGAGGGGAGGATGCTTTTTTAAAAAAAAAAACAATTCAGGCTCTGCCTTTCTTTGGTGTGTTGGGTGTGTCTGGCTGACAGAACAGTTACCTGCCAATCCAACATAACCATAACCACCTCCCTAAGTGTGCCTCATGTCAGGCTGCAGGTTTACCCAGGTGCTTTCAATACCTGCTGCTGCAGAAAAGAATCTGCCTGCTGCTTGGCCAGAGAAGGGAAGCAGGCACAACACAGTCTCTACCCAGGCATTAAATCTTCATTGATGACATATTGTTTTGCTAACACAAATTTTCAGCAGGTTATCTGAATATACATTCTAATCTACTTTGTGCTTTCCAGAACATCTCCCAGCCTGACTGATTTTGGTGCCTAGGCCACAGGACCAGGTGCTCTAGTATCAAAGAATGGTTTTGCATCACCTCAAATGCAAAACTGTTAATTTTCCACGTGTTTGGTGAGCTTTGTACGCAGATTTTACAGTGACAGAACTCAGAATGTACTATTACCACTACCCCTTGTGGCTAATTTTAATCTCCCTCTTACTGATGTAAATCACAGATACACTTTTTACTGGTTCTCCTGGCATATTTCTTGTTTGAAAGGACTTCAGTTTAGTGGTGTTTGTAATGGCTTAGAGTTTGGCTGCAAGGAAATAACCTGAAACAAATAAATGTCTGTAGGACTGAGAAAAATCTTTAGTGACTACTGAGTGACATCCCTACTAGTCACATCCCTAAAATTCAACTGCACTTGAATTAGTGAAATAGAAAGAAAAAGAAACATGCTTAGAAACACTTATTAACATGTTAAATATTTAAGCAATCCAAGCAAAAGTCTTAGCAACCTTTATAGCATCATACACTAGGAAACCTCAAGCTTTATCCAGTCTATGTAGATAATTTGGAAAATAAAATCTTGCTTTCCTCTAGCGCTCTGAGGTACAGTGAAAATCTCACAAGCATGAGATTAAACATAACAGATTAAAATATGGTGATCCATCTGTTCCTACAAATGGGATCTAATTCATTCACAGCAGAGAGATTCCTGCATTTTTCAATCTGCTGAACTGAAAATAAAGTTAAAACACTTGTGTCATGATAAAGGTTCTTCATCTTTTTCTCAGAAGGAATGTCTAGAAAGCAAAACCTTTCCAGGTTTCCTGAAGTTTTGTGCCTTCAGTCACTGCCAGCTCAGAACAAAGAGATAATTTTTCTCATCTGATCCCAACAGACTTGAAAGAGAGAAACCATTCCAGATAATAGTATTAAGAAAATCACTTCTATGATAAAAAAGTTAAACTTGATCTATGTGTCATGCATGTACATGACACATGCAACCTCTTTTTAAAAATATACTGTCCGAGCAATCCTTTTTATTCTGTGATTAGCTAAATCTTTAAAACCACAACCTTTCAGATTGATCCCCTGCTAATTCCTGATATCCATCTCTCAAACCTATTGAGATTGTTATATACAGTCATACAGCAGCTGCCAGTTATGATGGATGGCTAGCAGAAGTCCAGGTCAGTGTGCCAACACATGAGCTGGAACTCAGAATATTTACTCCTGAAAATATATTGGAATATTGCCAATTAGGTATCATATGTGGTGAAGTACAATATATAGAGTCTAAATAAAATGTATCCCTATAGTTTACTTATAGTACTTTTAGAGTGTTGATAATTACAGTAATCATTTTACACTATTAAAGACACAATTTTTACAAAAAAACATATTCTGGGTAATATTTCAATTTTGTTGATGTTCAAAACAACTTTTAATTCTGCTTTTGCACTAGCAAATATACTGCACAAATACAATAGGGCTGCTCTTACGTATTGAGCAGCCCTACTGACTGTTAGACTTCAATTTTTATAAAGTATATAAAAGTATTTTTATGACTATGAGCTAAATCTCCCCAGATTTAATATCAAATGTTTAATACCATATGTGGTTTGAGCTTGCTGCTGTTGGCATAAAAACACTTTCTCTCAGACACAAAATTTTGCTGACGGATAAGCTCTGGAATTAAAACTCAGATTTTTATTTTTGTTTTATTGTTCATTAAATTTTTTTCACTTGGTAAATTTTCTTATCTGCCATCACAAAATTTTTGCATTGCTACTTTTATTTCAGTTAATCACATGCTACTTTCATGTGCATCTCAATGAAGAAGTAGTTTCCAACAAAATTCAATCCATTAGACTTTCAGACAAGACAGGACTGCAGAAAAGATTGTTAATTAAAATACTTTATGTCAAACACGCAATGGCAGAGATTCAGAAAAGATAAAAGATTGTCCCCGTTCCTACTAAAAGAGATCAGGGGGATCAACATAGTGCAATACAAATTCCCAGGTTTTCTCTTCCTCACTTCTTATGTAAGTACAGCTTGACTACTGGAAATTTTTACTCCAGAGCAAATCCCTTGTGTATTTGCCTACTCACAGTTGTGAATTACATGCACGATATTTCATGAAGTAAGGTACCACAGTTCATCAGATCAACAGTACAAGGTTATGACACTATAAACTGGCTGCAGCCTAAATGCAACACTAATGCTACACTGCTGCCCACTGAAAATGTGTAACCATAGTGTCTGGAACTCAGGTTTAGTTGTTGTCTTTCTTGAACATATCCTCTTCTAAAGTTCAGTTTGATTTTAAAAAGATTCCTGAAAAAGTCTAATTTTTCTCATAATAATCATGATTTCCTTTAATTTATAAAGGAAAATAACCAGTTTACGTAAAATATATGCCAACTGTCATAATCAAAGTTGAAGGTAGTAAAGAAATGGGTGAGGTAATAGAGTGATCCAAGATTTCCCTATGATCACTGGAGAAGCTTCAAACAAAGCAGTTTATTTGAGAGCAGATCTCATAACTCTCTTCTTTCTTGTATTAGGAGTCAGTGCACAGATTTACCTTTTTTTTTTTTTTTTTTTTTTTTTTGAGTGGGAGGATTGTTTCCTCTCTTTGTTTTTCTGAGGCCAAAAAAAAGTGTGCTGCAGACACATTCTCACTGGCACATTCATGGTAGGCCAGAGGAATCAGCTGGAAGGCAGCACTTTCAGAGCTAGACCTGCTCATCACAGCAATGATGGTACAGCTCAGTTATGCTATAAACACTGATAAAGAGAATATTTTAGTGGGTTTAATTTGCATCTCTTACAGGTGCTGCAGCTCCTCAGTTATTCCAACAGGATCTTTCCTATTTACACTTATTTATCTCTTTACCGACTTAGAACTGATTTGTGCTTTAATAACAAGTAAATTTAACACAGAAGCAAATTACCAGTTAATAAATTAAACGAGTTCTCAATGTATTCATTATTGGAATCACACTTATGAAAAAGCACGCTGAACACCACACAACAGTGAGTCACACACAACTGTTGGTAAAACAAATGCCAAGTCCTCCTGTAATAGCTCATCTTTTTTTATCTCAAGCCTCTGCATTTCTTCAAAATAAGAACTTTGCAAATGCTAAACCAAAAAAATGTAAATCAAAAATTGCAGATGCTGTTCTATATTCTGACTAACTAGCAGAAGCTATTAAGAGTTATTATCTGGCACTAGTGACATTGCTGACAGGTCACTTCATAGACTTTTCTCCTTTTCTCCTCTCCTGAGAATTATTACATGATACATGCTGGTGGGCAAAAACTCTTCACTTCGTTTCACAACTACCATTGTCTTCAAACATAAGTCGAGAGGGCATTGTTTTCCATGTGTTTATAATGGTAACAACATAAGAATACAGCTCAGGTGTGAGTGGTGTACCTGGACCCCTTAACCAAACCAGCAGCAGTTTGGTACAGGAGATTTGTGACATCAGTGAACAAGTAGTTTAACCAGGACATAGTTTGACTTCTTTATTCACCTAAATCTCTATGCTTTGGGTACATATCTGGTGTTCATTTCTTGAACACCTTTGTTGACAAGAAATGAAAACCATTCATTCAAATATGGCTCCATGGATGACTAAAAAATAAATAAGGAGGAAATAAAACCGTGGAAGGAATTGTGGCTTGACTTTTTCATAGTCCATAAAGACAATACCTCTGGAATATTGTTATATGCCCAAACCAAAACTTCTTCAAATCTATCATTCTTTCCAAGAGCAGACATTCTCTCCCCCAGACTCTTGTGTTGCTGGCTTTAAATGTTCTTTCAGCTATTCTCTTAATTTCTCTTTGATTTTGGAAGAAGTTGCTTTGTCATGTTTCTAATGTCATGTACTAAATCACTACTATGGCTAGGAATGAGAGTGCTTCTGTGGTGTACCAGAGAGGCGTTACTCCCCAGGAATGAGATGGATAGCCCTGGCATACCGTGGTGGATTCTGAAAACACAGCTGGCATCTCCACAGCTCCTTTATATGACAAATGAAAATGCAAAGGAACAGCTGGCTGTGGCGAAGCCAAGGTGTCAGGCACACTTTTCTCCAAATATGCTATTTCAAAATGATCAAGCATATAACAGCTTCTTCCCTCAGGCAGGAAAAGAGGAAGGAGGACTGCAAAGACTGAGAAATGCCACAGGGAAAATCTAATCTTGAAAGAAAAAAGTGCTCACTTTATTCCAGTCCCTCCTAAAACAGATGAGCAGCTGTTACCAGATCAATAGAAATTGCTTTGTAGTATCCTAATAATTGCACTACAAAGTTGCCATAGGTTGACCTTAACTGAGGTTTCTGGTAAAGAAGGGAAGAGATCAGGCCTGGAAATTACCTTTCCCATAAAGAGTTATTACAGTTTCCACCTCCAGAACTCATAAAACCAAGAGAGAATCTAAGGACTTCCTCTTTTGTGCTTCCTACTTGATGTGAGAAGAGGTCTCCCCCTCCTCCAGAGCCTGGTGAGGGCCGGCCGGGCCACGGAGCCTGGCTGCTGGCCGGAGTGGTGCGGAGCAGGGAGGGGAGTCTGAAGCTGTGGTGTGTCTGGCCAGAGATGGGGGCTCGGGCTGGCCCGTGGCTCAGCGTGGCACCCGTGGGCTGCAAGCTAGGTCAGCTCTGCTGGGCTCCAGCTGAGCCGAGAGGGCTTTGCTCTGCACCCCAGGCTGGGCCAGCCCAGCTCCGCCAGCCCCGCCAGGCCGGGCCGGTTCCGTGGCGCAGCCCAGCACAAGAGAGGGCCCAGACACGGCTTGGATGGAGGGCAGGGCAGCCGGGCTCCCCTTCTCCAGCTCAAACGCTGAAATGCTGCACTCAAACAACGTGGGCAGAGACCTTGTGACCAACCTGAGAGACAGATCAACCCTCTCCCTGTCCAGATGGAACCTGAAAACATCCACCCTCCCCTGCACAGAGAGAGAAAGAGTGAAGACACCTACAGAAATACAGCATAGAGACTCTAAAGTCAGTGAAGGAAACAGAGTTAATGCTCAGAGAGGGAGGAGATGAGGAGTGTCTCAACTTTGAGACTGAAATTTCTCTTGTGAGAGTATGGTGATGGACTAAGCTAATTCCTTGTAACATATTGAGGTAATGGGGGAAGTGATGTTCTAACTGCAGCCAGTGAACCAAAGCACCTGTGTAGAGATAAGTAGATACTGAAGTAATTGCGGACTGATGAGAAGCTTGAGCAAAAATAAAAAAGAAGCTGTGGTCCAGACCTTCGTCCCAAAGATGGTGGAGAAGAACTTGTATTGCCAGTAATAAATGAAAGCAATTTCTTTGCTGCTACAGTAGAACAGCTCGTCTTTAAGTGTATACCCCATAAACCATGATAGCCCACCTTAGTAGCTGTGGGAAGGCTACAAGTGTGGGAAGGACTTCCACAGTACAAGCAGATTTCTTCCTCTGGAGTGGTTGCTTGTTGTGACGTTGAAAAACCATGAGAGAACTGTATTTCTTATGGAAAAAGATTCCATAGCAATCAAGAGAACACTTCTCTTCCTAAGTGAACTGAAAAAAAGGCTATTTTAGAAGTGGTAAACTGACTGAAGGGCGAAATGTCTTTTTATGTTATCAGTGGGAAAAGAGATAGAGAAGTGGGGGGAGAAAAGGTGTTCTGAGAGTTTTGTTCTGGTTCTTGGTTTTTTTCCTTTCCAAGTCTGTTAATAAACTTTCTTTATATTCTTTAAAGTTTGAGCCTGCTTTGCCTACTCCTAATCCTTATCTCATAGCAAAATTGAGTAAATTTTGGTAAGTGTGCTGGCATTTGGCCAGAAGCTTCGACTGGTGAACTCAAACCACTACAAAAGTACATAGTGGAACTCATCCTAAGACAACTCACAAAATCCCAACTCATGATATTTTTTGAGGCAACTGAATTGTGAAAATAAATTACTTTATACAAGCTGAATATACACTGAGTAAAAGAACAGACATCATCCTGGTCTCGAATCAAGGGCTGTTGTCTCAAATGAAAATGTCAGGTACGCATTCAGATGTCTTTGACATTCACTAAAATATGGGAGCCTACTTGGCCTTGATGACCTTCTCACCTTCCCAATGTATAAAAATCACCCACTTTTTGCACATTTACTTTGTGCAATAGGCAGACCACAGGGGAGACTTTTCTTTCAAATTGGGGATTTCAGCACAAACTTTAGGAAAGGAACTGGGCCTGAATAGTAGATGAATGGTCATTCTAGAGTCTCTCCTCACCTTCATCAATACTGAGCAAACATTTACTCCTTGCTCCATATCAAAAAAGCATTTGGTCCTTAAAAATATTGATGAGACATAATTGCTCTTTTTTTTCATAAACCAAGAAGCCTGCTGTGATCATAGCCCATTAATAAACTGAAGAACAGTCGACAAAGGCTTAAATGCTGCAGCCACACAGCTTCTGCAGCACATACGCTCCAGCATATGGCTTTTCAAACCCCCTTTGCAGCAGAGAATATGCACTTTGCTGTGCATTCACAGGCCTGCTTGGTGCTAGAGCAAAACATGACTGAATTTTGTCTACCACTAGCAAGAGCACTTGAGGGAGGACATGAAAATGTAAACCTGGTGTTTTAGATCCACTTACTCACTTCAAAGAGTAGCTTCAGTATTGATTTGTGGTTGATGTCTTTTGGTTTTGATGTGATTTTTTTAAAGAAAAATAGTCTTTTCAAATATTTTTCCTGTTGGAGTGATGAATTCTATCACTTTTAGACCCTCTCTCACCTAAGTAGGGAAAGGGCAGCTAGTTTACTTGTCCAGGCACTGCTGAGTTATCTGTCCTTTCAAATACTTCAGGCAAGAGGCTGTTTTATGATGTGATAGGTGGTGGCTTTCATCTTTCCCATTCCCTATACTGATAACCAAGCAAGGAAAAATGTTTACAGGCAAATAAAAAAATAAAAAAAAAAGAAAAGAAGAATTTCTAGGTTAGCAAGTCACTCTTTTGGGAAGGAATATGGAAACTGCTCTTTTCACCTCAATTCTACACTGCTTTCAGTGTCTTGCCTGAATGCCCCATTACATGTATTAGAGGGAAAAAAAATCACCAGTACTGAAACGCTGACACTGTGAGTTTTCTTCAAGCACAAAGTACATATTGTGGTTATTTGTCAAGAGAATTGAACTTTGAAGATATTTCTTCCCTTGACTGATATTTGACTGTTCTTCTTACAATTTCATTGTAGCACTGCTCTGTAGTCCACACTGACAGAAAAAAAAGTACAAGGAGAATTAAGAAGTATCAGAAAGAATTTACAGTTGATGGGTGCACCAGGAACAACACCTTATAATTTACACTTTCCACCAATTTCCATGGCACTCCACAGTGGAGATATAGGGGCTGCTCTACCTTCCTCCAATCTCCTGATTCCATCACACTACTCATAACTACACTGAAGACTTTCCACAGTTCCACAAATATTCTTCTGCCAAGAAATTTTTCCTTATGCTCTGCTGGATGTGCTGTCCACTTCTGCATGCACCTCTTGGTGCTCAGATTTCATTTTTATTACAACTCTTGACTCAGTAATTGTCAAGGATTACACAAATATGCCTGTGTTTCACAAGCAAGTAAAGCTATGTCATAGGAAGTGCTGGTGTGTGAGAGACAGCAACAACACAACATCCTTAGGAGAAAAGTTCTGAATAGACAAAAGGAGATATTAAAAAAATAAGTGCTCACTGAAGACTTCTCCAGGTTAAAATCCACCATTTCCCCAATGATTCTTTTCTCAAAAAACAGTTTTTCCTCAAACAAGAAACAGTTATACAAAAACATTTAAGATTTTCGTGACAATAAAAATTCTCAGATTCCCAGCCACTTTATTTCTTTCTGCTTTTTTTTACCCCCACTAAAGGCTAGATGGAGAGCACTGGCATTGAAAAAGATTAAACAGATGTAAAACCAAAGCAGTCTGCTTGTGCAATGGACTGTGAGGAAAGTTGGTGATGCATGTAAATGGTAAATAATAAAATCTAATTGCCATATAAATGTGCATGGCAATCCATCTCCCACATAATCAATGCTAGACCAATTACTCTGTATGAGGGGGATGGCTGTGGTGGAGAGGTGAAGCATTCAAGCACATCAAATGTCCTTCATTTCTTTCCTGTTTTGACCACTTCTGGAGATTGCATACACCTGCAAAATAGACAAAATCTAACAAAGCTGGTATTTGCATAGCACAGTATATTCACATCTCCCTTCCTCCTGCTATAATTTTTTCACTCTGCGCTTTAACAGCAAACACATGCTCTTAACAGACCCTGCTTTCAAAACAGGGAGGAATTCCTCTTTCCAACAGACCTACTAGACCTCAGAGATCATCATCTGTAAAACTCTTCCTTTGGCTTGCGCTTCAGGCACAATTCTCCACATAAAGCTACCAAACAGCTGAGATGTTAAATGTTCTCATTTTGAATGTAGGCTTGCAGAGAGCAATTTTTATATGATATTGCTTTTGATCAAGACAATCATGTTCAGACTCTGAGGATATTCCATGAAGCTGCCCTTTTGCAAAAAGGAACGCTCAGTTAAAATACCAAGGTTAATGAGGGTTCGCGGCAGCACATTTTAAAGCAAATTTAGGATGTGCTTCTTCACTCTGTGTATCTGTGGGGGAGCTAGGATGCAGTGGATGCATATTTATACTAAATATCTAGAGGTTTTGGTAAGTTTTAAGAGCATCTATGTTTCCTGTATTATTCTTAACATAACTTTTACTTGGTGCTCCAGAAAGGCATGAATGAAATTCCACAATCATTAATAACCTGCATGTCAAACAGCTGTAGGAATGAAGGCAAATCTATCCATTCATATATGTGTGAAAGACTGAGAAGAGCAGGGGAGAAGCAGCAGAAAACAAAAACCCTTCTCACCACGTACTGATCTGACAGACTATTACATTGTTGTTGACTTTACAGTGTAAGCTCTAGAATATCTTTATTTAACCTAGAACTACTGGAATAGATTTTCTTTTTTTTTCCCCATCTTATAATTTTGGCAATTTTGATATGACTTCTGAAGGCTTAGCACTATCAAAATCACTTTCACAGCCGGGTAGACAGCGTTACAGTTTAGAAGCAGCATGGGAGAGTGGCAAGGAAAGGAGGATAAAGGGATTCCCACTAGACCAGGTTGTCCAATGACCTATTGTTATCTACTCCTAGAACTTTGTTACGTAGGAAGTTTCAAAGAGGAGTTCTCAGTTTTAAGACCCTTGTTTTTCCTCTGTACAGAGTCTGCTTTCCTACACTATCAGGAAGACAACAGCTGCATTTGCCATTGTCTACTCCAATAGGTCACACTGGGAAGATCTATTTGCTGTTGACAGTATTTGGAGCTCTGTATTTGGAACAGAACATTATTTCTGCATGAATAATTCACAGCCCACTGGCAAGGTCATTACATTTAGCTCAAGCATGCTTATTTGAGAAATTTAAGCATTAATACTTGCTCATTTGTACAATGTTTCTGTGCTTTTTAGATCTTTGTTTCTCTAGTAATAAAAGTATAAAGGATCACTGCTGTTGATATAGACCTTGCAATGTAGAGAAAAACATATAATGAGGCAACAATAATAACTGCCTCAATAGAAAACAACAGAGAGAAATATTACATGAAATTGAAACAATTTCAATTTCCACTGCTGAAACAGGAATTCCTTGTTATGATCAAGACTAATTTAGCTCAGCATGAAAAACCTACTTTGACAGGCAAATGAAATATCAATAGATTAAGGGACTATTACACATCATCAATGAATATGCCAGGTTTGTAGATCTACTGATAATTTAGTTAATTGCACTCAAAGTTTACAAGGATAAATTAATTGCCAAGTGAATCTTTATGCACACTGAAGAACTATAATTTGGTGCATTTGTAAAACCATTGAGGTGATACCAGAAATGAATACAACTACTTTTCTTTCATGTGCTTCAGTCTAGTCTGTTTTCACAGTATTGGACAAAACAGCAAATGAAAAAGCAAATATAGATAGAAGCAGCAGCCCTATCTCAAGAAATAAAGGAAGCCAGGGGCCAGTGATGAGATACAGAAATAAAACAGACAACAAGAGATCTAGACAGGTTATTTTAATCCAAGTAGGCTGATTCTGATGTGTGCTCTAATATGAATAGCATTTTTTGAGGATCCAGTGATATAACACTGAAATAACATGACTTACAATGGGCTCTAAAAATGACCTTTGGGAAGGCCACATGAAAGATGATGACAGTGAGACAAGTCGAAATTATGAATGCCAGTTCAAAAAAGCAGGTCTTGACATATGAAATTAAGCACAGGCAGCAAAAGTTAACCCATAAATGTTGAGCTATATAGGACTTTTTTTCCAGAATGGTAATTTCCTTCTAAAAAAAATGTAGTTAGCCCATTATCAAGATTAAGATGACTGCAGATCATCTTAGAGGATACAGTATATCTGTGAATACATTCTGTGATCTGGAAAGTTTAAAATTGGATTGGATACTGAAGTACTGAAACTACCAACTCATACAAAAGTTTGTAGCTAGTTTATTGTTCAGTCTAAAATAACTGCAGCATTTGTTACCTTCTTGTTTGGTAAGAGTACGATATCTCAACTTCTCATTTCAATTTATAGACAATTGAAATGCTAAAATATTTTAATTTTCTGATTGGTATTCCAAGAGAATTTTGATTGGATTTTTGCAGGGTTTTTTATGCCTGCTGTTTAAAAAAGTGTGTGAAAGCTTCAGGAATTAAAATACTGCCTATATGTGTAGGAGAGAAGCAAGAGGAAGATTAAACCCTAGTAGGTAAGTGGATACAAAGTGTGCTTGAGGATGTCCTCCTCCTTGGAAGCAGATCATGCATCTTTAAATACTTATAAAATAAAATAATTTCTGACAGAACCACAGTTTCCCATAACACATGAAAATAAATGTGGAGATGTGGATTATAGATGTTGCAAAATTTGCAGTCTGAGAAAGGGAGACAGCATTTCTTTGGCAACAGAGAGGAACAAGGATCACAAAACGGTTTGTGTTGGAAGGGACCTTAAAGATCATCCAGTTCCAACCCCTTTGCCATGGGCAAGGACACCTTTCACTAATGAGATTGCTCAAAGCTCCATCCAACCTGGCCTTAAACACTTCTGGAGATAAGGCAACCACAACTGCTCAGGGCAACCTCTGCCAGTGCCTCTACACCCTCACAGTAAAGAATTTCTTTTTAATATATAAGCTAACTCTTTCAGTTTGAAGCTATTTCGCCTTTTCTTGTCACTACAGGCCCTTGTAAAAAAGTCCCTGTCTAGCTTTCTTCCAGGCTCCCTTCAGGTACTGGAAGCCACAATTAGGTCACCCCAAATCCTTCTCCTTTCCAGACTGAACAATCCCAACCTTCTCAGTCTTTCCCCACACCCATCTTGGTGGCCTCCTCTGGACTGTCTCCAACAGGTCCTTGGCCCCCATGTGCCAGGACCCCAGAGCTGTATGCAATATTCCAGGTGGGGTCCCAGCAGGGCAGATCAGAGGGGCAGAATCTCCTCCTTCTCTTGCTGCTCATGGTGCTCCTGATGCAGCTCTGGACAGGCAACACATGTGGCTAGCTCCTGTCCAACCTCTCACCTACCAGCACCCCCAAGTTCTTCTTGGCAGGGCTGCTCTCGATCTGCTCATCCCCTAGCCTGTGTTGACACTGGGGGTTGCCCCATCCCAGGTGCAGCACCAGCTCTTGGTCTTGTTAAATGTCATGAGAGTACAATGGACCCACTTCCTCAGCTTGTCCAGGTCCCTCTGGATGGCATCCTATCCTCAGGTGTGTTAACCACACCACCCAGCTTGGTGTCATCAGCAAATATGCTGAGGGTGCACTCAATCCCTCTGTCTATGTCATTAACAAAGGCCTTTAATAACACTGGTCCCTATAAGGACCCCTGAGAGGCACCACTTGTCAGCGATGTCCATCAGGACTTTGAGCTGTTGACCACCGCTCAATGCAACTGTCCAACCACTTTCTTATCCATCTAACAATCCACTCATGAAATCCATTTCTCTCCAATTTGGAGAGAAGGATGTTGTGGTGACCATGTCAAAGGCTTTACAGAAGTCCAGATCAATGACATCTGTAACCTTTCCCTTGTCCACCAATGTAGTCACTCCATCAAAGAAGTCAAATTCCATTTTTACTTGTTTTTATGTGCCCTTTGAGGCTACTCAGACCCCTAAGAACATCAGAGCACAGCATCAAGTACAACAAGATTTCCCTTCCATGAAACTGAGGCCTTGAATTGCAGCTATGCCAACCATCTCAGCTACCCTGAGAGCAGGACAGGAAATCTGCTCATGAAATATATGAAAGGAAATTTGCTGTGTAACTATGTTGGCAGGCTTGAGCTGCACTGCTTTTGCTGTTCAGACTCATTTATCTTTATGGGTTATCTGCTAGAACTGCACCTCAGCACACTTTGCTAATTTTCCCTGTGAGGAAAAATAACACAGTTCTTGGAATCCAAACACAGAATTATTTTCACTCATTTATTCGTCTCCAATTTATAATTTACCCATCTAATTACAACAATAATTAGGCTGCAGGATGTAATATATGTGTTTCCACAGGTAGCTGCTGAAATTGTACCAGAGGTTACGTAGGGAACCGATGTCTGTGATAATGAATTTTCTGTGTTATAAAGCCAAATCCTACACCCAAAAGGAAACATATATTGGAAATTCTCTCCCAGACTTTTATGGCAGTTGTCTGCTTTCCCAGACAATTTCCATGCTGTGCAGGCTTGACAACACAATCTGTGTATTATCTTTGCACTGAATTCACTGTGTATTTGCAAAAACCCATATATAGTGGATTTCTTTTTCTAGGATCAGCTTGGATTTCAAAATCAGAAACCTGGTAATTCTACAATTACTCAGAATGGCTGCAAGTTCCATACTATCTGCACACATTTATATTTTACCTAATGATAACTCTGGTTAAGCAGAACGATTGATACCAGTAGCAGGAAGTGTAATTTTACATTTGCTTTGTTGTTAAGACTAAAATAGTAGTGGACAATGAATTAATTGTAACTATTTATATCAGGAAAGTGTATGGAGTGTTTATAGCACAACAGAAACATGTCATTTTAAGGAACACTGATGTAAAATAGAAAAGAAGCAACTGCAGGAGATCATTTCTATTAAATACAAAGGAAGGAAAAACTGCAATGAAAAGCAATTTTTTTCTCTCTTTAGTCTGCTGCCTAAAAAGTAGCAGCTTGAACCCCCTCCCAAACCCAACCAAAATTCTCATGATATATACTCTGCCATATTTAAGGGAAGCTGACTGAGCAAAATGTAGTAAAATACGTTTTTAGAAAGAAAATATAATGAGGCATGCTATTATGAGAAGACAGAGGTTGAGGACCAGTGTATGCTAGACCAGTGACTTTTTTTGCTAGATATTCCTGCTCTGAACACGTCAGTCTTGTTATTCTTTCATTATCCATATTCCCTGGGTGGTGAATTACAGAAAACCATCTAACACAATTCACATTCCTCACTTCAAATCTCAGTATGGCTTTTTCATGCTCGTCATTTCTTTTTTTTTTTCCCCCAAAGGAATTCAAGGTTAGAAAACGCGACAGCTATGGATACAGTTTTACTTCAAAAGCATAAGGCGAAAGTAGCATTTTTAAAGTGCCGCACACAAAGGGATGCTGGATTTTGCAGGTTGTCCTCGCTGATTAGCCCTCCCTTCCCTGGGCACTGCGTTCGGTGAGATCACAGCGCTCTCTAGTGCCTTTAGCGAGCACATGGAGAGAACTTGATCTGCTTTTCTTAAATGAGGCGACACACCAAAGACCCACCACAATCGGTTTGAAAAAAAGAGTCGAATAAAATGGCTGTGTTAATTATCAGCTCACAACAAGATTTTTTTTTCCCCCTGCCTATGCCTAATTTAACTACTAAGAAAAGAGCCAAACATATTAAAAACATACACATATGCATAAGTAGTACTTGCCATCTTAAAAATGTCGAGGAACAAGGTGTATGCTTTTTCTATAGTATCAAAAACAATGTTGAAATATTACACTGTCTCAATAAACATCGATGATGTTTAATAGAATGCAAACCCAAGAAATAACATGGCACAAATTTCAAATGCTATTCTAGGAATAGAGTGTGAGCCATCCAAAAAGCCTTATCAGAAATGCTAGGTTTATAAATAAAAGAATCTCTTATTGAAGATTATGGCATATCAGGATACTGTTTTCAGTCTTTCTTACAGTCTTAATAGCACTTTCAAGTGAGGCAAACATGTAAAATATCATAAAATCCAGCATAATTAACAAGGTCAGCTCATTATCTGTGACTCAGAGACAGTTAAAAGAAAATCCAGCAAGGAATAAGCTCTTGATGGAATATCAATATCTACTTTGAACATCCTGGCTTTTGAAATATTGCATTTCTTTGACTGTTATGAAATTCTAGTTTTCCTGCCAAGAGCCTTTTCAAAGAATGTTAAAATACACACTACTTTTTCACACGACTAGAACATATATTCTTATGTCTGATTAAGTAGTCATTATTTTAAAAGTATACTCATACATCCTTTCAAAAAGAGATTTTCCTCAGATGCAAATTAGCTTTTCAGAAACCCATCCATAGAACTCATTACTATTGGTGCTGAAAGGGTTTTAGCTTTTCCTTTTACATACTTTTTACACAGTTCTATGTGTTCACAAGTACTAGCATGTGTACTTGTAATTTTTTGAGTCCTGTAGGTGTCCTGTATGCCAGGAGACCAAACACCTCAGAACTACATAGTCAGGAAGACCAAATATTCTACTATCTTGAGAAGCCAAGGTCCCCTAGTAGGACAGATTCTATAAACTAGAGGTTAGCCCACTACAGCCCCTTATTGGGCTCCCTTGTTAGATATGCTAATATGTAATGTCTTTAATTGTGTACACGATTGAGGCTGGGTGTGCATTGTGACGTGCTCCACCTGGGTGAAGCAATGCATCCAATGGGATCCTATTAAAATACCGAGGTAAATGACCCCCAACCTTTCATTTCCTAAGACCATAAAAAGGCATCACTATCACTTATTTAAAAATATACATATATTAATAAAAAATGGATCTTAAGAATCTAGCTGCTTTATAACATGTAGGTTCAGTGCTATAAAACAAAGTTTACCCCACCTGTAATTGAAATTACAATACATTACATATTTAGATGTACATGTTATGCCACTTATATAACCTATGTTCTTGTCAAAGACATTGTAGGCCTCCTTTAGTCCCTCAGTTATCTCTTGGTTTACATGGGTCACTCTGTGTTATTATAATTTTGTACCTTTTTTTTTAAATTTATTCCCATGGGATATTCACATGTTTAAAGTTGTACCTACCTGTGCAGAACTACTACTAGATTGGCATTGTTGGTTAAGAGGATCTTATCTTTTGTGAACATATTTATTATTAAAATAAAAGTTTTCATACAATATTACAAAATTATATCGTACTTTACATCCATGATTTATTCCATTTAGCATTCTTTAATGGCCCTCACTGTAGATAATACAAGAACAACTGTACTTACTTTTGAGATCTAAATTTCTGGCTCCTGCTGTGCTCTGTGTTGTGATTTTAGTGTCAATCTTTACAGTGTGTAGGTTGTTGGTATCCCTTGATATCATGACATTATGCCACTGGTTGTCATTCAGAGGTTTATTAGAACTTCCCTTGATGAGGTTGGCACCATTTCCCAAGTCAAACACATAGTGTAAATACCTGGGAAAAGAGAAAAAATTGGAAAAGTTTCCTTTTTCTTTATGTAGCAAGGGGGCACTAATTAATGTCTAATATTTTCTATTTGCTTGTACTCCTCAGCAGAGCTGGCAAAACCAGAAGACAACAATGAATGCCAGATGGGGAAGCAACTGTCATTCCGAGAAATTGCCACTCGTTTGGATGAGTTGAGGTGCAGTCCCAAGTTTCTGAAAAGCAATGAGCACTCCATGTACCAAGACATGCATACATACGTAGAGAGAGAGAACAAGAGGGAGGCTACAAACTAGCACTTCTTTGTGGTAAACACGAGAGAAGTTATACCTATTATTTACTTTCATAGATTTCAGGCATCCTAGCTTCATCTGAAAGAAAGTCACAATAAAGCACATGAAGTTCAACATGAAGAAACATTTATCAATCACATCTATCCAGTCAGAAAAAAGATTTGCATCCTAAAGTTTCCTGTGTATTCCTCCTGTACATACATTTCGAATGGACTGGTTTTGTCGTCATGCTAATCCATACATACCCTTTTACTAATTCAACCACAATGAAATCATTTCCATCGCCACTGTTAAAAAGTATCAATCCATCCAGGGAGGTGGTTTTGAACTGGAAAAAAAGGTGCATAGATGTGTACGCTTGTAGCGTGGCCAGTGCAACATAACTTGCTTTTGTTTTAAAGGTTACAGGGTCTGCTATGATGTTCCTGAACCCGAATCTTGCATTTAGCTCACAATAATCGATGTCTCCATTTTTACATAAGTCAATGTATGCCATGCCATTAAATGTGAGACTCTGTAGATGCCCAATAAAGTTAGAAGGCACAGAAGACAGGTAGCGCCGTTCTGTTATTATTCCTGTTTCTATGTTGTGGAACTCCAGTCGTGTGTGATCGCCAGCCATTTGACCTTTAAACAGCAACAAGAAAACACATGTTAGTGTCTGAAATAGGAGGTCAAAGAGCACATCATGTGATTAAGTATCTGCATCAATTTCCCACTTTTCAGAATGTGCAAGGTAAATTCTTGGCTCCAAAGGAAATTCTTCTAAATTCATCCTAATTACTGGTAAATCCAAGAGCCTTTCCAATGTGTTCAGTATGTTAGGATAAGGCCACCAGCAAGATTTCTAAACTGAAACAGTTTATCAGAGTATATTAAACTGCCAACAAAATTCTTCACTTTAGTTACACTTAACCAGATGTGGGGTTTTACTATAAGCAAGTGGAATTACTTAACATGAGGATCTCAAAGGCCAATCTCAGAGCTAAACCAACAATATCAGCCTCATGAAAGAGAAACAGAACAGCTTGAGGGATATTTTTCCATGTGTTTTGCTTCAATGTGTGTGATTTGACTAGAGGTAGAAAGGATTCCTGTTTCAGCTGTCTTAGGTACATTAATGCTGGCCCTGCTGCAAAGCCCTGTGCAACAAGGGTGGAGAGCTGCTTGAAAACACCTGGCTTTGTGCCATGGGGACAAACCATGGGAGAAAGGGCAGAGCCCAAGAAATGGGCTGAGCAGAAAGCCTGCAGGAAGGGTGCATACCAGTGCTTTGTAATCCTGGAAACAAGGGACTTGCTTGCGTCAGAAAGGTGGCCAAAAGCAGCCCCACAGCTGCCTTTGAGTTCACCCTGTCATGCAAGAACCACTGCAGAGCAAGAAGCCTGAAATCTGCTGACTGTCGAGCTAATCTGGAGGAAAGGATCAGCACTGCCAGAGTACACTGCATACAGGTCAGGTAAGTTTTTAAATACCTTACCCAGTACGTCAAAATTGTATTCACTGAGAGTTCCTTTTTTTGACAGAACTTCCAACTTTTTCCATGTTTATTTTAAAGAAGTAGGGCAGTATTTTCACAGGGCTGATTCATGGTCACATTGTGTGGAAAAACAGCTTCTTATTACTAATGAATTTCACCACTTAATGTACCTTTTGCAAACCATGGCCTAGATTTCCCCAATTCCTTAGCTGTTTCATGTCTCTCATAGAGTACAGAGAAGGTGAAGAGCAGACCTAGCCAAGCTGAACTAAATACTGGCACAAAACTGCTCTAATACAAGTTCCCACAGTGGCAAAGCTGTTGACAAGCCAAGCTCCCTCTATCCATCCCCAAATGTGCTATTCCAAGAGAGTGTGTGAGCACTGCCCTGGGCTGGACATGTCAGAAGTGGTGCACAGAGCCTGGAGGAGGCTGCCACAGCTGTACCTTCGCAAGTGTCCCTGGATATGTGTGTGACAGGGAAAAGACAAGGGAAGGAGAAATGTTGATATCTGGGATTTGCCCAAGGAGATGAATTCACGAGCAGGTTAAGTCACAGCACTGAGATACAAGTGCATGCATCAGAGAAGTCACAGGGAAAATAGTTCTGTAAGTTTTCAAACCATTCAGGCACAAAAATTACTCTAGTGATTTATGATATATCTTTACAAGTAGCTTACTTAGCTTGAGTTCTATATGAGAAATTACTCTTACTGATGTCATTGAACACCACCACCACCACCTGGGATCTGCACTCATGGGGCTAGCACTGAAAGAGGCACCTTAAACCCCAGGGACAGTCTTCTCTATGTTCTTGTTTCTAAACATCAGTTCTGAAGATACCACTTTCCCTGAATGTATTAAGTAAAGTGGGTTCTTCCTTGGCGTATTGAGTCAGGAAGCTGTCTTGGAAAATGACAAATGTGTAATTTTTGCTGGGACAAGAGCTGTATATTGGATCACAGCCAAAGAGATGAGGATCAGGTCTTAGAGAGGAACACTATGTATTCCAGTCTTGTGTCCCTTCAGATGGCATTGCATCAATGTCATGGCAAAAATCCACTGAGCTTTGGCTTGTAGCACAGTGTCCCTACTACATTAAATGTATTTCTTTCTTGAACATAGCAATAAAAAAGTTCCAGAATCTGGGCTCACATCCCAAATATCCCTCCAACATTTCACTTCTACAAACGCGCAAACAGGACTTGAGATTTCACATAATACTCCACGGGATTTGTAAATGTAGTTTGCACTTACAAGGTTGAGCATTTGGGGATTTGGTGGTAGGTTGTTTTTTTTATTTGTTCTGATTTTGATTGTTTGTTTTGGTTTTGATTGGTTTTTTTTGGGTTTTTTTAAGTTTGTCAGGTTTGTGGAAAAAGTCCTATGAAAGAGCAATTGAATTTCTGTTCATAACCATAAGCTATTCTGTTATCCAAATTAGGGACTTTCCAACCATTTTATTTTCTGTACAGTCTTAGAAAATGAGGTTCATCTAGGCTGGAAATATTTAAACTCTTCTATGATGAGTAACTTCTTCAAAACAACCTGCATGGCTTCCAATGAAAGCTGGTTATGACTGAATTGTATTATGTATGCATGCACACTTAATGTATTTGTCAAAGGGAACCAAGCAAAAATCACAAATGAACAAGTGGTATTTTATAATCTGTAAAAACTGGAAAGTCAAGCAGAATTATTTAATGGATTTTCCTCCTGCTTAAGCTTTCCGGATCTGATGTGGTTTCTTTTATATATGGCATAGGAAATGCAATCCAAAAAGGAAAACAAGGTGTGGCAGGAGAAGGCTGGAATGTTTAGTAGAAAGTCATTTTTTTTCCCTTATTCTGCTCATAAAACTATAATAACATTTCACATGAAAAATTAATGGGTTGTGTTTTAATCAAAATTCTGATTGTTGGGACATCTGAAGAAAAGTTCTAAGCAGTTTAGAACAAGCACGCTTTAAACTCCTACGGCAACTCTCATGTCCTTTCAGAAAATTCAAAACTATTACACATTAAATTCTATTATATACATTTGAAATTTAAACTTGTAAAGGCTTTTAAAACACTCAGTGTTGAAAAAAAAACCGAAAATAACAACAAGAAAACCCCACCCTCCCCAAAAAACAAAGCAAAAAATCTCATCAGTTTCACAACAATAAAGATTTTCTTTGTAGGAAATGTGATATTCATAGGACTAACAGCAGATTACCCATATTCAAAGTTCCCTCTGCTCCTTCTCATATGCCAGTTTCCTCCTCCCTGGTGGAGGAGGACACAGATTGGCCATGCAGGTTTCTACAGGGAGTTTAGGAAGCTTAGGATGACTTTCTCCCTTTGGATTAATAACATTAAACATCTGTGGGTTATGCAAATACAGACAACTTCCAGCTTGGGAGAACCATGAAGGAATTCAAGTCAGCTGGCCATTTTTTGATGTAGATATTGGGTTGTGGAAAGAATACAAATGTTGCACTAGAAAGCTGGACCCAGGTTATGTAACTGGTAGTATTTGTAAATTAGAACTTTGCCATGAGGAATCCAGGAATTGTGCATTTGGATCTTGCACAGGATTTTGATCTAAACAATTTCCGCTATATTAGAATCTGCCCTGAGTGGCAGTTGAAGAAGCAAGATTATAACATTTTTTTAGTATACTTCCTCCCATTCTATAAATCTATTATCAAAAGGAAAATAAATTATTTAGGCCATCTACATTATTGGGAAAATTACCCTAGGCATTAGAACATGCACAGACTTCAGCTCTGGAAGAAATAGTGGTAATTTCTGATTCTAAAATATGTTTTGCAACTATATGAATTATTTTTCTACCAAGAACATTATCCTCAGTGCTCTGCTGAGGTGAAAAGGGGCTATTAAAGAAGGTACACTCCTCTTTAGAAAGAAACCATTTAACTTGTTACCATTTTACCAAAGCTTAGAACCAATGATAAAAGTTGTTTAATGCTACACAAAACCAGAGGATAATTCTAAATAGCTAACAAAAAATTAGGCACATTCTCTTGTGCAAGGAATCATGGCCAGAAGCCAGATCAGTTGCTATTAACAAGATATATGTAAGCATTGTCTTGTACAGGACAAGATCTATTAACATTTCTGATAACATAAATACAGAAATATATTTCTATAATCTGCTAACATGCATGTAACTTTTTCTTCTCCCATTCCAACTGTTATTTCAGTATTTGAGGAAAACATGCTGCCTAATATATAATTATTGAGAATAGTTGATGCAAGATTCAAACCACAGTAGAATGTCCTTCAAATGTTTATTAAATTTTTTCTGCCAGCAGGGGCTTAGAGTTTAGCCCTAACAATGTGCTGCCAAAAGCATTTTTCTTGCCTTCTCATTAGAGATGTATCAAATCACTTCCGTCCAATTACTGTATAAAAAACATTCATTTCAGTCAGCATGAAGGTTTTCATTAATTTCAATAGCAACCTTAAAGCAACATTAATATCAAGTGTAATAACACACTTCTTGTACCAGCGTTCCAAGATGCATAACATGAATTCTGAATCTTACCCATGAAAAGAAAAAAAAGCATCTGTTTCTTTCAAATAAAGTCACGTTAGTTCTGCCATTTTTCTCTATTTGTTTCGTGTTTCCCCCCCAGCAAACATAGAATCACAGAATCACAATGCCACACTACCTGTCACGGCCTGCTGGTCATCCACCATTAACTTTAAACCTTTTCCTCGCCGCACCACACGCACTGTGTGCCACTCATTATCATTGAGGTTATAGCCAGCAAAAAGGGTTTCTGGGCCTTTGCCTGTAGGATATGCCAAACAGTCATTATGCAATCTTTAAAGCAGTTTACATGTGAGCCTCACAGAGAAAGAGAGAAACAGAGAGACTGGCTGGGCAAATGTTAAAACTCACCAAAAGTCACATCAAGCAAGAAAATTACCAAGTATAAGCAAAATATAGAGCTACTATATACTGTATACTATAGGACTACTACATTAAAACACTTCTAATGTATACTTAACTCTGTGAACACATTGTATATGCACCAGGTTTTCATAAATAGGCACAGTCAACATGAATTTAATTATTCACTTTTCAATTTCATACAGGTCTTTAAGAAATGGGATTAGTGAGCTAAAAGCATTTCAAGTATGGATTTACAAGACTGGATTTTTGCTCCTTTATTAAAAATAATCTGATGGAAAATAAAAAGTAAATGTGTGTGCATGTGTGTTTTATTTTTCTTAATCTCTGCCAACTTCTCTCTTTGTTTAGTCTCTGTTTATTAGAACTTCTCAGAACATCATCTATTACCTGATCTAGATGACTTGTTAATGTTCAGATCCAGTACCTTCTGCTGTTAGTGGATCTTCAAACCATACTTTCCTTTTTCATTTTATGGATATGTTTTTTTTTGGAATCTGCTATTTTTGTCAGCAATACAGCAAACAATTTTTATGGAAATTCTGTGTATAGCGCAAGATGTATTTGTGATACCGAAATATTTCCAGACCTAGGAAAAAGGATATCTGTAATACCCTGGGAAAGGTTTCTCATAAGAAAATGATTATGGAAATTGTCCCTTGAAAACTGTTGACTAAGAAGTGAAAGAGAGAAAGAAAAATCCTGACTTTTTATTGTCATTGATATGATTAGGTAGACCAAGTGCTGAACCAATTGATCAAAACTTATACAGTCCAAAGGCAAAGCTAATCTCCAATAAACAAATTACATTCTTATAAAATAGAGACCTCCCTGTTCTATTTTTCAGTTCCTGTGGCAGAATAAATGTTGCCGATAACTAAAAGTTGTCAATTAAATTCTGGACTCCTCTGTGCAAGAGAGACATGGAGCTCCTGGAGCTGGTCCAGTGGAGATGGCTATGAAGATGATTAAGGGATGGGAGCATCTCTCTGATGAGGAAAGGCTGAGAGAGCTGGGCCTGATCAGTCCGGAGAAGAGACACTGAGAGGAAACCTCATCAATCTCCGTCAGTGTCTGCAGGGAGGGCTCAAAGGATGGACCAGGCTCCCCTGAGTGGTGCCAGGCAATGGAACAAGAGGGAACGGGCAGGAACTGAGGCACAGGAAGTTCTGCCTTACATGAGGAAGAAGTTCCTTACTGTGCAGGTGACAGAGGACTGGAACAGGTTGCCCAGATAGGCTGTGGACATCCCACCTCACTGGGGATTTTCAAGAACCATCTGGACACACTCCTGTGCCATGTGGGATGAAACTTCTTGAGCAGCAAGGTGGGACCCTTCCAACCTGACCCATCCTGTGATTTTGTAAAAGAGACACATTATAATATAACTTTTGACACAGAAACATTAGGGTTACCACGAGTCAGACCATTACCTACACTGTGCCCTTCCAGGTGGCTGTATCCCATGTGTCAGTCTTACTCTGAAAGGCACATGCCACAAGCTCTGAAACTCTCCTACATTTCTTGGGATTCTTTTCCATCCAGCACAGGCTAACTGTGATGGGTGAGGTCTATTAATAAAATCAAAGCCTAAAATCAAAGCCTCTCCAACTTCAGAACTGCACTGAGGGAAAAGGACACTAAGAGCTTGATGTAGCTGTTCAGCATATTGGACAGTTTTCATCTCAGATGTTTTCCATCTTCTGTCAGCATTTTTTTAATTGCTGCTGGTTTGTTGCCCTGGTTTATATGCAACCTTTGCTATTTTGGGCATGCCAAGGGATCTCCAGGAACAAAAATGCAAAGCGAAGGCAGTGAGATTCTCATAACACTGTTTCTCTGTGTCTCTGTATTGACTCCAAGCTAGGAAAGGTGTTCAAACCCAGCAGAAGCAGATTATTGGGCTCAATTACCTGAATCATTCTGTTACTTAAAGGTTTGCTTTCTTTGACAAGAGCAAGACCAGTTTTGCATAAAACTTAAGTTAATAATATTCTCTTTGAATGTGCTGATATAGATGAAGTGACTAAAACTTTATCCATTCCTTTGAGGCTCTTCAATGGAAGCAACTTCTACCTAGATGCGGAGACAACCAATGGATTTATAAAATATGCTGAAATAACATGAGCAAAATCTTAGCGAGAGTCAATAGGCCTGCCTAGGCATGCATCATTTAGTATTATTGTAAACATATTCGTACCTATTTGTTAGTCCAACCTTTGGTTTCTTTTTAATTTTTAAAAACCACTTAGTCTCCATTATCTTGCTTCAGATCTCTAAAAGACCTAAAAGCATATGCAATTTTAATTTACTCTCACGTTAACAACCCTCTGTAGTGTCCCTTTCGTGTAAAGGTGTCTCCGTGTATGTTAATACCAAATCCAACTTGGCTGCTCACATTTACAGGCAAAGCTCTCTGTTCTCTTTTAATGGCTGGGGACTTGTAATCTCTTCCTGTTGTAAAATTAAATGTGTATTTTCTAATGCATCAGTCTATTTTCCTTGCAAGAGTACTCTGAGTGAAAAACTCAGGTCAGAGCTCCATGTAAGCTGCCTGTTCCCATTGCACGCGATCCAAAAGAGGATTAAGGGGACCTTTGGTGAAAGGGCTACCGAAAGGACAAACTTTGGTATGGCACACCATGGTAGTAGTGGACTGAAAAGTGTCCTGGCCTTGGAGAAACTATCCACTTGCATGGAAAAGAGGCCTTTCTTTCCTGGAGCTGACCTCTAACAGAGAAGAAGGGCTTTTGCTTTTTTAGAGAGAGTAAAAAAATGTACAAAATAGCAAGGTCCAGAGCCCAGGCACTGTGTATCTACCTGTCCCATCGTGCTGCATCTCTGCAAAGCAGAACAGTTTTCTATGGCAGCTGAAGAGGAAGATAAGGGAGGATGGATGCTCATAAATCCCATGCTAATGCATTGCTTGGGCTTCTTCCTAAGAACATGCTTTGACACAGAGAAGTAGCAAATATGCTTGTGAGCAGAGTATTTAGGAGAAAATAGTCTAAATACTTAAACACAAAACCCTGTAGGAATCCCTTGATACCACAAGACTACCAGAACTGCAGAAGAAAACTCTTCATATGAGTTAACATAAGTTGTTAAATGGCATTGACCAACCTGAAATATCATTCATATTAGTACTTTCTTCCCTGACTTTCAAATATATTGACCTGAAATTAATTTAAACGTCATATCGAGATCATAATGGTACAGAGTCTTCTTCTGCCCTGGTTATAGTTCTTATAGTGAATCTTCTATAAATTTATATGTACTAAACCATTGACTCTCCAGTCTTATTCTGACTTTAGACTGATTTTACTCCACTTCATTTAAATCACACCAGCAGAAAGCGCTCTTAAATAAGGGGGAGTGGTGTTCTGGGCTTTTTAAAAAAAATTGCTCATTATGTCCCACAAGAAGAAAAGCAAGAGCCCCAACTAAAAGAGTGTGTGTGCATATCTATATCATCTATATCTATATCTATATCATATATCTATATATATCTATATATCTATATATATTTAGTTTTGTTTTTCATGGACTATTACTACTTTTCCAAGCTTATGTCCTTCCACTCCTATGTCCTATACTGTCCTTCTCCTGGAACTCATCTGTCTCTTTCTAGACAGGACACAGTTCTTTTGTTTCATGTACCCAGCCAGCACTGGCTCACTTTTTGAGCTACAGTTCTCTCAGATACTAAACCCTTAATCATAAACCTTTTCTTTCTGAGACAAGATGCAAACAGGAAAAAAAATCCGCTAAGTATCTCCACTTGCTTAAGTATAAAATATATTATCAACATCTATGTTCAGCTCTTTTCCTATTTTAAAGGCTTAAATAACTACCAGATTTTATGTATCCCTAGAGAAAATGGATAGTACCAAATAAAAGAAGCACTGGCACTTTTATGGCTACCACAATTTGCTCAGAGTCCATCATGCCAGTAAAATTTCCACATCCATTTAAAAGCAGATAATTGCTTGTACAAACACCTTTTTACAAAGCAAATGCAGATGGTGCAGTCAGTAGATACAGGTACAAATCTTGATGGTGTAATTCATTATGAACTAGGACATATAAAGCCCCAAACATTCCCAGTTATATGTTTACTTTGGCATCCAAAGCTGAGCTTATTTTGTTGTCAGCACCTCAGCTGGAACTTGTTCACCTTTCAAAGTTAAAGGAAAAAAGTATGAACCTCCCAAAGAAAAAAAAAATCATTTTCAGTGCATTGAATATTCTAAATGTTCTCTGGAGATTCTTATTCTCTTTACAGCCTTGTGAGGGGCTTATTCAGCCTAATTCAAGTGCTGAAGATTTGCTGAATTCCAACGAGTCAGTCAATTAACTTCAATATGCACAATTTTTCCTCTTATAGATATCTATCCTGTGGTACTTTACTTTTAACCAACTTTTTGAACAGGACTGTTGATTTTAAAAGAAGGTACTAGCTCTCGCATTCTACCAAAACATGTTTAAAACGACTTGCCTGAACCAAACACAGGAATTTGTTTCTCACAATGCCATCCACCTCTACCACTAAGGCATATACAAAAATGCTTGGAGCATTCCATTCTGCCATCAAAAGTAGATGTGAAACATGAAATACAGAAAAAGGCACAGTAAACAGAGACTAGCAAGGGAGACTAGGTGGTTCAGTGAATGTTGCACTAACCAATGGAACCCAAGCCAGACACAGGCAAATCACTACTATACAGTTATTAGTCAGCATAAAAAAGAGCAGTGATTTCAGCCTGATTTGCTAACAGAAAACTGTGCACACTACAGCTATCTGTATCAGGTGGCATTTAGACAAAAAGACATTTGGACTGGAAGACAAAACCCTGAGATCAATTCAGCTAATAGAGAATGTTACTTTAAATCAGGGTTGTCAAGATTTCAGATAGGGTCTTACAGCTAAAATAATAAATATTTTATGATTCAGCTTGCTATGTATGGACATCTACGTGGCTCTGAAAGACATCTAAGAGTGTCATTGTAAATACCTGGTGCAGAACAAGAGGACTCTGTGCCATCTCAGTTATCATGCTTTCCAGAGTAAATTTAGCCTGCCTCTAATCTAGGCTTCTGTTCCAGCACTCAGCCAGACTCACAGTCACTGTGCAAACCTCACGAGGCATCTGCATTACATACCAGGCTGCAGCACAAAAAGTTCAGGAGAGATTCCTCCAAAGCAAGACTCAGAAACACAAGACATACAGGGTAAGGCACCCTAACCTTCACTGTCCTTTCAGTGGTTGGCTGCAGAAACATTACTGGTCTTCCAAAGCACTCATTAGCACAGCTGATCTATTCATGCAGTGAAACTGTATTTTAAATAACTGTGCTTGTAGCATCCTGCAATTCCCTGGCTAAACATGTTTCTCTCCAATAGAAAAGTTACATTGCCTTTTAAACATCAGAAATGTGTTTTGGGTTATCATTTGCAGCTAATTGATAAGCAAACATGAAGAAAATCTCATTGCAAGTCAAAGAAATTTTGTCCACTATATTTTCTGCCCAACAGACTCATATGGAAAATTCCACAAGAATAGCACAGTCACTGAATTGTATCAAGAAAAACATATCAATCTTGCATGGCTTGATCCAAATGCTTCAGCCCACAATAGTTTTATTATAGGCAAAATTGCTTTTGGCAATTTGGGTAATGTATTGGCAGTTAAGGTTATTTTTATCTCTTTTTTTTTAACGGAATTTGACGTTTCAGAAATTAAAATGAAGGAGATTGGAGCTGCTAATATCATTCATCAGCCTTCGTTCCAGCTGTAGAATAGATTCTCTCATATTCTTTATAATAACAGGAATATAAATATTTCCATCGAGGCGTATCTATATTTCTCATACAGAAATGCAGAAAACTAAACAAGATACTCTTGAAAATTCTACTGGCTTCCCCTACATGACCAAACTACAAACAGACTGCATTTAATATTGATCTAGTTCACTAGCAAGGAGAAACAGCATACACAGTGGATTCACTGGGGAAGAAAAATCCATGTAAGGATATAAAAACAACCAATCCAGGAATCAAGCATCATATCCAGCTCTGAGGGCACAGTTTCCATTTGTGCCCTCTAAATTTGCTTCCCTGAACATGGTCTGAGTTGCTGTGCATTTCCCCCCTCCCAGCTTTGTCTTTCTTTTGGAAGCTGTTTGATTTAGGGTGTAATATCACACATACTCATCCATTTGTTTCTTTTAAGCTGTGAGATATTCACTATGACACAGCTGATGTCTAAACAGAGCCAGTGGATCCAGGTGGGAAGACAGAACACAGGCAGATTTATTGGACTAAATTAAATCTAAGGATTCTGCCAAGAATGGTGCCAATGATGAACCACTGTCTTGTGAGAGCCTATTCTCTACAAATAGGACCAGTGCTCAATTTCCGAAAGATTGAGAAAGAAAGAAAAACATCAGAAAGCGGCAAACTTTAGAGCTGCAAATCTTGACCTCTACACTTCCCTGCTAGACCAAAGGATATGTAAATGTGAGGCACATTCTCCAAAGAGTGCCTTGCTGGTCAATAATTGGATCTATATTAATTTGAACTATATCTCCTGAAAAAAAAAGATGGTTTTGAAGTTGCAATTACAACTCTTTGTTAACTCAGAGCACATGAGAGGATAAAACTGATTTTGTTACTGCATTATGAAATGTGTGACCCATCTTAGAGACATCTCTCAATGTACAACTTAAGACATTTATGGCTTAAAATCAGTTGCATTTTAATTTAGTTTTGTAAGTAATCTATCTAAGCAAGTGAAACACAAACAGCCCTAAGGACATGTAATTTCCCTTTTTCTTGAAAATAATGAAAGAAATGTATATTTTGAAAGCAGAAGTCAGCTAGTTCCCTTATATTTTTAATAAGAGTGCAGTTTCTCTTTCATACTATTCTCTGAGGACCATGACTATGAGAAAATGTGCTAAAGGTACTAAAGGTTGTATGAATCTACCCCAAGGCCCTGAACTAAAGCAAAGCCAATGAGCTTGAAAAATATGGTTGTTGCTTTGTCAGCTCACTGCTGAACGCTCTGAGACAAATTTTCAGAAACTATGGTGAACCTGACAATTGACTTTGCTATAGGTGAGGTGAGTGTGAACTTTCAACACATGGCAATTCTATGCTAATTTAAAGAAAACTTGAGTGCAAGATTATTTACTTTGTATGTTCAGCAGGTAAAGAAATGTGCACTTGCAAGGACTGTGCAGCTTTTCAATCATGCTGTAAGGTCATATTCTACCTTGAATCAGCCTAAATTTTTTGAAGTGCACTCAAGACTTAACAGTGTGAGTTGATATTCAGCAAATTCACTTCCACAAACTACTTGTGTGGCTTCAGTAAATCTTAATTTGTTTTCATATTAACTTGACATGGCTGCTATAATGAAAAATTCCACAAGTTTTAAGCTGAATACATTTGAGCATTTTGTTGTAAGTCAAGCTTAACACAAACACTTTCAACTCAACATCTTTGACTTCATTTCACCTAAGCTTCTGCTGTACATTAGGAAAGCACCTATTTCACAAGCCTTCTACCCTATTTGATAATGGATTTCTTTTTCAAGTATCACCCACCATAAGCTTGTGTATTACACGAAAAAGAAAATAGGAAATTTTAATCCTTTTAAAAGACTGAAATTCTCGTATGCAAAATTTTTGCATTACACTGAGCTTTCTAATTCTGAAGGCTTGTTTCAATGGAAAATTATTTTTCACACCTATTTAACAAAAATTTTGTAAATTTGGTAGAGAAAGGAATCACTAATTCATGGTTAGAATGGCTAGAGTTATTAGTGTTTACTTTTTTCCCTTCTATAAAAAGAAAAATATTGAAAATCATGAGAACTGATGTGAGAACTTGGGAAATTCTGTGTAAAATAGTACTAAAAATACTTTGAGCAATATTGAAATTCAATTTTTTAAATAGTAAATATTCATTTTTCAGATATTACTTTAATGGCAGCCATAATCTCTAATATTCATTAATTCTGTATAAATTCAGAGTTCTATCAATACTACTGATTTGTGAGATGTGGCTTAAACTATGGGAAAACAGCAATCCTAAGATAAATTCAAGTTAAGTTTCTCCTTTACCAGGAAAGGTTTGATTTTTACCTTAGCAGACTCATTATTCTGGTCTTGACTACCAAACCAAAAGTCCCAGTCCTTAAAAAACCTGGAGGCAGAAATGTCCATTTCCCTGTCATGGATTTCTAGGAGCAGCAAAAACATTCCTCTAAGTTTTCAAAGAAATGGATTGTGCTACATCTGACAATCTCCATTTCCTTGGACATCATCTCTACAGGTTACTGTTCAAATACAGTGCCCTCAGCTTCCAGGGGAATTTTGCTGTCTCCTCTGAGCCCAAGAGGGCTGATTTGGAAGGAAGATTTCACAATAAAATGGCTATAACTTTTATAATCTGGACCTGAACACTGTCATTCAGCTAATAAACAAACAAACAAAGAAGACTGAGAGACAAAGGTGCTCCAGGCAACAGATGGAGCTCATTTCCAAGTGTACCCTTAGGAGCCCTAAGAACCTGAGCTACTGCTTTCCACTTAAACCCAGTGAAGTAAAAATAACCTAACTTAAAACAATTTTTGTAGAAGTAGGTACACATGTAATTATTTCAATTTTTTTTAACTGAGAGAATTGGAATATTTGTTGTACATTGGCTAGATTATAAGTGACAACAGGGAAGAAAAGCAGAAACAGCTTTGACCACACATTAGCCTTTTTGACATTGATATTGACTGTGCCCATTTATATCAAAACCATGGCTGTCAAAACTTGTTACATTTTAAAATGTAAGTAGCACAACTTAAATATGCTTATGCATAATTTTCCTTTTTTTAGAAAAAAATTACCTTTATGCTTAGTTAACATAACAGAAAAAAACCATTTAAATATTTCATTTTAACCTTATATCTTTCACAGTGTTCTTAAGAATAAGCAGATTGGAAACTAACTGGCATAGAAAGGAAGAGAATTTGGACTGTGACTTTATTTTAAGAATAAGGTCCTCTTAATTTACAGGTGTCTTCATCCCAATATACAGTTGTTATAAAGTATTTACAGCTAAATCTCACACTCATATCCAGGTTTTTTTTTTTGTGTGTGTGTGGTTTTTTTGTTTTGTTTTGTTTTGTTTTTTAATTTAAACACTGAATTATAACATTTTGCCTAATTTAGAATAATGAGAGTAATATTTAAAGTTTTATTATTATTGATTATTTAACTGTTTTAAAGTATTTTTATAATCATCATGAATCAAAGAGCACAATTTCTTGACACTGCTTATTCTTGGATACTTCTAGGGAGACAGGAGTCAAGGAAGGAGGACTAAAATAGACATTTCAGATTGTTTTCAGAAATTACAAATGAATGAAAACAAAGGTTGATCCCTGTTTTATGATCAGCCTTCACTGACTTGGATGGGTATACTCTCTTTCATGCCTGAATAGAAAAGCATAGCTTTTAAAATATGGTACATGGAATTGTTTTTAACATTGAGAGAATCTCTCCAATGCTCTTGTGCCCTTTATCATGTCTTTAGGATTGTTCTCAGCATCAACGAGTGACAATTTTTTACTTAACAAACCAAGCAAGCTTCTTGACAGAAGTGCCTACTTGCACTTTCTTAAAGTGTGCTCTCTGTCTTGATTTATGCAATTTTAGGGAATCAAGAATCCATGTTGCTGACTTTCAGAGGTAGTACTGCTCTTATTCACAGCCAATTAGCTCGTCAGCTGAGTTCCTAAGTGTCTTGTATCATGCCAGTGATGCTGTCAGCTGTCTCATGTTAGCTGGAGATGCAAGAATATTTCTTCCCCCCAGAGCAAATGGTGTGGTTGTTTTCTCCTAAGAAACAGCAGATTTACTTTCAAGCTGCTGAAATGTTACACAGCAAAAAGTGCAGAGACAGTTCAAAGTATACCAGTAACCACAACAAAAATTCACCACGTAATTTTCACCAATATTCAACAATTATAGTGCTAAAAATTTTGGTAAAACTATAATTCTATAAGTGGCAATGAGCATGATTGTTATGACTGTTATTTTTCAGTTCTGATCCAATTTCCACAAGTCACATGTAAACAGTTCATGGCATGTAACTGAAAGATGGAATTGTTGACTTACCTATTTGAGTTTTCTCTTCCAGACAGATTTTACTACTAGTGAGAAAAGCCTTAATGTGCAGAGACAGAGAGGAACTTTTACCTAACGAAATTTTATTTCTACATACATGCATTTCACTCCCTGGAGGAAAATCTCACAGAATATAAAATGAATGAGAAATAATACCAAGGAATTTGTATAAGCTACATGAACCACAGCTCCCTTTTCTCTTTAATTGCTTTTTCTCATTCCATGTCTTGGTCTTCATCTTGTGTCTTGTTGCTTCAAGACTGCCTAGACAAATAACTGCTGAAGAATTCCTTGCACACTTCCCAAAGGGGACTGCATCTCAGAATGCCAACTTTATCTTGATGTCTCAGCTCAACAGAGCAATATCTCCTTTGAAGTGACTTGTCTGATGGATTGAGGCCTAGAAATCAGCTGGAAGGGAGCATAAGTTAACCTCTTGACATGTTATCCAAAAAAGTAATCTCCTTGGATGGAAATTTCAACAGCTTCCTGAACATAATTCATTAAAGTTATTGTCAAGAAGAGATAATAAGGAAATAGTTATGTGGTTCCAGTAATAAGCTACTGAGTGCTTAAAATGTTATGATAGATGTTTCATGCATTTTAATAGACATAAATGCAAAATGTGCTAGATACAGAGTAAGTGCTTTTAATATAAGTAACTGCTCATCAGTGACACGCACTAGGTAGATGTTTTTAGTGTTATCAGCTCTTCAGAAAAAGCACATTGACAAATTAATTACTGTTCTTATAACATTAATGAAGAATAATGTTGTAGCTGAGAGCTTGCTCGGCTCCTTCATCAAGACTGAACTTATGAAATGATGCCTTGCTGCAGAGAAGTGAAGCAAGGATAAAAGAGCCACCTTTCTGAAACAGCCATGGAGCTAAACTAATACATACTTACACAAAGGTTTTTTGCAGATGCAGTAAAGGAGGGGCTATCAAAATGCCACAGATGACTCAGAAAACAGGTTCTGTGAACTTGTATTTATGCAAATAGGTGGACAACTCAAATTCTGCGCTACCTATGGAAAGGACAAAAGCTCTATGCCCATGTGCTGTTCCCTACCGTCTATAATCAGATTTCACTGGTCTTAGTGCTGAAAGAGTAAGATAATTCCTTATGGGCAATTTAGTCTAGACTTCCAGCAGAATAAATATAGAAATATATCAAAATAATTTTGATTTATGCAAAATTTTTGTTTGGCACCCTTGTCATTTTTCCTCTCTTTCTTTGATTGAAGAAGAGGGAGCCAAACATTCGCCAAGCAACTTGGCTCTTCTTGTTACACAAAACTGAGAAATACGATCAGATCTCACTCTCACTGAAATTCGTGGCACTTTTTTTTGATCATTTAGAAATAGTATCTATTAATATGAGAGGGACAGAAAGAAACTTGGCAATTCCCCTCAACATATGCCAGACCTACTGCAATGCCCGCTGGCCGCACTAGTGAGAACCAGATCCCATTCCAGTTACACTCTCTTGGATTCTGCTTCCCCTTTCTCTTATTTCCTACCAAATGCATGCCCATTCTATTAAAAAAAATCACAAACACTTATTCTGTGAGCTCCTTCCAAGTGTATATTAGGACAGAATGACAGCTGTGGGCGTGTGTTGTGCTGATCAGTAAAGCAGTAGCTACTTGCAGAGAGATGGCAATTTGGTTGGTTTTCCTTGAAAAGTTCTTGAGATAAGCACAGCACCACTGAATTACTAAGGCTTTGCTTTTGGAAAAAAGTCCTATTCACTTACTTAATAGATTTAAATGCTTTCTGAACTAAACTATTAATGATTTTAGTATCTTATACAAAGTTTTTGGGAAGAAAAACCCAACCTAATTTTCTATTCCCTGAAAATATCTCCTCAAATTGTAGTATTACAATAGAAAATTTGGAGTGTTTCTCCACAGAATTTTCATTTATAGGCAGTTCTAAATGTTTTCTGCAAACATTAATAAATGTTCCTCTCAAGAGCATTATATCTTAGAAACAGAGTCCTAAGAAATAAAGGCAGAAAAAGCAAAGAAAGGTGTTTTTACATTAAGTCTGATAGTATTATTAATCTGTGTATGAATTTAGAAACATCATCTACTCACCAATGTTGAGTTACTGTTATTTTTTCTTAATACTGAATGTCCTAATACTGAATTGCCAACAATGAATGTCTTTTTAAAAGAGCTACAGACCAAAATTTCTGACCAGAAATCTCTTATTACTATGTAAAAAATATTATTCACAATGCTTAGTGAATATAAAAAAGTCATCTTAATTAATGGCTTACCGTAATTTGACTGGATTTGTCTGTTAATCAAGAGAGTTTCTTGAGAATTTGTTGAAATATTGGCTTGTGTCATCTGCTGCCATCTGTGTGTTAACATTCTAATTTTCATGAAATCTGATTACAAAGTTTAGAATGACTGTATACAACCCAGTTGATGATAGATTTATTTTTTTTTCAGTCTAATGTTTCTGTGAGTCTGTGATTACTTTCACTAGCAATTTCCCATTGCTGTGAATACAGGGTACAAACTAGTGATGAAATAATTAGGGAAAGAAGTTGCAAATTAAGCTGGGAAATGGCACATAAGACCAGCTAGTTCAGCACTGTGCTTTCAAGAGCAGCACAGAAAAGCAGAACTGCTCTGTAGTAATTACTACTCTAACACAGTCACAGCTTCCAGTGATGGACACGTTTGGGACTTCTGGAGCTGCAGAAACAGCCTTATCTCATAAAGTCCTTGATGTACTTGCATTTCATTTTAAAAAATCAATTTGTTAACCTCCTGCTGCGTCTTATGGCTGTATAATCATATATTTATAAAAATACATTCATATTCTCTCAGGTATATTTTTTCCTAGCATGCCTAGCTGTCCCATGTAGGAAAGCTAATCCATACTTGTAATCCTCCCCTTTGCAGTGACCTGTATTCCCTATTTAAGTTAATCATGAGGAATGGGAACTGAACACACATGGAGCATTTAGGAAGCAGATAAACCATGACTGCATAATGGCATAATGCTGCTTTCTCTTCTGGTTTTACCACCTCTCCCCACAGCTACTCCCATCCACTGGGATTTCTGGTCACTTCTGAGCACTGAACTGTTTTACATGAGCTATTTACAACGGCTGCACAATTTCTTCAGCTCAGTGCCACCACATTCCATTGCTCCGCTCACATAATTAAGGTTATTTTTTCCTAGCATGAATTACTTTGTGCATATTGCTATTTCATTCCACCTACTACTTTACTGTGCAGTCATTCAGCATTTTGGAGCCCCTCAGAAAATCCTAAACCACAGCATTTCATTTGGTTTTCCTAAATAATCCCATTGAATTTGCAAATAATATAATCTCAGTGTTCATCTTTGTCTCTCAATCATTTATGAATATGTTACCAGAGATTCCTATGGGAGCAGTTGAGAGCAGAGCTTTACTGGGAAGTGACTGCCATGGCAGTCCAGTTCAATAATAAGAATGACATTACATTAGCCTTTATATATTCTTCTCCAGAAGAAAATATTACTCAATTCCTTTGCTATTTCTGGTTAGAATAGGATTCCTTATTATCCCTGCAAGATTTGACTGTAACACCTACTTTCTGACACGGAAAAAAATTGTGAGGATAATTTAAATCACCAGTCCTGAAATGTGATTAAGTCATCTTGCTTCTCAAAAGCTAAAGGGAGAAAACATAAAAGTAAAATAAGAGATATTTAGGGCCTGCTATACATGAAAAACTTACTTTCAAGTGCTTCTTCCCATTAAAATATTTAAAAGGCCCACTCTACTTCTTCTGAAAAGTCCTTTTATGAAAGATTTGCTAGGACCAGTATGAGCTAGACGTGCATAGCTCCCTTGCATATAAATCAGGTTTTATTAATTCAAGACCGTCTATTCTTACAGATCCAGCACATCCTGGAGGCTGCTTTGTCCCTGTTGGTAAAATGAGAGGCTACATGCTTGCAGCAATCTCTGCTTTCCTACCCTCCAAGGGTCCTCTTGTCATATTTAGTATTTTAGAGGATCTCCCACTCCCTGCTCCCCTTTAAGAGCTCAGGCTGAAGGACCAGAGGGAACAACTTCAGTCCACTTCAGGCTGTTCCCTTAGGCTCTGCTTGTGGACTTTGGGAGCATTCCAGTGCTCAGAGCCAATTGATTTAAAACAACCACACTGTGGCCCTGACTCAGATAGCCCCATACATCCCCAAAACTGACAACTATCTATACCTAGCACGGCAAAAATTAAAGTATACACTGAAATATCACAAATCGAAAGTCTATTAGTTGTCAGCAACCTTAAAGAAGCTTCTGAAAGCATTTAAGTGGTAGTGCTAAAAACATCTTTACCTGATTGTTAAACTGATGATTTTTCATCACCAATTAGGGCAACTAATTTTCAAACTTACACAAATAGCCTTGTGTTTAAGATTTTGCTGTCACCTTTTTTACTGTGGCTACTGCAGAGCACACCACTGTGCCTTGAGAAAGTCACAAATATAATACTATTGTGTGTTTGACTACTGAGGCCCCTGTTGTCAGCTATATCTTTAAAGTACCATGAGTAGAATGTGTGAATTAAAAAGAGGAAAATAAGATGGATGAAAAGTGAAAAGACAAGAAAGAAGCAGACACACACACACACACAAAAGAAAACATCTGTTTTCTAGTAAGAGAACTTGACATAATATTTTACTGACAGTCTGCCAGGAGACTAATGGCAATTTCCTCCTCTGTTAGCTAAGGAAGAGCAAACATAGATGAGGTTTTATAAGGAACAAGTAGAATGCAGGCACAGAAATAAACTTTATTGCTGTCCTTCATGTAGGCTGAAAACACTGATAGAGCAAAGCCCTTGGTCCCCAGCAGCCAACCCTGAAAGCTTTGTCAGGGAGAAAGTAAATTCGTAGACCCTTAAATGGCCAGCCAGCATATCTAAAGTCTTTATTTTCAGTTCAATGAAGGTTTGATCTTTTGTTTGCTGCTGATATGATTGTCTTCCATGCCCCAGCTAAGTAGGTGCAGGCAGGGGCCTTAACACTGGCTTTGACAAATTATATGTGCAAGACTCTTCTCAAGATTTCTTCATAACAAGCTAGTCCATTCAAACTTTCTTATGTTCTTTATTGGTTCAAGTTTTCTTAACAACTAGAACTGGATAAGGAAGGGGTAAAAATGGAAACTTTTTAGATAACTTGAGCATTTCCCTGCAAAATTCCTGTTTTTACCAAAACATACATTTTAGATAGGAAATCAGTATAGCACAAGGTTGATTTTCTCATTCATTCCCTAAGTGAGAGAACTCACTCTTGGAAGTCTAAAGTGCCTTCACTGTTACCTTCTCAGAGTCCTCTCACAAGCCAAACTACATCCATGTGAAATTTCCCAAAAAGGCTCAACAAAAAATGAATTTCAGACCTTTATTATCTTATGTGAATGACCTGAAAGTATAGCATCCCTTAGCTGGCATCTCCTAATATGCATCCTCTTTATGATACTCAATGGCTTTTCATGCTTGAAACTCCGTAAAACTGGGCATCAGATACTTCCTTCAACATCCAGCCTGTTTTATGAGCCTAATTCAGAAGAGAATAGTTGTGATGTACTTAACTGAACGCACACATGTTTACCCAGAAACCTTTCCAACATTTCCCTTCAGTTGTCTGAAATATCACTTCCTTAATTGATACAGATTAAGCATTTCACATCTCAAGAAGTGATGTTTCTGCCTTTCTATACATAACACATACTTTTCCAGGATCTTGTTGCTTAGATGTAGGCCAGATGAATTCATTTTGGGATAGCATAAATCTGTGTTGCTGAAAAAAGAAATGCACTATCTCTAGTAGAGGTAATTTTTCTACCATTCCTGCCTTCCCCTCATCCTGTTTTATTCTACAACAGGTGTTAGAAAACTGCAACAACTCAAAATTAACAATTTTGTTAGTGAGTCACTTTAGTCAAATTCATCACATAGACACTTGAACCTTTTGTGCTGACAGCAAAGAAATAGACAATGTAAGAGCAGGACCAGCAGACAGGAGGAGAGTTAGAAGAACACAGTTTTTAAAGTAAATGACAGGTTTTTTTAGAGATAGATGACATTCTGCAACAAAGAATGCTATGCAGACTTTAGAAAAATGATCAGCAGTGGCCCTGCTGGTTCCCTTTACATTCCCACCAAAGTCACTCCTAACCATTCAAGAAACAGCTACTACTTCTCTCCAGAGCAGGTGGTCAAGCCGACTGCAGGAAGAGGTGAATGGCTTAGCCATCACTCCCCCAGTAACCCAATTAATGTGTTGGGCTCACAGGGTGTAATCTGCCCAGCACCACTTCTTTCCACTCTATATTTAACAGAGAAAGAGAAATTAGAGGCACCTCTCATAACAGGCTTCTGGCTGAACAGAATAACTTATGTGCTATCCCTTAATGATTTCAGGCCTCCTGATTATATCTATACAGGCAGATTCTTTTAATTTCAAACCTGAACTTTTTTTCCCAAGCTGAGCTGTTTTCAACCTTTGTTCCAAACAAAAGGCCTGGAACAAGACAGAGGATGGTCTTAGTGCAGCTTCAGGTCTGAGTACTGAGGACTCCAGTGAGAGTCTCTGAGTAAAGCAGAAGTTTCCCCCTTTTTTTTGCATGCTGTCTATTAGCAACTAGCAGATTGTAATCAGAATTTGAATGAAAAGGGTCAGGTACATTTTCACTTTTGCTGCATTGCAGGAGACCCTGTTTTCCAGAAAATTATGTGTAAAAGGGTCTTTAAACTGATATTGCTGAATGAGAAGGAATCCAATGACTTCCTGTTCTAAATCTGCAAAGTATAGCCAAAGTTTTAAAAGAATTATTTATAATTGTTTCAAACTTTATGCTGCAAACAGAGGGAAGTTCCTGACTGAACTTGCAGTGAAAGTACCCTGCTGATCTGCTGCACGTCCTCCATGGTAAAGATCTTTTACATAGTTTTGCCAGGCTGTCAGCCACACTTAATGAGGGAAAGATGAAAACTCATGCAATTCATAAGCACTGTGTAAGAAAACAGGCCAAGTACAAAATCTTACATTTTGGGTGGAGCTAAAAAATTGAATCGTTTTAATGATTTTCTACTGCCAACAACAGCAAAGAAGGGAGCAAATAATATATTCTAATAATCCTTTCCACCAGATAGTGAGAAGTTAATATATGGAAATGTATTAATGATTTGCTTACCACAGTAGATTTAGGGATATCCATAAGAGCACAGCTGAAGATTCTGGATTTTGCAATAAAATGCAGTTTTACAAGCAGTAGCTTTCAAAAGGACGTATAGTCTTCCTGTAAGATTTTCTGCTGCTTAAAACTCATGTGTACATTGAAAATACAATGCAATTGAACACCATTGCTGGTTCTTTAACATATACAATTCTCCTCTTAATTACCAATAATCTGACAGAGCTCCTTGTGATGCCCTGGATTTGTAGGATACTTTGACAAGAAAGAAATGCTTCAGTAACAGTTGTTTCCCAACAGAATAACTTAATCATCCGTAATGTGCACATCTTCAAAATAGGAAAGTTTCAAAAGGATAAGCACCCAAAACAAGGAAAAAATATTAAGGGCTACAGAGAAGAACAGAGAATTGAAATGGCATGGAAAAATAAACTGAGAGGAATAGTAGATTATGTGGAGAATGGGTGAATAACTAGATAGACACAAGAACAAGGGGTGCATGTAAATAGAACCAGTGAAGGGGCATTTCACTGGAAGAACAGACAGAAAACCCTCCAAGCCTAGGAAACTCTTCCTAATTTGTAAAGGTGACACCCAGCTCACAAACCTGGTTCACACATTCCCTGGGGAATTGTGTACACATTTACTACCACGGTACTCTCTGCTCCCTGACATCCTGCAATTCATAATAATTTCTTCTGACAGTCCTACATTTGAGTACAAACTGAATTCAGAGCTATTGCTCTGTGAGTTATTGCCTACAGAAGCAAATCTGTGTACTAGGAAACTAACCTAAATCTCTCCTGAACTGTCTGCCACAAGCTGAGCAATCTGTCACAGTGCCATTCAAAAACGTGTCCTGTATTTTTCATATTGAACAAAAGTATCAGATTGGGAAATGAGAGCTAGCTATTTACCAATTAACATTTTTAGTGCTATAATGTATCAATTAATAAAAAACCCTACAGTTCTATTCTGCTGAATCATATAAAAATATAGAAAATTTATTTTCAAAAATGATAACAATACAATAATAATAATAAAAACCCTCACAGCCCAAAGAAGTAATGTGGAAGACTGCAGATGTCTATGACAAAAACACATTGAATATTAAAACCAGCAGCCTTTACAGCTACCTGGATTTTTTCAGATGCTAATACTTTGGAATCATTAAACCTGGAAAAAAGGAATATAATTTAAGTCAAGATAGTAGCCTTTAAGCAATGAAAAATATGAAAATATAGCACACCTGTTTCTATTCACAGGTCATTCAGAAGCTGTTACTGAACTGCAATGGAAATTTTATTGGGATGAAGTTCTGTCTCGAAGAAATATTAGGGGAAAATCTAATTCAGTTCAACAGGATTCACAGCTACTTATAATTTATGCTTTAGAGTTTTGAATTAAAGGGTAACAATTACTACCTTCTTCAAAAGGGAGAAATGTTTTGGGGTTTTTTAATTTTATTTTTTAATAAATTATTCTTAGGCAATTTTTAAGGATTAGTTTATCAATTCTGTATGTACTGTAGAAGAGCTCTACAGCTACCAACTTATTTTCTACAGAATGATTAATGCCAAAAAATGCTGTTATATTCATATTATTTAAAACTGCAGAGTTCATGGCAGTCTTATTTTAAATGAGCTCTTCATCCTATGAACACTAATACAGAAACCACAGCAGCTATTTCTGTTCATAAATAAGTTTTTCCCTTTCTCCTGCTGTCAGCCCCAACACTGATCTACATGTACCTGCAATTTCAAAGGACCATTTAATTCACTGCCTGACAGACAATTTAGTTCTGTAAACTTGTTGCTTTGAAGAACACAATGAAGTTTTTTAGGAATGTACAAACCCAACCTGTCAGCGACGGTATTTTCTGACTCACATGAGACAGAATTTCTGGTGGGGTATGGTTTTATGGGCATACTTTTCTTCTAACCTAGCACAAAATATTTAGCATGCCATATGTTGTTAATGAAACACAAGTTCAGTAGTGACCTGATAGCTGATTAACATATTAAAATTTTTAAAAGTTCTGTCCTTTGGACAAAGAAGACCCCAAAATGCCACCTCTTCTGCAAGACAGGACATCAGCTAAAGATGAAAGCATGACCATGTGAAGAAAAAGTTGCTACCAAACTCTTAGCTCTGTCAGCCAGCACTTATTCATTTGATCTGCAGTGAGCAGAAGAGAGGCTTCAGGAGAAAATAAGAGAAGGAAGAGGTGCAGTATTTTATTCCCAGGGTTTGTAATTCACAGCAGGAGAAGGTGCTTACATTCACATTTTCCATCTTCTCTAAAGCTTGCTTATGTGGAGCTTAAGTTTTTGGGGTTTTTTTTAAAGCTCTCTCCGAATTCAGACCAGATACCTTCATCCTGACTTAACTCTGTTACTAGACTAGTTATAACAAGTAACTGTCAGTCCCAACACTGAGGTTATATTAACATAACTAATTTCTAAGTAACAGAATTACAAAATGGAAAAAAAAAATCAAACATGAAAACCAGATTTACTACTATTAACAAAAAATCAGGATTGATACGCATCCTGCTCTCAGCAGAAACAAAGAGAGGCACTCAACTGTCACAGTTTTTAGCAAATTAATACCACAGTTCTGGATGCTGTTGCTTTGAAACAAATTGTGTCCCACTAAACCCCATTATATTGTCTAACAAGCATTTTTAAGGACTGCTTAGAGCAATAATTCTCTGCAATCTAAATATCAAAATACAGAAATTGCTCATGAGACATCTGGTTGCTGAAAAACTCCGGTGCAGATAAGATAGCATTGTAGTACTTACCATACTGAAAGCTCACAAACCCCTGCTCAGTGCACACAAGCACCACAGGGAGGTGGAACTAATAACCCAAGTTCATTTCTAACAACAAAACCACTATAAACAAAATGTAAAGAAAAACAACTTATGAGTATTTTATACCAAGTATATTTGGTAGAGAGGTTATGTTGCTTCTGAATGAGACCAAGAATTCTTACTTGCTAATCCAAGCCACTGGATACATTTCTCCTCTTTGCAATCTTTTAACTGGAGGCTTATTTGTGTTTTCAGCTTCTCTTTTGATCCAAAACTTGCTTAAAAATGAAACCTAGAAACCATTTAAATTTATCTTTGACACATCATTTAATCCAAGAGAGATTAAAAAATGAAAGCACCTGTTTTATTATGGCTTTATTCCTGGGAGGGTTTCTTTATGTTAGCAACTCTGTTTTCAGAGGGATTTTCTGATTTTATTAAGGAAGTTAAGAAAAAAGCAATATTGCTTTTCCTAGCAAAACAAGGAATTGATCATCAGCAGGCAATGTCATTACAGTTCTGCTCAAAAAGCTGCTTGTCTTACACTTGGAAATTTTTTTCTAATTGAGATTTCATTAGTAGAAAAGAATAGTGTCCTGTGGAAGAACAAGAAAATGCTTCTGAGATTTTCATGATTTTATATATCTTAGAAAGTGGAAACAGGAAATATTTGTGTTTATAAGTGAGATTTTTTTTTTTTTACTTTTTTATTATTTTCTTTTTAATATGAGGAAGATATATTTATGCCTTGGTAATTACAAGAATTTCCTTTATTGTATTGAAGTCTCTCTGAATTTATGAACATTTTAAATTAAATACTTGCCCCAAGAATTTTTTCTGGTTTTTAATACAAACACTGTATTTTTGTCTAGTAAAATTATTAACTTAAATGAAACATTAAGAATAACTTCAGATCCTAGTTTTTCTTTATGTGTTATAAAACTACTAAGGAATGCTATGTTAATATCTTTTAACTCTTACCAACTACAAATTAAACCTTTGCAGTTTGTTGTTTACCTTTTTTTCTATTTGCACAAAGCCAGTCCTCTGGCCTGAAAAACCTGTTAGGAAGGGAAACAAAAAAGCAACCCAAAACTCAAATCTACCATACTTACTATCAATAATTTTGTTGACACCATTCAGGAATTCCATAGACTCAAAATAAAATCACAGTCCTTTTTCTCCTTTCAGAATATAGCCTCTTAATCCAAATAATATCAGAGAAGTTAAAATTTAGTCCATTCATCTGGCAAATGTTTCCCTCTGTTTCATAAACATGCATATCACAGAGAAAAATGGTTCAATTCAAGGATTTTTAACATAATTAGAGTGTAAAAAATCATCATAGAAATATGGTCATTCTCAGACTTAATAATGTCCTTATTGCAATGTATCACATTTCCATAAATCAAAGATTTAGCAAAACCCAATTGTGCTATAACCAGCCAGTAAATACAGTTAATTGTCTAGGGGGATTGTGAAATATAATTTTTTTGTAGTAAAAACTCTTATCTTCCAACAATTTAAGCACAAGCTAAAGGTAAAATATCAGGAAAATTAGAAGGAGGACATGGGGGAAAAACGTGTTACAGCTTATCAGAAATGTTGGCTCAAAAATTCTATGGCTACTGTAAATAAAATAGCCTATCTAGAATAATATAATACTACAGGCACCATTTCCTCTAGGCTTGTTTACAACCTGTAGAATGCTTCCTTTTTAATATTCTAGTTAATGTTATGTCCTATGGGAAGGACAAAAAGCCAGTGCTAAAGTATATGATGACTTTTTACACAATGATAATTAATCATCACATTTCATTAATAAATTATCAAGTGCTTGCAAGCTGTCCACAATCTTTGTCATTCTAGTTTGCATATTTTATAATGGTGGAATAACATTTTAAAAAGTTTGAATAGGCACTTACTGGAATTACAGTTAATCCTGATACAGTCTAGATGGGGAAGAATAGATGAAAAATGAAAATTTATCCTTCAAGGTAATAGCTGCAGACATCCAATAAAATCACAGTCCACCCTTCCGGGGACAGACACATGCAAATATGGCCACTCCATATCATCAGTCTTTACACTGTGTTATAACCCAGATATACTGCGATAAGTCTTTACCAATAGAAACGACAAATAGGGTAAAAATGGCCAATTTCAAACAAAGCTACATGGTGACAAATCTAAGTGAAAAGTCAGGATTAAAAGTCAAAGATGCTTAACTGAGGCAGGCTGCAGCTTTCTCCCCATCTGTGAAAGAACAGGTAATTTCTCTCAGTGCAATTAGAAAGTGCTCCGTCACAATGGGTCATAGAGCAGGCCAGGCCACAATCAGACACCTTGGACAACTTGTGGATAGTATAACCTCAAAGGCTCATCTTCAAAAGCTAAGGATTGACATACAGAGCTCATCACCCAGGCCCAGAAATAAGGGCTTGTGGGTTTATATATCCTTAATGTCTAGGTTTTAGAAATGAACTGTGACTACTTTAAAGTTATAATAATACGAAGAAAAAAAAAATCATGTGTTTATAAATGCTCATTAGAGAATGAAGGGAATCCTTTCTATTTTAAGATTATTTTCTTGCCTGACTAAAAAAATAAATAAAAAAGAGAAAGAAAAACAATGGGGAGTTTGGAGAAGAGAACCATATTGCTAGGGCATGGATTTATTTACTTTTTATTGACTTTCATGACCTGTGGGAGTAGGCAGAGGGGTGGTGTTTTCTGTGTAAACTGAATAACCTGATCTGCGTATGATCCTCTGCCAGGCTACCTGCATTCATTTATTATTAAAAAAAAAAACCCAAAAACCAAATCTCAAACCCTACACCACGCTACTTGCTGTGTACGGCTACTCCTGGTTTACACCTTTGAGGAACATATATACCATCAAACCTAGATTTTGTTTCCATATAGCTGAGTTTGTCATGTGTCGTCAACCGCATCAGAAAAGTGGTTGCAAACAGCCGAGGAGCAGCGCCTGCACACCCCCTTTACAGAAAGTGCTTGGAGCCTCCTGCCACAGCCTCCACGCAGGAGGGGACAGCCAGGGAAGGGTCACCCGCGACACCCTTGGCTCCTCCTTCTCCCTCCTCACCGCTAAACGCCAGGGCAGCATTTCAGTGAGCAACACTTTTGATGAAGTGGAGGGTCAGGTGGTTATTTTTGTACCCCGCACTCCCCACCGGTGCTTTCCAAATCTGTGACTAAAGTAAAAAAATACTTAATTCCCTTTCAAAATAGCATCCCCTTGCATGGGAAGAGCTGCACGGAACATGCATTTTCCTGAGCATATTCCTGTTCTCTTTCAGGTCCTGACTTGGACTTATTCATAAGCATGGCAGAAGCGCTTTGATTTCTTTCTTTCTTTTTTTTTTTTCCAAACTAGATAAAACCATAACCTGACATTTTGTCCATCATATTTTAAAGAAGGAAACCACTTTTTAATTTTTTTCTGTAAAAGGGCTTGTGCCTCCTGTGTTCACAAGGCTGTTTGCTGAGGGCCGCAGTCTTTGGGCATTGAAGGGTTGTGTTATCGTTCGATACTACAAAAATACCACTACAGAATTGTTTAAAAAAGAGGAGATGGATTTAATATAGATTTGACACGTAAAAAAAGGAGACCAAGAAATCCATCAGTGGGAGTATCTAACTGCAACATTTTCAGTGTTAAAATCAGAAAGTCTATGATATATTTGCATGTCATAGATTAATTGGTGGAGGTAAAACTGAGCTGACCTACATATATGTTGTTTCTGCTTACACATTGAAATTGTGGAATTGCTATTCTGAAGAAATTGTGGAGGGAGACCAATCTTCCACAATCAAGAAAAACAATTTAGCCAAAAAATACCACTGATGAACTTGTCTTCTTTTTTTAGAATACACAACAGTACAAAAATATTGTGATGGGTAATGTTAAGACTAAATAAAGAATACAAAAATGCAAAAGAAAACAAAATAAATTGTAATAATGGCCGTGTACTTGTGTATGTACATATGCAAATGCCGCACTGACATGTGTTTATATATCATTTCAATTTACTTGTAATGTTAAAACAGGCTGTTTCATAAATGTTTGCAAGCAAAAAGAAAAATGTAAACAAAATGTTAATTTCTTGGAGGAAGAGGTTGTTACCTAGGTTGACCGTTAGCTTAACTCGTCCTGCATCCAGCTCTAACCGAAGGGTATCTGCAGATTCCCTGGAAGTTGTTGCCATTAAAATGCCATAAGCTCGCTGAGACCTGAACCTTAAAGAAACATCTTCGGCCTCTGTGTGCATCACAACAGGAAGCTGTATTTTCATAAACATACTTCCATCGTAACTTAAAATTGTTGCCTCTGGAAACAGAAAGGAGAAAATCAGTTGTTAAAGAATTATACTCCTTTTAATGAAACTCCTTAAAGGTAAGATGGTAAATGTATATTCAGTCAGCATGACAATTACATATTAGTTTTCATTATTATTATTACTGGGAGACACAAGGAAAAGTCGGGTTTGGTGTTTTTGTTAGGGTTTGTTTTGATTTGTTTTGTTTTTTAAGTGGCACCAATGCTTTTTAAAGAAACTAAATTGCTCTTTAATGACACTGCCAGTCATGTGTGCATCTTCAATGAGGTCGATAAAATCACCTGTAAGGCAATGCTTGAAAGACCAGGCCTGTACTATTCAAAGTCAAATCAGTAAAAGATATTCAGGTAAACCTTACACCCTAACAAAAGCCTATGCCTGATTGTCACTCCCCTAGATAACCACCTTAGGATGCTTCATGTATAAACCTATTAGTATTACCACAACCATGGGTTACAATTGTCATACAGTGAGCAAAAATCCTCCTGAAATGCGTGACTGATCCCAGCACAGTTTGGATTGGGCACAGGTTGTTCCATGACTACAAAAACCATGGTATGGACTCAAAAATGCTTTTATGAACACTATGACAGCTTCAGCAAGAGGATTGAGACTGGAATTGGCATATTGAGGGTACATCTTAAAACCCCCAAGACAAGCAAAGAACTGTGACTTTCCGACATTCTGGGAAACCCTCCAGGCGCAGAGCAGTCACAGTCTGTTAGACCCCAGAGCAACCAGTCACAAGCCTTCTTTTCCCAGCTTCCAGGCTGGTAACAAGAAAGGTAGGAAAGAGACTGCATTTGTGCTCACAGGGAGGCACTGCAATTCCTAGAAAGCAAAGGAAACGTATTTCTGAAAAGAATTAGTAAGTCCTTTTCGGCAAGACAATTAAACATTGTGGGCAGAGAACACCTATGGGAAGCTGCTCTATGCTTCAATTTGCTTCAGTGTAATGGAGACACTTATCTAAAAGTTTATTGTGGTGTCAACATGCAATAGTATTTTCAAGGGCCAATACTACTGATACTATGTTTAGCAATTATCACTACATTTGCCAAAATTGTTCCCATAGCCGATCTTGTATGCTGATAAAGACAGAAAAGCTCTTCAAGACTTTCAGCCTTACACAATCCATGGAAGGACAAAATATTCTACTAATTCAGTGAGAGGAAAAGTGAGAGATGATATTTTCACAAATACAATCAGAAAATAGCTTGGGTTAGGAGGAACCTTAAAGATTACCCAGTTCCAACCCCCCTGCCACAGGCAGGGATGCCTCCCACTAGACCAGGTTGCTCCAAGCCCTGTCCAACCTGGCCTTGAACTCTTCCAGGAATGGGGCATCCACAGCTTCCCTGGGAAACCTTCTGCTGTGTAAAGAATTTTAAATTCCCCCAATGCAAATTTGGGGAAAACAGTCTGATGTTGTAAAAAAAAAAAGTGATTACTGAGACTGCTGTGAAAGTCCTTAGATGTAACAGGTTATAAGAATGCATTTATAAGTTTGATGATTTCTGACTATGCAGATAATCATGTTTTCAGCATATTTTAAATCTAAAATTCTTCAGTGAAGTAGATTAAATACTTAACTTGCAACAATCTGAAAAGTGATTTTAAGTCAAAAAAGTTTTCAGTAGAAAGTGATTTACTTTTTGATAGTTTGGGGTTTTTATTTGTTAGTTTGGGGGTTGGGGGTTTGTGGGTTTCCTTGTTTATTAGTTTTTTAGGGGAAGTCATGAACAGGGGCTTACAATTCTGTCCTATATCTAGCTGTCTACTCTGTGCATAAAGACCTCCCAAGATCTTTATCAGGGTAAACATGATTTAGGTAAAGAACTCCAGGGAAAAAACCTAAAGTTACATGCTAATATAACAGAAAATAAAAGGTATTTTGTATTGTAAAAATCCACCATATTAATATTACTCAGAGTTTTCATATACAGAGCAAACCCAACATTCATCAATGCTGGAGTTCTGTTGCTAACAAATTATCTTAGGATAATGTCGAAGAGAGCTGTCAGAATCAGCACTGGTACTGTTTGCCAACTTTCCTGTAATTATTCAAGTTTTTTCTTTTGAAAACTGCAGGAAAAGGAGAGAAGGAACTTAATTGGAGACTCAATTTAATTGGAGATGGCCTGTGAGTAACACCATGGCGAGCAGACCTGGTGTGATTAGATACTTAATCCTCCTAAACCATACTGTGCCAGTATTTTGGGAACAGATGTTCCAAGAACAGACCAAAGATACTGAACAGAAGATCAAATGACTTAAAAGCTGTGGGCAATGAGGAAGCCCCCTCATGTCAACTAGCTCCTTTTAATATGTCAATATGTCCTTTCCAAGGCACAGGCTTTCTAAACACAAAAAGAATCAAGAGGAAAGAAAAAGGAAAAAAAACCAACAACCCCCTCTCAAATCACCAACAAACGAACAACCCCAAACAAAATCAAAACCAGAAACAAAACAAATAAAAAACCCAAAAGGAAGTGAAAAACAACAAAAAAACCCAAAAAGAAACAAAAAACCAACCCCCGAAACAACAAAGCAGAACCAAGCCGAAAACTGGTGGGAATGGCTTGCTAATTTACAAGGCCTGGTCAGTAAGAAGTCAATCTGAAAGGAACAATTCAGCTAAAAATATGTATTGATTTTTGTCCTTTTTTTTTTTTTTTTTTCTCCTTTGGACCAACTAATTCCAAGGAGGTGTCTCATCTTTACATGAAATCTACACTGCTAAATGTTCTCAGTTAAGTGTTGGCAGAATGTCTTTTTTCCCTTGTTCAGCTTTCTCTTAATTATTACACCAAATGGTAATAGACTATAAATTCAGCTCAGGATGTGATATTCATTTAAAGAAAGAAGGAAAAGGGTAGTAATTTTATTACCACTTCACTGTTGGAATCATAGTTCTGTAAAGAAAAACAGCAGAAAATCCTTACAAAATAATCACTGACAATATTTTTTGTGTCACCAGATAAGTGCATGCAGTAGAGTTTTTAAGAAGAAATAAATGGTATTATATAATACAGAGATTTATATAAACATGTTTTATACATTCATTCTTTGGCAGTTTTATAAACCTGATAATTAAAATTTTTCCTGCTCCTGTGGTAAAAAAGAGTGAACCAAAACATACAAATGAACCAAACTCCAAAACAACACCACTGAAGGCTTTAGTTCCCCTCTCAATTTTTTCTTCAACTCGTTTCTTATTAAAATCTTCACAGGTAGATAGTCTTCTTTCCTTCACATATATATACATATATATATATATCCACACACATACACACACCAATCATGTCTGTGTCTAAACCCAAGGATGCACAGACCAGTACTGACATGAGAGGAAACTCAGGACCTTAATTTCCACTCGAGCTGGAATTACCTAAATTGCTCAAGAGACTGAGGCACCAACTGTTCTGGAAACTTTCCTACATCTGCTCCTACCCTCAGAAATGCTGCACTGGATATTTTTGGAGTAAAGCAGAATTTTCTGAATAGATGCTATTCTTCAATTCGTGGCTTATTTAAATTAAAGTGAAAAAAGTATGGACTAGGCATTTGAATTTCAGTATTCTTTCCCATAAATTTTGGAGTCATGTTGGAGTTGTTTTTAAAACAAGATTCTTGGTGATTACAAAGGCCTATTGCACATATTTTAACAAATAAAACAAGATCTTGTTTCCTCTGGACCGCTTGTGGAGCCTGCGAAGTCCCAAAGACAGAATTAATAATTTTTTCCCTGCTTTTTCAGTTTCAATGTATCTGCAATGATATGAGGACTGTATTGCATCCCACAGAGACATTTTTAAAGCATGAACTCACGCCCTGTGTCTGCTGTCACTAAAATCCCACACAAACTTTGCCCAGAAATGACAGACTATACAGTCCAGAGTCGTGCCAGGATACATATGAACAATCTGGACCATCAATAATCAAATATTCAGGCTTGCCCTCTGATCCTGTTTTATTTACAAGTAGAGCAACAATGTAAATGCTCCCTGATATGTATGATTTTAGTCCTAGAAATTGTGTGAGTATTCAAATATTTTGGCTGCTACTGAGTCAATTTGAACTTTTTGTTCTCCTCCCAGGCATTTTGTGTTTTCTCCGTGGCATCTTCTACAGTCCACCTGGACTCAAATCTGCAGACTTGGAGATTTATAGGGAACATTTCCATCAATCTGATAGAAATAATTCTCTGTATGTGATTATTTACTAGATAATATGTGAATAAAAATCGAAATTATGCCTCTCAATTCCTGGTATTATTTCAGAACTGAGGTCCTAAGCCACACATTATTACAATTTTAACACACAGGACCAATCAGTTAATTTAAGACAGCGATGGAGTTAGTATATGACTTTGAACACCTCATTCTTCATGCCATCTATCCTCATACCACCTCTATTATTCTTAATTTAAAATGTTAAAGCATCCAGATATAACATAAGGAATGAAAGTTTTATTTCTTTAATGTATATATGTGTATGTAGGGGTCTGTGCATGCACAATATGGACATCTACACACACTCTACTTTAAACATATTTTCTCCTCAGAAATGTCACCTTCATAAATCTTTGCATGCTTACTTTTGTTTATCCATGCTTGATGATTTTACTATTTTTCCTGGCCATCCAGTCAAAAGAATACACCTGCAAAAGGCTTTGCCAGGAGGCAGTCACTCATTGTGATCCACAAAGTACGAGAGGACGCCAAATTATATTGCAGTGACATCTGTCCATCCATCTGCTAAAGTTTCCATAATCTACTAAAGCCAAGCTACAAATTATGCTGATGTTTAACCTTACTGAAAATCAAGAATAAAAATCAAGTATAACTTGCAATGGATGCAGATATGAATATATAAGTATATATATAATTTTGAGCATACAGAAATTAAAATAGACCACAGTGGTGTTCCAGGGGTTTTGTGTACTGAAATTATTTCAGGTTCTCTATTGTACACTAAACATCCATGTATGAATGTTAGCACTCCTATTTCAGTGGAAATAATATGAAAAATAAAAAAAAAAAATAAATGGCAATAAAAAGTAGGTCCACACTTTTGTTTACTGAAGACACCTTAATTGCTTAACGTTAAATATTCTAGTTGTTTAATCTCCAGTATTTTATTCTAAAGCTTCCCTTTCTTTGTGAAACTGTATTGTTTGCTGAAATGAGCATGTTCCCCTAAAAGGAACATGAATTAGTTTGAACAATTATAATTGTGCTGCTTATATCACCAAATACAAAAGTTTATCAGTTCCTACACATGGGAAGTAGTTATAATAACTTTGTGTGGCAGGATGCCAACACGACGCTTTCTGAATCCCAAAAGCTATAATCTTATTAATGCATGACCACTTGGGATATGAATATTACTGAGAAGACATCTCCTTTCAGTGCAGTTCCCTCTGGAGAGGGAAACCCAGGAGCAGGAAATGATCTCATACCAATAAAGTGCCACACATATTTCTGTTGGACAAGAACCAAATGTTGTTGCAGGGGAGCCAACACCACCACTCCAGCACCACCATTCCCACCAGGGGAATGCACTGTGAAAATGAAGCTGGACAATGCTTGAAAATTAGGCATGGGAAATAAAAAAGGCAAAGGTTTATTTATAAAATATCACCACTTCTCCAATATGTGTATGGGAAATTGCTATGATGAAGCCTGCTTTCAGCTCTCTGCAGATCTGCATGTGTTTATATCTCTAAGGCACGTGTTTCCTGGCTTTTCAGTGGAAAAGAAAAAAAAAAAAAAGCAAATCCGGTTTTTGCTGTAGCCGCTCTGTAATAGGAGAGTTTGGCCACAGGGTGGTACACCAGCCATGTTTAACCGAGGGCTGCAGGGATGCATCAGGCAGCTCCACTTCACCAGGAACAGCAGTCTGGAGAGCTCACAACAGCTGGCCATCAGCCAAAGGCATAAATAGGCAAAAAATAAGACAGAAAAACCCCGCAGAAGAATCTGAGAATCTACTTGCAGATGCTGATAATAAGGAGGTATCCCTACTGCATTAACTGCACATATCTACTGACATACAACTTAAAACATTCATCGTGAGGTTTATTTCTAAAGAATGCGTTTTCATTTCATCTGCTTAACTGGAAAAAATAATCAAGCTAGATGAAAAGAACTTACATCTTCAGTTAATAAACTTTAGGTTTAGATTTCAGGTTGAAGAAAAATCTGAAGAAAATACTGTGACAGCTGTAAGATGAAAAATACAACTCCTGGCATTGAAACACTTTTTATTCCAATAAGAATAAAAATTAAAACCTAAAATATTAAGTACAATTTTTTATCATTTACCTGGTTACATTTAAAAGTACTCTGCACTTTTAAATAAATTACAGGGTTTTCTACCTATTAACTAACCTCAACATCTGTCTTCCTTGCCACTACCCACCTTTTGAATTAAATAAATGGAGTTTGTCAACTTCACTGTTACCTTTTCTAGGTAAGATAAATACTCAGAGATTTTAGATAACTACAGAGAGTTTCCTTGGTTACTAGGATCTTTTGAAAAAGAGATAAGTAAAAAATATTAATTCCTACTGACTCTTCTTTGACTCATGGGGGAAGTTCTGGCCATGGATTTAAGTGACACTGTGGAATTCAAAAGTAAATTTGATTATATACGGATGTTGACATAAATAGGCAGAGAACAAGACCTCAGTTTGGAACTGAAATGTGACCATTAGCAATACAATAATATTTAAAATTGGTTTCATAAAGCTTTTCACAACTCAGCAATGTGTGATGAGACACAAAAGGAGGCATTTTCTAGGAGATATTCAGCAGTACTGGCTCTCTTTCATAGCCACCTAACACTTCTCTATGCACCTCAGAGTCTCCCCTAAGATCTTTCCTCCAGAGTTACTGCTTTAAGTCTAGAGCAGGGCTCCACCTCACATCAAGTGAAATCAAGGATGATTTTTTTGCCTCAGGACAGTTAATAATAGTTCACCATTTTTAATCATTGTACAGGATTTTATTTATTTTATGATTGTGGATTTTTTTATATATATATATAAAAATAGAAGTGCAGTCATCTCATGGAACCTACCTCTTTCACACGATCTGCCAAGGTACCCCGTGCCAGAGCAATCACACACATATCTGTTCCAGCCATCCCTGCACACACCATTGTTTTTACAGGGGTTGCTAAGGCAAGGTTTTGCAGTTTCTCTTGAGCATGAGGGCTTTACTCCAGCTGTGCTTTGAATTTCAGCCATCTGTCGAATATCTTTGCTTTGACCATCAATAAATAAATCTCTAATGCAGCCGACGTATCCATAATTGAGGAGTGCTGTCCACACCTCTGTTGGGAAGACCAGGCCTGCTTTATTTTCTGGTAAGCCTCCAAGATACAAGTCATCATCCAAGTCAAGGATTTCACTTTCCCCTGGTGCAGTATATGGAGTACGTAATGTGTTCACAGATATCGTCCCTGTAAAGACAATAAAATGCGTGATTTTCAAGGTATTTGATTTTGGTACTGCTTTTTTACTCATTTATCTGCATGTCATGTTACCTCCTGGCAAACTGCTATAAGTAAAGCGGAGGGATTCTATTTCTACAGCTACAGAATCATAGACGCACTTCAGTATTTCCATTGCAATGTAGTCAGAAAATTAATGATCTAAAAAACCTTTATGCACAACACTGCATGATCACGATATGAAAAACCCCAGTCAAAATCACCCTTATCAATCTCACAGGTGCAAGAGGAATGCAGTTCAGAGTTATTTTCAGAAACATCCTTATTGTGCAACAACAACAACAACAAAAATATCATCACTTCCTCATGTGTGTTTCAAAGCCTTAATGCCAGGCTTGCATTGAGAGGTTGCAACCTGGGGGGCAAATCTGAGTCTTTGGTTTGGGCCCAAAGACACAGTAATTTTAAAAGACTCTCACTGCTTTCAGTGGGCTTTGGATAAATCTTTTTTTTCTACAAGTGCAGAAGGAAAATGCTCTCATCAGCTGCCAGGTTGGCAATCATTAAGAAAGAAGTGATGTGCTCCTAGAGGGAAAATCAATGCCTCTGACACTTATCTCAAAACTTGTGCATGTTACAATGAGGAGAGAAGGTATATATAGACCTTCAGGAAATCAGAAATATCTTTTCCATTTAAGTCTAAATATTGAATAAACCAAATTGAACCTAAAATAGAGTTCTCTTTTTATGAAGTGTCTGAACAAAGAAAATGTAATCAACAGCAAATAACCTTTTTTGGTGATATTTTGTTTAAAATAATGAGGTATGCAACACTTACAATTTGAATAACCAGAAAAACAAATTTAGTACATACAGTCACAGAACATAATTATGTCAACCAATTTTAATTTTATTTCTAAGTAAAATCACTTGGAAAAAAATCTTCATGTAGATCTTCACAGAAGTGATTCCTTATCACTCTATGTGGGTACAAAAGCCAACAAAATATAAATCAAAATATTATATAGGTCACCAAATTATTATAATGTACCAGTCACATCATGCAACACTGTTATCTGCAGGGCATAACATTGAAAATGTATTATTGGTGACAAGACACTGAAGAATTGCATTTACCACGATGAATTTAGCATACATATATATACAAAGTGAACATGATTCACCACCTACACTGTTAGCCTGAAACAGATTCCAGAAGATAACACTGGTTACCAAAAATGCTTCCACCATGGTAGGAGTTGTTCATAAGAAGAAATTCACACTTTACACAACATACATACTAAAATGTGAGTTTTAAACAAACAAAGGCAGGTCAGAAAAAGATCATTCTCTTACTTGGGTACAGACTAAAATTTAGGCTTCCTTTTTAGCAATGGCCCCCTGTGGAAGCTATATTTTTTCTGTTCTTTTGTAGGTTCAATAGTTTGACTTCAACAACATGGACAGAATGAATATCTAAAGAATTTATATCATTAGTAAAAGCTCTTTGGGATAAAGGTCTTGTGAGGTCCAACTCCCATGTGAGACTTGACACATGAATTTTAGAGGGGCTGGATACCACAAACAACCTCCCTACCACCAGAAGAGAACTAACAAGATAAAACAAAGGTTTGCATAGCATTTTTGCATCTTTATAAAGAATTTTAAAGAATGAGAATGTGATCAGTTTTCCCTTTTATGTATTATAAAAAATGTTTTCTGTCTCAGATGAATAATCACATAGATGTAAAAGTGAACTCTCAAGAAAGTAAGTAAGAAATAGGCATGCTGAAACAAGATACTTTTTCTTTCAAACTCCATCTGTTTAAAACTGATAAGATGATTATGTTTTGCTAACTCTAAAAATTTGTTGCTGCTTTTCAGCTTCTAGAAGCAGAGTTTGGAACTCATATGGAACACTTGCTATAGGTTTGACCTCAGGCATGCAAGCATAAACATTTTGAGGTTTGATTTGATTAATCAGCTGCATCAAACAAGGACACCTGAGAGTGACCTGTCAAACCAAGACAGACATTTCAGAGAGCATCCTAGGGTATCAGGAAGGATGGCCAACGAGCAACAGATCTTTTTGTCTTTAAAAACATTAGAGATGCTGTAAATATAAATCATACTTGTCCTCACAGTGTTTCTTACTGCTATTGTTGCTTGCTGCCATCTGTTGATGTACAGGCTAATTTAGGACCAAACACTCTAAACCCATGTTCAGGCAGCACCCACTTGTGCACCCACACAAGTTAACTGAGCTGCAGTCTCCAACAGCAAGCTCCAACATGTGAACAGTGCTGCTTTCTGCTGGACAAAGACATTTATATTTTTCAAGACATTAATGAAGAATCCTAGAACTCCTTTTATATTAAAAATAAAAATCTACTATGTCTTGATTACTTCCAGCTCACAGAAAAAGGCAGATAAATCTCTACCAGTATAGCTGCAACTCTGTGTTCCAAGTGGAAGCTTTGCAAGCACAGAAGGCTTAGGAAGGTGAATGATAAGGGAAACTGGTAACTGTGAATTATACTAAAGTGATAGATTGAAGCAGGAAATTTTTCTTCTCTATGTCATAAAGGATTACCCTGAAGAGAGCTTAAGTATTATTTTGAATAGATGTCAATAGCTTCTTAAAGAAATGAACTTTTTACCTTCCTTGGTAAAAGAAATGAAACCCCATAAAATACTCTGTGTGAGAAGTCCTCTGAAACCTTAGTGCAATCATAGCATCTAATGACTGTGGGTAGAAAAATGTAACAGGAAACCACAAAGCCATCACTGCTGCTGATATCCAAATTACCTTTTACATATCTCTGACAGATAATGCAAACTTTACTCACTAATTGCTTCGTAAACACAGATGAAAAAAAACCAAGTAAAATAGGGGAATAAAAAATATTCCAAAATACAGCAAAAATTACAGAGCCTTTTAAGTATCCCACAACAAAATGCAAAACTTAAGTTTGTGGAACACAGACATAAAATAGACAGAAAAGAACCAATGGTTCCATTAACACGTTTTGATTCACAGTGTCAGAGCTGGGACAGAGGTAGCGTGTGCTGTTTCATCTTGGTGAGGTTTTGGTGGGGGATTTTTTTGCTCATTTTTTACAGGGGGTTGCATTTGTTTATTTTCCTGTGGTTTATTGGTGTTTGGATTTTTGTTGGTTTTTTTTTGTTTTTTGTTTTTTTTTTAAGCCTGTTATCTTTCTTGAGGAAAACTTTCTGAGTTCTACTGAAAACATCTCAAGTTGGACCTCATAACAATGGCAGAAGCTACCACAGAAACTGGGACAGTGATGCACTCCTCTTTTGACTGACTTCAATTCTACTTTCTGTGGGAATTATAGGCAGATTAAAAGGAATTGTTTTGTCAAACCACCAGTGTGCTTCAATCCATTCAGATGTTTCTGCTTATGAATGTGAAAGGACATCACTTTCCACAGAGGAAGAAAGGGAAGCTAATGGAGCACACAAATGTCTTATGTGGCTAGCACAAAAAGGGTTAATAAATTTCCTTGAAAAGATAACATTGATCATTGTCAAGACAGAACTGTTAAATTTGGTAAGAGGAAATAATTGGACATATCTTGTTTTACAAAATAACCTAGAGACAACAGATATGATGAGGAAGCAGCAGATTATGAAGAGCACTGTATGCTCAAGAGAGAGAGAAAACTATATCTTTAAATTATAGCATCTCTGTAGTAAGAAGCATCCTTAAACTTCCATCTGCATAACAGCACCCAGAACCAGATCAGTAGTGATACTTTCTTTGAAAAGAGCAATAATGCCTGCCAGGAAACAAGCAGCTTCCGTGCAAAGTTTTTTAAGACTCAAAGTAGGAAATATTATCTGTATTTCTATCAGAATAAGAAAGAAATAGAAGAATGCTGACAGCATGTGGTTTGTCCTGCCTGAAAGGAGAAAAAAGGATTGACTGAAAGACAAGAAGGTGTGGGGTGACTTATTTAGTCTGGGAATTCATGATATAGCTTCAGATTCTAAAAACAAGTACGGTATCTCCAGAAACTGGGCATGAATTTGAGGGTGTAATGACCTATTACTGCATTGATTCTGCAACATTCACATGAGGACACAGTGCAATTTAAGATTCTGAAACTTCTTTCTGTATTGGAAAAGCAGCTTGAAAAAAACTAATGAAATTATGGTCTTCAGCAAGAATCATTGACTTAAAGGATAACTGATTAGTGAGTTCTTCTAAGGATTAGTTGACAATATAAATCAACAATAACACACATAAGAGCAAAATGGGAAATATATTGGGGACTACAGAGAAGCCTATTGTACCACTTGGCAGAGTGTTGGTTAAGTTTTATCTTGGTCTCCAAGAAGATGCAGATCAGCCAAGGAAGCTGCAGATTATTGAAAGAATATTCCTGAAAATGCAATATAAACCCATCCTCCCAAGTATTAGAACTATTAACATTTGTCAGGATAGGAACATGTAAATCTGTCTGTTCTTAAAAGGTTAAAAAGACATGGGAAGTAATATGTAGAAGTGTACATGTGAAAAAAAAGAACCTGCAACAACATGTGTAATGGATATCAACAAAGAACTACTTACAGTGAGATGCTGATAGTTAAGCTCTAATTATATACTCTAGAAATGATTTCTGGTATTCAAGCTGAAACTCTAACTTTAGTTCAAAATTTCAGTGACTCAGCCCTTAAATGCTACCTACCTATGAATAGATGGTGATACATTCTGCTTTATGCTACCCTACACACTTGGAGGTTGACAAGAAGAGTTAAGTTTCCTTCCTGATTTCACTATGTAATGGTGGTTTCCAAAGGATGAATGGCGGTTTAGCAAAAAAACATTTGCATGGTTATCCTTGCATATGGCAAGCAGTTTTAAAAAATTTAAAGAATACTTCAGCCTCAGAAAACTGTTATTAAACCTATCCATATTGTTTTACAAGAAACACTTTAAACAAAGGCTTTTACAGCTGCTTCATGGTTGTTTTTTATTTAACTTGGGCCTTTTTTTTTCCTAATTCTCTTTTTTTTTTCTGCAGAGCTTGCAGTACTGTTAAGAGCAGAACAGACAAACATTTCCCTTAGGTATGACTTAATGAGCCTCTCCAATCATATTCATTATCTCAGCAATTTACTTTTTCCTAAGACTGTGTATAAGAAACTAAATCATATTTCTAAACCTCGTCTCTCTCCTGACCAGTTAAATATGAAGATTTTAAGTGCAGCTACTGCAACTGCTCTTGTCTCTCTGCTTACCTGACATGGCCTATTTAGTTGCTTTTTGTGCCTGTGAGAAACATCCGCTTATTAAGAAACATTGAAAAATCAGAGCAAGGTATTAATTCTAAACACATCTTGTGTGCTAAATCACAATAAAATAGCTGTGATGGGAGCTGTGACCACAGCATGCAGCCCATGACCAACACAGGGCACATGTGAAGCAGCTTTGAAGCTCTGGTCCTTGCCAGGAATTCAGGATATACAGTTCAGGAGTACTGGGAGGGAGCTCAGGACACAGCAGTTGGAATCACTGCTGCACACCTAGCAAGAAAGATGGACCAGAGGAGAATATCTTATGAATATTTTTCTTTACCTAACCCTTAAATGTTAACTAAACATGCTCTCAGAAGCTTCATCCTACCAATGATGTTCTTTTCAGGTAAGCACTCAGAGAAAGTCTTACAGGAAACAGAACGGGATTCTAGGGTGAAAACAAGAATAACAGGTCAAAAGTTCTTTCAGCAAAAGGAAATTAAAAGGTGCCACTTCTTCCCTCTTCCGTGTATCTCTCAAAATCTGAGTGGATTGGCAGAATTACTAGTGAATGGGGTCTGGATGATTACAATTTAAAAATGTGTTCTCATTCCTTACATCTCCCTCCCCACTCCACTGCAGTCCCAGACAAGCAAAGGCAAAGTCAGTAGCTTAGAGTGGATGCTCACTGTGACTGAGTTTGGAAGAGAGCAAAGAATGAGAAATAAATCCAGTACTTGCTGATCCAGCTACTATGAAAGTCAAGGAAATTAGCAAAGCTCCTTGAGAAATGTCACAGCATTCTACTATCAGAGGGAACCATTCTGTATTGGATTTGAAGGCTAGGAGTAAAAGGTTGCAAGACACCAAACTTAATTAAAAAATAAAAATCACAGTTTATTTGAGCTATTTAGTCATTGACAGAAGAATCTCTTCCTTTATGCTTGATAGCTAGAGAAATATGTTGTCAATGGCAACAAGAAAGTCTCAGAAAAGTTTTTTTTTCTATACAAGATATATTCATTCAGTTATATAAAAATTCTGAAGGAAAGCTAGTGAAAAGTAATCATATTCATTTGATTTCCAGTATGTTTGGCCTGGGCTAGAGAAAAGAAACCAAAAAGCACCCTGAAATAGTAAAGGAAATTTTATTCTTCACTGGTAAAACCCACCAACATTCATAACGCAACCACGAGGTGAAGGGGGTTGAGATCCTCAGGACAGCGAGGAAGGCGCACACCAAACTCACTGCCCTGGGCTTCAGGAGAGCAGACCTTGGCCTCTTCAAGGCACTGCTCAGCAGAATCCAATGGCAAAGAGCCCTGGAGGGCAGAGGGGCCCAAGGTTGCCGGCTGGTATTCAAGGATCACTTTCTCAAAGCTCAGATGCAATATCTCCCAACAAGGAGGCAATCGGGCAAAAGTGCCAGCAGGCCTCCAAGGATGGATAAGGAGCTGCTGAGCAAACTCAGAGCGAGAAAAGAAGCTTTCAGAAGGTGGAAACAAGGACAGGTGGTTTGGGAAGAATAGAGTAAAATTGTACAGGGTAATAGGGATAAGGTTAGGGAAGCCAGAGCCCAGAGAATCTAGTGTGTCCCCCTCACCACCCCCTTTTTACTATTTCTTTCCGTTTCTCTCTATATCACATTTACTGTTACAGACGGTCTCGTCTGCACTTTCATTCAGGTAGAGCCATCTCTCTAATAATTTTAATAACTGCATCTTAACATCAAGACACCCAAAGCATTGCCAGTGTTATTGGTACTTCTCCTATCATAAACTATTATTGTATGTATTAGAATAACAGAAAACCTTTCATTCTGTTTCAGGGTGCAGTTAAAATCTAGTTTGCAATCCATAAGCCTGTATATTTTATTCAGTATTCATGGCAATAGCTCAATGTCTTGGAGTTAATAGGTATTATGATTAGTTTTCAACAGTGACAGGGGGGTTGCATAAATTTCACCCATCTTGATCATAGGAAAGTCATCAGATGGATTAATTCGATTATTTATAATCCTACTTAAAAAATAGTATGCAATCCTGATCACCAGGCAGGTTTTGCTTCCTGAAATTACTCTATATTCTTGCTGATGTCCATCAACAGTTTTAAAGAATTAATGCATGACCCAAACCTCTGAATGGCACTTGTGAGGCACGTTTTTTGTGAAGCAATGAAAGGGCAGAACATATCTTGAAACGTAAACAATTGCTATGCATTTATTTCATTCCTTTACAGATCTGTTGGCTTTGGATGTAAGAATAAACTTTGCTTTCAGCAGTCCCACAGGCATGATTATTACAGGATTTACTGCCTCATATGAATCACTGAAACAGCACTTAAGAAAAAAGTCTGAAATGAAAACCATAGTATAAATAATATAACTGCTGGATATTCAATCCCAATTGAGGATTTTGAGAAGTTCTGCTATGTTGGTTGTTTTTGTTTGGTTGGGTTTTGTTTGTTTGTTCTTGTTTGCTAGGTTTATTTAACCTCAAGAAATTTAAATGAGAAACTGACATAATAAGAAAATCAAAGTCTCTACCACTAGAATTTGAAGCTGCACAGTCCAGGAATCAAAAAATTATTTTTCATAATCACAGTGAAGATCAATTAAATTTGGCCTGATTTTCAGCATGGATTTGATTGAAATCTTCAATTTAAACCTTCACCTAAGATTTACTTGATTTGAAATCTGATTTGCCTGTAGCAATAAGTTAAGTCATAAAATGATAACTTTTTGGGGGTTAAGTTTTATAACGAAATTATAAACACAAGCTATGGAAAATGATTCACCAGAAGGAAGAAAGTGAGGGAAATCCCACAGAATCCAAACAATGTGGAGTTTACATTTTTAACGCCCAATTTTAAAGTGTTCATAAACTTCAGATTGAATACTGATAATAATCAGAAAATTCTTCAGGTCTGAATTACAGACTCAGTACATTCCTTGCCCTCTTCATCCCCAAATCCTGGCATAAACTACAGGAGAGGCACCATAGAAGAGAAGTGTCCTTAATTGTATATTGATTATTTGCTTAAGCCAAGATATATACTCAAGATGGGACAAGCTGATACACTGACAATTTCACTGGATAAATGCACTTTAAGCCATATTACATTTCACTAGCATTAGGAAAAGTTTATCAATTCTTCATTTTCACCACTTTTCAGTGAGATAATTTTTTGAGTAAACTACTCCAGAATATGAATCACACTGATAGAATGCAGCAAGTCAATTATTTACATTTCTGCTGACATGTGTTGTTAGCCATTCATTAGCATATCATTTAAGTTTGCTGAGATCTGCTGACATGATTGGAAGATCTGTGTTGTTTCTGTGGGGCAGCTATTCCCCGTGTTGGAGATTATTTTCAGTAATTCTTTTTTTGCATTATTTTCATTCTTGAAAATTGCCACTTCAGCTATTTAGCGTAAGCAACCACAGAGGGAGATTACTGTTGGTTTTTCAACACACAACACACTTACTTGCAAGATTAAGTACTTGATTATCCAATAATGTTAACATAAGATATTTTACTCAGTAAATTATTGTATTCTGGTACCTGACAGTAACGTCTTATATTTTTTCCATATTTTTCAGATGATGCCTAACTCTAATTTTGGCAACATCAATATGTGCCCAGTATTCTCTCAGATACAGCAGAAAAAACATACTGAAAGCTAAGAAAGGAACTTACCTGACCGCCCATCCCGCTGAAAATCCACGTGGTACCATTCACCATCATTCACCTTCTTCTGCAAGGCTTTTATTTTTATAGTACCTGATCCCATGTCTAACAGTAGGTAGAGGTGGCCATCAAGCATCTCAATGGCAAAAAAATCAACCTTCACCATCTGTGGATGTTTGGCATCTTTTTGGTGCCTTGGTTTCCCATGACTGAAAAGAATCAGGCCATTTGGCTCAGTTGTACGAAAGTCAAATGATATTGAGCCTGTTTTCTTGGCATTCCACTTTGGCAGAGAGATGAAAGACTCTGGTGTTTCAAATGTGATTGGATCTAAGGTTGCAACATTCTCACATTTAAATGCTACAACCCCATGAATCTTCATTTTAGGATCCCCTTGCTTGGCAAGTCTAGACAGCTCCAACCTGACATCGTTATTTTTATATACAACCTGCAAGCAAAGCAGAGATGTTACTCAGAGAACACTGACCATTTTAACCAAACAGACATAATCCTGAATAGGAACATTGTTTGAAGGATAATGGTGATGATATATGAATATGATAATTTACATACAAACAAGATGAAATAACTATTTTCATTGACTAATGATTTAATAATTGTTTTCATTAAACCAAACAAAGTTGCTCTAAAAATATCCCTGGAGTTAATTCTAACAATCTGAAAGAATCTACACATAATTTATACTATGAGTTGCAAATTAGATTGTGTGGCCTTGATTACTTAAAAGCCTTCCCTGCACAGCCATTCTGCTATTATAAAGAAGTATTAGATTTCTTCTCCCTCTAAACTCTTTGTCACTGTCTTAACCCTTCTGTTCATGTACAGAAAATATACCAAGGTCAGACACTTCATAATTTAACATCTTTTCATTTTGTCCTTGGGGCTGAGGAGTAGTAACATTCATGGAATTCATGAAGCTATATAAGATAGGCAAACTAATATCATAACAGATCAAAACAGGCAAAACCAGGAAAATCTCCGAGCCTGTTCAATTGGACAAAAAAAAGCCAACTTACATATTTTCCCTGACTGAAAACTTTTCTGATAAAAATGAAAGAAAATATTAGTTTTAATCCAATTGACCTTTGCAGCAAATATTCTTGCTTCAAATCACACTTTAGCTTAGTCCAAGAAGCCTGTAATGATGCAACAATTTCCCAGGGTTCTAATGTTTATTAGTGTTTCCTCAGATTGCTGCTCTTTCTGAGTTATCCATAATACAAGAGCTGCTGAAATGAACTCCCCAATACCAAAGGCATGCACAAGTGTTTTGTCAATACTTGTAATTGTTCAATAAATTATACACTCAAGCTAAAATACTGCTGAAGGGCTGAATACAAAACCACAGCGACAGAAGCTAAAACTTTCTTCTCTGTTTCTAAGGTTAAGCCCTACATTAAAAAGCAATTTGGAGAAAAAGCAACAGCTCAGCAAAACCAAGCACTTTGTGCTGAGACTTCTTCATCTACAGATCTGCACCATTCCAGGCTAGATCACATCTGGCCCTGATCCAATGTTCCAAGTGTGCAGTGTAGTTTGGAGCTGTTCAGGGGACACATCACTGGTTTAGACTTTACATCCCTATTAGGGGTTAGAAAATGCTTACTGAATACTTAGGATAGAGCTGCTGGATTAATTTCCTCTCAGACCCAGTTTGAACACACGTGAAACCCACTCTGACACCCAGTAAGGGGACAACACAGCAGATGAACTGCAGAGCTGTGCTGCTGTTAGAAATCAAAGCACTAGCACTTACACAATCTAAGATGGCATACCCCACAAGTGATAGTTGCTATTGAAAAATGATGTTTAAAGATAAAAGAAAAGGAAATTATTGATAGAGTGATTTTTTTCTCAGTAAGAATTGAGTTCATTCCAATTATATCATTATCCACAATGCTAATTTCATCATAAGACTTGTCAGAATTATTCTACTATATTAGTAGTATTAAAATGTATCCTAAAAGTTAATAAATAAGCCTATTTCTTCATTTTATTTCAGAATTGAGTACAAGTAGTGTTGCTCCCATGAGAGCTGTGTCTCCTAAGACAACAGATAAACCTCACTGTGGATTGCTGACAGCAGAAATGATACTCTGCCACAGAGATAATGTGTTCTTCAACTGAAGACATCAGAAGTGAATTGGACTAAACTGTAATATTAGATAGTAAGGCTTCATATTTCTATTTCTCAAATATCAAATCCATTCACAACTCCTGAGATATCACAGACTGTGCAAAGGAGTTAAGAACAGTACTGGAGAATAAGCACATGCAAGTGACCTCCCTTTGGGGTGGCTTCCTGTCTTTAGAGTGAAGAGGAATGCAGCAAGAAGCCAGGGAGGTTACTTAGAGATATCCTGTCTCAAGAAGCATTGTCCACTTTCTATGGCAAGAGGTATTTTGGATAGCTCCTGCTTTGTTTGAAGAAGTTACAGGGGGCAACCTTTCCAGATTAGACTGAGAAGCATTGAGCAGTGCCAGAGAATGCAATAAATAAAAAGGAACAAATGTTCTTTTACTAGAACTAAGTCATGCTTGGTGATAATGAAAGTAAACACAGCAACAAAGAACATGAGAAGATCTTCTTAAATTGACTGCTGAACAAGAGCAGGTTCCAGGACAAGGTAAATAAATGTACGAAGAGAATTTATTGTTTACAGACAAATCAAACTGTCCAGCCTTAATGGAAGCTGGTTGACTGAAAATTACAATTAAGAATTAATAGCTATGTTTACAAAACTGAGCAGACTCAAGGAAAGCTAGGTTTTTCTTGAAGTCTAAAACAGCTTTCTATGATTTGAAGTCATCTGCCAATTCAGAAAAAATAATTTCTAATAAATATGATTTACGAACATAATGGACAAAGTGAAATGGTTTTCTCAATAACTTGTCACCAGCTCTTTAATTAACTTAATATATAATGTATGAGGGTAATGTTGCTAGAACACTTTAGTAAAGAGCAAAAAATATTGTCAATTTTATGCCACCAATATTAAACCATTCTTGGAATCCCTAAATATTTTAAATGACAATTTCATGCTTCCATATTCCATAACTGAAATTACTGCATCTTATTACATACTTTGTGGGGAAACTGTATAAAGCCTAAATCTAAGTTTTTGAGTTCTTATGTTCTAAGTTTTAGAATGGGCTTATGTTCATTTACTCTTACTAAATGGAAAATCTGAAACTGAATTATCATGGATAATTAGTAATAAAACAGGAATATATGAACCATAACTGAAAAGACCTGTAAACTATTAACTGAACATAGCTTACATTTGGGAGCCTGTTTCCTGGTGTTATGCTGAGATTCTTACCCCTCTCCCTATCCATGAAAAATGTACTCAGCCATCAGAGAAGCACAGCAAAAAGGAGAAAAGCAGTACACCCACAGAAATTAGCTGTCCTTAAATTTTGGGAAAACCACTGAACAGTAAGCAATAATTCTGAGACTGATGTCTGCTTTAAAACTCATGAAGGTACATGCTTCAGAAACAACAGCCTCTAGGGTACAAATAATTTACTGATTTATCCATTCATTTGGCCTTTTAATTTTTTCCTTTGCTCCCGGGCACATAAGGACAAACATGCTTTTAATTGGGCTTATATTATTACATTCTCCCTCCAATAGACACATGGATCCACAATTAGCCAAGTGAAGGGAATTTTCAACGCAGAAATATTGGAGTCACATTGCCCTTTACTCCCACACAACCCACCAGCCAGTATCCTGGCATCCATGGGGTTGGCCCTGGTTTTTAGCTTGCTCTTGCATTCATTTTCATCCCTGAGCAACAATCTAAGTTTCCTGCACATGAAACTGCCAGCCCTCAGGGAATTGTATCATGCCATTAAGAGCACCTTGAATTTGTCTTGTGTTCACTCTGTTCTTTCCTGTTAATATCAAGTGAGTTTAAAGACTTCAATCTTTAAAATATTTAATTACCTCATTCTTGGAAACTGCAAAAGGTCAGCTAAACTCCCAAGAAAAATGGAGCAGTTACCAATTCCCTACATAATTTGCAACCAAGCTATCCAAAGTGAGGAATACATTTATTTTCCAAGAGAGACAGGGCAGAACATTTTACAATTAAGATACAGGCTTCTTTTGCTACCATCTAGGCCAACCACATGCTGGGTAACTTGCAATATCACAGTGCTGTGTCTTAACAAATAAGTCCAGCTTTGAGACAGCAATTATTACTTTAAGGTCAGCACTCTCTTTAATGTGGTCTGTGGTCATCTTGAAGCACAACCTAAATTAATTCATGCTTCCCAAAGATATATCATGTATAGGTTTTTTTGCAAGCTGGGCCCTATTATGCAATGAACTCCAGAAGTGTAAAGAAGTATAAATCTATGAATGACCCCAAGAAAAGGTGGAGGAAAAGAAAAGGAATTGATACGAGGGATGTATCCTAAATCTATAACTGTTTAATTGGTAAATTTATAAGTCAAGACATTTTTAAAAATTAAAAAAATAAACAGAACTCTATCAGCTCTTTCTACTGACCCTATCCCATGAGGTTTAGAACCATGAAAGGTGTGAAAGAATCCAGATTGCAACAATATTTTCGATTCAAAGTGTAGCCCTCTCCGCATCAAACATTGTGAATGAAGAAAGGGCATTACCCTTAAATATTTCAAAATACTGACCACCTCTGCTAGCAATAGCTTTTCAATTGCTGTGATTAAAAAGCCTTTAAATTATTATGAAGTATTTATTTCAAATTTACATTCTTAAAACCAAAGCTGATCCCCAAAGAGCTGATCACATTGCCTAATTTGCAGCATCTAGGTTTCCCTGAGAAACAAAGAGACACCAGGATTTCGGTGCACCTATGACTATGACCTTGCTCCAAAGAACTTGCCTATTTACTTAACTGGGAGATGAGGTAAAATACTTTTCTAAATGCCATTTGAATAAATGGATGAACCCAATATCAAAACCTATTAAAAATTGGATGATATAAATCTTTGTTACCATAATATAGTACTTTCACACTTCCATAAAACCTGGATCACCTGGTGCATACAATGACAGTTAATCCTTCAAAATGGAGATTAATATCACCCAAAATGGCTCAGGTAGGTGCTGCCAACCTACAGGTTTCCCCTGAACAGTGGCTTCAGCAGGAGGGAAATTGATGATGTCACAAACTGTAACAATGGGACTTACAGCAAGGGAAGCCTGAGGCAAATTTATCAACTTGCTTTACCAGCCACTAGAATTTCCATGCTCATTGAGAGCTACCTGGTGCACACAGCAACACATTCCCCAGAAATCCAACTGCAAAACTAACAGTTATCATGTATTTTTTTATCACTTGCTGTATGGTTTTGAAGTAATCTAGGAAAATCAGCTTCTCACAGGAAGTTGTTTTTCTAATATGCCTCCATGCATTTTCAAGCTCCAAAATGAATATACCAAAGAACACAATAAAATACAGACTATTTACAGAAAACTTAAGGAGCCCAAGTTCAAATGTTTGCAATGGGGTGCATTTTTGAACGCAATGTGAAAGCACACAACATGAACGACAACAGCTATTTAAGTCCCTAGGGTTACTCAACATCATCAACCAGCTTTGTTTTCTGAACATAAAGAAAAAAATTAAGGGGAATATTGAATGGCCCAAGGACACAACTTATTCATCCTCAAGTGAAATGGTTTGCATTCTCCTGAAGTCTATATTTGTGCAAATGTAGTGGTGATGGTAGTGTGGGACACTTCGAAAGGCGATCATTGAACACCAAAATAAAACCCAGGTATCTCTAGAGTCCTACTAAGTGGGAGGTAAGTCTAAGGACAACAGGATAGGGTTCCATGGTATGGATACACAAACACCTGGAAAAAACAATGGCATCTGCATTTTGCTGCATTATTTTAGATCAATTAATATGGTCTGGGAAACTGCTCTCCAAGTTTCAGCTCAAAAAAAGCTTGACTTCATTGATCTAAGAAACAGAAAAATAATAATAAAAAAGCATTACAGAGCAACAAATTCCGTGGAGTATACAGCTGGGAGTTTTACAGTCTGCTGTTTCTTCTTCCTGTCCAGTCTGAGCATCCAAAACCATGCAGTTCAAACAGACCACATTCAAAATTTTGAAAAAAATTAAATGGGCTTCTGCGAGGCAAATATATTATTCATATGTTTATAGTATGATTATGTGCTTTATTCTATTTCTTGTTATGCTGTTTATAGCCCTATATAGAACAAGTATGTTTTTTAAATCAGACATTCTCTCCACAGACCACTTTGGCCTAAGGTAGAAAAAAGAAAACCATTATAATGACTCTTTTGTTAGGAAGTCAGGACCAGTAATCCAGGGATTTGGGTTTAACCTGCATCTAAATGCCTCACAGAGAACTTAATTTCTCCTTGCTTCTCTGTAAAATGGATACCCCATCTCCTCACAGGGCAGAAACTTGCTTGAAGACTGAAGTTTGCACTACTAGCACAAAATCTAGTGAAGCTTCACCCCAAATCAGGCACATTTACACACACATTTCATACAGGGTGTCAATCCCCCATTTTCTTTTTAAGGAACTATGACATAGTTCTGACTTTCCAGTCTGCAACTGCAGAGTCTAGAGCTCACTGGTTATTCAGATAAGAAAACAAAATGCTCCCAATCTGTTCAAAAGCAGCACACAGTAAAAGATGAACTTTGCCCTGATAATGCACTTGGCAAGTGCTTTAATGCCACACTCCATGGCTAACTAAAGACAGAAAATTTGTGATGTTTGTTGTTTCTGTAACTAAGCAACGTGAACGTTTTCAGCACTCCCTTTCCTTAATATAACAGGATATATTGCACATCAGGCATTTGGAAAACTTCTGTTTACACAAAGTAGGCATACTTAATGCACACAAATTTATGCTCTATTTAAAATGCTAATTATCATATCCTTGCAAATTCTAAGAAGGAAAATGGGTACCAAAATAAAAAGGCTAAAATTACCATAACCATAGGGAATTTCACTATAATTTCAATAGCACACCTGTACTTCTACTGTAGATTGAAAATCATCACTCTCCTACCCCCAAAAACTAATGTAAAAATAATGGGGGGAAAACCCATCAAACCAAACCAGAAAAACACAAACCCAAAAGAACCTCCACAATTTGGTGCAAAGCAGATATATTAATTACTCTAAGGAAATAAAAAAGTTGTTAATGAATGCATACACCTGTAGAAACAAAACTAGTACAGAAACAAATCTATAGGTATATTGTGGTGATGAATTTAGATTCCCTCTCTAGTTTGGGGAAAGTCACCTCAGTTTAGGGCATGACACCTATTTGCAGAATTAATACAGTCTTGAGAGCTCATCTTCTAGGCCAACTAGTCTTTTCTGCTGGAGTTTTGAATGTGGATCCCAGAACTGTTTATTTCTCTTCTCTCCTACTTTGACTGCCTGAATAGAGACATTCTCAGGGGATGCCAGAAAATGCCCTTTTATGTGCTGAGTTACTGGAATATCATTTAACATGATATATTGGCAGAACTTCGGGAAAAAAAAAATCAACATTTTTTTTTTCTAACAAAGTTGATAATGGGATTGTTATGTTTTTCACCCTGCTGTGGACACAAGTCTTTTGAAGATCTTTTTCCCCCTCTTCAATAGACTATTTTGCTATTCTTTGTATGTCCTGTTGTCTGCTGCCAGACTGCTAAATGTTTCTGACTGTGGTTGCTATGCTTTCTGTTTTAAAGAAATGAGTTCAAGTTTCCTCTCTTTTTTTTTTTTTTTTTTTTTGGTTTATTTTACTTCCCATGGCAAGGACTCATAGAAATTTCTTGGCAACAGCTAAATTGCAGAGTTTAGGGACAAGTTGGTTCCACAAAAGCTCTATTGGCTCCCTAGTAAAGATAAAACCTTTACCAAGACTTAAGTCATGAAACAAAAACAAGAGAAACAGGAACCACCAAAAGGAAAACAAAATGTATTATTTAAGGCAAAAGCAGCTTTGCATTAATATATTGTATAAAGTCTAAGAAATAAACCAAATTATATGCTACCTCCAATGACTGTTTGGGAAAGGAAAGGGCTACAGGAGACTCAATTGTCGTGCTGGATTTCAGCTTTTTCCTCTGCTTTCTTTCACAGTGCAGTATGAGTTACCAAAGACTAATTCTGCAGCAAAGTCAGAAATGTGCTGTTTCTCCTCTTTCTCCATTAACCATTTTTACCCAAGATCAAGCAAAAGAAATCTTTAAGAACTACAAGAAAGAGGGATTGTAAAGCAGAACACAATCATTACTATTTGTAGGGTTCAAGGCTTATTTCTTTAGCATAATATTCATTATATGCTAGATTTTCCCTATCTTTAGCACTTTAAGCTTTAAATTCAAGGTCAGAAAATACAGAAGCAAATAATGAGAAAAGGAAAAGATAATGTAGAAGTAAAAATTAATGTTCTAAGGAACATCTCAACTCAAGTGCATTTGAAGGCAACATGACAGACGTACTTGAAATCTGAGTTACCTTTCATTAGGGTAGGAGTCATATGAGTTAAAAATGGAAGTTGTCACAAAAAAAGAAAAATAATGACGTTCAAATTAGAAAGAAAAGCTAAAATGAGCTCAACATAATCCAAGTAGAAGAGATCAGGGATCTGAATACAAACTAATAGAAGCTTGTTAAACAAATTCAGTTACCAACACACTTAACCCTGAACACCTGAAGTATTTGAACAAACATATTTTCCATATTAAACATGATTGAAAACATAGGAAAAGAACTGTAGGCTTCAAATTAATTGCAGAATGTCAGTTCTATATATCCTTTGGTTAAATGAGGGAGGTTCCTTCCTTCCTTCCTTCCTTCCTTCCTTCCTTCCTTCCTTCCTTCCTTCCTTCCTTCCTTCCTTCCTTCCTTCCTTCCTTCCTTCCTTCCTTCCTCCAGCTGGCCACTTATGACTCTTATTATTTCTCCAGAATAACAAACACTCAACTGGCTTTTTCTTCCTGTTCTCTCTCACCTGTATAGGCTACTCCAGCCTTTAGCTGAATAGCTGGCTCTTGGCTCTGGGTGTTTTTAGCTGCTCTCTGGTTTGGACTCATCTCCATTTCCCAATTCCTGGTTTGAAATAACCTTCTGTTCCACTGAGGGGAAAATAGCCCTCTTTTATGAACTTTTGGCCAGCCTCCACACAGAAACTTCATTCTCTCTCAGCTCTGCTGGCTGACTATGGGCTCAGAGAAGTTGGCTACTTGTCGACAAGCTGTAGAAACTTAGTTTCTCCCATTCCAAGAACCAGCACAGTTCCCTCGTAGCTTAACAGCTCTCTGATTTTCTGTGATATTAATACAGCAATAATTTATGCAGTTGTTGGCTAAATTCTGTCTACCAAGATAGGTAAATAGTTTAAAAATATAAATGAAAATCAAATTCCCACCCATTAACTACACTGGGCACATTCCCAGAAGACATCCAGGAAAATTTTTCTCTACCTTCACCTGCAATTTCTTTTGAATCCTTACAATCTTTATAACGTACCCTTTAAGCTTTCCAGAACTGCAACACAAGCAACTATTCACATCAGTGTTTTGAAACAATCTTTGCCTTCTCAGATACTTATGACAATTGGAAGGTAAGTTTCCTGTGGTATTTTTGCATTCAAGGTTATAACTATAATTGCAACACAAAGGTATCAAACCACCACGTGTTATTCAGAGGCAGCTTTTCCCTCACCAGTGTTTAATGACAGACAGGTACAGCTCAAGGCTGTTACCACTGTGCTCCTTTGCACTCTGTTCTGTGCTCAGCTATTCTAAACAGCCTGTAGTTTCTGAAATAGCAAACGAAGAAGCAGCACTCATGCAGAGAAGCAAGAGAAAAAGCAGGGCTCTTCCAACAGCATAAAACCACTCCGTATAGCCCACGATGTGTGTGGCTAAAAGCATATAGAGATTTTCAAGAAAATAATTAATTAATGGGATATTTCTAAGGCATCGCTTTTATATTTAAAGGCATCTCTAACCACAGTCTAGCTATGGGCCAGTTTTATGTAGATAAATTTTATTGAGGTTATAGCTGTCCTCCAAAACAGACTGGTTGAACTAATTAAAATTAATTACCACTATAATGATAAGGACAAGGGATGTGTTATTTGATTTTTAAGACATGCCATCTCATTGCAGTAAAACAATACAACAGAGCACACTGGAATATATTGTTTAAAGGGTCTGCTTCTGCTTGATGACCTCCAAGCCTAAGACTTTGGTGTCAGCTTAATGTTAAAGGAATATCAGACAATATCATTTACCTTTCGTTTGCTACTGAGTGAGAGGTCCTCAGCCTCAAGCAAAACCAATTCTTCTGAGAGATAATCAGAAAAAAAAAAAAATATAATACTACAACAGTCTTGATCTAAGAACATTCCAGAAGAGCAGTTTGCCATACAAAATGAACTGCCAACAAGTACCTTTACACAAGTTATTGCAGCTTATTGCAATTTAACACATACACAAACATTTAAAAGTATATTGTTCTGCAAAATATTTTTGATAATGTAAGCGTGTCTGTCATGATAAACACTCCTCACAGTGTTTTGGTTTTCTTTAAATAGCTATGAAGAGAACTAAGTCTGAGTAAAGGGTAGACAGTGCAATTAAGCATTTATCTCTTCTCCATGTCTTTGGGTACATCAATTGAGAGTCTCAGCAATGTTCTGTCATTTGTTTTCACTGTTAGATTTTTTGGATTTTTTTTTTCATTTCAAATAAACACTTCAACTTGAAGCTACTTTAAATACAAAACATATTTCAAAATGTTCTCAAATACCTCTTCAGAAAAGTGGGAGGAAAATAGGCTTTACCTTGGACAATATTGTCCAAGGCAAAAATGATTTTCCATTTTCACTAAAATACTTCCTTGGGACTACAAATGGCATGCGCTGAATTATACTTATATAAAAATATATAAAGGGGTATATATGAAACCTAAACAAAGAAGGTAGCCACATCTATGGTGGCTATTGCTTGTGTTCATCTCTGTACAGCTTCATTTCACAAAACAATACAAGAATATGCAAAGAGATATAGCATCCATTTTCTTTGGAAAAGTTTGACAAAATTACTTTCAAGATTCTGCTCTCTGTAGTAGGGCCTTAGTCCTTCTGAAGCAACTTGTACTGCTTAATGATTGTGAGAAAGCCTCCTATATAAAGAGTGATTCATGATTCTTTAGCAAGCACTTGATGATGCCTAATAAAAACTTTAATTCAGGGTAGAAAAGAGATAAGAAGGCAAAACTCAGTGCAGTGTGGGCCTCGTGACTATTGTACCCACAAAGAATAAAAGAATTTACCTTTCAACAGAAAATAAATGAATAGTCTCATTCTGACTGAAAAATGGATTTCAATACAATACTTAGTAACCACAACCTTTTCCCTCCCCCCCCCAAAAAAAACCAACCTCAAAACTGTGGAAAAAAATCCCTGTATAAGGTATTAATCCTAATATATACCATGGCATGCAACTAAATCCTTCTGTGTGCACCTGTGTGATGTCAGCAGAAACCAGGAGGGCTCATTCTGTCTGCTTGGACTGGAGTCAGTCCCGCGGCATCATCCAGTCTTGGAAAGTGTTTGGCTTTCAAACAGGTGCTTCATGAAGATGAAAAATACCAAGAGACTGACAGGAGGCATGTTGCTCTCAAAACTCATGTCAATAATTTGATCTTTGGCCCCTAGCTAAGTGCGGCAATACACTTTCAAAATACAAACCTGGTAACTCAAATTCCTAGCAGCTTTTGATATTAATAATCTGACTCCACAGACACAGTGGTCTCGTGGCATGACTGTTGCTGTAATTCAAGTTATTTCTAAATCTGTCTCACAGGAATGACAGACTTGACAAGTCAGGCTTTCTAACAACTTCCTCTGAGCCTGTGCAAAAAGAAAGGTTGGCATACTGATTAATGTGATTTATTTCGACTTGGAGTATCTGCTCTTATCCATTACTTATGTAAGTTGGCATTTACTTCATAACTGAATTGGAGATTGCAAAACACTATCTTTTCATCTCTATCATTGGCACAATGTATTGCATTACAGGTTACTACTCCTAAACTGGGACCAATTTCCAAAACATCTTAATGTACCAAGCATTTTTCATTTATTTCTTTGGTCAAACAAAAAAAACCAAAAAAAAAAAAAAAACAAAAAAAAAACCTCACAAAAAATATTCTCCTGTTCATCTCTGCTACATTCATTTAGCTAAAATAATACTCGTCAGAGGTTTTCTCACCAGCTTGATTATATCAGCATTTCAGTTCTTGAAACTGATAGTAATGGAACCGCCAATTAGAACCCCCATCATCAAATACAAAATAAGGATTTCTGCAAAATTTTAGGGCCCCAGATGTGCTGGTCATTTGGTTTGCACGTTCACAGCTGAGCTGAAATAGTCAGGCTTTTAACCACAAGAGTCACTTTGCTGAATTTTCAATTTATTTTATTGTTCTCTTCCTAGGTATAACCCTATGATTTGCAAGTGTTAAGATATCTGAGATGTACACATAACTCAAGGAATAACAAATTTGCACGAGCTACAATTCTCAGTTGATATCAAAATAAGCACTTTTTAAGACTGAATACTTATGTACAGCTCCAAATACCTGAACAACTGACTATGGATTTTTGAATGAAAGAATATGCTCTTTTGGGCATACTATAACACTAAAATAATTAGGGTATTGACTTAGTAACTGGTTTAGATTTTTTTTTTAAACCATTTTGGTTCTTATTAAATGTATGCTAATTATGTTTTAGGAAGAATTGGTGGAAATATCAACCTAGCTTCCAGCTAAACATATTGAAACAATTGTAAAATGTAAAAAAAACCCCTGTATTTTTAGATGGACAATTAGATGATACTGGGATTGGCTCAATAGGCACATACGGATTTTCATACTTCTACAAATCTTGTTCATTAAAATGTTTTAAAACATACATTTAATCTTTACTATCTGGAAGTAAAGGAATAATTCTTGTCTCATTATTGCTTTCAAGCTGTGCAGCTAAAACTTGAAAAATATGCACTGTCTAAATGGCAAAGAAGCACCTAAGTCCTCAGTAGCTTTTACACATATGAAATTCCTTGGAATAAGTCTTGGAAAGAGAATATTTGTTTTATGGGGTCTTTTTTCTCTGTAACAGTATAGATTTTATATTATAAAAAAAGCCCCAAACCTAACAGAACTAACAGAATAAAATTGTTTAACTCCTGTCTTATTAAGAATTATCATAGAATATGCTGAGTTGGAAGGAGCACATCAGGATCATTAGTCCAGCTCCTGGCCCTGCACAGAATAGCCCAAGAGTCACACCATGTGCCTGAGAGCGTTGTGCAAATGCTTCTTGAGCTCTGTCAGGCTTGGTGCTGTGGCCACTGCCCTGGGGAGCTGTTCCAGTGTCCAACCACCCTCTGTTTTTCCTGATATCCAACCTAAACCTCCCTTGACTCAGTTTGATGCCATTTCCTCAGACTCAATTGCGTTTGCGAGTGTCCCTAAATGCAGAGCCTCATCTGAAAAAGCACAGAACAAACCTGCCAACTCCTGACAGATTTGACAGATGTTTCTCCAACAAGTATCATAATAGCTGTGGTAAATGACTATATCTTGTGAGCAAAGGTTGGAAGGACCAGGAAGCTGGCATCTAGGTGTTCATGCTTGTCGATTTTACCAGCCAATTCTGGACTCTGATGATGCATTACAGCAATATATTCTCACAGAACTTTATGATCTTATCTATTAGTATAATACATCATCAAATCGCCGTTGCTAATATAATGCGTCCCTAGTTAATGTGCAAGAAATCACAGGAACATAGCCCACTTACTTTCTAAGGTTTTGGATTAAATTGCCTTAAAAAGATTAGTATTTCCAGTAAGGGAAAGAGAATCTTGATTGAAGAAGTGGAGAATATGGGCAACAAACATCTAAACATCACTCTTAAACAAGGTTTGCAGCCTTAAAACATCCAGGAAAATGACATGTTGAGAATTTCTGTTCTATGATTCTGGAGCAACAAGACCCATCAAAATCTTCCTGTCAGGTTCCAGCTACTTTTGTCAGTTTATTGGCTGGCTCTTGAAATCCTGTCTACGTTTTGCAATCTTTTTAATTTGCCTTATCTCACACAGAGCAAAATATTCTGGCTTTTCCCCCCAAATATAGTGACAGATGAAATATAGAGAAGTATTTTATTTTCAAACATTTTCTTGGAACAGCTTTCCTGTATCTTGCATATTTCTGTTTTAATCCTGATGTTGCTGAGTTGTGCTGAATATTTAATTTATGCTAACCTGTCAATTATTCCCCCCTCCCATCTATACAGGAATGAATACTTATGAACAAAGCAGAAGCTGACCTGCAGTTGTATCATCTGAAAAAATTATGCACACTGGGCAAATGGAACGAGAAGAGAGGAAGACTAAAATTTCTTTTTCCATCTTTGGAGCACAAAATAAGTACTCTCCATAAGAATGGCATTAATGAAAAGGAACATGTTGTTCCTTATTGTAATTATTTTAAGCATCCCATCTAGAGGCTCAGGAAGCTGAGTTATTTCCAAGTCTGGCATGGGCAGAGTAAGAAGAGTGAGGAAAAGGACATGGTAAAAATAGGCACACTCTGACTGACCAGGGATGTAGCTCAAGTCCACATCAAGGGACCAAAAGTTCATGAGTACTTTTAATTTCCTCCTCTTAGATATTTCTTGAAAGTGGAAAGGAATAATATGAAATTGATAACTCAATACACATCACTTCCAGCCTCCACAGCAGGAGACCTGCATTGAAGTTTGTGAACAGCGAGGGCTGCTCAGTATCAAATGAGTGTCCTTCCCACTGGTATTTCAAAGGGTAAATATTTAGGACATTGTATGCATTGAAGAGGAATTAATAATTGAATGCTTGAAAACTCCCTGTGATGACCCACTTCTCTGGGCCTCTGCACTCCCCAGTCTCCAATGACTTTATCCAGTTTGTGCCTATGCAAAACATCCACAAATCCTTGAAGAAATATTGTCACATCTGGGAGAAAAAGTGCTCTTTCTGAAGGTCATGTCTTTTAAGGGGGTATACTCCTAACACCTTCTACAATCATTTCCTTTGTATCCTTCCAAGCTATATCTTTTAAGATAATATTAGTACCCAGAAAACTTACAGCTTTTAGAAATGTAGGAAGAAAAATACTAGGAATAAAGGATGAAACTCAGGTCACAGTGAAATCACATCACTGGATCTACAAGCTTCCAGAACTCCATCCTCACACACTCCCTATGCCAGAACACAAACATCCTACATCTTTCACACTTCCCAATTTCCTCCTCCTCTTTAAAACATTTTATTTCACAAAAGTGTAATGAATAATGTATATAAAATACTGTTACGGGATATTGATTTACTAAGTCTGTGATGAACACAAACTCACTATGATCCACTGAGTAGGGTGAGTGGGAAACATTATACAACTACTTTCAATGAGAAAAAAAAAATCCGTAACACATCTCTAAATGATTCACAGAAATGACTTGTAGCAAATCTATTAAGTCCTCCAGCACAGCTCTCCAGGAACAGCTTCCCTGCAGAATAGCTTTTGCTTCTTTATGCAATCTACTCTGAAGTGTCTCAGTGAAGACTGATACAGGGCTTTTACCAATACCTTTGAGAAAGTGCTCCACTACAAAATCTATTGTCACTGTCAATCATTTTTTCCTCATACTCATCCAATCTAAATTTTCACTTTAGTAATCCCATCGCATTACTCCCCTTGTGCTTCTGTGCTTTAGCATTTATACTCTTCAAATATTTATAGTTATTGTTCAGGAAAAAAACAGACCTTTTCCCTCAGCATATCAATTTCTGTGCCTGAATGCTGTTGGTCTTCCTTGGAGTGCTGTATTGCTTTACACCTTCCAAATAACTGTCAGAGAAATTAATATTTGCTGTAGCTGGAAAAAAACAGCCCAGAAAACTCCTTTCTCCATCACACAGTTTTCAGTAGTTTTCTGGGAGCAAATGTTCACTGCTGTTACATCACCAAAAAAGGTTTATATAGGAACCAAATATTCAAATTAACAAATGCAAGGAGTGAGATACTTTACAGGGGAAAAAAAACCTTAACCTTCATATACAATTATTTTGAATACCTCGTCCTAACCACAAACAATTATTGATAAACACACTGTATTAAAAAAAACAGTGTATAATCAAAATACTTTGGATGACAGGCAATCTTTCCAGCCTCATTTCAAATGCTTCAAAATAGATGCTTTAAGAGGAAAATTATAGTTTTTCCCCCTCTCTCCTTTAATCTCTAGTGGCGCTTAACTCAGATGCCCAAACTCAGCCAAACATCCCGCACCTTTCACATGTCAGAGACCATGGACTATAACAATACATTTACTTGACAAATTTAAATGCTTTTATGATCAACATTTTCTCCTAGACTTTCTCCAACCTGCTTTCCATTGAAAGTCCAGTTTGGAATGAACCTCGGATCAGTTGGTCAAACCTTTTATCAGAAAGGGAGCCAGAGCACCTTGCCCAATGGCATCATGAAAACTTCCAGCAATGGGGATTCCACTATATTCCTGGGGAGATTTTTCCAATGACTGATCTCATTTTACCAAGTTTATTCCTTATATCAATATAAAATCTCTTCTAGTACAATGTGCACCAATTGCTCCTTGTCTTCTCCATACTGGTCCTGTGTAGATAGAGCCTCTGTCCTGTTTGTAGCTGCCCTTTAAGTACTGGAATGCTGTGATGAGGTTTCCCTGTGTCTTCTTTTACCAGGGAGAAAAGACCCTACACTGCTCCAGTCTGTCCTCTTGGGGCAAATCATCCACCTCTTCTCCTCATCTTTGTGGCACTTCTTGGGACCCTCTCCAGTCTTTCTACATATTTTTTGAATTTTGCAGACAGAACTGGGCACAGTACTCCAGAATATCCCCATCCCCTTCATTCAGGTTAATATTTCTTTATACAAACTTCTGAAGAATTCACTAATCATCCCTGTAAAAGCTGTTCTAAAGACTTCATATTTGTGTCCCACCCCGTTCACAGCTGTCATGTTTGACTTCACCTTTCAAGTACTTTTAACCACAGTGAGTTTTGGAGACTTACAATTCTTGACACATGATCTAATTCTCAATTTCATCTTCCCCATTAAAGCTGCTATAAATATTAGCCTTTCATATAACATCCCTTCAGCACAACTAAAGGATTCCAAAAGTTCGCTTAATTCTAAATCAAACTCCTTTTTAAACCTGAAGGAAAACACACTGTGTTCTTAATTATTCTAGCAAAATACACTGATGATCCTGGATTTTAAAACTATTTTTTCACTGGTCTTTATTCACTGTGGTTATTTTCTGTTTCTCCTGAAATTACAGCCTTAAATTAATCAGTAAATTGCATTCCTTTCTGACATATAACTCACTTTTTGGTCACTAATAATATAGTCCTCCAATTTCCCCCATTTTCATTCACTTTCATGTCAGCAAGAAATGGACTAAGGATGTCTCTTTTGGGATCCCCTACTTTCCACTCAGCTAGTTTGACAACTCTGTAATTTAGGAATTTCCTTGCTAATTTGCTGAAAGAACTACTCAACAGAGATGCAGGTAGTTAAAAATCTCCCATGAGTATCCTTTTATATGGAGCATCTTCGGAAGAGACAGAATTTCTTCAGAACCACTTGAAATGTGCCTAATGTTTGTTTTGGTTTGTTTATATTTCTTCGCAGGAATATTATGCAGTAGTTTCAGTAAGTGTTTTTAAATATTATAGCAACCCATTTACTTGTTCCATTTCCGTTTCTCCTATACAAATTATGTTACACTAAACTATACCAATGTCTATTAAAAAATACCTCATTAAGTTCATCTGAACCCTCTAATGGGTTCCACATACACTTTCTGAACATTTTCTGTATGTACAACACAGGTGTTTCATGGATCTTGAACACTTTTTTCAGGATACCTCAATTGTCTCACTTTTATTGGGATAGTGAATGAATATATCAAGATAACTGCTTTAAGAACATTTCCTTTACTGTATTTCTTAGCTACTTTAAACACCACGTGACAAGCCCCACAGGATTTGATTTCAGGAAGCAAGCAAAACATTCTCATATATTTTCATATTATTAATTTATATTACTTTAATTACTCCTCTTAGCCTTGAAGATACTAAAGTGCTATAAAAATCATTATAAATAAATATGTCACTCAATACAGTCTGATCATAGGTACACTAAAGATGATTAGATTTTTTTTGAGTCTGAGATTTTTTTTGAAGCATCAGTCTGTAAGATTTCCCACAGTAAAGTCTTGATATAGCTCCCACTAAGGTCTGCAGAAGTTAGTGGCAATTACATCAGACTGGAAATCAAAGATAATTAGGTGAAGATTTGTGTATTAATTGACCTACAGATGAAGGAAAAAAACACAAAGATGAAACAGCTGAACTTTGAATGTGCATACTAAAAAGCCAATAGTTAAAATCTTGCATAATGTATTCAAATTCTACTTTTTTTTTATATTAGTGTTGATCAGGTCATTCTACAGGAAACACAGATGTATTCTGAATAGAAGTTGGAGCCTTCTAATTTAAAAGGATAGTCTAAATACCTCTGGAAAAATCTTGTAAGTTCCTGGTGGGTTATTAGTTTAACATTAATATTTAGTAGTGGAATCTGCACAGAAAAAGGATATTAAACTGAAAAAAAAATCATGACAATGAAGGATGGGAAGTTAGAGAAGGTACAGAGAAGATCAGCAAGAGTGACCAAAAGACTGGAAAATACAGTCCACAGAAAAACACAAAGGATTCAGAATGACTGAGTTAACAATGAGGTGGAAAACTGTCACAGCACAAAAGTACCTATAAGCAGCAGGGAAACAGGGTAGGTAACAAAGGGCCCAAACACAAAGGAAAATAAAACAAAAATAGATCAATCCAGGTGTGGAGACATTTAAAAAAGGGAGACCATTTCACTACTAGAAACATTTCCTGAAATGTGGTAGATTCTATATTACTATATATATATATATATATCTAAAAAGTGGGACAGTGAAAGCAGCACAATGGCTACGGTATTTGAGAGAAATTAGTTTAGCAAAACCCAACGACCTATTATATACAGAAAGCCACGTTAGATTATCAGTGTTCCTTGAAAACTGTGCCAGCGTCGATTAATAGGAGATTACAGAATTGGGACAATCTTCAAGACTGTGAGTGTCAAGATTCTGCTTCATTTTTACATGGATATAACGGGGTCAACATAGCTACAGAAGTCAATGCACTTATTTAGTGTTAGCTGAATAAATCACTGTTGCCTACTCAAGTCCTGTGCATTTTTCTGCCAGTAACAAGATAATTCACTGCTTCATAAGATACGTGGCTTCAGCCATCCAAGAGTTTCATAGCATTTTTCAACCTGGAATTATCCTTGCATATGATACACTGTAGACATCAGGAGAGAAGAAGCCATGGAGAGTCTTGTGTTATGAAGCCACAGGCCAGGGAATGGGCTCCATCCAACCTTCTGCAAAGGCACACAAGAGCTTCACGAGCCTTGCAAACCAACTTGACACTTATCTATGGAAATTTCAAGAAGAGCATTCAAACAGGCAGGTTCCAGATTCCTCACGACCACAATGTCTCCTTAAACATGAGCACCTTGTTTATTTACCTAAAAGGGGAAAATGCTCCCCCTACTTAGTTATTGAGATGATCTTTGAGTGTGATATGTTGAAGGCAGCTTTGGTTTTGTGCTGTGGAAATCAATGGAAGAGCCTCCATTTTTAGAGTGGTGTCAGGGCCAACCCCAATTAAGATCAAGTAGCGCATTACAGAAATAATGTAAACACTGTAATTGATTCTAATGGGAGGTACAAGAATGATATATCAGGTTACAACTTTTATTGATAACAATTAATTTCTGGGCATATATCCACAGAAGCTCTGCCCATCCTCTGCTAAACCTCAGTCTACCAGCCAGCAACCAAATTTTCTTGCCAAGGATTCACTCCTGCTAATAATGGATTCTCACTCTGGCTATGTAAATCAACCAGTATAAGTGTGAAAGCTGTCCTGCTTTCTAAAAAATTGAACAGAAACCCTCTTTGAAAACCCAACCTCCTTCAATTAGGACTTTCTGAAGTCTCCCAGATTCCTGCATTTGACTCGACACAATAAAAGCAGGAAACAGTGAAAACTACTTGATGCTAAACATACCTGCAAGGTTCTGCATTCCAAAGACCAAACGGATAGACTGCTTCCTTAAGAAAAGTTGGGATTTGGATTTTTTTGTTTGGTTTTGGTTTGTTTATGTTTTTCATGGGTGAAAAACTATATCCAGGAACCTCTTTCACATTTAAATTGAAAGCCATTGTACAAACACTAACAGACGGAAACATTTCATTTTATAGTATCCTACTCCTGTGAAAGAAAGTGCTGAGCAAGGAACTAAAATGAGATAGGCAGTTTTCCAGTCCGTAGCAAAGTCTGGATTTGTGCACTTGCTTTTTCACTCCATTAAATACATCTCTGGAATTACAAAAAATAATCATCATATATAGCAATCATATAGAACAAGAACAAAATTCTGTTGCTAATGTTTCTCATCTGTGTTGAAAAAGCAACCACAATCCATTACAACAAATGGCTAGAGAGAAAAAAATAAACCAGCAATTAACAAATAGAGTTGGAGCAGTTCCATCTTCAATAAACCAACACAGTGGAAAGTGAAAAATTGATTGTTAGGGAACATCTACCTAGTCTTGAGAGATCACTCTTTTTCATCCGTTTGGAATGATGTAGCTCTATCCAGTTCCTATTAAAACCCAGATACACATATGATTGTGTGCTTTATAACCAGAACCAATGTTTTGCTATTATCATCTTTGGTGTACAGCAGCCTGCAGAACAAGTACCAACAAATAAACTTCATCAAAGCCTTAATTATTGCTGGAGTGAAATGAGATAATTTTGAAGAGATTCAGTCCTTTAGCCAAGCATTCACAACTTAAGGTCATATAGCACAGTATCAGTACCAACTTCAAGATTTTCTATAAAGCACATAATTTCAAACTTACACATAAAGCGACCTGTATTTTAAATAAATTTGTTGCACCATTATTCACACAATTTTCTAATAATAATAAATACTGGATATTATTTATTTCACTAGCATTCATACAGAAATAGCAGAGTTTGCATAAAACAAACTCTTTGATCATGATCTAAATATGAAAAGGCATAATCAAAGTCAGGAGGTCTGGTGTTCATACCAAAAGGGTGCTGCATTGAATTGTAAATTTATTGTTCATTTGAACTATTCAAAATGTTTTCCTTGCAATTTATATGTCACTAATACATAGTCTAAACCCCTACAATTTATTCTTTATATAAAAACTAAGTATTACATTTACAAATTTTAAAATCCCTCCATTAAAGCTGACTTTCTAGTCTGGTCTATCTTTATGTTTGGATATTTTTTTTTTCTTATAGCTTTAACATTTATCTCAGAAAAAGCTTTATAAATTCATCAGAGAAAAGCATGGAAGTGGGGAATTCCTTTGTCTTTGGTCCATATCTGGCCAGTTATAAAGCATTAATCATTTCAAATTTGGCAGACTGCTAAAACAGTAAGGGAATGAATGTTCCACAGGCCTGATTACATGTCACAGCTAAAAGATCAACAGCTTGGAGTAACTATGCCCATAATGTATTCCTGTAGCAAGGATTCAGGAAGGAAAAGTCAATACCACAAAGTAAAGCAACGATGCTGACTTGCTTCCCCATGGCTTCTTCTTCCTCCCAAAGCCTCAAGTTCCTCACCTCTTTCCTCCTGCAGGTATTATACAGAACAGGATCTCCCCAAAACCCGGATAGCAGGGAAAATACCTCTGAGTTGGGAAATCCTATATTTACAGTTTCTAAGGTGAGATTCTTATTGACTTCCAAGACATTAAATAGTCTGTTAAAATTGTCATGTATTTATTTATTTGAGCATCCTCTACACAGATTGGATTTAAAAGGTAAACAAGGGTAAATTTGGAAGTTGGTAGACTCTTGAGGTCTACCCTTTCCATTCCCAAAAACTTGCTTTTACCGAAAGTAATTAGTGACATAGGAAGGGTTTATGTGCCAAATATTAGACTTTATGCTCAGAACACAAGATGTTTCACAGCATAATCCTTCCTATTCCCTTGTCCATCCAATTTGCAGCATTGGATGGACCCATAACAACACAGATATTTCTATCTGTGAGGCAACTCTAGGGAATGAAGTTTAAAAATGAGAATAATCTCTACCTGTGTAAACAGAATATCCATTTTACACCTTCAGCTACCATTATCATTAGCATATCCAAGAGCAGCCACGTGGCCACCTGGTGAAGGCACTATTGACAAACATGTCGCTCATGGAAAAGAACTGCTATTCCTGGTTCTCTGTAAGAATCTGAACTCTGCTAATCCTTCAGGACATGTTTGCAAACGTACTCTTCACAAATTTATGATCAATGAAGAGCAACATCTTTAAAACATGAGATCTCTACTTGCTTTCACTGAAATAAAGAATCAAGTTCATTGATTAGATAAAGCTACATCTTTCCTTCACTTCTAGATAGACATACAGGGAAATTGCAGCTAGGCCACCTTTAGAACAAATTTTTGTCAAAACCTAGAAGTTAGAAAAGGAAAAAATTCACATAAAAATTATTATTTTACTGTCTGCTGATAAAGATTTTCTCTTCTCCCCTCCAACTGAGGAAACTCTTTCTGCTACACGCTACTTTAATTCCTGCAAATTTTAGAATCAGGATATGAGAGAAGCCCCTCTCTTCTTATGTTATATCTAGAGTTACCTTGTGAGGACAGTAAATTTTCACTGTCACAAATCTACTTTTAATTAGAATTTCTATTTGCGTTTTAGTATTACATTTCTTCTTCATTAGTTATAGGTACAAATTTTATTAAAAAGATTCAGATATGATCTTCATTTCTATTCCACTGTATATTTAATGCTACTGAACTTCTTGTCATTAAGTATGCCAAATACAATGAAATAGAATATACACTGATTTCCTTATGATTAACAAATATGCAGTTTTTTTCCTTTCTTTTTTTACTACAGTAAGGCTAAAATGTTTCACTTGGAGACACCCCAATGTAGTGCAACAGTTATTCCTGTCAAATAAATCTCATTGCAGAAGTTGGGTAATCTTCATACTACAACTCCATCTTAAAAATGGCATAAATCAGCCAGAGATTTCACTCTATCAACTATGGAATTATGTAAGTCCACAAATGCAATCTTTTCTATAAATTTCAAATATAACTGTCCTGGAGTGATATCTGCTCTATATGCCAAGCTACTTAATCAGGAAATTACTAATTAAGGTATCCATCTGTTATTACACACAAAGCCAGGGTAGCAGCGTACATTACATGTTTGCGATTCAATCCTGTGCCATCTTTAAAGGCAATCTTCTCCATCCACTACCTTGAACAATGACAAAAAACTGAAAGCAAAAGAGATTAAATTCTGTGCCTTGAGATATAGGAATTCCTCTATAAACCAGCAACAGATTATGATAGAAAGTTTTATAAAGGAAAAGTAGCATCTGTAAAGTATGAATTTAAATACTTTCCTATTTTCTTGTGGTTTACGAGTAACAAAGCATTCAATAAGTAGATTTTGCTATCTCTAAGCTCACTTTTCATGAAGCGTACTGTACAGATTGGAAAGAACATTTTAAAAGATCATGATTTCACTATGTGAATTTACATAACTGTGAAAGAAGACAAAGCTCAAAGAGATCTTCCTTCCTTCTCCTACTTCTGTAAGCAAAGGACTTTTATTGTTTTCACAGGTGATTTAGGACATTGCGAACTAATTATAACAGGTTAAATGCATAGAGAAATAAGAAAAATAAAAGATACTTTATTAAGAGTGCTCATATTCCTCAAATCAGGAATCCTGGAATACCATAGAAAGAGTTATTTTCTCCTAAAAAGTAAAAAGAAAAGGTACTTAAATGACTACTGCTCTTACTAAAGGACAGTATGAGTTACAGTCTTAATTTCAGTCAGAAAATACACACCACTGAGTGCACACCTACATGTATCATGCATTTATGTATTTTTCAAATAATCTTGTAATTTCACTCGAAATTATAATTTCAATTTTTCTTTTCTTCCTTTTTCTTCCATCCTAAGTATGATATCAAACATATTGATATAAAAGAAAAAAAAGACACATTCCATTGTCCCCGTGTTCTGAAGGCTCCACACTTGAGAATTTCTATTTTCTTTTAAACATTTTTCTCTGTAAATGGGCTACCCTACAATAGAGCATTTTTAAGTCCATACAGGCAACTTAGAAAAAAAATCTACTGATCTGTATGCCCTCATCACTCCTAAACTACTCTTTCCTAAATAGTGGTTTCCATGTAAAATGACTTAATTCATTTTTCATTTCTCGCTTGGTTTTGCAATTTACAAAGTGTTTTTAAAATCACAGACTCTGTATTTCAAGTTGGTCTGTTGCAAACACAAAAATTGCTTTTATTTGCTATGCAGAGCAAAATTACCATATTTCAAGTTTGGTGATACTTTAACTGGCACCTTGATTAAATGCCTCAAAAAACTTTCATTCTAGCAGTTCTAGCTGAAGTTTTTTTATTTCAAAATACAATACTTTGATGTATCACACATGAGTTACTTCATTCTTCCCCTAAGCTACATGACATTAAAGGAATCTGATATGAATTTCAGGTGCAGTGGTGCAGCCAAGAAGTGACCATAAAACCACTGCAGGAATTACCTCTAGCACAACTTCAGTGATATGTCAATGTCACTCGAACTTTAAAATATTTAGAATCAAAAGGTTTCAATGGAAAATGCTGAGTATTTTCTGCATAAACAGCAGGAGTATATATAGAACATGGGATGATACTTTCAGAAGAATATCTAGTTCTGCTGTTTTGTCCATTCAAAAATATTAATATAAATAGGAAATACATGTAAAATGGATTTCATGTAAAATGTTTACATTAAATCTATGGGAATCTGCTATCATTCCGTCAGTTGTTCTTGTGACATTTGCAAGAAATAATTATAATTTAATATTTAAAAAGAAAAAAAGTGGTTTGATCTTGGGAAGTCTGATGAACCCTCAGATTTGCTTTGTGTGTATTTGAGCATTTAACATTTAAAAGTAGAGGCCTCAAACAAACTCTTACAGCTTAAAAAAAAATCTACCAAAACCAGGTAGAAAGACTCACAGAGAAAGAAATTCTTTACTGCCTGAAAACTTTCCTCAGTATTTATTTAAAAGGGTGAGAAAGAGAAAATCAGTATAAGAGAAAACGAAAAATAAGTTCAAAACCGGTCCTGGATCAAGATTAAAACAGAAATTCAGTGTCATTATTTCAATATAGGGAACCTATCATCCACAAATGCACTTTATTCTTCTCCTATAGCATTCTTTAGCACCTTTAACAGACAAGGATGAAGTTGTAAAAAATACATTGTTCTTTCAGAAAAATGACCCTCTTGTCTATCAATACCAGTCAGAATGCTGATGCTCTTGCTCACATTAAATAAAACACTATATAACAGAAAAAAAGTCAGACCACTTTCAATTGGCGCAATCTCGATGTGACTGATGTACAAGATTTCTACACTTCAGACTAGAGAAAATAAAAATGTTGAAATGGTGATCATTTACAAATGGCATAGCTGATCCTCCATCCTTGGCTCCAGAATTAGTGCTCTGATAGGAGTAGAACAAATCAGCTTGAGAAGTTTATTTTCCCTTAGGGATTTTTTGGAGGGTTATAAGTTACCGTCTCTGAATGCTCTTTCTTAAGAGGACTAAACACAAACAGAAACTGCTTCATACTTCAAATGAACATGGATTACCTACAGTGAATAAAGGAGAATTGAAGAACCTATTAGCAAGGATCATTACAAAATTGGAGCTGGAAGCAGAGATCGTACAGTTTCAAGATATGTAAAGATATGTAAAAGTATCCACAAAATGCTGATATTTTAACTTCCAAGTTCACTTATTATTTGGAAATGTTCCCACTGAAATGTGGGTTTCCTGTGTGTTGTTGACACCACAAACATTTCTTATACTGTCCCACTATTGTGTTTTACTAAGCCCACTCAGCACTTTGCCTGGATTTGAGGCCCCATTTACTGCCAGCTTTGTAATTCTTGGTTGGGTCATATACTTGGCAGAAATCCAGTGATTTTGCTTGGCACACTTACTCTTCCATAGTAAAAATACATAAATAACCAGGGGCAAGTGTGGACATGCAGTATTCATATTCTTGTTCTAGTTCACAGCAGCACAAACAAAAGTAATTCAAGAATAAAGGAAGTTAAAGCACTCATTTAACAAAACTGAAGGTGGTGTTGCACTCATCCAAAGTGATCTCACTCCAGCTGAAACTATTTTCAAATTTAACTTAGTCTGTGGAAAAGAAATTAACATTAAAAATACATATGCGGAGATGTTTACTTTGAGTAAAGCAAATTGTGATTTTGTTTCAAAAATGTGTTTAAAACTTAGCTTCTTAGTGACTTCAAAAACAAAACCCCAAGGAAAAAAGAAATAAATCTTTGTATTTAACCTTATTCAGCCTGACGGTAGAAGGTAGACAAAGCTCCATCTGCATGCATATTTAAATTAGCAATTTAAACAACTGATTTCTATATTGACTCAATTAGAGGGTATATGCAAATCTTAAAGATGTTTTTTATTTCAGATAGAACTTAACAAATTCTGACTATATCAGATATTATACCAGCTGTTCAAATGTCCAAAATTCTTGCAACAGGAGGAGTGCAAGGCAGAACTATCTTGTAGTGCTGACATGAATAGAAATTATTTTGCACAGAAATAAATACCTGACATCTCTATGTTGTGCCAAAAAGATGTGGGCCACAAGAATGACAGTAAATAGTTATCCCTCACTAATACTAGAGAAATGTCAAAAGGATTTTCAACCACAGCTAGGTAATGTGGGCAGAAGCAAAGTATATTTATATATTTATGTCAACTAAGCATGGGGAGATAATTTTTTTTTAATACTGGTTGCTTTTTATATTTAATAATAATATTGCATTGCAGCATGTGGAATTGTTTTGATAAATGTTCTCTATATGCAATTACTTACAACCAGTCAGGAGAGGAACACAGGGGTGTGAGCACTAAAGCTCAATACTTACATGAATATCACCAGGCAAAAGACAGGAACAGTCCAGAACCTCTGTCCTCATGGTCTTGGCCATTTGTCACACTTTTCCTCGCACTATTATATTAGCACTTATCTATTATCAGAATAAATCTGAATTTCCCACAGCATCATGACTTCAGCAAGGTAGACAGGCAGAGAATTCTCTACAGGGAATAAGCTGGTGCTGACTGTACTCACCCAAGGAGGTAGAATAGAAGGTTTATTTTCCCAAAGAACCAAACCCTCCCTCCTACATTCTGAGCACACCATCACGGCTCCTGGCTGTGCTTTGTAAGAAGTGACTGTCACTGCCAGCTTCTCCTGCAAAGCCCATTGAGTCAGACCTTCCAGAGCAGGAGGGTGAAGGTACGCTGAGTTTCTTAATTTCAAGCAAATGCATCCATAAAGAACATAACAAGCTGACACACAAATGTGTCAGAACTAGGATCTAAGCAACAAAACCTATGTAAGCACTCCAGAGAAGGCAAAAAAAAAAAACAAAACCCCAAACACAACTTTACAGAATTTAAGTCAACTTCCAGCATTTCCATGACACCTCTGGACACCACTTTCATGAACAGAAATAGATGACTTGAAGATTTCAGGACTGAAAGTTTGGATTTCACATATTATATATAAATTGAATAGATTTGTAACAGGACTAAGACTGCTGTGAGTGAATAACAAATGAAAATATGTATGTGAGAAAGCAGCAGCAGAACTATCAGGGTTAAACAATGGGCCTTTCTAGTTAACAAAGAACTCTGTTTCAGGGAAACCATTCCCAAAACATCATTCCCAGATGCAAAACTGAGAAAAAGCTGTTTCTGTTGAAGCAAGTGCTCTGACAGGAGCACAGCACAGACACCCCCTCCACAGAAGACATCAATGTGACAGCAGGAGGATGGCAGCAGGCTTGCAGTCTATCACAGCAGCTCATTTTCCTGCTAGTGGAACACGGAGAGACATATGGCACACATACCTTCCCAACAGAAAACAGGCAGCGGTTGCTGCTTGTTGCTTAAGAGCTACAGAGCCTGAAGTAAGCAAAAATCTGAAGCAAAGCAACCAGCATAACAACTGCTGACTTATAATCATGAGGACAAAGCAGCAAACCAGACTGGTTTGTCACTGTCAGCAAAGGGAGCCCGAGAGATGCAGCGAGTGCTTCACACCCAGCATTCCCTTGGCTTTGTGTTGAACACCGGAATCCCAGGCCAGACCATTCTGATGTTTTGATGGAAAAGCTGATGAGAGTGAGTGAGGGAATGAGTGAAATCTATGGAGTACAATTGCAACCTGGTCAAATAATTTAATTAGCTAGCTTGCTACTTAAGAAAACCCCCACAAAAAAAAAAAGAAAACAAAACAGCAAAAACCAAACAAACAACCCCAAAAAATCACTTTGCCTCTCTCAAAGGCTTGCAGAGTTTTGTTAGGATACTGAACTCTTTGATTAGGTTTGACTAAAAGCTAGCAAAGCCTAGGATAAGTCTACAACAGTAAAACTCCAGTGTCTTAAACAAAGTCAAATTGTTCTTCTGAGTTAGCATCTCTGTATTTCATGGAAATTAAACAGAAATCAAGAAAATTAAAACACGATAAACATCAATTGCAATAGAACTTTAGCATGCAAAACATTCATGTTTCACTCTCCAAAATAAAAATGCTTGTGGTTTGTATTCAAAGTTTTGCTTCAGGCCCTCTCTCAGTTTCACCCTGAAATACATATTGCTTGTTTATTTGTTAATAAATAAGTAGATTTCTAAAAGCACTCACTGTATTATATACAGAAATCTGCTATTTATTATTTCATTTGTGTCATGCTCCAAGAACCCTGGACAGAAAACTGGCAGGCTGGAACTTACAGATCCCAAGACCATTAGAACATGAATTCTATCATACCCTTTCACTTTTGGCACATTCAATGTTGTGATGATTGCAAAAGTCTGATAAAGGAAAATTCCAGGACTGCACAAAGCTAGTAGAGGACATAAAAGTATATTATTGGTAAAAAGAAACAGCCTTTTAGGAAAAGTGAAATTAGTGAAGGATTTGGAGGGAAAGTGAGATAAATTAACTGTAATCATTAGTAAAAGCTTTGAAGGCCAAGCCATAACACTTAATTTAGAAAACCTAAACCATAAAACTGACAGCACAAATAAAGATGCTTATAGACAGCTCTTTGTCCACAAGGAGAACATTTACAGAACACAGCAGCAGTTCAGGCCACAGCTGTAAATACCACCAATGAATTCAAGAGTCAGCAGCCATTTTCATAGTGCTGAGAGTGGAGAAGGATTAAAGATAGCCTGGCTGGCTGGGTCACTGAGGCTGACATAAATCTCGAGTACCACACAATCTTGGTGCTGGAGTGTTAAATCTCAACTTAGCAAGCCCTTGCGTGCTTGTGGTCAATAAAGCTCCTACGTTGTCAAGGTGCAATATTTCAGGGGTCTGCTTGCAGGACTTGTTTCTTTCCCTCATCAGTATCGATTGCTCCTCCCCACATTATATTTTAAATAGATGCATTTTAAATATTAAACTAAAGTTGATTCAAATACATTAAACTTTAAGTAGGCAGCTTTTAAAAACAATAATCTATTTTTAATATAAACCAACATGCATCCATGTCCTATTTATTGCTCCAGATGATGGAAAAGACTTTAAATGTGGGAATCCAACTGATTCTTGTCAGCATGGTGCAATAGTGCACAAAACATAAAAATCAGGAGCCATCATTTCCGATCTTCCTGAGCCTCCAAATAATGCCCAATAGGTTCACTGTTGTATTCAGCAGTGACTTGCATTCATCTGTACCTAAAAGAACATTATATAGCAGAGATCAAAGATATGCAGCTGCTTTGATAACCAAAGGACTAACAGGGGCCTTTCACAGATCACAGACCTACTCATAACAGCCGTGAAAAGAAATATTTTTCCATACTCGCACTCCTAATTCTTCCCTAGACTTTCCTAGGGTTGTCCTTTTCTCGGATAATACTTAGAGAATCAAGAAAACTTATATTAAAAAGCAATCCCCCACTGTTGTCACTTGCCTGTAAACATGTTTATGAATAAAAAAATACATTATAAATTGCCATGTAATAACTCAAAGTACAGAGTGTTCTTTAGCAAAGTAGCATTTCAAAGCGTGCTATCATTTTATGCATATAAATTGCAGAAGAGGCAGAATGTCAAGGCATGACCTTTTCAAAAGGGAAAGATGGATGTATTGAGAAATATATCCTCCCCACTTCCACATTTACTTCATATAGCCTCTCCAGACGAAGTACACATATCTTCAAACTCCAAAATACACAGAATTTAATGTCTCTCTTCTCACTAAAAGCTATAGCTCTTTTCTTTAAATTCTGTGTCATTGACTTCTTTCTCAAAATAATATCTGTGTTCACGAGAACAAAATCCCCCTGAACTTCAGTAACTTAGTCAGTAGCTGACAATATCTTTACAAAGACATCTCCATTGCAGTGTTAGCAAAACAGCATTTTATTTGTGTTTTTTGTTTCCTTGAACATTGAAATGGTTCCTTACACATTAACACATCAGCTTCTCTGCTTGTCTTGGCAACACGAGATTTATTAATCTGCTATCCTTCAATTCCACTCTCCTGAGTCACTCAGGAGAGGACTCAGAACCCACAGATGTCTAGGAGAAAGTTTGCCAGACATTTCCCAGAAGTCAGCTTGCAACAGATATAAATACTGCCATTAAGCATCACATCTTTCCAGAAAACATATCGTTTTCATATCCAAAATAAATATCTGAGAGCAGAACAATAACAGAAAAAGTGAGAAGCCAGATCAGCAAGCTAAAGATTGTGTGGAGAAAAGAAGCAAGATTAAAAATTCATGTGAAACAAAAAGGAGTAGAATACCTGACAAGGCAGTACAAATGCAGAAATTGTGATTTTTTTTTTAGGCAGATGGAGGATGTCAGAATTAGAACAGCTGCAGAGAGCTGACGGTATCAAATTTGCATTAGAATTCAAGCATGAGTTTTCTTAAGAAGTACAGACTGTTTTCAGAGCAGAAGGCCAACAGTAACCCTAAAAATAAAAAAGGCACCAAAAAAACCCAAAAACACAACAATAAGCTAATTAGAAGAAAGAAGTTTGAGAAAGTTAGAAAATTGCCTCAAGTAATGTTTATCCTATTTGAAAACATGCACCTTCACTGAACTTTAAATATTATTACAGCATTGGAATTTTCCTCAGGTGAGGTAGTTGCATAGAAGATACAGCATTAATGAACAGCCAACAAGAATAGGGAAATTTTTATCATTTTTTATCTATTTTGCTCTACATTTTTCAGTTATTTCAACATTTTCCCATTTCTAGTTAGAAATAGAGCTTCTTAAAATGTCCTGTTTGTGTCAGAACATTCCACTTTGGAAAAAACTCCATTTCAGTTCTGTTCATTTAGGCACTTCTATTCTGCTTTCCAAAAACAGTTTCTTCCATCAAACAAAAATCCACCAATTTGCATGAAGAGCCACTCTGGAGGGATCCAGAATAGATTGTTTCAATGCATACTTACACAGTATAGCTAAATACAGTAGTGACATTCCAGTTAAAGTAATTTGGAAAAACAAAGCAGAGATGTGAACATTTGCTGGCAGAGCAGTCACTGTTCCTGATATAGTTCTGAATACATCAGTTTAGTCCCAGTTAGCACATTCATGATACAGGTTGTTCTCCATGTGCCCTCTCCTTTCAGCACTTCGCTGGGTCAGGACTTAACTTCCCATAGAACCCGATACAAGCAATGAAAAATTTTGGTTTTAAACTAATATAAATGATGCACAGAGTAATTAAGTTCTAAACCAGACAGTAGGGCCTCAGCCTTCCATAAAAAATGGGATAACCATGACTCCAGACTTCTTTTAGATTTAAATTATTTAATAAACCTGCCCATACACATTTTAATAAATGTTGAAATGTTGGTATTACCTATAACTGCACCAGGAGTCATGGAACAACACACGCCATAGTCACCACCAAACCTATACATACCTAAAATTTGGCAAAGATTTTAGTCACAACCCTTTGTTAGGGTTAGCTAGTTGGGTCACTTAGTTATCTAGTTAACTTTACAGTAAATAATGCATGACGCTCATTGATTTAAAAGCATTGAAGATGCAGCGAATGAGCTCTTTTATGGCAGCTTTAGAAAGTCAAACCTTTAGAGGATCACAGATTATTTACAAGATGTACCAGGGTGAGGAACAGAGATGTATTGGAACACTACAGTAATCTAACTAAATTTGGCTGACTTTTTTTTAAGTGGGGCTTTTAATTTTCTCCTGACTATTTTATTTTGTCATTCTTTAAACCTAAATCATATATTATTCAATTTTAATAAAGATATTAAAATGAAGAAAATTTGGGAAATCCCAAACCATCATTACAAAATATATTGCTTTTCCTCTTGCAAAAGGATGGGTCCTCTAAACATTCTCCCCTTTCACAGGGGAGTCCTCCTCTCCTTTGCTCAAGGTTACATCTCAGAGGTTTTGGGGAAATAGTGCTGGAACAAAATCAATCAAATTCTGTACTAGAAAATTCACATGCAGCTTTATGAGACTTGGGATAGGTCTTTAAGTTGTAATTTTTTATGTATCTTTATCTTAATCCTGATATCAATTCTCACAGTGACGCATACGTTGATCTCCTGCATCTCTGCCCATGAGTGTGAAAAACAGAGAACTTGAGATAAATCTCTAAGGCATAATGGAGTTTGTAAGTTTAAAATTCTGTATTAAGCATTATGCAAAGCTTTAGTGGAACACTGTTATTTTTAGACTAGGTGCAATTCTGTGCATTAAATAAAATGCAGGGACTAAACCAGAAAAAAAGACTTAATCTCCAAAACATTTATTTTGCCACCATGACTGTTACCTTCTGGCATTACCAGAAGGTCAAAGTCAGAGTGAGGTTCTGTAAAAAAACTAAGATAATCTCTACACTGAGGAGTTTTTAATCTGTACAATATGCCTTTACTGGGCCAGTGAAGTGACTCTGGCAGTGGTGCACAAAATATTACCTGGAGAATTGGCACCACTCTGGACTTATTTCCCTTCTCAGACAAAGGACTTACTGCTGGCTCTGCTGTTCTGCTAATGTCACAGCAATGCTTTGTACCATGAGGCCTTCTTACATTCCTGGATAAACAAAGTCAAACACCTCAGTCTTCCATTTTACTTGACTTTCAGAAATTGTTAGCATGGATCACAGGAAAACACATACATATATTTCCCTGAGAAACCAATGCTGATTTCCTCCAAGATACAGCTATTTCTTTTTTAAATAGGTTTCTGCATGACTTTCCCTAGTGCAGCTAATATGAGGAAGAATATGCTTAAATTGCATTTTTTCGGCTCCATTAAAAAGTCATTTATTATTTTGTTTGCAACAGTTAGGTATAAGCAGTATGCTCTTGATCATATCAATGAAAGCCAGCAGAGACAGTCTTTAAAAATCTTACAATCCTCATCCTAGGAAATGGATAATTTCAGTCCTAAAACGTCTTGAAAAACTGTTTTTCAGCAAATCTGTTATATTTAATGGATTACTAGGGTAAAAAAACCCAAAAAATTAATAACCCCCACAGCACAAATCCAGGACAGCCACAATGATCTTATTTCAGAGTAGATGCTATCAGAAAACTGTCCTGTTTTCATAAATTATATAAATTATCCAAGTGGTGACAGTTCAAGGTCAACTAAGGCAAAAGGTTTGGGGAATGAAAAAAAATTAAATATTTTGCATATGGAAGTGACAACAATATTAGACAATGAAGGATTAAAGAAAATTCTTTGCAGTACTGGTTGAAAACTACTGTTATTTTAAAGATGTTTAAATAAATGAATAATTTTTTTTTAAAAATACATTCACCACCACATAAAGAAAAATGTTGCATACTAGTTACAGACAATAAGAAAGAGGATTGAACTCAAAATACAGAATTCAGATGCTCAAATAAAATTTGTTCACTTTCTGGTGGTATCACTGCCAGAGAATGATTTTCCTGGGGAGATCCTTCAGTTTCCCAGACCAAAGTCTTCAAAAAGAAATAACCCATCCATCTGGCACTTTCCATTAACCAGGGCAAATCTTACCTCTTTGAACTGAACTACAACAATACGTCTCTTACAATCCCATTGCAGCCACCCAAAATTTTATTATCCCACTTTCTTCCATGTGCTCCAACTGGCTCACCAATTGCCTGCTACTTTTTGTATCTGTCTTCTCTTTACTGCAAGTCTGTTAGTGCTTAATCCCACATTCCCTACTTCAGTCCTACCCTAATGTTCTGAACTTAAAGTGAATTTACAGATATTCCACAAGGAGAGGAGAGAAAGGAACAGAATAACCTTTGGCAGCTCTCAAAATGGTGACCCCACCACTGCTGTCACCATTGCCTTTGTAGTGGTACAGCTACAGCTCTGTTACAGGTGGCACAGTTTGGAAGATTTGGTTTATAACCAAAACATTTGGTAGTTTTGGTAGAGCTGTACCTCGTTTTCTCCTTGGACTTACAAGCACTGAGCCCACTGAACTGACACAAAGATACAGTGAAATCAATGCAACTGAGCATTGATTTACTGTGCAAACTCACAGCTGACCAAACCACCTCAGAGACACACCTCAAGCACATCAGGACCAATTTGTATAATATATACATAGTGCACCCGCCAATGTGAACAGAAATTCTTCAAACGCTATCCAGATATATCTTCTGCATGGAAAAAATATTTGGAGTCAAATGTAGACATATGGGAGATAAAGACTAACACAATCTGTGTGAGACTATGTAGTGGTTCTCAATTTGCCTATTGGAGTTTGTGGCCAAATGCCAGCACACTTACCAAAATTTACCTGAAGTTTGCTGTGAGATGAGGATTAGGAGTAGGCAAAGCAGGCTCTAACTTACTCAAGTATAAAGAAAGTTTATTAATATACGCAAGACAAAGAGGAAAAGAAAAAAAAACCAAGAAAAACCAGAACAAATTCCGCAGACCACCCCTCCTTTCCCCACCTCTCCATTTCTTTCTCCCTGACAACACACAAAAGACAACACTTTGACCTCCAGTCAGTTTACCACCTCAGAAATAGCTCTCATTTCAGTTCATCTAGAGAGAGAAGTCTCTTTTGTTTACACCATGGATTCTCTGTAAGAAAAATACAGTTTCTTATGGGTCTTCTGCCTCACCATCAGCCGCTGCCCAGAAGAAAGATCTGCTTAATGGTGGATCCCTCCCACCCCAGTAGCCTCCCCACAGCCACTATGGTGGGTCATGAACAGTCCACAGGGTACCTTTTTAAGGATGCAAAATTCAATTGCAGCAACAAAGAAAATCCCTTCTTCTGTGCTCAGCAACACAGGTTCTCCTGACAACACAAATTCTCTGACATTCCCCCTGGGACCAGGGCTCTGGGTCACAGCCTCTCCTCTCTCTTGGTTCAAGTTTCTCATCAGGCTGTACTTATTTCAACACCTACTTGTCTTCAGCCAGGTATTTCAGTTCACTGACTGCAATTAGAACCTCATCTTCCCCCTTTGACTATGTCTTCATATATTACAGGGAATTTATTAGCTCAGTCCCCAACCATGGTTCTCCAAAAGAATTTTCAGCTTCACTCTCAAAGCACTTCTCATACACCTCCCTCTAGGCATCAGTTTTGCTTTCCTCACTGACTGTAAAGTCTCTATGCTGCATTTATGTAGATGTCCTCACTCGTTCCTCTCTCTGTGCAAGGAAGGATGGGTGTCTGTAAGTTTAGTCCAGGCATGGATAATCTCTCTCTCTCTCCGGCAGTGTGAGGATCCCATGCTCCCTGCTGGGCTGTTTGAACAGGTCCGAGCTGGATGCCAGAAGCTCTCAGGGTCTCTGTGCCTGGCTCTGTGGAGCTGGCTCGGCCTGCTGGGGCCATCTGGGCCCGGGGTGACAGGGCAGGGCCTGGCCCGAGCTGGATGGAGCCAGCCTGGTCCTCGCCTGGCCCGGAGCAGGGGCCTGGCCCTGTCTCGTGTAGCTGACACACCGGCTGAGCTGGATCTGCTGAACATTCCAGCCGGTTCCTCCCCCATGCCCGGCTGCAGTGGCACGGCCGCCCTAAACCTCCCTTCCCCCTCCTCCCCTGCAAAGGCGGCGGGGGGGACACAGGGCCTTACCCTCAGAGGGTCTTTGCTTATATATGGCTCTTGCCTCGAAGGCGGATTAACTTTTTAATTGGTTCACCTACACATCAATCCTTAAAACTACCTAGCTACTGGCTCTCTCTCCCAGGAAGGAAGTTATATCCCTTCCTGCAGCATGGTCACTTCCTAGATTTTGACCCCTCCTGACTAACCCAGGACAGACTGTCAGTTCTGGGTACCACAGGTAAGTCTTGCTCAACAGAAAATTTGCGTCTGTGGACTTTAGAAGTGATGCTAAATATATACAGATTTGTAGGACTGGAGATTTTTTTAGTATTATTTAGCACTGAGGAGGAAAACAGTTTTTACAGGGGTTCTAGTTGAGCATCACATTCTGAGCAATAATTAGGCAAGCAGAAGGCCAAAACTAACATTAAATGGAATCAGTCTGGGGGACATTCTCTTAGCACAAGTCTTGTTCCTGCACAGCCATTTCCTTTCACATTATTTATAACTATTAAAATTAGTTGACATCTTTCACAAAATATTTAAAAAATCAATTCAGACCAGCTTTCCAGCATCACATTAATTCAGGACAGCATGTTTCCTTGTTTGGTTTTTTTTTTTCTGTACTTGCAATGAAATAATATATAAAATACATATATTATTTTTATTATAGCAACATTCATTTGATGCCATTTGAATGTAGGGAAAAACAGGTCAGGGCTTCTCAGCTTAAAGTACCCAAAGGAGCATTTGAATCGTGCCAAGAACCAACAGAATTTTAAAAGTATAACGAACAATTTGAATGACATATTGGGATTTGAATGCTCAATACACTTTATTCTTAGAAGCAGTTAAAAATAAAATTTGTTTAAAACAGAGAGAAGAAAAGCAGCATATCTAAAAAACACAGAGCCAAAAAGAATTCCCTAGAAGGAGAAATTGAAGGGGTGCTTTTTGAAAGCAGACTTGGAGAATGAGTAAACTAAAATCGAAATCTAAGAGAAGGTATGGATAGGACAAGAAGAATACTGGGGGAAAGGAGGAGGAATTGTTTTATCTCATTTCTACAGAGAAAAATCCAACAAAACCTATACCAGGTTATTTGAAATTTGTTGTTTTTTGTGAAGTTTCAGTTGACCTTTTTGTTTTGTGTTCTCAGTCGTCTCACATTCCTGAGCAACTGCATACAAGAGATTCTACTAAAAACTCTTCTTTGAAACTATACTTTGTAATCCAGTATACCTCCTACCTCCTCAGCACAAGTAATTTTAAATCATAGAAAATAGTCAAGAAAAGTCAAGGAGTCAAGAAAAACAAATCTACAAGTTTTTCTAAGGGCAATATCAAAACCTTTAGAACAGAAGGATGGTTGTGAAAGTGCCAGCTTCTGCACCATCTGAGCTATCAGACAAATGCATTTAACATTTGCTTTTTTGACTAAGCCCCTCCCTAGCAAAGTAGAGTGCAAGAACAGTAGCCTTCTGTATTTAGACATTTAGGCAGACATAATGTTAATATTAAAGCTTCTAAAGCTTTAACTATAATTCTTTTACTATGTTATAAACCTTGAAAATAAGCACTAATAAGTGGAGTTGAATACTTTTTGAGAGTTGGCTCAGGAGAAACAAAACCTGCACTAAACAGTATAATGAAAATCAGGCTTTTTGACGACTTTTGACATAAAGCAGTCAGGAAATGTTTAACAACTACAGCTGTTCCATGATTCAGAGGAACCATTTTAACAGCAATCTAAGCATAGGATCCAAAAGGGACGTTTTCCCATCTGCGTGAAGGATTAGTCTGCCTGACCTATCTAAGAATCCCAAAGCAGTCTGTAATAACCACACTGCAGCTCCTGAACACGAGGGTACCACACACTTCAAACACTGATGTGAGGTAGTTGATCAGACCTGATTACAGAAAAGAAGCACAGTATCCTTTACAGCCCCACATCATTGCAAGATGCTAGTGACAGACTTTTCTGTAACCATAACTCCCCTTGACTTTCAAAAAATTATAGCTGAGTCAACAGTGATCCTTCAGTTAATTCATGGACTCCTGCATTTGCAGGAGGCAGATTTTTTAAAAAAAAACACTTTCATATAATGGAAAATGAAAATGCATGTCAACCAAGATGACCAATATATTTTTTTCCTGTATTTGCCATTTGTTTGGATGGAATCAGGAGCATTTTTCAATTCTATCTGTATACTAATTTCAATGTATTTACACTAACAACAACATGAAAGTAATATTTAAAGCATTGTTGTTATGTTTCTTTCAGCTGAATTTGAAAGGTATAGAGCATATCCAGCCATTTTTACAGGCATCAAAACAATTTTGATCAGTTACAAAAAAGCAGCTACAGTAACAACTTCTGAAGGTTGCATACCAACGATAACAGTAATAATATTAATTATACGTGCAAACATCACTGAAAACTGGATCATCCCAATGTTTTACGCTATCAAATCTTTCTCTTCATTATTGGATAAATATGTCAAATACATTAAAAGTATCACAAGTGTACTGGAGGTCACCACAGACCTCCAGCTATAGGATGAAAAGCAAAGCATAGGTGTTGCGTATAACCATGGAGAAAACTGATCTCAGCCATATGGTACCCTAACCACAAAACTTCAGTCAACATCTTCAAGCTGACTGTGTAGTGTGGTACGCATGAACACAGACCAGATAATTTAAAAGGAGAATGCACTTCTGTTCCTTAGCCTTTTTTGTTATAAACCACTTTTTTGTAAAATGTGTAGAGGTAGGAATTTTCAGTTCAAATCTCCAATGTTGAAACTTTAACTGGGAATCCAAGGATTTTTGTACATGTCTGAGATCATAAAGCACCCTAGACATCCTGTTCCAGTTTGAAGGTTAGATTTTGATTCCAAAGGTGCTGTTTGAAATATTTGCTCAGTAAGTTGCATAATATTATTTCTAGCCATGTTCCAAGACAGTATGATAAACCTGCTCTGGTACAGAGAGTGGGTCACCTTGACCTGAATAATCTCCTATTTTATTATAGTGCTAAGTAAAAAAGAACACTTATACCTCCTGTCATTATTTACCAAATTGCCTATATAAATCTATTATTGCATTGTCTCAGAAAGCCTAAGAAAGCCTGAAACAGTGAGTGAAAGGTCACTCTGCAGTTCGAATTGTTTTCTCATGCTTGAGCATTACTCTATATGAAAACTCTGATCTTCCCTCTTTATTTACAGAATAGAACAATTGAAGTGAATAAACAACAGGTTCATGCCATGCCTAGAAGCTAGAGAAACTCAAAGTTCTGCACTAAACAAATGAAGTTCCAAACTCAAAATACTCTCACACCAAATTCCTCTCCCTCTTTACATAAAACTTTAGTTACCTCCACTGATCACAACTATGGCAGGAAGATTCAACACAGATCCATGAGTACAGAATTTCCAGACTATTTAGTACTTAGAGTAATAAAAATATGGTCAAATTTTTATAAAATCTTCTCTATAAACTATGTCAAACATTTTGTGGTATAGACAGGGATTAAACGGAAGCAGCAAGGGTACATGCTCTGCCTGTTCTGTTCACAGCAGAGGAAAGCTTTGCTTCCTCTTCAAAGCTGGGCTACACAGCACTGCTCAGCTCCTATTTCTCTTCAGTGGCCCAGGGAAGACTTCCCTTCTGTTGGAATTCCCTTTTACTTATCACAATTTACCCATTAGCTTAGCTATGTTAAAAGCTGCTACCGACCTTGTGGTATGTATTTTTTGTGTCTGCAGTTAAGAACTGAATTGCTCAGGAAATATAAATATAACTACTATTACCCTCCTTTCCAACAACAAAGAATGACAGAAATCTGTCAGCTAAGAGACTGAACTTGGCATTTTTCCAATCTTGTTTGTTGTTAAAAGGAGCTATTGCAATTCAGCAAAGAACTTCAAAACAGAACTTTGAGTAAAAGAGTAGCTAGATTTGGATGGTTTCAGTGGCAGATGAAAAAAGCAGCATTTAGTTCCATCTCAGCCCAAGGCTAAAAGTTCAGATACTGATATGATGGGATCCATTAAGCTGTTTCCAAGGTCAACTACCAACAGATTTTTAGAAGCAACCAAGTTTAGCAAAAATATCTCTTTTGGTTTTGGTTCTAAAAGACAGCTGAGTACCAATATTGGAATATCAGACAAAAGGTTTATCCTGAAGGGATTTCCACAGAAATTTTTTCCTCTTTGCCCATCTTCAGACAATAGTATGGGGAATTTGTGATGGATTTATGGCT